>CM060871.1:17318168-18010668 GCA_030737845.1 Acorus calamus | reverse complement strand
TCTCTCTCTCTCTCTCACACACACACACTTTCAGATCTAAAAATCGGTCCCCGTCGACGACCCCCTGTCGTCCCCCTTGCGACCCCCCATCGACGACCACCTTGCGACCCCGTCGATGACCCCCCGACGTCCCCCTTGCGACCCCCCATCGACGACCACCTCGACAACCCCCTTTGCGACCCCACATGGCTCCCCCTCCGCCACCTCTTCTCCTTACACAGCCCAACATTCACAGTCGGAGCCCCTAGTTCAATTTTTTTTTCTTTCACTTCTTCTCCCTTTGATTCTTCTTTGTTTTACTCCTAAAAATCAAACATCTCCTCTCCTTTCATAAATCAGATCCGAACTACTCCATCAAGGTATGTTTAGTATTTTATTTTACAAATTAGGGTTAGGGTTCTGTGTTAAAAATGAGGGTTCTTTATGTTACAAATCCACAAATTAGGCTCAGACATGTCTTTACATTCATACAATAACGTTTTACAGATATGATACATAAATCTGCATAAATCATACTTCAATAAAATTCTGCATATATTATGGTGACACTAATTTTGTTTTGTTATGCATATCTTATTAATAAATTTTCCTATCAGGAGAGTAATTTTGACTTTGTATAATTACTAATGTAGAAATGACATGATCCACATACTGCTGAACTAATTCATTAGCAACTTTGTTGGCCAAGCAATGCATGTGCTAGGGGGACTAAATTCGTTAACCATATACACTTTATGGGGACTTAGGACGATTTTCTGATTTTACATGGACTTTTTGTGATTTTAAGAAGGTTTCAGGGAGTTAAGAATGTTTTCCCCTAAAAATTATTGATGGAAATCATGTATTCCACCTTTGATTGTTGATGGGAATTCTATCATAGCAATTGCTCATATCCTATGGAAGATTTTGGATCCTTTGAGCTTCACAATGACAACCTGGAATTTCCTTGAACCAGGCATCTTGAATGGGAAAATGTTTCATCATGCTTTAGGTCCCAAATAAAGTGAGTCCTTGATGAGCGTACATTGAGGAATTCACGGAAAGGCAAAATGATTTAAAGACACAATAGTGCTCACAGAATAATGCTAAAAGGTGAGTTTGAATTACATAGTTGTGGCTATGTCCACTATGAAGTGTACTTCTATAAATTTTAGAGAGGTTTCTTCAACAAAAAAAAAATCTAGAGAGGTTACATAGTGTCTCACTGTCCAAAAAATGTGTATCTGGCATGAGAGATTCTCAACTATGAAATATCCTTTCTTATATTAGTTGTCAGTAGTGTAAGGTTATCATTTTTGCTTCATGCTTTTTGTAATTGTTGATGCTAATTGTTTAATACTGGTTGCATGATGTCCTGTTCGAGACATTCCTTTTATGAACTGTGTTTTTGTCATTTTGTTTTTCACGCGAATTGTGACTGCATTCATGCAGCTCTTGTGAGGAAGGAGATAGCCGACGAGACTGATCGGGAGACGGGACGCTCTAAACTAGGGGTCGGCAACGGGCCGGGCCGGCCAGGCCCGGCCCGTTGAAACAGGGCCCAAGCCCGGCCCTGGGCCCAGGCCCGCGGGCCTGCTTGGCCAACGGGCCCGGGCCGGGCCGGCCCGTGGCAAAAAAACAGGGCCCAGGTCCTGCCCACGGGCCCGGGCCTGAACGGGCTTCACGGGCCGGGCCTGGGTTCGGGCCCACAGGCGGGCCTACGGGCCCAAATTCAAAACATTTTATTTTTTTATTTTACGTTGTTTATTTGCATGTAATGTTAAAATAACACAAAATTTAAAGTATAATGTTGAAAAAAATATTTATATCTATTAAATTTTCAAAATAAAAATATTAAATGAATTAATTACTTACAAAAATAAATAATTACATGTACCTAACTAGGTTGACACTTATATAAATGTTAATAATTTGTATAACTCAACCACAATTCAAATAAAAATTACATGTTACTAGTTCATTAGATCACCCTCCATGGGCCTACGGGTCGGGCCCGCGGGCGGGCCTACGAGCCAGCCCGAACGGGCCGGGCCCGGGCCCCAGAACCAGGCCCAAGCCCGGCCCTCCCTGAAAACGGGCCGGGCAGGCCCGGCCCGTGAACGGGCCCGGGCCGGGCTTTGGCCCTGCGGGCCCGGGCCGGGCGGGCCGGGCTTTCGGGCCACGGGCTTTTTGGTGACCCTTACTCTAAACAAATATCTAGTGTGCCAATCCATCTTCGTATTTATTCTGCCAATGGTGAGGAAGTGAAGTATTCATTAATGTGTGTATTTAAAGTTTCTATTTTTGAACACATAAACAGAAATATGCTAATATCATACTGTTTTCTTTAATGGAGGTGACTATCTAATATCTATCCCTGGTCCTAAGACAAGGAGTTACAGAGAGGTTTGAGATGCGGGCACCAGCCGCATTGAAAATGAAATACAATGGGCGTTCCTGAATTCTGATATGTTCTTATTGCCGTTTTTGCTGTTCTTTTTCACGTGTTCATCCTCTGTTCATGGTATCATTGAAGAAACCCAAGCGAATACTGTCCCGGCATCTCCATGTTCCGATCTGGTTGTTTTTGTTAATAAGTCTGAAACCATTTGTCTGCCGGAAATTGCTAGTGGTTGATGCTTAACTTATCTAAATCAATAATCACGATTTTAATTATATGTGTAATAAGTAATTTGTGGTTTATAAAGAACAGTGTATCTGTTATAAGAAACCAGGTTACACGGAGAGCACTTGAGTTGGTATCATTGGTTGTTTGACAACATGGGAAGAAATTGGGTGCATCAATCCTAGGCATTTTGATGCTGGTTAGGATGTTTGGGAAGTTTTGGGTGGGCATTGTATATATATATATATATGAAATTATTACGTGCGGCGAACGGTGGATGCGGCAGCGATCACGGGCCGTTGATCACGGGTCCATCGCATCGGACGGTTAGATGCGATTCACATCGACCGTAAGATGCGATGGATCTGCGATTGAACGGCGGCCGCACCCGCCGTTCGCCGCGCGTAATAATTTATATATATATATATATATATATAGATTTCCGATAATATGCGGTCGGTGCGGTCGTGCGGATTCCACGTGCGTCGTCCGATCGCGGGTCCATCGCATCCAACGGTCGACGTGAATCGCACCCGACCGTCCGATGCGATGGACCCGTGATCGACGGCCCGTGAATCGCGACCGCACGACCGTATAATAGCACGACTCTATATATATATATATATATATATATAGTCGAATGATAAGGTGCGGCGTGCGGGCGGGTGCGGACGCGACGTGGGTCGTCCGATCACGGGTCCATCGCATCCGACGGTCGATGTGAATCGCACCCGACCGTCCGATGCGATGGACCCGTGATCGACAGCCCATAGTCGACGCCGCACGCCGCACCTAATCATTCCTTTATATATATATATATATATATATATATATATATATATATATATATATATATATATATATATATCGACCGCGATGAGGTGCGGCGGCCGCACCGTGCGGCAGCCGTCCGATCGCGGGTCCATCGCATCCAACGGTCGACGTGAATCGCACCCGACCGTCCGATGCGATGGACCCGTGATCGACGGCCCGTGGTCGACGCCGCACGATGCGGCCGCCGCACCTAATCGGTGCTCATATATATATATATATATATATATATATATATATATATATATATATATATATATATATATATATATATAGTCGAGTGATGGCGTGCGGTCGGTGCGGTCGTGCGGATTCGACGTGCGTCGTCCGATCGCGGGTCCATCGCATCCAACGGTCGATGTGAATCGCCCCCGACTGTCTGATGCGATGGACCCGCGATCGGACGACGCACGTCGAATCCGCACCGACCGCACGACCGCACGCAATCACGAGTCTCTCTCTCTCTCTCTCTCTCTCTCTATATATATATATATATATATATATATATATATATATATATATATATATATATATATATATGAAAATTATTACGTGCGGCGAACGGCGGGTGCAGCCGCGATCACGGGTCCATCGCATTCTCCTCAGACCGTCGGATGCGATGAACCCGTGATCGGACGGCCCATGTCGCGGTCGCACCTGCCGTTCGCCGCACGTAATCATTTCATTTTATATATATATATATATATATATATATATATATATATATATATATATAGGTCGATGATAATATGCGGAGTGAGGGAACCTGCGGGAACGACGTCGTTCGTCCGATCGCGGGTCCATCGCATCCAACGGTCGATGTGAATCGCACCCGACCGTCCGATGCGATGGACCCGCGATGGACCCGTGATCGACGGCCCGTGGTCGTTCGCGCACGTTCCCGCATCGCGCACCGTATCATTCCTCTATATATATATATAGGGGGCCGATTAGGTGCGGCGAACGGCAGGTGCGGCGTCGATCGTGGGCCGTCGATCACGGGTCCATCGCATCGGACGGTCGGGTGCGATTCACGTCGACCGTTGGATTCGATGGACCCGCGATCAAACGGCCCACGTCGCCGCCGCACCTGCCGTTCGCCGCATCTAATCGCCCCCGTATATATATATATATATATATATATATATATATATATATATATATATATATATATATATATATATATATTTGTATGAGGTTATGCGACATATGCGAACAACATATATACGTTATTTATTAAGACATATGCATCGATAAAGAAAACATATCAACTCATTGAAATGTATATTTCACTGGATTATATGCTTTCTTTGTCGATGCAGGCATAGGCAAATGTAAGAGTAGATTGGGCCGGGTTATAGCCCGGCCTCCAATGCCACCACGGGATACAACACCACATGTCACATGAAGCTAAGCTTTACTTGGGCCACATCAATATTTGGTCAATCACCTATTCACCTTTAATGCCACCTTAATTTTTTTTTTTAAACAAATAAATCTTCAAATAGAAAGAATTTTAAAAAAATTAAAAAAATATGTACAATATGCATAAAAATTTTTTTTTGTACAACGGATAGAGAAAAATTGTGTGTTTTTTCTATATATTGAAAAAAACAAATTTGCAAGGGTTCTTCTAGAATACATGGCTTTTGATGTTTAAAACAAAAAAAAGTGGTGCAGCTAATTGTTGTTCATGAAATTTTTATATTCTTTGATATTTTATTTTAATATTTTAATGAGTGAGGCTGTTGATCTTCATATTTATTATGGGATTAGATGAAAATGGGGTGAAAATACAAAAATCAGCAAAATAAAATTCTGAAATAATAGAGAGAATAAGAAGAAGAAGTGAGAGATGAATGGATGGATGAAGCCCGCTGCGACGCTAAAAGCGTTATTCGGCTCTTCCTGGTATAGAAGTTTCGAATCGAGCCGCCCGTAGGATCCAACAAACCCACACAGAGTGCACGCTCAGGTGGAATAAAAAAACTGGCTAAGAACTCTATCACCACGAAAGCACTTAGGCTACTGGAATAATAGGACGTTAGAGCTATCTTTCACAAAACTCTCATAAGAGATTCTCTCTATGAGTGGATATACAACTTGTGACTTCGATGGGTGGAATGACATACATGGGTCCCTTTATATAGGCCTCTAGAGTTGCCCAAGAGTTATCTCCAAATTCAAGGTACCCATTCAATTTAGATTCATGGACTTAATAAATGTATTATGCATTGTTCATGTTCCATACTCAATTGGGTTGGCAAATTCAAGGTACATAATGGAATCTTTTATTGTCAATTCATGTATCCAACCTAGGTGCATAATTGGTTTGAGAATCTTGCATATTCAATGCTTTCAATTAAGTTGATTCCATGCTAAGTTCGTTATATAAATCCTACATACATGAATTATAAAGATTGAATGCTTTAAATATGGACTCATTCCCACCAAGGTTCATCTAGAAATCATACATACACGAACCTTTCATATTTGATTCCATAATTAGAGTTTAATGTACATATTCCATTTGCCAAATTACATGAATCATGCTAAAGTCCATATCCACATGTCAAGTACTACACATCCATATATAACCCCTGTCCATATTATATCCAAGCCCTATACTTAGCTAATTGGTGATTATTTGAAATCAAATGAGGGACTAAAGTTTGAGTAATATATTAATATATATTTTTATACTAAATATATAATTTTGAACTTTATTTTTTTGAAAAACTCTTTCAAAAGCCAACAAGATTTAAGAAAAAGTCAAAAAATAAGTGATGTTTTCGATTGTGTGACTCGTGTCCCAGTTAAAGTTGAAAGTGGATTAGCGAAAGATCAATTTATTTTCATATTTGGGGATTATTTGAAAATAGGGAGCTGGAGCTCCTTGTTGGAGCTCTCATTTATGTTCCATTAGTATCTTGATTGATAAGTTTGATCATATCTATCTTGCACAATTCTTATAACAATTGTTTATTAGATTTTGAATTCATGTTAGCTCCCATATAAAATCTTGATTTCGCCCTTCGATGCATATACCTTTTAAATGATGTATATACATGGTTCACACCTGTCGTATGGTTTCACTTAATCACTTATACACACGCGCACCCGCACACACACACACATAGAGTACATGTTTGATAAAACTTATAAGTTACAGATTATAGCTTTTAGTTTAAAATAAGCAGTTATTGCATGTTTGTTTAAATTTATTGAAACTTATTTAAGCTAAAAACAACTTTAAAAAGTCATAATCTCTAAGTTGGGCTAGGGGTGCTTTTTAGATTATAACTTATGGATTAATGTTTAAAAAAATCGGTTGGACATTTAATACCCTTCACTTTATTTAACAAGGACAAATATTTTTATCTTCTCTAAATATTCATTTCATCTACTAAAAATTTGAAATAACTCATATAAGATTTTTTTTTTGAAACTTAACTCATGTAAGATTAAAACTTTGGATTGTAATTTTTTTAATAAAATAAAATTTAGATTACATCTAGAATATTTTAGTTGTGTTTCTTTTATTAATAGAGATCAAGTTCTATGTTTTTGTCTCTCAAGTTCTACTTTTTTAATTAATGTGGAATCCAATATTTCATTAAATATTTTACACTTAATTTAATGTTAATGGACGATGAGTGAGTCATCATCATTTTATAAGTAAAATCACATTCTTTTATCAAAGAGAAATTAAATTTAACTTATACACATAGAAGGGGTATTTTTGACAATTACACAACAAAAGCTATTTTACAGTTTATTCTAACAAACATCCACAACTGCTTATTATCCGTTTTTCAACAGCTACAACAAGCATGTCAATTGCTTATAAAAAAAGTTATAATCTATAATCTATAAGTTATAATCTATAATCTGTAAATTTAAGCTACAACAAATATGGTAAGAGAATAGTGATGTGGTACAGTCCGTGCGAATTGCGTATATACATCATTACTGAGGTATATGTATCGATAAAAAAAGAATGTGGTTCATTCATCGCACTATATGCTTTCTTCATCGAAGCATATACCTCGATAAGGGATGTATATACATGGTTCACACGGATCTAATGAACAATATATTATCATGTGTGTATGTGTATAAAATATAAGAAACAACATATATATTCAATGGTCTAAACATAGCATAGTGCACTTAAAATATGACCATGTTGATTTTTCTAAAAAGTAATATGGAAGGTTAAAAAAATTGAGGCAGGATAGTCCATGGGACCTATATGCCTATCAATTATTAAAAAACAACTGGGTGAATTGTCCAAATCCCCCTAGACCAAACCCCCCATTTTTTCCATGTCCTTTGACTTAGGAAATTATTTGCCCCTGCCTTTTTTATCCTCTTTTCTTTGTACCCCTGATGTTGCCACTTCATAGCCAATTCACATTTTCCTTCCACTTCTACCCTTCTCTCCCATTTCTCTCCCAAATCAACCAAATTCCCTGAAAACCTCTCACCTTCCCCCCAATCACCGAATCAAATCGGCAATCCCCCCTTCGCGTCCAGTTGTTTTCAGGTGGCCATTGTGGTTATGAAACTGCCCCTTCAGAAGTGGTGGCGGCTCACCCTCTCATTCCACAAACCCTCCTACACCATAAAACCCTCTCATCAGTCATCACCTGTCATTGAAACTCAACACCCACAATCACCGACTTCCATCTTTCCCTCTCCGGATGCTACACTGTTCCGTTGCACCTCTTCGACAACTTTCTCTGTTGCACCTCTACGACCACCTTTGATTATGTTACTATTATTGGAATGGTTTCTGTAAATCAACATTTAGATTTTGTATGTGTTATTCGAATGGTTCTGTAACCCTCTCACCGTAGATACTATTATGTGAATGGTTTAGAAGTTATTTGAGAGATGACAGCTATGAAACTTTTCAATTGAATACAAACTGTGTATAAGTTTAATTTCCTTTCTGAAGTTGTTCATTTTTAGTAGTCTTAGGTAAGTGGTTTATCATACTCTGTATGTGGTCATTCAATTTCTGTAATGTGTTATTATAAATTTGTAAATGGTTATTCATTAAGTATATGTTATCATTAGATTTCTGAATACTATTTTCATGTATATATCACACACAGAGGAGGTGAATAGTGTCGGTATTGGTTTCCGTTTGCTTTTCCGCTCTTGGCGTTTTCATTCTTGGCATGTGTGGGGATTTTTTGGGGATTTGGATCCGAATGGGGTCTGGCGGGCTCGGTCGGATCATCTCTTGAAAGGGGAAAAGGGGTGTGCTTCCTTACTGAGGCGCCCGACAACTCCTCAGGAGGATTCAGGGGGTGGTTGTCACCACCTGCTTTCTCCAAAAGCAGGAAAAGTTGGTGTTACTATTGATTGCCTTCAGGGGGAAGGGGGATTGTGGATTCTCCGCTCTGAGACATGACCAGCCGTACACATAAGTGAAAACGGGGAACCCTTTTCTGCTTCAAGGACTTGACAAAGGGAGGTTTAAAAGACAAGGTGTAAGTGGAGGGCCGGCTATTGGGGTTTAACCAGCTAAAGGGGGGCGTCTTGTTAGGGTTAGCCACCTGGGATCTGGCTCTATTTAGGCAGAACTTGGGTAGGGTTTAATTTGGGTTTTGACTGAAGTTAAACTAGGTTTAACCAAGGTTTTGGAGAGGATTTTTGGAGAGTGGATTTATGTAGGAAATGGGTTTCCTACTCTAAAAATAGAATTCTTTCTCTCTCTCAAAGGTTTCAAATAGTGGGGTGGGGTGGGGTGGGGGGGGGGGGGGGGTGAAGGAGGCTTGATTGAGCTTGAAATATGTGAATTGTGGATTATTGATGATATAGAAGAAGTGTTAGAGACCCTCTATTTATAGTAAAAGAGAGGCAGGAGAGTATCCATTGGACAATAGATTAAATTGGATAATAGGATGATTGATTTGACCTCCCATTAGATCTTTGTGTTTCTGACCGTGTCCAAGTGAGGGGTAGCTACTTTCAAGATGCTGCCCTCATGATGACCTGCCAAGTCCAATCTCTTACAAGCGGTGGCTTGAGGTGGGAGTTAGCCATTAGTGAAGGAGCGGCAAAATAGAAGAAACCGCCACAATCATTAGCATTAAATGCCAACTTTGTGTCCCATCTTTGGGAAGTGGCTGGGGGGAGGTTAGTATAAACTAGCTGCCCAAGGAGGGGTGGTTACTTTTAATTAGCCGTCATGTTCTTGCCCCCTGAATTTTTTTAAGTGTTAGGGGCCAGAGTTTCTTCTTCCGGTTTCTTTTTTAGATGTGTTTTCTTTTAAATTTCAAACATGGTCATTTCTAAATATTACTTAAAGTATTTTCATTTCTTTGGACGATCAAATTGGGGTATCTACAAATAATTATTTAAATAATTTTTCAATGTAAATAATTTGTCAATCACTCATTTGTTTCATGTTCAGTGTACATACTCCTATTTAATTGCATGTCAATTGATGATGGTTAATAAATTCTTTGTGAGAAGAAAACTATCAAACTTTTCACGTGAATATAAACAGTTCATAAGTGTAGTTTCATTTTTATAGCTATTCATTTATAGCAATATTCTGTAATTGGTTTGTAGTATTATGTAAGTAGGTATTCTATTTATGTATGTGTTATTATGAATATATAACTTGTTATTCACTTAGTGTAAGAGCATCATTAGATTTTTGTGTACTAATTTCCTGTATATACCTTACAGAGATGAGGTGGAAATGGTTATTTAAATAATTTTTCAGTACCACTTGAACCATCTTTAAATAATTTGCCAATCACTCCTTATTGTCACTCCTGATTTTCCATCTTGTTCAGTGTTCATTCACCTTAGTTTATTTTCTATAGTATTCACTTATGTAAATGACTGATTTGCCATTTATAGTTGTTCACTTATATAAATGATGGCTTACAGTTCATCTTTAAATAATTTGTCAATCACTCCTTATTTTCCATCATGTTCAATGTTCATTCACCTTAGTTTACTATCTGTAATGGTTCACTTATATAAGTTATTGGTTTACAATTTATAGTTGTTCACTTGTATAAATGATGGTTTATATTTGTGTATGTAAGTGTAGTCTTGGTTGATATTGTATGTTGCATGCTCCTAATAAAACTTATTGATTCTGTGATGTCATCACTGATATATATAACTTTTTCATGGGTGACAATTGAAATGCTTTGACATATGAGTTACGGTTTTCATGTTAATATTACATTCATCACAATGATTGTGAAACCTCACAAAAATGAACTACTTCTTGGTAGTCATTATAAATAGACTGTTTCTTTTCTGTAAATGATAGTTTCAATTCTGTGAGGTTTCACAATAACAGATGTCACCATATATGTTATCTTATTTTTTCTAATACCTCATTTTTATACTCATTTGTTTGCTTTACAGAAATGAACTGTTTATCATAGATGGTCTCACCATGTAAATGAACTGTGTCTTTTCTGTGAAGGATAGTTTATATTTTGTAATGGATAGTTTTTATTATGTGACCATGTAAATGAACTGTGTCTTTTCTGTGAAGGATAGTTTATATTTTGTAATGGATAGTTTTTATTCTGTGATTTGCCAAGTTCTTTGACTGGTTGTTTGTATAATTCATTTTTTTTCCCAACAGGAAAGCAGGTATTGAAAGTTTGGTTTTCTGCTATTATGTTGTTCTTCTCTTCTAAGTAAAAATTTGATTTTTGTACTAATGTGATTTGGCTATATCTTACTTAGATGAGGTAAACCACAGATGCATAAGAAGTTTCACTAAGACCATGTCGTTTAATTGTTTTTTTTGTTATTCATTAGAAAAAGTAAAAGTGACTCTTAGATAAAATGATGATAAATGGTGGATAAAGGATAAATAAAAGTTTATGTCTTTGAATAAGTGTGAGAGATGGGTGACGTTGGCAGTTTTTTGAATATGTGTGCCTATTAGGTGAGATAAAAAATTTAAAATCATAGAAGAATATTTTTTATATATTAGTTTGCTGCCTTCTCCAAGTATGCCTTCAGGAAAAAAAACAACGGCTATTCTCTAATATTCACCCATCTCATTTATGAGGATAAGGGATTCAAGGAGTCTCAATTGGGATGGTAAAAAAGATGCTGACCTCACTCTCTTTTTCTGTTTACAAATTGATTAAAATAATTGATTTTAGAAAAGCTAATCACAACCATTTTCATAAATCGTTTTATTTACTTTTAAAATTTAAAACCAAAATCTTAAATAAAGAGGTGCTTAAAAGTGATTTTGTAAAGTATAGATTTCCCCATTTTTTGAAACAAATATTTAAATATCTCTGTTAATAGAATATCATTTTTTATCTTCAAACAGTGGTTAACAAATCCACCTTAGAGTTGTAGATTTATAACAAGTCCACAAAATTACAATACCCTATATTGAGATATATTTCACCAAAAAAATCTTAACCTGCTGTCAGATTGAAGATGCATTGTATATTTCATCTCCTTCATAAAATATATCATTAAATTATGGAAAATAAGTCGATTTGAATAGGAAAAAAAAAGAAGAAAAAAAAACAGATGTTCATATCCAACAGTGATGCAGAACATAGGCAATTATCCAAGCAAGTGAATAAGCTTGTAATGATATATATAATATAATTCATTGCTGAAATAAAATGAACAGCAACTCCAATCATGAAATTAAAATCCAAACTATGCATCGAAGACAAGAATCGATGAATGGAGAACCACAAGCAACCTCACAAAACCTATACAACTGAAAGAAAGCATTGCAAATTTGCAATGTTACCACAGTCAAGTCCTCTCCAAAACCTGTTTCATCTGGAAATAATGGATCTTCTGATTTTCTATGAGAGTTACAAATGCAGAAGCAGAAGCAGAATTGCAGCAGATGTGGTGAGAACGCCTCGAGCTTGATGATCCTGTAGCATCACTTCCCACAACAAATTACAATTAGCACCTCAGTTAAATTGAATCTACATGTTGAAATAATTAATCAATATATCAATTTCTGAAGTTCAGACGAAAATACAAAAGCTGCAATCATTGGATTATTATATGTTGGTATTGACAGTAGTCTATACGGAAAAAAACTTGCAAATTTCCTCGATTATGGAGGACAATCCAGCCACATGAAATATTGGTCATGGAGAAGACATTGGATTATAACCTAATCAAGTCATACAATAATTAAATGGTATATGGAGATGTTATCTTAACATATACAAGGCCTGACTTCTATCCTATAATATTCCAGAATGCTCAAAGAGTCAGGATGGAAATGCCCCGCACCAAAATACCATTTTACACTTTCAGAAAATGGAAATAGCTGTAAACATATCCGGTGCAATTCCTCAATGCATAATTATTTGTGAATTATGACCATAATTGGATCTCAAAAAACTGCGGTTGATCTGTCTAAAAAAATAGCCACTTTTCGATTTCATTGCCAATAACTATGGTGATCCTATCTAGATACAAGCACTTTATTAAGGGAGCAATCATTTGCTTTGCTAAGGACTTTGCGCAATCAAACCCATTGGTTGGCCTTTTGGCTTAGGCCATGAGTTTGCTCTCCATATGTCATAGCTCTTGAGTTCGAATCCCCACATACAAAGAGACAAATATCAGGTTGATGATCATTCTCTGAAAGTAGTTAAGAATTAAGGAAAAAAAAAAATCAGTGATCTAAGCCACGTAAAAAGTTAGAAATCTAGTGTTTTTTAAGATTATGCATAATATTTATTCCTTGGAATGACCTCTGCTATAAGAAAAAAACATTGTTGTTTATTTGGCCCTCACCCTTTCTACTGCTTGTGGCCCTAGTTTCCATGTCAGACCCAACTGTTAGGGCTCTATGCATTGTTCAACTACGGCCAAACCTTTTATACTATAAATAAAAGATGGTATAATTATGCCTTGAGCAAAGCAACAAATAGAATTAAGGTGACAAGATGGCATAAAAATTTCAGTAGCATATGTTACGCAACAATAGCAGTGCTTTCTCTTTTAAGCATTGTCAAGATATGGGGCCATGTTTTCCACATCAATTCTGTTATGTATTGTTCTCTTTCCATGTTTGTTCTTGCATAAGCTGTACAATCCATGCCTTGCTAATTGAGATCAAAGGAGATAAATACATAGAATGGTGAATGGGAACAGGACTCGACTCAAGCCTTGGGGGGGGGGGGGGGGTGAGGGTGGGTTGACATAAGGTAGACACTTGGCACAGGAATGAACATCAATGACATTTGAAATTGTTTTCCACCACATTAGATGGTACAAAACTTGATGCTTAAGAAATGGACTCGTTTAGGTATCATGTTATCATATGTTCCAATGATCCCCTTAGGATGTAAGATGATGATCCCTGAATGGAGCCTCAAGAGAAAAAAAATATTGTATCAATCACCAACATGGCTATTTTATGAAAAAAGAGAAACAAATGGATACAACTTTGTAAAATCAGAAATGGCAAGAAGTCAACACGGATGCATGCACGCAAGCAATGTGTGTATATATAGAGTTAAATATTTGGGTTAAAACATGAGTATACATATATATGAGACCCACTCGGAAGGAAGCATAAGAAATATTGGAGAAGTCAGCTAAAAAATTATGACTAGGGATGGCAACGGGACAGTTTGGTGAAACCCAAAACCCAAACCTATTAACATAATCCCATCCCCAACCCATGATGGGTTTAACTTTTCTATCCCAAACCCCTCCCAACAGCACGTAAAAAATGTGAACCCGCCCTGACCTGTCCCATTTAGATTGGATTCGGTCGGGTTGGGTTTGGACGGATTTGGGAAGAAAATATTAAAGTATATTTTCATGTAACATTTAATCTAAGCTGGAAATTTAAATAAGACTACTACATAGAAGCAACAAGGTTACATATGACTACTATATTTTTAGTCATAATGATATTCCAAAAATGTTAATCAAAAGACAATTTATTCTTTTTTTTTTTTTTGGAATACCAAAGGACAACATAAAATGTGTAATTATTGTAATAAATATTTGATCTTAATAACCAGGGAAACTTCAGGGTGGGTTTTACTAAATAAACCTGCTTCCTGTCTCAAGCCTGCTGGGTTTCATTTTATATCCCCGAACTCAACCCAACAGGGTCGGTTCGGGTCGGCCCGAATGAGAGTCCCACTGCCATCCCTAGTTATGACCATGATAGCAGAAATGCACCATATATATTGGTCCTCATTCAGTGTTGTAACATTGCAACTACTGTTTCTCCCCTGCATAGGTTGTTGAATACAAATAGGCTTCCCGACATTATCAAAGATCTCAACTGCGCTACTTTGCTTAACCTTATGAACACCTGCTCTATGCTAGCAAATAACAGACACATTTGATGCATTTTTAAAAAACAATCAGTGCTGAAATAATGACAGAAAACTTTCTCATCTCTATGATATCTCAAATCCGCCAGAGGACATTAACAAAAAAACTTAAGGAATATCAAAGCACAAGCCATCCTAAATTTTGTATACAGAAGAGATAAGTCCAACATGACATCCTTAATTTAATCAGGCACCCACTTGCAGTATCAAGTAAGAACGATGTAACATGGAAGGGTTACTTAAAAACTTCGGATTCCAAGAAGATCAGTATAAGTTTTTCAGATGCGTTTATATGAGTACACATTAATTTATATGAGTACACCAGGGGGAATTGTGGAAATCCAGTATAACATCATTTATTTGATAGTCATGCATACCATGTGAACTTACATACATCTATGGAAACCAGTGGTAGACAATCTTTTCATAAAACACAAAATTCATATAAACTGTGTGCTAATACTTTAATTTCCAGTTAGATCAGTTCCTTAATTGCATGGCTAAAAAGAAGTATAATGGATGTTCAGGATTCCATACCTTCAAAGATATGAGAGCTGAAGATGCAGATGAAGGCATCAGCCCAGTGAATCCAATATCATAAGCAATGCTCCCATCGGCCTTGAACAGCCCAAAGTTCCTCTCAGAAGTCGGTCCAGGCTTTAGATTCTCATTGAACAATGCAAATACATAAGCTTTCATCACAATTTTTGGCCTACGCGGTGTCCCCTTCCTCTTGAAAAGCCGTTTCCGAAGATTATAATTGTAAATCCTCGCATTCTGAGCAGTAGCCCCCGCCTCATCTGCATCCCCATGGGATGCCCATCCCGTCTCTGAAACCACGATTTCCATTTTATGAAATCCGGCTGCCTCTAGTGCAGCATAACCCGCATCTACCTGAGCATCGAACATGTTATCGTAGTGAAGATTTGTTTTCGAATCATATATTCCAGGGTTGGGCATGAAGAGCGCATAATTAAGATCAATATTGTCAGAATCGCCTTTGTAAGCCAAGAATGGATATGCATTGAGGAAGAAGGGAGAACCCCTCTCTGAGAATATCTGGAGAAGCGGTTTCATGTATTGGAGAACGTCCTCCTTGAATGTACATGCCGATGGAGGGAAAGAATTTGCAAACACACCCTCCGAATGGGCTGTGGAAACTTGAATGAGATCGGACAAATGAAGCCTATCGAGCACAGAATAGACATTCTTTACGGCACCCAATAGAACTTCAGCGAGCTGTTGGTCCGACTGACCCAACACTTCGTTTCCCACAGCGATTCCTCGAATGTGGGTGTCAGGCAGATATGATTGCACATTCTCCTTCACCCAACTCATGGCGGAATCTTCATTGACACTCATGTTTTTCATTAATTCGTTGGGGATATTCACCACCAGCTCGAGACCGGATCCTTTAAAAGCATTGAGAACGCTGTGGTCTGCATCGTATATTCTGACATTCTTTATCTTTGCCGCCTTTAGAAGCGTTACGACTCTCTCGGGGGATGGAATATTATTGGCAATCCTGCCATAGTTTATTCCATATGTTCCGGTGAATGCATGGATGGAGATGAAACCTGCATAGTAGAACACACACATGTATATACATCACAAAGAAGCAAGTATCTCTTTTTAACAAAAATTCCACACTGAATTGCTGAAAGGTTTCATTGTATGCATTGTAAATTTGTGAATGTATAACAATGAAACTATTTCGTTTCGATTTTTCTTAACTTCAAAAACAAAAGTGACTAGAATTTATAGGAATAACATATCCAAAACAAGAGAAGCATAATGAAGCAGATACTAGGTGTATTCAAGAAGATAGACCCTCTCAAAACCATGATCCATTCAGTATAACAGTCACACAAGCTAATTCTAAAAGAATCAAAGGTCACTAAGGCAGCGTTTGGTAGTGGAATTGCAAAATTGATTTTCTGCAAACGCTGGGTTTAAAACTGATTCCGCAGAAAGTTGCCCCCTCTCAGCTTTTGGAAATCGTAGCTTTTATGCACTACTTGTCTGAAATCTGTCTGCAGGAAACTACTACAGTACTAAAACTACTAAAACTATTTGGTTGCCGATTACAGAAGCAACTTCCTGCAAACACAAAATTTGTCTAATCGTGCAACCAAACGTTGCCTAAATCTACACAATCACATATTGGTTCTACATACAACAATAACAAATCCATAAGAAGGTAAAACCGTGAAGAAATTAAGGGAAACGAATCAAACATCACGCAATCAATCCGCAAAATACCCAACAAGATTAAAAATTGAAGAAAACCCATCATGTCTCTCCCAAAACCCACATCAGAAATTCCATAAAAAAAATGGTTTCATCGATTCAAGAATCAAATTGAATCGAAGAAAATCCATTAAGCGATCAGAAATACAATCAAACATGGTTTCACTGATTGAAGAGACAACAACCCACCATCCAATTCAAAACAATCAATCACAAGGCCTCAAAAACAAAGAAAAGATCATTAAAAACAAACCGTGCGAGAGAACGACAGCGAAGACGAAGAAGGAGGAGCAGAAGCATCGAGTGATCCCCATAGGTCTGTATCGGAGCAAGACGAGCAAGAACGGAAGCCAAACAGGTCTCCTACGCCGTCGACGTCGTCGTTGTTTGGGTGAACTCTCTTCGTCGGGAGGCATGCCATAAGCCAGGGGAGGCAGAGAAGGATTACAAACAACGAAATCCAGATTTCAAAACACTCACTTTCCCTTCCCCTTCGGATTGCCCCAACTCGAAAGTCTTTGTCTGAGTTCTTCCGTGAAGAGTCTCCAAAGAAAGGTAAGGCCTTTCTTCAACCAATCGGTGGAAGGACTGACTCACATAAGCGACAGGAACCGACTCGAATCACCCCTTTTTTGAAGTAACGGTAGAAATGAAGAGGCTTTAATGGGTCTCTCTCTCTCTCTCTCTCTCTCTCTCTCTGTCTCTCTCATTCACTCTCACTCGCTTTCACTACTTATGCTTTTGAGAGATCAAATCGAGTGGCTCTTCTGAAATTGATCCCAGTAAGAGAAGGTGAAGAGGAGGGGATACATTTTTTTTTTTTTTGAATCTGTATAACGTATCGCAGGATCGGAGATTCTGATTTTTGTAGTTCTGTTGTGTCTGCCGAGGCGGTCAGAAGTTTTTTTTGTTTTTTTTTTCAAATGTACTTTTTTATTATATAAAATATAATATTAAATATTAAATTCACTAAAATCACCAAATTTAAATGAGATTGAATGGCGAGATTCTTTCATTTAATACACCGTCGTTTCAAAGTTGTACGTTGAATAAATAAATGGTTATCATCGGATCACATTATTATTATTATTATTATTTCATCAGATTGTGTTTGTTATTTGTTTATGATTTGGCACATTTGTTGCGTAACTTTTATTTTGATGAAAATATTTTTCATTCACAGATGATCCAGATAGAGGTTTAGTAATAAAAATGTGATTTAAGCCAATAAATATGACAACCCATCCTTTTAAATCATACTAATTAAAAAATAATTGAGTGATATTGCTTATTTTGATTGATTTAAAATGTGTTGGATTAAAAAATTATAAAAGTTTTTATCTTAAAATTAGCACCCTTTAATAATATTATTTAAGAAATGTTTGTTTGATTTTGCATGCACACTCCACTCAACATTCTCACGTTTTTATTTTATTAAATTATCCAATAAGATATATATTTTTATGAAATGTGAAATATATATATACTCCAATGAATTGAATTATATCATTTATAGCGAATATGAAAAAATTTCAATAAGATATATACAGTGAGTGGAAGAAGCTAACAAGACATATAGGACTGTATTTGAGGCGGTAAAAAAAATTGAGTGCAATAAAGCTATTTTGCATAGAAAAATGTTACACGCAATCCGTATTACAGTTCAAAACATAAACCGCACAAGTTTTCATTTTTTTAAAATCATTTATCTCATTTATTGAGATATTGACTTCTATCAAAGATGAATTATATATTCCAATTAATTGAATGCTATTATTATAGAAAACGTAAAAATTCGTCAATGAGATATTATATACCTCAATATAATGAGCCGAAGGGGTTAACTAAATATATATAACTGTATTTGAGACTACTCGAAGTGTAACAAGCTCTTCTGTCTATCAGGAATCATAATTTAGTATCACGTTGTATTAAAATATATATCAAAATATTATAAACATAAAAAGTCAATTAGATCTAAGAACCATATGTAATCAAATATTTTATTTAAATTTAGATTCAAATAGAATGTGGGTTGAATATATTATATGAATATTTTTTCACAATAGAAGAACAGTTGTCAAATGATCAATTCACATATAGATTTCAACATAAGCATATTTTACCTTAAATATTGCTGAATTAATTTTCCTTTCTTTCATAGAGAAATGTGTTGGAAATGAATGCAATAATTATGGACCACTGATCTTGTTGATGCATTAAAAGTGTCACCCACCATCACCATTACTTAGAGGCTAATAAAGTTCTTTTTTAAAAGTTTTTGTGGGGGATGTAGTGGCTTCTTTATCAATGGAAAATGAATTGGACTTAAGATTACATAAACATAAATGGAAAGATCATAAAGATCAAACTGATTAGACCAACAACACATGTAATGCGATACATATTGTATGATACCCATTAAAAAAAATTATTTTAGTTCATTCAAAAAAAAAAAGTATATAGAAACACATCATCTCTTATTTTTATATTTGTTTGATCCAATTCACTTTTTTTGTTGGCCGCTTTACACCTTGCTTCCACAGTGGAAAGGGGGAGAAAAAGAGAAAAAGAAAGCAATGGAAAAATAAATTGAATAAGAAGAAAAAAAAACATGACCTAACAAAGAGAAGACTTATGAGGTGTGACAAAAAATTACATAGAAAAGAGAATTCTTATTTGTTTTTTTATGGACTATATACTCTGTTTGGGTTTAGAGAATACTTTCTTCCCAAAACGTTAATGACTGGCCGTAATTTGTTTTTTAAATTACATGAGTAACTTATGCTTGACATTTGGAAATCACTTGGAAGCACTATTTATTTGATTGTGGTGTTACACATAATCCTGTATACCATTCCTTGTGCAGTTCCACGTATGTCAAATATATATATATATATATATATATATATATAGGGAGCCGATTAGGTGCGTACGGTCGGTGCGGTATCACGGGCCGTCGATATATATATATATATATATGAACCCGCGATCGGACGGCCCATAAACCGCACCGACCGCATATATATATATATATATATATATATATATATATATAATTTTTTGTTTTGGAAAAAATCTTTTCTAACTCTTTGAAATTTTTTTAAAATCACAAAAAATTCATATAAAATCAGAAAATCATCCTAGATCTCCATAAATTGTACATGGTTAATGAATTTAGTCCCCTCGTCAAAAGTATATTGAAATAAATCCTCAGAAACTTATTAAAATCAGATTTAGTCCTTATAAATTTTATAAAATAAGATTTAACACTTTTGTAAGATGAAAATACCCCCATCATTTGTCAACATCCCTATCTTTTAAAATGTCACCCTCAACTGTAAAAAGAAATAACTGTTGAACCTCTTTTGATATACAAAATTGAGTCTTTTTTTAACATTTTCACCTTCTTAATTTCATCACAAACACTGAAAAAAAAATTATAATTTCATCAAATCCATTACAAAATCAGATAAAATAATTTAAAAATAAAATCAAAATTCTAAAATACATTTTTAACTCAAAATTATTAGCAACAAAATCATATGACCTTGATTAGAGAACTATAATTTGTTTAATAAAATTTAAATAAATCAATATATACTTTTAGATAATCAATTTTTTTTTCGATTTTCATAAGTTTTCAAAGAGTGATATCGATTTTTTCTTAAAAAAAAGTAAATTTTTAAAGGGTATAATAGTAATTTACCATGCATGTTAGAGTTAACCACATATGGTTAGTTTCGGTTACGATAGGGACTGAAATAAATATTGTCTAATAAGATAGGGATTTGAAGGGAATTATCAATTTTATAGGGGCTTTTTTTTATTTTCATAAGTTTCCAAAGAGCTATATCCCCTTTTATTTTATGTTCTACATTTTCCTTTGTTTTTGTATTCCCTCGGTTCATAAGATTGTAAATTCGAATTTAATCCTATAAAACTGGGGTAGCAATGATCTATTCGTTCTCTAAAAAAATGTAATATTTATATCTATAAATGGATCCATAGAATGCATTAAACTATATACATTAGTTTATGACCCCCTATTTGGGTGTGACAGTGTGTTGTTCGCCCCCAATAACTATATCATGATAGATAACAATTTATACAAAATACGCAAATTTTTATTTTTTTTGTCTTTTCTATTATTTTGATCGAAAAATGTAAAAGTGATTTTTTTTTGTTTGATTCATGTATAAACTGATGATAATAAGAGATGAATAAGAGTTTATAATTTTTTAAATAACAAGTATAACCCTGCATAAATTGTTTGTGTTTGGGAATAAGTGTGACAAATGTGTGTATGATATGATAGATGAGACATATTATTAAGATGTGTGTGAGATTAAATGAAATAATTTTTTTTTAAATGTCACAAGATAATATTTTTATCCATTGGTATAGGGCTTGATAACAATTCTAATACTACCCCTATTTGGGGGGAGGCATAACTAGGGAATAATGAGGAATAGAGGGGTATAAGGAAAAAAAAAAGTTGTTTGTTATAGAAGAATAAAGCCTGATATTGTTTAGATAAGCTAAAAATAGCCCGATAACTATTTTGAGGGGTGCTAAAATTGTTTATCAGGTTTATCCATATCATTGAATAAAATATATTTCTATGTAAATGTTTTTATATCACCTAACACTCTCACACAGGTCCCAAAAACATGTCACATATATCCATCACATCACATACACATCTCTCACACTTCTTCTCAAACACGAACAATATATGCATGGGAATAGTTGTCATTTAAAAATTCATAAATTCTTATTCATATCATATTTACCACTTATTATCACTTTTATCAGAGATAAACAAAATAAAAATGTCACTTTTATATTTTACAATGAAAATAATAGAAAAATGCAACCAAACAAAAATTTACTTATTATGTATAAATAATTATTTATTCTAGTATAACTATAAAGAGCAAATAAATCTTAATCACAACCCAAATGGGTGGGGAGGAAAAAAATAATAATGGTTCAAAGAAAAAAATACAACCAAACAAAGATATATATCCTAGATATCAATCCATCTCAAATAAGCCAGGTTCAAAACTCCTATGTATGTAACATAGGTGACCCTATGAACACCAATAATCACAGGACACGTGTCCAGACGCTCACGTGCTTCACTTACCAAACATTTTGAGCAAGTGATACCACATGATCTCTTTCTTCAATCCCAACCTTTTCTTCGAAGAATTCCTATCTGCAACTCGTCTTCTTATCAAACTCAACGAAAATCATCACAAATCGCCGCTGTCGAAGCCTCGTCTCCGCTCCCCCAACCGCTGCCAAAGCCCCATCTCTACTCCCCCAGTCGTTGTTGAAGCCTCATCGCGTCTCTCCCAGCCATTGCCGAAGCTCCGTCACCGCTCTTGAGGTTCATAGTCTTGGGTATGAACATGTATACACAATGGATTTGTGTTTCTTAAAATTTTCATATCTAAAACTATCAATGAAACTTGTTTTAGATTTTTTATAAAAAAAAATGAAATTGTTTTTATTTTTTAATACATCAATTAAGAATTTGCTTCCTTGGCTAGCTTTTATTTCTTGATTGACATGTCTGTTCTTGTTTTTTTATTATTTATATTAGAATTTGTTTGAAATGGAAAGTTGATGTTTCTTTTGTAAGGGTTTCTATAATATTTGATTCTAAGGGTTTTTTTATATTTTGATTCCATTTTTTATCCATGCCTGCTTGGGTGATTTTTTTTGTACAAATTGGGTCTTAGCTGAACATTTTATTAACATGAAAGGAGACAGTGAGTTTATTAAAGAATGTAGTTATAATTGTATGCCTGAAGCCATGCCATTCGATTATGAAGATAGTGTCTATCAGATCTACAACACATATGCAAGATCAGTTGGATTTAACATTCAAAGAAGTGATACACATAAGTCCAATGACATAGTGCGAAAACGAAAATTCTGTTGTTCTAAAGAAGGGTTCAAAGGGGTTGATAAACGAAAAGCCATGCAGCCACAACCCAAAACAAAAACAGTATGTGAGACATATATTGTTATCATTTATCAGTCTTCTGGTGCATATCATGTCATTAAATTTGAAGAAAACTACAATCATGATCTTGTTTCGACCCCTTTGCATCATAATTTGAGGTCACATAGAAATATTGGAAAGGCTCAAGTTGCTAGGTTGATATCATAGATGGTTCAAGATTACAACCGAAGACAGTTCTGGATTTGATGAGTGAAAAGTTAGAGGTAGAAGGAATTTTGATTTTGTTTTGAATGATATGAAGTCTTACCTCTGCACTAAAAGAGAAACAAGAATGGAAAATGAAATTGCGGGTTCTTATTCAGTATTTTAAGAATAAGCAAAAGCAAAAACCTTCTTTCGTTCACTCAATACAACTTGATGCCGATGAACAAATAACCAATGTGTTTTGGGTCGATGTGAGGTCTATTATCTATTATGCACATTATGGAGATGTAATTTGCTTCGACACGACCTATTGTACAAATAATCATGGAAGATCATTTGCACCATTCGTTGGAGTTAATAATCATAGGTAAACAATTATTTTTGGTGGTGCATTATTTTATGATGAGATGGTCGACTCATTTATTTGGTTGTTTGAAATTTTCTTGAAGCAATGTCTAGAAGACGTCAAAGACTATTCTAACAGATCAATCAGCGGGGATGGCCAAAGCTATTTCAGTTGTTCTACCAGATACTAGTCATTGGCTCTGTGTCTGGCACTTGACTTAAAATGCAACAAAACATCTTGGACATCTTTGTGCTACTGAAGGTTTCAGAAATGACTTCTATGCTTGTATTTATAAGTACGAGACGGAGGAGTTCCTAGATACTTGGAAAGTGATGTTTGAAAAATATAATCTTGAAGGTAATAAATGGTTACAACAAAACTTTTGCTGAAAAGGAGAAATGGCTCTACTGTATGGGGGGGGGACACATTTTGCGTAGACATGAAGAGTACACAATGTAGTGAAAGCTTCAATGCTCTTTTGTGATGCTATTTGAACTCAAAGCACGATCTGTTGCATTTCTTTCAGCATTTTCATAGGGTTATAAATGATTGACGTGAAAGCAAATTGAATGTTGATTTCAGAATGATGGATACGATCTCCGTAATTCCATTTCATGCTTTGATGGTGTCATGTATTGCAGCAATTTACACGCCAGAGATCCTTGATTTGTTTCAAGCAGAGTATGAAAAATCTCTTAGTTGTTCCATTTACATTCATGGGGAGGTGGGACATGATAGAGTACAAAGTTCATAGATATCGTGATAGTGAAAGGACCATTTTTTATAATTCCTTTACTGATATGGTCACTTGTAGTTGTAAATAATTTGAATTTATGGGTATCCAATGTTGCCATGTTTTAAAAGTGCTTGATTACAAAAACATCAAGGAGTGTTCACAACAGTATATCTTGAAGAGGTGGACCAGAGATGCAAAATCTGGTGTTGTGCATAATTCATGTTCTTCTTCAATACAAGTTAATCCTATTTCTAAATTGGGAAGACGTTTCCAAGAATTAAGTCATTGTCTTATTCAAGTGGCATCAAAGGCGGCTGAAACACACAATTCAACAAATCTTCTAAAATGCCGCACAAATGAGATAATGGAGGTTGACGAAGATTTGAGAAAATCTTCTCAAACATTTGAAGATGATAATGTGCAAGATAAGATGGAACTTACTATGAACAAAGAGGTCGTCAAAGGCTTTAAAAGAAGAGGAAAGAAGACTGTGGGAGGGAAACCTCAAAAAAGATGGATCAGCGAAATGGAAAAGATATCACGGGGTCAAAGCACTCAAACTCAACATGAACCCCATATTGCTATTGAGAGCGTTCCATTATTTCATCCAATGGTTGGGAATTATAATAATAGAGAATGACTTTAATGACTCAATTGCTTCAGGGTATATTTCATATATTTTACTTTCAGAAATCTTTATTAAACGGCGCATTAATATCTGAATTTGTATCACAGGCACAAGAATCTCTTTTTTATTATACTCAAATGAGTCAATCTTCTCAAAATTTGTCTGAAAATGGAGGAGGAATATAGATAACTGAGCGGATCATAGTTCTATGTTTGTATTGTTAAATGTTTTAATTTTTGGGTTTTATTTAATTTGAACATATCTTAAGCTTGAATTTATTGTATTATGAACTTGTATGGGTTTGTTGTGTACTGTTAATATTTTGGGTCTATTTGTTATGTTTCTTTAACAAGTGGTTGATGTTCTGTTCTGAATTTTAGAAATGCAATGCCAACCATCTCTAAATTTTGGAAGTGCAATGCCAATGAACTGTTCTGAAATAATGAGCTCTCATGCATCCTTGTCATTGACAAGGTGAATAGACTATGTTTCAATTTTAGTGATCTATTCTTTTGTATTATAGAATATTATAAATTAATCACAACTCTTATCATCTATTTATGATTTGAACAAGATAGAATAGAAGGTTGTTATTAGCTCATTTTGAAAACAATGAAGTATTTCTATGGTGGTGGTGGTGGTGATTTTGTTGGGTACAAACACAAGCATGTATCATCAGCACTGGAGAGTCCAGCTTGAACAGCTCACAAGCCTCTTCGGTCTCATCATCTCCCAAGCCTATCTTTAAAAAGATGAGGCTATCACCATTGCAGGGGAATGTGGAGATCCTCTTAACCAGTCTCTAGAGAGAGAGATAGAAATGTTAGAGTCGTTTTGTATGTCTCTATGCAAGAATTGAGAGGATGAAAAATGCAGATTCTGTACACAACTGCCCATGTATTTATTCAATCAACATAAGACATTCATCTAGGAAGAGAGACCTTTTATTTGTTCACGACTTGTCTTCATCTCATTTAAAAGACTTATCATTCATTTGAAGACATTCATTCATCTTTCAAATAAAAAAAAACTGTATTAAGTATAGTACATCATTCATCTCAAAATTCATAAAATCCTTCAAAATAAGAAATTACATCATCCTTACATATAAAAGAGGATGAGGGAGATGAGAATTACAATAATAACTAATAAAAATAGGATCATGAACAAGATCCCAACTGTAATAGGCAACATATTCTGTTGGATTGGAGGAGCTCATTCTAAATCTCCAGCCAGCAATGGTTCTTCAACTATCTCTGTTGTGCTGATCAGTCTTTTGGTATTGGATTGGATGTTTCTTCAAATTCTTATTATGATCTCCATAATTAATTGGATGCATCCATTCAAAATAATTACAATTTCTAACATTGCATTAATAGTATAGTTTTTCAGGGTTTTTATCTGATTCAGATACCTTAACTACTGTTCTATTTTTATACTTTATACAATCTTTGTTTTTGAAAGATAGTTTACTAACACTGTTCCTCGAAGAATAACTCAATGAAGTCATGTGTGACATGTTGCTATAAAAGAATAAACATATCAACCAATGACAGAATTCATTATAAACATTTTGATAGTATTTAAAGATATTAGGGCACCATAAATTCAAATTGGTACACAACTCATACAAGATATTAAAACTCACACGAGATACAGAACTCACACCAATTCCAATTAGTACACAATCTGATATTGAAACTTGAAAGCCCACACCATTCAATCAAATAAAATTAGGGTTATTGACCTACTCTGAATTCAAACAAGATTACCACATTTAGGGTTTTGACTACGATTTGCTTCCTAGCATTTAGGGTTTTGACATCTTGAAAAATATAATATGAAATCACACAATATATTGTGACAGACTTAATTGAAACAAACCCAACTAAGAAAATCAACTAAACAACAAAAAATCTCAAATGGGTCACAAGATTGAAGACATAGAGATACCACATAAAAAAAAATTATATTCAATACAATCATATTTTCAAAGTCACCCAAACCATCAAAAAAATAATTGTAGGATCAATTGAACACTTAAAAAATGAGTTAAAAATCATACATCCCACTTTGGGAAGTCAAATTAAAACAACTCAAACAAAATAATCATCTAAACAAACAAAAATCTCAAATGGATCATCAAGGGTTTGGACAGGGAAGGGGAACGAACCTCTGCGAACGCAGTTTCCTTGGTGGCAGGGATCGTGAAGGGTTCGGATAGGGGATCGATAAGCATCGGTGGTGCCGATCAGTGGTGCTGGATGGTGTTCCTTGGTAGCAAGGATTGTGAAGGGTTCAGACAGGGGATCATCAAGCGTCAGTGATGCCGATCAGTGGTGCCAGATGGTGTTCCTCGGTGATGGGGATTGTGAAGGGTTCGGATAGTGGATCATCAAGCGTCGGTGGTACCGATCAGTGGTGCCAAGGGTCTCAAAGAGGAGGGTGGCTAGAATTTCATTGCAGGAGGGAGAGAAGAAGACTGAGTGAGGAGTGAGTGATGGAGGGTATTCATACCCTCCATCATTTAATCCCCACCGTCTAGACTAGATCGGACGGTGGGAATGAAACACAAAAAAGTTAAAAAAAACTAAAGATTCGGACCGTCAAATTGACTCGATATAGACAGTGGTGATTGAGTTCATTTTTTTAATGGTGTTAGTTGCTCAAAATGTTTGGTAAGTGAAGCACGTTAGTTTCACGTGAGCGTCTGGACATGTGTCATGTGATTATTGGTGTTCACATAGTCACCCTATGTTACATACACAGGAGTTCTGAACCCAAATAAGACTGTCGCTCCCTGCCCCATTTGGATAGAGAATCAAGTTATTATGAAGTTTATGACTATTCTTGTATTAATAAGGATAAAGTGATATTATGTGTTGGTTGTGTTTTGAATTATTTTTATTGGGAAACGTAATAATAAATTTTTTGTTGTTTGGATAAAATGTGAATAATGTATGAATAATGATTTATAAAAGATGAAAAAATGATGACAGTTGATTTATAAGAGGTGATGAATGTTGATTTGACAGTGGACCTACATATTCTATTGAATTAAATAGTCTGGAATAACTTAATTCTAGAAGTTAGCTGAAATCCATATATCACTTAATACCAGTTAATTATAAATTACAAATTCTCATTTATTTCAACCTTTCAACTACTCATTTTATGGCTATTCTAACTAATTTTCATTTATTCCTGGATTTATTCTCGAACCAAACAGGGTAAAGAAGTGCAATCTCCCCCTCTGAAAAGTCAAGAGTAGCCCTCAGGAGAATAGAGGATAAGAGAATAGCAGAGAATCTGAGCTAAACTGTTTAACCACCTCTCCTTATCCCCTCAAGACCCAAAAAAAGAAAAAGAAAAGAAAAGGCATGACAACCACCAAAACAAAAACAAGAGGAGAAACTTCACTCGTACTACTGCGACTACTTCAACATGGCCTTCACCACCACCACCACCACCAACACAGCCACCTTTGCCCCTCCTGTTGTTGTCCACAGACCCACCTCAGGCAGACCCAACAGAGTCCTCTGCCAAGCTTCTTCAAAACAGGGAGACCCATCGCTGACCAGGCGGGCGGTCGCCGCCGCCTTCTTAACCGCTGTCGTGGGTGTTCCTAACTCGAACAATGGCGTGGGTGTTGGAGAAGCGGAGGCGGCGATATTGGAAGCGGATGATGATGTGGAGCTGCTGGAGAGGGTGAAGAAGGACAGGCAGAAGAGGTTGGAGAGGCAAGGGGTCATCAGTTCATCCAACAAGGAGACAGGTCTCTCTCTCTATCTCTCTCTAAAAATAAGAAAAAAAAATACAGATTTTTTTCAAATTTTGATGAATACTATAAACAAACAGGATAGAATTATACACACACACATGTATATTTAATTAGTAAAGTAAAGTAGAAGGAATCCTAGAGTATATGATTGCCTAGTTTGGATTCGTGTTTAGACAGTTTCGGCGTTGAAACATTTAGAAAGTCCCAGACGTAGGGCCCGTTTGGCTCCGCGGTTGCGCGGATTCCGCGGTGGAAAAGCAGCAGAAATGCAGACGCGGAGCCAAACACCTTTTCAGCTTCTGCGTTTCAATCCACTTTTATGCGGTGACAGTGTATTTTTTACCGCGTTTCAAACTCTAGTAAAACTATGCTTTTGAAACTATGAGTATTTTTGGGTGGCTTTTCATAATCTTGGGGTTTCAACCGCCGATCCAAACGGGCCGTAGATCTAAATGAATTTTATGCTTCTGCGTCACAAACCCATATCCACTCATTTTCTAGTGTTTTTTTTTTCTCTGTTTGAATATATGCGGAAACAATGCTTCCGAAAACCAGGTTATCTTGGCAAGAGTTTCAAAATTTCGTGATGGAATTTATATTAAAAAACAGCAATTATGAATGATGAATATTTTGAAAAACTGATTTTTGATGACTGAATTGAGAGGCCGGATCCAGTCAAAACTGGATCCGGTCAGTTATATCAGTACAAAATTGAACACCTCTTTAATTGAACCGCACAATGTATAAATCGAACTGCACAACCAATTGTTTGATACATATTTCACTCTCTTATTGGATCCAATCAGTTATTGGAGAAAATATGAATTTCTAAGTATCATCAGTATCCAATAAGATAGTAAAATATATATCAATTGATTGTACTGTTCGATTTATTCGTTCTACAGTTCGTTTAAAGGGCTGTCCAGTTCGATATTGTCCTAACTGGATCTGGTCTCCTGAATTGAAGGAAAATTTTGAAAACTGAGTGGTTCGCTCATCACCCATTTTGAAGGGCTCATCGAGCTATCCTAATTTGATGTATACTATAAGTCATTTTCATGCCCAGATCAAATATTATAGCGGACCATTTCAACTTGTTTTCTTCAATTTATTTTCGCTTCATTTAATCATGCGGTTCCTCCACAACACGTACCACATCAAAGAATCAGTCTTCATGTGCATATTATATCCTTTCCCAACAACAGCAATTCATGATATTATATAGACTTGAATACTATATATGCTACACATGAAACTTTTCTTAGCTGTTCATTATTTGACATGAAATATTTAATTTGTTACTTGGTGATGTGGGTTTTCTATATAAATTCAATGAGTGATTTTGACCCCAAAAAAATATTTTCTTCAATATAAAAAGTATGCTTTTAATCTTTCTGCTTCATAATGGTTCAATTGCCTCATCTTCATTTGCAGGGTATCTCCAAGAGCTTGTCTACAAGCTGAGCAAAGTAGCCCAAGCCATTGAAAAGAATGATCTTTCAACTGCAACTTCTGTCCTTGGCAGCAACACAAATTCAGATTGGGTGAAAAATATAAACAAGGCATTCACTAAGGTCTTAACTTTAATCCAACCTTATGTTTGTTAAACATAAATTCCCACCATGCACTTTGTTGTTAACTCTACTTTTCTGGATCTTCTTTGAATCTTCCTTTTGTCAGTTGAGTTCCACTCCTGAGGAGATGATCGAGGTTGATACATTCAATTCCTCCTTGGCTTCTTTGATATCATCAGGTACTTTTTTTTTTTTAAGAATCAACTCTCTATGCTTTATCTTCATTTGTATTGGCTGTGCTTTAATGCTACTCTAACCCTTGTTTTCCAGTGAATAAAAAAGACGTTGAGTCGTCGAAACTGGCTTTCATATCATCTGCTGATGCACTGGAGAAATGGATAGTACTAACTGGACTGGTTGGAAAGATCAAAGGTCTCTGAAGATGAGCAATATTTCAGTTCGTTCTGGCCACTTTTTTTTTTCAGTGATCCAAGTTTTGGGTGTTGATGGATTCTGTCTGCTACATTTTCTCGCTTAAGATTTCAGTCATGTAAAACATCACAGAGCAGCAAAATTGATTATTACTGAATTCAAAAATGCAAAAAAAAAAAAATTTATTTTCATTTGAGCAACCATGGATGCTTGTGCTAGTACATAATGCAGTTTATGCATACTGTACTGTACTGTACTGTTCTTCCTGAAGCCAATAAAAGTTTCTGTTACATGAGTACATCAATCTATACGTTGAGGCAACTTTAACCAATTTGGGTGCAAAACATCTCTATTTGCAGATGAAACTAAAAAGAAGTCAGATTCTAAACATGTTGCAGTCACCAACATAAGCACCCGTTCATCAAGATACAACAAGAGCAAAGACCAAACATTGTTATTTATGTGCATGATATGATACACCAGAACATTGTTATTTATGTGCATGATATACTACATAGAAGTTGTGATGGGTGAAAATTACATGCTCTTTACATACTATTAATTGTCTTGGAAAAGCCCATGTGATAACATACATACCACAAACAATTAGCAACTACATAACCACAATGGTCTAAAAGGTAGCAAGAGAATGGGATATTGTAAGTCAGCAGCTCACTGAGGCTGCTGGAGGCTTCTGGGCATCAACCTGTGCGATCTTTTGAGTTTCAGGCACCTTCACATCTTCATTTTCGCCTTTTTGTATTCCATTCTCGACCATCACATGCTTGTCTTCCGCTTCGACTACAGCTTCGGAGCTTGGAACATTGTTGTCATGTTCATCTTGTGCTAGCTTCTCATTCACTTCCACATCTTCTCTAGGCTTTTGAACTTCATTCCCTGCTTGAGTTCCTTCTGGCTCACCTTTTTTTTCTTCACCATTCGTTTCAGGAGCAACCACATTTGCTTCTGTCATACTGTTGTTATTCAGCTCCGAATCTTCTTGTGCTCTGACTTCCTCGCCACCTTGACTCGCCCCAGCGATGGCTTCTGTCTCCACATTTTCCTTCTTTGGACCTGACGATCTTTTGCTGCGCTTCTTCTTGGGCTCGTTTTCTGGAAATTTGAATCCCTTTGTCTTTTCACTGATCCTTGCTGATCTTCTTGGGGTTTCACCGGTCGTCCAATCAAATTTTGAAGCTGGAGACTCACCGGGGTGGGCTTTCAGATAATTTTCCAGTTGTCTCCTGTTGTTGATCTCCTCTCCCGAAGGAGCAGTGAAAATTATCTCACTTTTCTTTAATGCACCTCCCATCCTGGGTATGAACTGTGAGAAAAACATGTTCAAAAAGTTAGTCTTAGGCTCTTAGCATATTTTTCTTGTTACATATACAGTCTTTGAATTACATAAGCACTCATATATGAACTAGTTCAGTAAATAAAAACACGAGCAGCAGAACATGCTATAAATAATATTATTTAAGCCACCAGAATCTGGTCTTAACTGTTGTACGGTCCATCAATCCATAAGACAACCCCCCCCCCCCCAATATAACTCAACATTGAGATGGTAAACTATCATTGTCACTATCATCGCAACCTCTCTTGAGGTAAGGGATTGCTCCATATAGAAAGTACATAAATTAAATAAATAGAGATAAGGTATCATTGAGAATGGTTGTGAAAAGGAATGAAGAAATCCATCCTGACATATTTCCATTGTAGAAATGAGCATAATAAACCTCGTTATCTTAAGTGACAGACCTGTAGATGGACAAGCCTTAAATTAGCCAAACAAGTCCAGATGATGAAGATATAAAACTCATTATCTTAAGATGTGTCTGTATCAAACTCTACAGGGGAATGAAAATCTGCAGATGTTATCAATGGGGGTTTATCTAAATGGATATCTGCTAATGTGTGTTCAGTTACACCTTCCTAATAAAAGACATCATTGGGGGCAGAATTTCTAGAGAATATCATAACCCAAAGCACAACTAATACAAGCACTTGTGGATAGAAGCAGTAATTTTGAATTTCTCCATTGTACAATTGCCTTTCTGATATATAATTCTTCATTCTTCCTATAATGATAAAGATACTTGTTGAAAATCAAAGTCAAACCAGAAGGCGACCATCTATGGCTAGTGATTACTAAAATTTCATGCAGGACTCCAAAGTTGTTTGATATACAAAGACATTGTACATCACATTTTTTTTCTAGTTTCCTCAACTTAATAATTAATGGTCCTGAACAGTTCATGACTCTTACATACAAAATTTTTAAGTGCAATTTCTTGCATAATTTCCATATTGAAACTTACAGCGATTTTGCTACATACTTGATTATTTAGTACTAGCGGTGAAATAACCTGATCAGCATATGTTTCATAGCCCTCAAAGAAGTACTCAGCAATTAGGCATCCAATAATTGGCTTCCTTGCACCCTGAATGATCTTCCTTGCTATTCTACATATTCTCAAAGTTGGCTCTACAAAATATAACCCATCAGAGTATTGCACACCTATCATTTCTAACAAGTACTCATCTAGTAATCACTTGAGCCATGCCACATCTACGCCCATGACAACAACAAAAAAGTAAAAAAAAGAGAGTTTTCCCTCCTAAAACAATAACCATCAGGCTTTTCCATGCTTGGTCCTTCATTCATTTACAGTGGTGAAGAACATGTTGATTTTCAGGAATCAGGACTCAGGAGTGGTTCTTACCTTGAAAACAGACAAAGAGACCTTTGAGACTAAATATACTCTGAAGCAATTTTTTCACAAAAGTTACTCCCAACCAGTTTTTTTTCATAAAAGTTGTTTTTATTGATTTTTAAACACATAAAAACCAAAATTCAGAAGTTTTTATTTTTAAAAAAAACATGTTTGCAACAGATTATCTGAGAACTGATTGTGGAGAAGCAGAACCAGTTTGACAATTGGTTCCAAACGGGTTCTAAAGGTAAAATTGAATCTAAGGATTGAGGGAGACAATTGTATGTATATCTTTTTTTTCTCTATTTTTTTTCACAAGTGACAACCGACCAAGTCCCAATTTCACAAGAAACTAAGGGAAACTGAACTTCTCTATGATATGCTTAGTAGGGTTTCTACAAAAAGCCAATTCCATCAAGTACAAACACCCAAATTAGTTCAAGCAGACTCATCCACCATGAGTAATCCTAAGAACCAAGCACCATAAAAAAAAAAGCAAAAAATTCAACCACAAATCAAGACTTTCTTCAACAAAAAATAAAAAAATGACCCTATAAGAACAGGAGGCAGAGAACACCCATAAAACACTTAATTTGCACATAATCAAAGATAAAGGAGACACCTTTGGAAGAAAAAGAGCACACCCACATAAACCCCATAACAGAACTGTTGAGACACATCTCAGCCACCCAATTATAACCAATCTTTACACTGAAATGAAAAGCAGCAACTGAACCCAAAAACAAAAAGAGAGAGAGAGAGAAAGAAAGGGTGATACCTTCTTCTTCCATCCAGGAGGGGCCGGAAGTTCAACAGAGACGACCTCTGACACTTCTTTCTCCATCTTTCGAGTCCCACTTATGGAGCTCTCTAAAACTGGATAAAAAAAACGGAGCTTGTTCTCTCTCCCACCACAACTAGAATTTGATCCTTCACATGCCCAAACAAGGAAAAAGTTTCTCCCAATCGAATTCTTGTGTGGATAACAATGGACTCCCCAAGTAACTCCAACAATGACCTCTACACAGGACTAGAGGAGGAGATAAATGTCAATTCACACAACCACCGCCTTTGCTCCTCTCTCTGTCGGTCCCGTCTCTCTCTCTTTTAACATAAAATAATAATAAAAGTTTGATTTTTTGTGGTATATACGTATAAGGCGATGCAGTATCTGTACACAAAAAAAAATCTTTTTAGATGAGATTTAAGAGTTTGAGAAGAAAATAGATGTTTGGAATCCAATTTTATTATTGAATTTAAATTATAAATTTTAAAATAAATAAATATGAAGAACACAACGAGTCACGTCACAAATCCAACACCTCAAAAAAAAAAATTACAATACGTGATCACAAATTTTACATAAAACACATTTTCACACCATGAACATTATAAAATGTACATGACATTAATTTTATTGTGTAAATATTATATATTTTATTTTTATAAAAATATATATTTAACTGTATAAAATTAGATAAAACTATACATGGAACTACACATAGAGTAAACAATTTCATTGTATTAGATGGTTTGCTTTTTTTTTAATAATAAATAAATAAATTAGATGGAATATCCAATTTATGTCCGGATGATCTGGTTTGCTTTCTTTCCTTGTTTGAGCAAATGATGATAATATAAAAATAAAAAAAAACAAAAAAAAAACTGAAGTGGAAGGTCCCATTTATGTCCGGATGATTTTAACCCCACAAAAAAGGAAAATAATGACTGCTGGCGTAATTGATGATGATCAACGTGTCACCACTGCTGTTCAGCCCAAAGCCAGAGTGTCATATGGTCCAGACCAACTTTTTTTGGGCTTCTTCTAAATAGGCCCAAATCTACTCTACACCCAGGCTCGTGTAGGTTCACATGTTCACCCAAAGTGAGTTGTTTTTTGAGTCCCCACCCAACAAAATCCGTCAACACACTCATCATCATCATCATCATCATCATTATTGTTGTTGTTGTTGTGGTTGTAGTCATCTCCCTAGGGGTCGGCAACGGGCAGGGCCGGGCCGGGCCGGCCCGTTGAAACAGGGCCCAAGCCCGGCCCTGGGCCCAGGCCCGCGGGCCTGCTTGGCCAACGGGCCCGGGCCGGGCCGGCCCGTGGCAAAAAAAAGGGCCCAGGCCCTGCCCACGGGCCCGGGCCTGAACGGGCCTCACGGGCCGGGCCTGGGTTCGGGCCCACGGGCGGGCCTACGGGTCCAAATTCAAAACATTTTATTTTTTTATTTTACGTTGTTTATTTGTATATAATGTTAAAATAATACAAAATTTAAAGTATAATGTTGAAAAAAATATTTATATCTATTGAATTTTCAAAATAAAAATATTAAATGAATTAATTACTTACAAAAATAAATAATTACATGTACCTAACTAAGTTAACACCTATATAAATGTTAATAATTTGTATAACTCAACCACAATTCAAATAAAAATTACATGTTACTAGTTTATTGGATCACCCTCCATGGGCCAACGGGTCGGGCCCGCGGGCGGGCCTACGGGCCAGCCCGAACGGGCCGGGCTCGGGCGGGCCTACGGGCCGGGCCCGGGCCCCAGAACCAGGCCCAAGCCCGGCCCTCCCTGAAAACGGGCCGGGCAGGCCCGGCCCGCGAACGGGCCCGGGTCGGGCGGGCCGGGCTTTCGGGCCACGGGCTTTTTGGTGACCCTTACATCTCCCAATTATAAAATGATGAAAAATATTACACTCGCCAATTTTACTGTCTAAAATATTTTAAAAAATCATATACCAAATAGATAAATAGATAAATAAGGTATGTATTTTTAAAAATGTGAAGTATATACGCCAGTGGATTGGATGATATCGTTTGTAGAAAATGTGAAAATTTTTCAACGAGGTGCATATCTCATTATAACAAATATAGTGGCAGGGGCGGACCAAAAGGTTGGCTTGACCGGACTACAGCCTGGCCCAAAATAATTTTTTTTTTGTTATATGTTATATATATTGAGATAATGTTACCTACATACTTTTTCTCAATCATAATTCCAGTTTATATGTGTTTTGAATTTTTTTAAAATAATATACACTTCATTTAATGAGATACATGCTATTATAAAAAAATGAAGCATATATCATAATAAATTGCATGAATATATTTATAGAAAATGTGTAAAATTTCTATCAAAACATATACTTTGTGAATATATGCTTCGGTGATTTTCTATCGACGCATATAAGATTAAAATTGGGGTTGAAAAAAAAAGAAAAATGATATGTTCAGCCTCTTTTGCAGCCTCATTTGCAATCTACACCGTTTTTTTATTTAAATTTTGCATTCTCTTAGCGAAGTACATGCTGTAATATGAAGTGATATATAAGCTGAGTTATACTAGTGTGATTTTTTTTCATTATGAATAAATAATTTTTTTATTCCATACACTATGACACCCTACACTATGATATACAGTATATATTACGTTATCAAAGTGTATGGGGTTACAAAAAAGATTGAATATTTTTTTACTATCATATTATTTGGTATATAAAATAATTACATCAAATATAAAAATAAAAAATCCTTCTATATTAATATTAAATATAGCCCACCCAAGAATATTGTCTTGGATCCGCCCCTGTATAGAGGGCTAGGTTAACGAGGTATTTGAGATTGTAAAAAAGATCGAGTGTAACAACACTCTAAAATGATACTTTACTATGTGAATACATACACCATTAAAAATATTATTTCATTCAATGAAATTTTATAATTCATTAGATAATTAATATAATTTTTTTAAAAAAATCAAAATGTGTTCCTACTGTAAAAATGATTATTAAAATTACTAAGTTAGTTCAAACTGCACTCAAAGGTATTCCCATGTAATATTTTCCATTTACGGATCATTACGTGTGTTTGAAAATATGACTGTATAAGGTATGTATTCCAATTAATTTAACAGAACCTAATATGTAAAAAAAATCAAAATCATGTGTTTCATTCAACAATTTGGACTAGAATTATGTGACTTTTTTTTTATTATTAACTACTATTCACAATCATTTATTTAACGTGATTGGACAGTATTACATACATAATTATGAGATGAACGTGATTGACATAATTACGTACAAAATTATAATAGAGTATGGATATAGTTATGTCTGGATAATGTTAATATTGAATTAAATAATCTATTAATTGAATTACATAATTAATTATTAAATATATATGTTACTCTCTGTTTAATTCGTAGGATATATAATTTGATTCAGAAGTTCAGTAATTCAATTCAACACAGATGTTACTAGATTTTCACTGCAAGAGTCATTCCAATGACACAGCATCAGTTGTTGCATTTGTGGGCTCCTCAGTCCTCACCTTGACTGACTTTGAATTCATTCAAACAGTGGGCTGCACGGTTTCCGAGGCAGTTGCTTATTTTAATTTTTATTTTTCTACCCCCCCACTTCTCAATAAAACCGCAGGCCCCATGCTCTTCATATAGCTTAGATGATAGAAGGTGCATCTATCCCTATGAACAGATGTCATCCATCCACATTATGCCAATCTTTAAGCCACTGTTTGGACGAAGAATAAGAGTTATTTCATAATATACAGTTATTTTAATATAAATAGATATATTTCCAACGGTGGAATAACATATTTATTGATTGGGTACACATAAATGGGTATTCCAATAGTGGAATAATAGATTTCCTAATTGGTTATATTTTTAGTTATTTTAATTAAAAAATGTTTGTTGTTAGGATGGATGATGAATTATGTTAGAATTAATTGTGAATAAGTTTATAAATATTTATTATTCTAAAAATGACCCAACTCTTCTATTATTATTAAATTTTTGTGGGTTTATTAAATATTGCCATACATTAATCCAACATCAATCGATAAACATCATCTCATTTAGTAATAAAAAAGATTTTTTTACACATGGGTTCAGTGTGGGGCTCAAGGGATGTAACAATATCAATATTAAGATAAAAAAAAATGAAAAATTAATTAGAGATCCCTCCAGCCCATCCCTCATTATTTTTAGGTCCATGGACCTTTTTAAGATATTTTTAGATCCCTAACATCCGATTTCATTATTTCTGTGTCCAACTTAACAGCTGTTGTTTCATCCCCCATGCGAAATGTCCATCCTACCCTTCCCACTTAACCTTTCTCTTTCTCTTCCAATTTTTTCCCTAAATTTCTTCTCTCCCCGAAAACCCCTCTTTGTCTCTTCAAGACTCTAAATAACCTCCAATCGTCCTCCCTCCGTCGACGGAACCGTGAATCGACGGTGTCACCCACGATTTTTGCATCCATCAACAGCGACACACACGAACAAAAAATCCATCGACGGTGACGGCGACAAACCTAGAAACATTCGCAACATCATCAACGGCGACGCCAACGATCCTTCGCGGCTGTGACATCCTTCGCCTCAGAGTACGTCAAATTTATCCCTTTCATCACCTGATATATAAAATTAGTATATATTTTAGAGGATCTGTTGATATGGATTTACAATGTGGGTACTTTGTTAATCTATTTTAGTAATTTGTTATCATGTATGTATATGACCTTATTTAGGCTTTGATAAACAACTAATGTATTTAATGCATAAGCTTTGGGTGGATTTGCTGCTTATGCTTTACAAGTGCATGATTGACATCTTGGCTTGCATTATTGTGTCGGTTAGTTTATTAGTTTTTTGTAATATCCTAATAGTACACTGTTAAGCTTATTAATACACTAGTAAATCTTTGTGGTACATTGCTAAACTAATGATAACATGTGTTCAAGTAAAATTACTTTCATAGTTCATGTGAATGAGATGTGTGGCTTCATGTGTTGGTTGAGAGGATGTGACACATTCATGTAAAGAAGAGGAAGAGGAGTGTGAGGATGAGGGGTAGGTGGAGGAGGAGGAGCTTTATAGGAGGGCAAAAAAAGAAAAGACTAGTCATTGGAGGGTTTCTGAAGAGAGAACTGGACACTGTGAAGCTTATGCACATAATGTAACCAGATCTAGAGGTTAAGGCAGGAATGAAGGAAGGGGTTTCATCTCCAAAGAGTTCCTCCAATATGAAGGCAGAGGAGACTCCTAACTCTTTGTTAAGGGCTAAGAGAGAAGAAAAAGCCTCAGCCATTGTTTAAGAACTTGAGGAAGCAGAAGACGATGGACGAAGAAGTATATAGTGACGATTCGAAAGGACCCCTACAATAAATCATTGCAGAGATCTAGGGGCAATAATTGCCTCGAGAATGTATCAATCATAATCCATGCGTCAATAATGATGAGACAGTAAATAAGCCGCCAAATCCTCTACAGATTAAAGGATCCCAAGGTCACAGGCGACCATATCTCCAAATCTCTGAGCAGTTAGAGATGAAATGATTTTTTTTCCATATCTCTTGCTCTCACAGAATCTCGAAAGAACAGGAGAGGGGACATCTGTGGAGGAAAAAATCTACACCATGTTAAAAGATGATAGTGTTAGGGCTTAGACAGGTATGGACCACCATATCCGACATCTGAGAACCCGAACTTAAATTCAGAATACTGAATAGACACTCCTGAGTAGGTGAGAGATGACTAGATTGATGGTCTGGTCGGGCGGTCTTACACCTCGCGGGTGAATGCTATCCCGAACAAGTAAGACACGACCAGATTGAATCGAATCTGGTCGGGCAGTCTTACACCTCGAGGATAAATAACTAGGTACATGCCGAGAAGGACCCCCTGTACTGATCAGACCAAGACCACGATGAGGACCTAAGAAATGGTCAAACACCCGTAACTGTCTCAAGCCACATAATTAGTGAGAAAAACATTTGAATTTCCTTACTGATATATCTTTTCGAAGTCCACCACGTTCAATTGGATCCAGATTCGAGAATGAGACTCCATATTGTTTTGATTGAAGGGAAAAAAATTGACTCGGGTCCGCCTTTCAAGTATATACTCTATTATAAAATAAATTCATTCAAGGTGTAATTTTTTTTATATGTTTCAAAAACAATTCAAACCATGTGCAATGACTAACTATTTACAGGAATGGTTAAATAAAATGTTTTTCTTTCTCAAGCTTTATCTTTTTTTAGGTCTGGGTCTAGGCTTGTCAACGGGTCGTAGATCGATTTAAACCTGACCCCAATCCGACCTGATAAAAAACATAAATAACCGACCTGAATGACACGACAATCAAAATTTGTCAGGTCAGGGTCTACCCCGACTTGATCCTATGGACCAGATGGATCTGATTGAGATGACCCAAATATCATGTGATTTTTATTTATTTATGATCCAACCCAATACCCATAACTAAATAGTGAATAATTATTTAAAATTTTAAGCATTTGAAATATTTTTTTACAGCCTGTTTAGTTCACATAAAAGCATAATAATCCAAACCGTATTCCAAATGTTCCCTCATAAAATATTAACAAATCAAAATAGGAAAAAACTATTTATAATACACTAAAATCTATTAAAAAAAACAAATGAACCCATTGTAGGCCTTTATGAAGTTTCTCGACCTCTTTTTGTCCGACTTAGGTCTGTTAATGGGTTGACTCAACTCGACCTGAGACCCGATATGGACCCGACCAGAAGGATCTGACAATCAAACGGGTCGGGTTCGGGTCCACTTTGACCCAACTTCAATCCAACCTAGTGATAGTCTAATTGAGTCTGACTACAATCACATAGTACTCTGGAAAGTGACTCGATATCTCTAAAGCCTTTGATATGAATAGAATTCATTTAGTTTGATGATTTAAAACTTTGATAATTTAAAAAATTAATTGTAGTGAATTGAGAAGTTTTGTTGCATATTTTCCCATATTAATTGTTAAAATACAAATAGAAAGCAATGTAATTATCTTTTTTTTTTTTCGTTCTTATCCCACCTCGTATGTGAATGTGTACATAATCCTTCAATGTTTGAAATAATGTTTAGAAATATATTTGGACAACTTTTGAAGAATATTCTATTCTTAATATATACAGTATCATATTTGATCCAAATTTATTTTCACCTATCGCAGCTATCCCAACTTTTGAAGAAAGAGAAAAATTATAGTTATAAATAATAGTTTTTTTTTGGAAATCTAGCAAATATACATTTTAATAATATTAAATTTAAGTGAAAATCTCTTTTTCAAACTTGTTCTCAAACGTTATCTTAGTCACGAGTTATCATGGGATCAATAGTATTGAATGCATTCATAGGACTGTCTGCATATTATTAATAGAAATGGAAAGGCCAAATAATCATTGTTTGCTCTTGAATGCATTCATGCAATATTTTTTTGTCATCAAAGTCCTTAAAAAGCGACATAATTAGTGGTAACATACTATTAATAATAGACACATTTGAATTAATAATATAGTATGGATTCAAACCCATTAGAATCTGCTTATAGGACTGTCTAAACCACTTTTTTCCACTTGCCTAACAAATTTTGATACTAGGGGAGGGGAAACATTTTTTTTTAATTGTAGGAAATGTTTTCTTTTAATTAAAACATTCACATATAAGATTGTTCAAGGCATAATTACATACAAAAATACTCACTAAAGAGATAAAATTAAAAGAGAGATCTATTTTATTTTTTATGACTAGTTTGACAAGAGAATAAGATTTTAAGGATAAATAACGAAACATAACATGTGAATGTTATTAATAAAAAAAAAAAATCCGTAAAAAAGGGTACATAAAAACACTGAATGATAAAGTGAAACAGGAGGCGCCCCCTTCGTCCGCCATCTGTAAAAGGAATAGTGGTTCAGTCCAGTCCCTCTCATTCCAATGTTCACAACTGTTCCACCATCATCCTCTCTCTCTCTCACTTTATTCATCTCTATCTTTCCTCGGTCCCAATGAGAAATAACAGTATTTCAGATATGCAGTAAGGATTTTAACGTGGCAGTAAAAGTGATTGATTTATCCACAGCGCAATTCTCAAACGTGCGGGCAGATACATAACTTATTAAATTATGACGTCTATGACTACCGGTCAGAATAGATAATTATATATAAATGTAATAAATAATTTTTTATTTAATTATATTTTTAATTATTTTCATTTGAAAATATAAAAATAAAGATTTTGTGAAATAAACTACATAGAATAAAACAATTCTAAGATAGATTTGAAATATGAATATCAATTTAATTATACTTATCTATCTATTATAGCATACTGATCTATTCCTTTCACCCAAACAACTTTTTTTCTTATTCTCCCTTTATTCCCTTGAATTCTTTCCTTATACCATTATCCAAACAACCCATTTGACAACAAATACTAAGTACAGCACAATATTATTGATAAAAATTTGAATATGACATTGGACTACAAGTTTTTTTGTTAATATGATAAACTCAATTAGGCTCAGTCAGAAACACAAGTATTATTAAGTAAAATTACTAAAATGACAATTTTTTTAAAACATAATATGAATTATTATGAGATCCTAGAAGTCATCTAGAATTGAATGAAATCAATTCAAAGTTTTAAGAAAAGATAAATTGCCACGCGAATAAAATTCACTTATTTATAGGTCTTATTGAAGGAATTTGACCAAAATAAGTATTTTCAATTGTATAATAATTGATCCAAAAGATTTACATGAAATACTTCAGCATGTCAAATTTCATAGGATTTTTATATATCGTCTTCATTATTGCTGCATAGTTTTCTTCCTGAATCTTTTCTGGTGTCCATTTGCTCCAAAAACAACATATTTAATTTTATTTGACTTAAAAAATGCAGATATAATTAAACTACTCTTTAAATGTAATATGTCATTAGTATGAAAAATACATAAGAGAATTGTGTTGAGTGTAAAGGTGAAGAAGAAAAATGTGACAAGTCTCTCAAATCAAATGGTTACCTTGATATATTTGGTTGATAGCACTTTCTGTCAAACTATTCTAAACATTGGAAAAAAGGCAATGCTTTGTGATTAAAAGAGGAGGTTGGAGGAGGGGGAAAAAATTACTCAGTCAGTCATGTTGCCACCCAAAAAGCGCACAAGTTTCGTACAGAATAACAGTCCCTCTCCCTCTTCAAAAGCAAATCTCGCTTGATAAAATTAAACAACACCCAAACCATATTTTACATTAATTATTATTACTGTTCCCCCCATTCCACACTGTGGATCTTTATCCAGCTTTGGATCCTCTCCATCCTTTTTTTTTATGTTTAAGTTATTGGGGGGGTTTATATAACCCTCCTTTAGAACAGCTGAAACATCAACAACCCTCTCTTCACCTGGTATAGGAAAAGATCTAGACATGACAAGCAGCTTCAACATGACCCCCTCCGAGCAGCTCTGCTACATCCCTTGCAACTTCTGCAACATCATCCTCGCTGTATGATACATATGACATATGTTTCATTCTTTTGAAGAACATATTCCATGAAACAATGCATGATGGGGAAAGTAGTTTTTGTGTTGGATCTTGAGACATATAACTTTTTATGGAGGTGTTTTTTTTACACATGAATAATGTCACCATTTGTTTATAAAAAGTTTCTACATTTCTATAGTTTCTATTTCTTGTTCTTCTTCTTTTTTGTTAATTTAAAGTCATGCAAACAATGGTCTTCTAATGGATGCAACTTACCTTTGCCTGGCCTGAATGTTTATTAATTTACAGTGTCAGTGGAAAACCCCTATAATATGAGACCTCATTATAACACAAAGGACTAAAGATTCCCAATATTTTACCTGAGATGCTTAGAATGATCACAGGAACGGAGGATTTACCTCGTTGTTCCAGTAGAAGAAGAATGAGAATAAACTCCAAACTTCTTGCCCTAATTAAATCATGTTAAACCATTGATTTTCTTCAATTTCTTGTTCATTATGAGAATCTATAACAGAAGAAACTGCATGATCTATTAAATCTTCTATATCACAGTGTGTGTGAAATTGTGGCAGGTGAGTGTTCCATGCAGCAACCTATTCGATATTGTGACCGTCCGATGTGGCCACTGCACAAATCTGTGGTCTGTGAACATGGCAGCTGCTCTTCAGTCCCTCTCCTTCCATGAATTCAAGGTTCCTCTCTCTCTCTCTCTCTCTCTCTCTCTCTCTCTCTCACTCACAGAAATCATCACAGCTTTCGAATTAAAGAACATTAGATTTACTACTTTTTCCAGGAAAGACTTGACTTTCTCCTTCACTACTGTCTATATCAGCCGCCAGTCAGTCACCCTATAAACACAACATATGATTGTGTTTTTTTTTTAAAATTTTTTTTTTTACTCTATGAGTATTTATGGGGGGTTGATGCCTCTCTCTCTCTCTATTTTATTTTTGATGATTGATGGGTGGAGTTCAAAACCTAGCTATAAAAGTGAGGACCCTTTCATTGGGCATATATAATGCATCTGTCACTTCAGCATCTTCATTTCTTTTTCCTTTTAAAATTATATATATATGTATACATTCATATTAAGCTCTCTCTCTCCCCCCAACTCTTCTCATGAAAACATGCAATACCCATTATGAAATAAGTGGATCTCTCTCTCTCTCTCTCTCTCATGAATCATGCATGAATATAATATTCAATGTTTGGCTTCATAGACTAATAGATTGCAAATTAAAGTGGCCTCTCTATGTCTCTATATATCTCTCTCTCGAGTCACAGCCTCCAAGCATGGTAGCTCCTGAGTATAGACTAGACTTGGCTTCTTCATCCTCTGTATCAAGATTTAACAAGGCTCACAAGCAGAAGATTGTCAATCAGAGTGAGTTCAGAATAACCTATATTTCTATAGGTGGATTAACCACATGAAAATCAATATATCTTTATTTGTGTACAGCACAAGATAAGAGGCAAAGGATCCCTTCTGCATATAATCAGTTCATCAAGTAAGGATTACAGTTTAGACACACCTTTCATTTTATAATTTGATTTTATTTATATAATAATGTGTGTGTTAATTAGTTTTCATGTTTTTGAGAAATGACTTGATCTTTTGGTTGCATGTGAATACTGAGTTCAGGGAAGAGATTCAGAGGATCAAAGCCAATAACCCAGAGATAAGTCACAGGAAGGCGTTTAGCACTGCTGCTAAGAATGTAAGCATGTATTATGTGTCTTTAATTTGATTGCATCAGCCATTCATTGAAACTCATTCTTATTACTAAATCAATGTACTGTCATTTAGGATGCATTTGTAAACACAGTTTGAAAAACAACTTTAAACTTTATACATGGTTTTTAAAAATATAATCATGAAGGCTGTTTTTTAATTAATTAAGGAATCACGTATGATACTAACAACAAAAGCTGCTTTTGTTGTAATAAACACAGTTTTCGAGGAACATTTTTTTGTTGTAATCATGATAAACAATTAAGTGAGTTTGTTTGATAACTTGTTTAAGACTTTTAACTTTAAAGAAGCTAAAAGCAACAAAAATAGGTTGTCAATGAGACCTTAGATGCGACATTCACACATACCAAAGTGCCTAGTAGTTTCAAGGAAAAGGATCTAGTACTTAGAGATAATCATATATATCCTATATATCAGGTCTCATCAGTACTCAATGAGCTGAGAGAGATTCACATGTACCACCACACATTGTTTAGCACATGAAGTCTGTGACATTTTTTTACACTCATTGAGGATTGGTGAAACCTGATAGGATCTAGCATTTACTTCATCTTTGAATCCCTCCTTCCAATATGTGCAATTTTATGAGAATTCACTGCACATATCATTTGCACCTTTTCTATAATTTGAGAAGTTTCGAACTTAAGTCCCTAACATAAATTGACCTAATTTCATCCAATTGTTCACGAATTATATTGCAACATATCTAACATGTTGCTTCTTATTTTTCTTTTTTATGTTTACAAAGTGGGCACACTTTCCTCATATTCATTTGGGGTTGACGCTGGAGACCAACAATCAATCTCAGTTGGATGAGGTAACACTATCACATAAATCTTGATCAGGTGTATTTTTATGCAGTTATTTCAAAGTAAAAAGATGGAAACTTTAGACAGTCATTTACATTCTTCAGGATTCTGTGGTTTTGCTCCAAGATTGATCATGAATGTCACTTATTCATGAATAAATAGTTATGTGCTTTTGGTATTGTTTTTTTAATGAATGGATACTTCACTTAAATTTATGTTACATACACTAATTTGTGTCTCATCATAAAAAAATGATCATGAAGTCTTGCTCCAGAAAAAATCCGTAGAAGATGAACTGCAAATTAAGATATGCATTAGTTTGCTTAGCTAGGATATATATGTGAATTCAAATAGTTAGATACAGGTCCTAAGGTTGCAATGGGACGTTCTCACTGTCAACTTCTTGAGTACATTTCACAAATTCAGTTACCAAGTTATCTGCTTTTGGAAGACAATTTACACAGGAATATTAATGTTCATGGTATAAAGTTAAAAGGTATAATAATACCATTTGATAACAAAGATATCAAAGTATTTCTTTTATTAGAGTACCATTTTGATTTTTTACTAGTACTCCAACTCAGATATTGCTCAGTACCAAATTAAGTAAATAACTTTTGAAGTTTCAGTAAAATGTCATAAAAATAGGTGCATCAATTACATCTTTCCGTCTCTCTTTATATTATCATACATTTCACTTCACTAAATAGTAAATTTGAATTATACCAAATGACAACTAATGATAAAAGTGGTTCATATAACAAACTTATTAAGTTTCGCAAGATAAAGATTTTGGGTCAAGTTCATGGATTTTACAGTTACAATGTTATATATTTAATTTTTAGCCAAAATAATCTTAACCCCCTACCAAAAGGGTCCTAAATGAATATGGTTTAAGTAGCTAAATAATTATATAACCACACACAGCAATAAAAATAGAAAATAGGACTTCCATATAAGGAAGTGGTGATTATTCCTAGTTCATTTTCTAATACTTTCTTGACATTTGCTTGCTATAGTTCTATATATATACATTGTGTCTTAGGATTATTCGTCATTGAATTTATTAATTTATGTAAGTTGTTCTCCTAAATTTGAAGCTATTTTAAGCCATCCTGTGATGAAATTCTGTCAACAAGCTTATAATCCAGGGCATGCATGCGTTACTTTTGGTTACCACATTAAGGGAAAAATATTTAATATTTATGCTTAATTAAAGGAATACTTGAGCAATCTTACTCTTAGGTGAACTACAAAGCTGACATTAATTTAGATATGATTGATGTGTGCAGGGATCTGAGAAGCATCTGATGCCAAAAGCAGCTATATGCGACAAATCAGTTCCCTTTTGATTTCATCTTCACCAAGTCATTGGAATAATTTAAGTCTTTGATTTCATCAAGTAGTTTGTGTACCTTAAAAGATGAGATGTCAATCTTTTTTGCTATCTATCACGAGTTGTGCAATTTTTATTTTGCTTGGCAAGTGGGTGAGTGAGTTGTGTTATTGTTTATATTGAAAGCAGTAAACACATCTCCACATCCTTGTTTTCTGTCACTTGCTTGAAATAAATGTGTCAAAAGAACTGGGTGCAGTCTCAGTTTTTACGCAGATTTGCAACTTTGTCATCAGTAGTGTCAAATTTTCGAGGCACATAATTGTTAAAAAATTAAAATATTTCCAAAACAAAGTGTTAAAATTTTCAATTATAAATTAAAAATTTAATAGAAATTTGTTCTCTTCAAAACGTTTAATCCCACATCAATTAAAGAATGTAAACACACAGTATGTAAATATTCCGCGTATAGATCTTGAGTAAGAACTCAGGTAGGGCTGAGGCTTGACGCTTGTGAATTGTTTTTAAATTGTTACATATCATATGCAAGTATGTTTTTAAAATTAATTATTATCATGTGTTGTAATTTGATAAAATATTAATAAATTTTAATTAGTTATGATATGTCTATGTATTAGGTAGTTTGGTTATGAATTAAATTATTAATATTTATATATTTAATTGTAGTACATTATTGTTTCATTTTGAAAATTGTTACACTTTTTAAAAAATAGTAATCATCGTCTAATGAGATATATGCTTTGATGAAAAATGTATATTGCTCCACTTTGAGTTGAATAAACCCATTTTTAGTAGTGTAAGAAAACAATTAACAAGATATATACATCGTCTAAGAAGTTTATACTTCAATGGATAGCTAACGAAATATATGATACTGCATTAAAAACCGTTAAAAAGACCGTGTAATTAACAGTGCCCTTTTATTTTTAATTATTGTAACTCTTGATTGGTTTGTGCCTTCGTGGATAAATATTGGGTATAAAATAGTATTATCTACCTATTTGGTTAATTTTCTCTTTTTTCTATATTATTGAACTGCAAATGAAAATTAAAGCATTTTTTTCTTATTTTTCTGAATAGATTTAAGAGAGACAATTAACATCATTTTTTTTGTTTGAACCTTTTAAAAACATATTTTTAAATTTCTTGTGTGTTCTACTAAAAAAATATTCTTATGTTTTCTTCAAAAAAATATATATTTCTTTTTGTTGGTTTTTTGAGCTACCAAGTTTTCGACCGGTTTGACTTTTCTTTATGGTTCTGCTTTTACCTAGAAAACAACAACGAGAACGCGGTGATTTTATCTTGGAGACAAATTTTCAAGAATCCTGTGAATTGAGGGGGCATATTCTATTATGAAGATATTGTTATCACGTGATTCTATATCAGGCTCTTCTAAACCCTTGTCTTCTTTAGTTTTTGTTCTTTGGTTAATCTAATAGTAGCATTATCTTTCCAACAATATATAATTTGGTTGAATAAATGAAAATTAATTGGAGAGGTGAGAAAATGCCATGCATATTGAATAATGATTAATCCCTATTAATTTGACTAAAAATATAATATGCATGCATATACAATTAAATTGTTTTGTTTTGTTTTATTTATTTATTTGTAACGAGGAACCCCAACAATAATTTTAAAAAATCTGGATATATAGAATCATCCAGGAATGGTGAATTTTTTTTGGGGTAGACTTTAGGCTTTGAGATATTGAACTTAATTTCCTTTATATATGGTTGGAGTCTTGTGATAATTAAGTGGTATAGAATTAAATGATTGAAATGTTGTTAAATACAATTTGAGTCCATTTAATATTTTGCATAATACATGGATTAGCACTTGCAAATGAATGCAGAGTTATACAATATTCATGTTTTCATCATTTTTATTAATAAATAATTATATTTTTGAAGGGGTGTGCAAGACTGAAGAGCTTCTATTCCATAATGTTAATTAATTCGGTTTGGTTTATGTTTCTTGTGTTTCGTATATGCCAGTGACAAATATCATAAATTTTAATGATGGTGATTGGTTCATGCCACTTCAACTACCCAATTGAAATGATTTTGATATATATATATATATATATATATATATATATATATATATATATATATATATATATATATATATATAGTCGAGTGATATCGTGCGGCGTCCCGCACGGTGCGGGAACGACGTCGTTCGTCCGATCGCGGGTCCATCGCATCCAACGGTCGATGTGAATTGCACCCGACCGTCCGATGCGATGGACCCGTGATCGACGGCCCGTGGTCGTTCGCGCACGTTCCCGCATCGCGCACCGTATCATTCCTATATATATATATATATATATATATATATATATATATATATATATATATATATATATATATACGGGAGCGATTCAGTGCGGGAATGCGGGAATGCGGAAAACGACGTCGATCGTTCGATCGCGGGTCCATCGCATCCAACGGTCGAGATGAATCGTACCCGACCGTCCGATGCGATGGACCCGTGATCGACGGCCCGTGATCGCTTCCCGCACGACCGCATTCCCGCACTGAATCGGCTCCCTATATATATATATATAGTCGAGTGATATCGTGCGGCGTCCCGCACGGTGCGGGAACGACGTCGTTCATCCGATCGCGGGTCCATCGCATCCAACGGTCGATGTGAATCGCACCTGACCGTCCGATGCGATGGACCCGCGATGGACCCGTGATCGACGGCCCGTGGTCGTTCGCGCACGTTCCCGCATCGCGCACCGTATCATTCCCTATATATATATATATATATATATATATATATATATATATATAGGGAGGTTATTGCGTGCGGCGAACGGCGGGTGCGGCAGCGATCACGGGCCGTCGATCACGGGTCCATCGCATCGGACGGTCGGGTGCGATTCACGTCGACCGTTGGATGCGATAGACCCGCGATCGAACGGCCCACGTCGCGGCCACACCTGCCGTTCGCCGCACGTATATATATATATATATATATATATATATATATATATATATAGCCGCGACGTGGGCCGTCCGATCGCGGGTCCATCGCATCCAACGGTCGACGTGAATCGCACCCGACTGTCCGATGCGATGGACCCGTGATCGACGGCCCGTGATCGCTGCCGCACCCGCCGTTCGCCGCACCTATTTGGTTCCCTATATATATATATATATATATATATATATATATATATATATATATATAGAGGGATGATTAGGTGCGGCGGCTGCACGGTGCGGCAGCGATCACGGGCAGTCGATCACGGGTCCATCGCATCGGACGGTCGGGTGCGATTCACATCGACCGTTGGATGCGATGAACCTGCGATTGGACGGATGCTGCACCGTGCGGCTGCCGCACCTAATCACTCGATATATATATATATATATATATATATATATATATATATATATATATATATATATATAGGGAACCGATTACGTGCGGTGTGCGGTCGGTGCGGTGCGCGATCACGGGCCGTCGATCACGGGTCCATTGCATCGGACGGTCGGGTGCGATTCACGTCGACCGTTGGATGCGATGGACCCACGATCGGACGGCCCATCGCGCACCGCACCGACCGCACACCGCACCTAATCGTATATATATATATATATATATAACTACAGTAATTAGTAATGAAAAAAATAATCTCCATGGCTTTAATTTAACAAGTAAATTAAGCAACACCCACTTGGATACCATCCAATGAAATAAAACCTTCACCCACACTTAAGGAAACTTATAGTACTACTATGTATCTTTTGAATTTTCAATCAATGTTGGAACAAATTAAGTTTTTTAAGATTTATGAGGATACTTAGATCTATGAGAATACTTAAAGGTGTGCCTGTCATGGAAATGTTGACTAACATTGTCATGACAACCTCACTATTTGAAGTAACAACATAAGCATCAGTATATATGTATATCATCACCAATAGCTTTAAACAGGAAAAAAGACGGTCTCAGCTACAATTTGGATTCTTGGAAGATTTCTACTGGAGAGGCATAAGGGATACCAAGATCATTAATTATATGAACAATCTGAAAGTGTTGTTTGACCAAATTTAAAAAGAAAATAAAAACACCAACACATGGCCCTTACTGTTATTGAAACAGCATGATGGGTTGTTATCGAGCTACAAGCTTAGCCACATGTTGTCCTACTTGATTGCACAATTGCAAAATTGATTTTGCAGAAATTTAGATTTCTAAATTGATTAAGCAGGAAGCTCACCCCTCCCAGCTTTTGAAAATCACAGGTTTTGAACACTATTTGTCTGAAATTTGTGTGCAGTACGCTGCTATAGCAAAACAATTTAGTTGCACGATTGCAGAAACAACTTCCTGTTTCCTGCAAACGAAAATGCTACCCAATCATGCAACCAAATGTTGTCTTATAGTTTGTCACACTGTTGCTACATTAATCTAAAAGTGGTGTTATGGGATGCCTCGCATTATAACATTAGTAGACATGTTCACTAAAGTCTAGGATCTGACTGATATACGGTTATTTAGTCCCTTATTATTTTTTTTGAAAGAATAGTGCTCCACATTATTTGATCACTTGGCCTCCTTCACAGGGGTAGGTGGGAGATGTTTGCTGCGTTCCTTGTAAAGTTAATAAAAAGAAATTTAATCTGCAAATGGTCATCTCCATTCACAAGTTAAAAAAATTGTGGTAAATGATAAGCATATCTATTTCAATCATAACACCAAAAGATTTGAGTTATTTGAGCATTTCACAAAGACAAAAGATAATGAAAAAAAAAAGTGAATGTAGACCTATGCATCGTTATCATAAGACTCTACATTTACTGAAACCGAAGAACACATGCTTTTAATCAGTATATTTGATTATTAGATACCGAAGAAAACAAAAATAATAGATTATAATTACTTCATTATTTGTAGCTGCAGGGCTATCTATTAAAAGTCAAAAGGATGTAAAACTGCCTCCCACAGCATTTGTAAAAATCCCACAGCATTTTGAATTTGTAAAAATCCCAAATTTGATATTTTTAACATGCCATTAAACAAGTGTGAAATGAATCAAGTAAAATATATTGATAGTTTGACCTTTAAATCCTCCAGGCTTAGCGTAACAGTTTGTGAACAATAACAACTACATAATCAGGTGAATAAGAACAATATTGAAGTTTAGACATCCACCTCATTATATATACAGTAAACCCTAAAATGCATGGATGAGTCAGATTGAACCCTAAAAAAGGAAAAGCAAATTAAACCTGATATTGAGAGAGCGGCGGCTTGGTCTAAAGAGAGATATAGAGTCGGCTATTGCAGTGGACATGGAATCTGAAACGTCATGTCATGTCTCCTTTCTATTTTATAAATATTTTGTATTCAAGTGTCTTTTATAATATCACGTCCCGTCTATCTGAGATAATGTCAGATCTCTCTTTCAATCTTATCTGACACACAGAAACAAGCCCTCCCCACCCCTTTACCTCTCTTTCTGCGCAACCGTTTTTTTTTTTTTATAAATGAGATGAAAAGCTAAGCTACTTCTTTAAATTAAGAACAAAAGAAATAATCTTAGAACAAAAGAAATAGTGTTTGGGTCTGTTTAGATATAAGTTTAGTCAGCTTATGCGATTAAAAAGTTAAAAATTCTTAAACTCAAATCCAAACATATTTTTAGCATTTAGTTTTTCAAATTACAATATTCTATTTTTAGAAAAAAAAATCTTGCGATTGAAAATATAATAAAACATAGTTTTTCAAAAGTTGAGTTTAAAACACAAAATTTTAAAAATCTTAGCATTTCAACCTCATATCTAAATGCAGCCTTAACCAAACCTCCCCTTCCACCAACACTCCTCACGATCCTCTGGCCATTGATGAAGATTGCAGACCACTGCACCCTTATAGAAGAAGCTGCGTCGTAGAAAGTACCCCAAGCCATGAAGAAACCCTTTGCACTCTCCCAAATACCTTATGCGGAACCCTGAATTACACCCCAACCAGATTGCCCACAGGTATGCCGACACCAAGAGTTGCATAGACTTGCTAGAGACACTACAATCTGCTGTGCTGGATAGGCTTCGACTGGCAGACCACAAATGCTTGAGAGACCGGAGATCCCACCTCCTTCCAACAACCCTCGAAAGATGATCCCAAATTTTCATGAACACGACGCAGTCACAGAACAAATGAACAACCGTTTCCACCCCTCCACCACATAGAGTGCAAATAATACAGTCCAAGGGTGGCCATCTCGACCAATAAGCTTTGGTCAATAGCCTCTCCTGATATAACAACCACAAGAAACAGCTCACCTTGGGACTTTGATACCCCATACTTCATTGACTTTCCTAGCCAACTCCACATTGAATGGCCTCCCCTCCCGCCACCACTCATAAAATTTCTTGACAGTGAAGCTCGATGACGAACTAGGAGACCAAACTAGCCAGTCCTCTCCAATGTCCACTATGTGAAAATTTTTCAATAATGCCAACCAGCTGAGAATACTACAAGAACTCATCATCAGATAGTCTCCTCCTCAACCGCACACACCCCCTCCCCCCCCCCCCCCCCGAGGAAACCAATATATTAAGAGAGATCGCAAAAAGAAGACCTCCTTCAATGGACCTGATCCACACCAAAGATAATGCCAAAATTGGATCACCTGACTATTCCCAAGATTTCACCTGATTAATCTTTGAAAGGTCTCCCCTAGTCAGAAAATAGAATGCCAAACCCTAGACGACCCTCGAGAAGGTTTTGGAAAAAGAAGACCTCGTTATCTGCTATTCTGTGAGCAAAACCTTACACCACAACAAGGATCTCTCTGCTGTGAACTTCCACAACCACCTAGAGAATAACGCGATGTTGAAAGAGTCTAGATTCAAAACACCCATTCCCCTGCGTAATTTTCTCTCACAAACGGTCTCCCAATTGACCAGGTGCAGTCCACATGCAATCCCCGAGCAGGCCCACTCTAGAGGAAACAACGTCATAGAACGTCTAGACGATTGAGAACCATTCTCAAAATCATGAATAGATATAACAAAAACACTGGCATATTGGTAAGGACTGCATGGAGCAAAACTAGCCTTCCACTGAAACTAAGAACCTGCCTGGACCAGCCCTCCAACCTCCTTTTGAATCTTTGAACCAAAGGGGCCCAATCGTTGCACGTAATGGGCTTGATAGCCGAAGGAAGACCAAGATATCTAGGTGGAAAAGATCCAATCGAACACCCAAAAGAAGCAGCCATTGTTGCAAGGGCTGAATCAATACCATAAAAAGCACTCTTGTGCCAATTAACTTTCAACCCCGAGAACCAACCGAATATCTTCACCACCAACATTACCCCTGCCACCTGCTCCACCTCCCCCAGATAGAGAAGCATGGTGTCATTTGCATACTAAACGTAGGACATGTTCTAAACTTCCGCATAGCAGCCCGTAAACCCACCCTAAATCCTCCGCCTTGTGTAGCATCCTGCTTAAAGCATTAGAGACAATGATAAAAAGGAAAGGAGACATGGGATCCTCTTGGCGAAGACCTCTCTAGATTGGAAGATAACCATAGGACACTCCGTTAACTATGATCGATGCATTTGTTGTAGAGATACAATAAAACACCATCTGCAACCACCTCTGACCAAAGCCATTGGACTCCATGAGACTTAGAAGAAAGGCAATACACACAATCATAAGCTTTCTAGAAATCAAGCTTAATTAGGACCCCCTCATCCCTTGAGTGATGAAAATGGGAGATACATTCTTGAACCCGACGAACCCTTCCTGCAAGGATCTGCCCAGGATGAATGTCGTCTGGTTAACCTCGATTAGACGATCCACCACAGCCTTTAATCTGTTGGCCATTGCCTTCAAAATGATCTTGGAGCAACCTTTAATTAAGCTAATCGGCTTGAAGTCTCCAACTGTTTCGGCCCCCGCATGCTTTGGAACGAGAGCGAGGAATGTTGAGTTAATACATCTCACACCTTGAGAACCTTCATAGAACTTTGAGAACATCTCAAAGATGCCTTCTTTAAGAATTTCCCATAATTCTTAGAAGAACCGTGAACTAAACCCGTCCAAGCCCGGAGCCTTGTCCCCTTCCAATCCAAAAAGAGCATTCCTAATTTTTAGTTCAGAAAAAGGTTAGTGCAAGACAAACTGGTCCTGGACATAGAGCCTCCCGATATCCTCGTTGACCCAACCTAGCTTTCTTCCACTATCGGCCCTAAAAGCCTCCTTAAAATTGGCGACCAACTACGACCGGATGGCATTAACAACCCAAGAATTCCCTGCATGAAGAGTCTCAATACGAGTGGTTCTCCTCCTTTGATTAGCAATCTTGTGGAAAAAAAATGAATATAGAGTCTCCTTCTTTGAGCCAAACAACCAGAGATCTTGTCTACCACTCTGATTCTTCCATGCTGAGGATATTCTTCTATGACTCCATTTGGTTTAAGAATAGGAGCAATTTTTTAGTTCACGGAAAATTGAGTTACCAAACCACATCCAAATAAAAAAAGAAGTTGTTGAATAATTAGAAGCTTAATCTCAAAATGGGTGTTTGAAAGGCTGGATATGATGGAATAAATGAAATTTGTATATCAGAATTAACTGGTATAAAGTGGTATATGAAATATGGATTCCAGCTAACCACTTGTACTAAGTTATTCCAGGTTATTCAACCCAAAAGAATATGTGGGCTCACTGTCAAATTAACTGTCATCATCTCTTATAAATCAATTATTAAATCAACTATCATCATTTTTTTACCTTTTAAAAATCATTATTCACTTGTTTTATCCAAATAACAAAAACTTTATTATTATATTTCTTTACGACAATAATTCAAAACACAACCAAACAAAAAATGATCACTTTATCCTTATTATACTAGAATAGTCATAAACATTATAATAACTTAATTCTTTATCCAAACGTGGGATATGTTGTGTTTGAATGGAGGTTAGTATTTATTTTATTAAAATGCTATTTTCTGGGCTAAATTTATAAGAAGTAATGGTGCTAATGATTTTTGAAAAGCAATGATTTTATTTTATTTTTATTTATAAAAGCTCAAACCGACATCCAGGCGCCTCCGAACAACGAGATCTGTTTCCATTAATATAGTTTTATCAAATTGAAAACCTAACTTATCATTCTTTTATAGGTGCTATCACTTTCGTGATTGGTTTACATCAGTTTGAGTCATAATGTTTTTTTGTTATTTGATTATTTGCCGTTCATGATGACATTTCATCTATTTCGCGCATCTGTTACACACAGCATGGATGTATGATTTTTCTTTTTCTTTTTTAAATGCATTGCATTTATGGTGTTTGAGAATCAATATACCCAACCATATTTTTTGCGAGATTTATTACTTCAAAAGTCACGTGCATTCACACCGAAGTTGTATGAATTCGTTTTTTTTTTTTTTTATAAGGCTCCATTTCAAAAGAACAGAGCAAAATGTGTTAACATCCAAGCTATGCAACATTAACACCACTGACTACAACCGGTACGAATTTGTCTTGTATCTATGTAAATTCTATAAAAAATTACTAGTAACCTCACGTGTTATATGATGAGAGAAAGAATCAATATCATTCTAGAGATTTAGAAAAGGTTTTTTTTTGCATATGTACCCCCCTCTTAATTAAATCTCGATATTTTCAAAATGCCCCGCTTAAAATGGTCCATCAAAAAATACTCCTCAAAAATTTATTAGTTGTGCATCCATACCCCTCCATCAAATAAAGTTAACATCCTGTACCCAACCCTAGTTAATTGGTTAACTATGATGAATGCAATTACAAAACTAACCTCTTTTAATCCCTCCTAACCCCAACCAAACCCTAAACCTAACATCTTTTCTCTCCTACATCGTCTCTTCAATCCATCCGTGAGAAACCCAAATTAGCCATCTTTTTCCCCTTTTTCAACCTTTGTTGATGTTCATTCCTTGCATGGTATTCTACAATAACAAAATGGGGGTTACATGAGACATGAAGAGTTGATGATGCTTGGGATGAATTCTTCTTTGTATGAGAGGGTTTTGTGTCTTGAATGGGATCCAAACGAAGAAGATTGGGTGGGAGGCTAACGAGGAAAATGAAATCAGTTTGGGGTAGAAAAATGTCAGTATCCTGGGGTAGTGAAAGGTTAAAAGAATAAATCGGATTGGGATAGGTTGAAGAAGATTTAATCTAGTCTTTTCACCGGTTTTTAACAGTGTTAATGGCCTTTTGACAAAGAAAATTAACCCCAGCTTATGCCTATTAACCGTAGGAGTATAGATGCACAACTTATGAATTTGTCAAGGGTATTTTTGAACGGACCATTTTAATAGGAGTATTTTGATAAAATTAAGATTTAACATGGGTATATATGCAAAAAGAAAACCCTTTAAAAAACCCTAGATGGTCTTTGTACGCTGTAATTTTCCAAGTGGATTGTGGAATGCTTAGAATTTGTGGATGTATGTCACATTGATGAAACTATGTAAATCCATGTGTTTTCTCATAACAACACGGAACAGATCTATTCTGGCCCACAACAATACTCTCACGTGCTTTAATTTTGTATCTTAAAAACGTATTGCATATTTCATTTAACTAAACATGTACTTTCATTTAAAAAAAATGAGGGTTCATTCTCTCTAATAAATTGTATGACCCATTAGAAAAAAATAATAATTACATGCTTCGAATAAGGAAATACATGCCTTGTGGAATATGCATGTGGACTACAGGTGGGGCTATAAATGAAAATGTGTATATCAATGCCCTTTAGTGCCCGTTTGGATATATGCATAAGCTATTTTAGGGTTTATACTTATTCCAGGAATTGTTGACTTTATCAATGGAATAAATGATTTTTTGTTTAGTTATTTTCAGTTACTTTCGTTGGGAAACGTAATAATAAAGGTGAATAAGGTGTAAAAGGTTGATCTAACATGTGGGTCCCATTGATGTATAAGAGATGATGAAAGATGATCTGATGTGATGACGTGTGATTTAATAGGTGGGTCCCCTTACATCAGTGAAGGAATAACACAATTCCATGGGGGGACTTGAAATACAAATACCAGCATATTCTCATCTAATCTGCATAGGTATACTCTTTTATACCACACACCTAAACAACTTTTTATCATTATTCCCCTTATCCCCCATATTCCACCCTTTATTCCCCCATCCAAATGGGCCATATAAAAATACATGAACATCAATCAACAATTAAAAAAGAAAAATGTTTACACTCAGTGTCCTTTTTACTATACCAATCGTAGTTCCTCAATGCTTTTATTTTTTTCAAATCATATGCTCATCTTATGAGCCATATATATATGGTGAAATATATACTCCAATGATTGAGGAGAATCAATTATAAAAAATGTGAATTTTTTTTTAACTAGTTGTATTGCTATTTAAAGTGAGTGGAAGAAGTTAATGAGATACATGAGACTGTATTTGGAACTGTAGAAATGATTGAGTGTAGTAAAACTAATTAAAATAAGTTGTGTAAGCAATAATGGAATCTATGCATCTCTAGTTTCTCTCCTTCGCCTACCTCCATCACTGCCAATTTACCTCCCGTGTTGCTCTCTCACTCATGAAGGATTTTTTGTTTTTATAAAAATTATACATTATATATATTGTTATATGAAATAAAATATATACTAAAATACAATTATGTATTTTTTCTTTGAAAAAAATAAAAAAATTGACGCCCTACATTATGGTAGCACAATATTTATTATATTATTACTTGTTCACTTTGTTCTGCTGCTCCTGAGGACGTAGATCATTTATTTTTGGGTTGCTCTTACTCAAGGTTTGTTTGGGGTAAGTTATTCCATGATCTGTCAATCTCTTGCCCGGTTCCTCGCAGGTTTGATCTTGTTTCAGATTTGTTGGTGGCCACCACAGCCGATCCTCTTAAGAAAGAATTCACCCATATTGCATTCACAACTACAATCTGGTCCATATGGGTAGAAATAAACAACAAGCTATTCTCTGGTAAGAAACAGCATAAACTCTCCCTCCTGAGAAGAATTAAGGAAACCACTCATCTTTTTTTTTATTGGTAATCAAAAGTAGTATTTCTATAAAGTGAGAGAATTTGTACAAAATTCATAGAACTTTAGAAAGGAACATAACAAAAACCAAGAAAAGGGGGAATAAAGCACAAAGAAAACTGCAATCACATTATTGAATTCCCTTGTGTTTAACTAAGTCCCCTGTTCCATAGTAGCAAAACCATAAGAATACTTTAAATGCTTCAATTCATTCAATCAGCTCACTCTCTTGAATCATTCTAGTTTCCTATCCTCCTGAATAGCCACTACCAAATCCTGCCATAGCTGAGTTGGATGAATGATAGTTTCTCCCCTTGCTGATTGGTGAGCTGCAAGTATGTCCGCCGGTGAATTTCCCTCTCTGTGGATGTGCGACACCTTCCAGTCTTCAAGCTTTGCTATAATGTGATGTGCATTTCTAAGAGATCGCAACGCTAACCGTGATATATTTCCTCTTCCAGTCAGCCATGCCTGAGTTGTGGTAGAGTCAGTTTTAATCAACAGTTTCTTTACCGAGATCGAGCAGCCTAGAACGACTCCCTGTTCGGTTGCTTTGAGCTCCAATAAGTTTATGGAGGGAAGATCTAATCTGGTCCATTTGGGTAGAAATAAACAACAAGCTATTCTCTGGTAAGAAACAGCATAAACTCTCCCTCCTGAGAAGAATTAAGGAAACCACTCATCTTTTTTTTTTATTGGTAATCAAAAGTAGTATTGCTATAAAGTGAGAGAATTTGTACAAAATTCATAGAACTTTAGAAAGGAACATAACAAAAACCAAGAAAAGGGGGAATAAAGCACAAAGAAAACTTCAATCACATTATTGAATTCCCTTGTGTTTAACTAAGTCCCCTGTTTCATAGTAGCAAAACCATAAGAATACTTTAAATGCTTCAATTCATTCAATCAGCTCACTCTCTTGAATCATTCTAGTTTCCTATCCTCCTGAATAGCCACTACCAAATCCTGCCATAGCTGAGTTGGATGAATGATAGTTTCTCCCCTTGCTGATTGGTGAGCTGCAAGTATGTCCGTCAGTGAATTTCCCTCTCTGTGGATGTGCGACACCTTCCAGTCTTCAAGCTTTGCTATAATGTGATGTGCATTTCTAAGAGATCGCAACGCTAACCATGATATATTTCCTCTTCCAATCAGCCATGCCCGAGTTGTGGTAGAGTCACTTTTAATCAACAGTTTCTTTACCGAGATGGAGCAACCTAGAACGACTCCCTGTTCGGTTTCTTTGAGCTCCAATAAGTTTATGGAGGGAAGATCTAATCGGCCTGCTAAACCAATAATTAAATCAGCCTTTTCATCTCGAAGGAGTGCACCATAACCTCCGCGATCATCTGCAAGAGAGCCGTCATTATTTAATTTGTGCCAACCAGCGTTTGGACTTAACCACTTCACTATGGATGTGACTTGCTCCTTAGAGATGATTGTTACCTGAAAAGCGTCCATTATCTTAGCATGATCCGGCATGGGGATAGCATTGAATACCGTATAAATAGTACAAAGGTGGATGCTCTCCTTGATTCTCCTGAGTATAATTATTTTGTGATTTTTCTTTCTAGTAAAGAGTCTATTGTTTCTTTCTATCCAGATGGACCATATTGTTGTGAGAATAATGTGAACAAGCTCTTTCTTGACAGGGTCACTCATAGTTGCCACCAACCAAGCAAAAAAAAAATCGAATCGTCGAGGGACCTGACTTGAAATTGATAGATCACGAATGATCCTACCCTGGATATACCTCGAATAAGAACATTCGAAGAATAGATGATCCACATCCTCACAACCAGCAGAACACAATGAACATGTGAGTGGTTAGGAGGGACTCCATCGCTGAATACGAACAAGAGTGGGAAGCCGATTGAAGAATACTTGCCATGAACAAAACCAATGCTTTGGGGTTTGAAGTGGATGCCATAGCCACTTAGCCCATTGAGGAGAATCACACCTTGTTCTCACTGCTTTCCAGGCATCAGAAAGCCCCAAGACACCAGTTTTACTGGTAGGCCAGATCAGTATATCATCTCCAAAACCCCCAACCTCCAATTGCTGAATTTCAGATCAGATCGAAACCAATTCGACTGAGAACCTGTTTAGTCTGTGCCATTTTCAATCATTGATGAAAGCTACAACTGTTATCTCTGAAGGAGGATCCCAATCAAGATTAATTCGACCTAGAATATCCTTCAACCCTCTGCCATTGATACAGGGGTCATACCATAGATTAATAGTTTTCCCCTCGAAGATTAAGTAACAACTCGAATGAATTTGAATCTGCCAAATATTACACCTTCTCAGGTATCTATCTCTCATCCAGCATGCCCACATAGATGCACTTGGAGTTGCAATCTCCAAAATTGAACCCCAGCAGAACCTTCATTCCAATCACGAAGGCGCTTAATTCCAAGTCCACCCTCTTCTAAGGGCCTATAAATAGTATCCCAGTTAACGTGGTGCACCTTGCAATCGGACGAGGTGCAATGCCAAAGGAAGTCCCTACGGAGTTTTTCTACATCCTTTTGGGTTCTGCAATCCGATCGGTCGAAGACCAAAATATTTGAAAGGAGGACAAAACCAACTTGATCAATTCAACTCTACCAGCTCTGGAAAGAGAATGGTCAATCCAAGAAGAAATTTTCTTTCGAATCTTATCAACTAGAGGCTGGCACAACCTAGGGGACAAGGCACCTTGAAATAGATGAAGCCCAAGATATCTTACAGATAGAGAGAAGAGACCAATGCTCAAGAGCTCAGCAAATTGTAAAGATGTAGGATTACTACTCGCAAAGATCTGAATTTTTGAATTATTAAGTTGGAGTCCAGATAAGATTTCAAAATTATGAAACAAGCATTGAAGAGCCAAAGTCGTGCCTTGAGTAATGTCAGTGAATACAAGTAAATCATCCGCAAATGTTAATTGAGTAATATTCGATCTTCCTTGAACATATCGACCCACAATACCATCATCCACTATATGGTTAAGCTGAGAGGAAAGAGATTGTATTATGAGAGTAAACAAAAGGGGAGAAAGGGAATCACCCTGACAAATGCCACAATTCAATGAAAAGAAACCCGTTGGAGAGCCATTTAGAAGAACTGAATATTTGGCAAAGAAAATGCATTCCATACATAGTTGTACCCAATGAGAATTAAGATTACAACTCCTCAAAATCTTTTCTAGATAGCTACATCGGACACTGGCGAAAGCCTTACGCAAGTCAACTTTAATACAAGCTCTCGATGCACCCTTATTACTGAGATATTTAACCATCTCATGAGCAAGCAAGATGTTGTGGTGGATGCTTGTCCCTTTGATGAAGGCAACTTGATGTTGACTGACAAGATGAGGAAGAATATCACGGAGCTGGATAGCCATTACCTTGGTTATAATCTTGTACAAGGTATTACATAGAGATATTGGATGAAAACTATCCATTGTGTCAGCATTAAGAGATTTAGGTACAAGCGCAATGAAAGAATGGCTGACCTGCCTGAGTAGCCTCCCAGAGGAAAAGAAAAATTGAATAGCCTCTACGAAATCAGTGCTCACCAGATCCCAAAAAAGCTAGAAGAAGCAAGCGGGGGAAACCATCCAAGCCAGGGGAGCTGAGGGGCTTGAGACTGAAGGTGGCCTTGCGAATATCTTCCAGAGAGATCGGTTTAAGAAGACTAGAATTTTTTGCATCAGTGATAGAGCCAAAAGGAGAAAATGCCAGAACAGGGGATCCATTGTCCTAATTAAGAGGTCAGAATAAAATTGGACAACGTGAGCCTTTATCAAATCAAGTTCAGAAAGCTCAACACCCAATGGCGTGCGTTTTCAACTGATTGTATTAACTACAGAATGACTCTTGATAGTCATAAATGAATCGGGTATTAGAGTCCCCAGCTGAGAGCCATAATTGCCTAGATTTTTGGCGTAAGAAGCATTCTTCATGTTTAAGATTCCCATAATACAATGTTCGAGCAGACTGTTCCATAGAAATAAGAGCAAGATCTTGAGGTTGTTTTTGAAGGAGGGCTTGTACTGCAGAGAGCTCTTCACGAGACTTCTGGAACGAGTGCTGAACCAGTCCAAAACAGTCCTTATTCCATTGCTTAAGAGCAAGTTTAGTGGCTGAGAGCTTTTTTTTACCAACTTGAACAATGGAGAACCCCTCACCTCTAAGTTCCAAGCAGTTTCCATTGTGGCTGTGAAAGAGGAATGAGTTTCCCACATCTCAAAATACTTGAAAGACATTGGGCCAGATGGGATAATCAAATCGAAGACCACCTTCATAGGAGTATGGTCAGAGATACCCGGTGCTAGATAGTTCACCAATGAATAAGGAAAACATTAATGAAGTGGGTATTGACAAGAATTATGTCTAAATGGCATATAATACGAGTAACTTGGCAGTTATACCAAGAAATAGTGTGTCCAAATGCCTTTAGATCCTGTAGGCCTGAGTTTGAAATGCAAGAGTTGTATGCAGATAGGTGAGGTAGCGACAAAGGTGCGAAACTTTCGAAGCCTCCTTGAGTGAATTGCACTTCCACCTACATTCTCACTGCTGAACCTTACTTCATTGAAATCACCCCCTACTAGCCAAGGGGTGTTATTGACAATCTCAGACAGTTTCATAATATTATTCCATAATTGGAGCCTTTCGGAGAAAATATTAGAGGCATAGACAGAGGTGATATGGAGAAATATATGATTTTTCTTATAATGGAGGAAACAATGAACAAGTTGAGGAGTATGTTCCAGTATGCTAACCACCACAAGATTGCTATTCTAGAACAAGGAAAGACGACCATCTGTCGTGATAAAAGATAAGTTAAACATGCGGAGTTTATATAGGACAACACATTCTGACATGTGGCATTGAGTTTTGTTTCTAAGAGGCTAACAAATGCTGGCTTGTGCCCCCTCAAGAAATTTCTGAAATCCAATTGCTTCTTTCTTCCCATTAAACCCCTAACATTCCAGAAGATGCTCTCCATAAAAACAAGTGAGAGAGGGGAAGGTCAATGGTGTTTCCTCCCAACCCTTTTTTGAGAAGGGTTGTTTTTTGGGAGGGGTTTACCACTTATTTCATATTTAGGACTAACATCGTCAAGTCCTTGAAAGAATTCTCTAATAAGTTCCTTGCTCTGATTTTTGCTCTCCTAGATTTTTATTACTCGGGTGTTGCACAGGTTGCTTAACTATAGAAGATTTCTTGGGGTCATGTAGAGAAAAATTTGGAGTTTCACCATTGTCTTGGACTGGTTTGATGGAGCAGGTTGTGACTTCATCTCGCCTTGCATTGTTGTCCAAGGGAGTGAGGCCTATCACAAGATTTTTGTATGTGATTCCTTGTTTCCATGCAATTGTTGTAGAGTGTCATTCCTTTGAATTCGTGGGTGCAGTTGGGTCTATGTGGTATCTCCATGATTTGATTGGGCTTGAGTAACAATTTATGGCTGCTAACAACCTTGATACATTGTTCCTGCTCAACTGTCTGCTCAGCACCCTGAATTTTTAATTGAATTTGAGGTTGTGCACTGTAACCTTCTGTCAAGGCCACACTCTTTACGTTGTGCTCCTACTCAGACTGTGCATTGTGAAAAACTCTACTTGTAGAGGGAAGAAGGGTGCCCTATTTCTCTATAGAACATCTAATTGACATGACTTGAGGAGTGGAATCCTAAAGTGCTTGGAATTTGTTGATCTAAAATACCTTTGTTCCTTGCATAGATGGTGTACCTGATGACATTGCTTCTGAGATCTTCCCTTTTCAGTTGTTAGCATGTTTCTGAACCTCTTGCCATTGCTGCACAATCTTGTATTTGCCCTTTGCCCCATCTGCTTTAATTGATTCTTTTCCTCCCTTATCAACAGACATAGTAGTTTTTAGAATGCAACATGCATCGTCATGCCCAAATGTGTGACAATATTTGCATTCTATTGGCTTCCAGTCGTAGTCGACCTTTAGGGCCTGTTTGGGTACTGCCATAGAGGTGGAATAAAGAAGAATAGGGTGGTATAACACAATTTTGGTCGTTTGGTTGGATGGAATTGGTGAGAATTTGGAACCCAGAATAACTGGGTATAACATGGTATACATATTCCTCCTCTCCCTCGGAATAACCAATTCCAAGTCTTTTCCAAGCATATGGATATGTGGGTCCCATTGGTCTTATCAGATAAATTCACTACCCCTGCTACAGTTTGCTGTGTGAATTGATTCCCTGGTTTTGCAGTGAAAAGAAAAAAGTGATGTTGACGGGTCCTATGTGAGTACCAGTGGTTCAAAGTTTTGTATGTTATATTTGTTAACCTATGTACTATTATTACATGGAACTTGGTTGTCAATGTTATGTGTATTTTTTTATTTGCTGTATGTTTATGGGTATGTATTTGTTCACTAACAGGTGGGACTAAATGTCATATGTTAATAAATAAATAGGTACAACTCATTTAAACAGGTAGGGATAGGTCATTGTTGGTGTCATGGTTGATTAATGTGCAGACTTTTCATTGTGTGAATGGTATATTCAACAAACTACATACTAGTCCAAATTAAGTATTGACAGACGGCCTAGATTTCACACATGTATGTTGATTGACCATATATCCATTGAAATAAATGTCAAACCCATTTTTTATTGTTGGGGGTAAAATAGTCATTTAAAAAATTATAAATCAACATTTACACTATATTTATATTTTATCTACATCTTATTCTTCCTTAACCAAACACTCTAACTTTTATTATTACGTTTCTCAATGAGAATAACTCAAAATACAACCAAATACAAAATCACTTATTCCATTGATAAAGTCAACAATTCCTGGAATAAATATAAACCCCAAAATAACTTATGTCTCTATCCAAACGGGCCCTAGAGTTTCACGAACACCCAGGGAAATATCCACTAAAATGGAGTTTGGAAGAGGTTTCAACGCTAGTACCTCTACACAGATGCGAGCGTAGGATGCCCGACTACAACGCATTGTTGTAGAGTCAGCATAGAGAGGAGTTTTGATGATGCTTCCGATGCGACTAAGACAGTCCTCCCAAAGGTGAAGTGGGAGATTAGGCAGTCTCACCCAAATCGGAATGGAGCTTAATCGTTCTTGTTCCATGTGCACAGCAGGGATCCACTTGCAGAGGATGAAGGGACGGTGTTCCATCGTCCACATTCCCCCCCTCCAGAACTGAATTTACATCATTAGTCAAACTAAATTTGACAGTGAAGAAGCCGTTGCCGTGAAGAAGAAGCTTCAACTCCCCTTTGGGTTTCCACAGATTTTGCAGGAATTGCAAGAATGGGATGTAGACGGGAGTTTTACCAATGACATAATCGACAATGGTGTTGTCCCATATCTAGATGTTCTTCACATAGGCTGCTGGATTTAGGGACACCACAACACACTCACCCTCAGATGTAGGTTCGATGAATCGAAGCAGACCAACCGAGGGGGAGGGGTTTGGAGAACCATATTTAGAAAGAGAACCCCAACTCTGGATGTGTTGAGCAAAGGTGGGAGGGGGGACAGGTATGGTCTTTTGGGTGGATTTAGAGAGGGCAGGGCCGTGAGCCGATGTCCCCTTGAATGGAGAGGGGGATAGGATGGACACACTACAAGGTCTTCTGTGTCCTTCTAGCCCCAGATCATGCAAAGATAATGGATGCTTATGGTATAAAGATCAATCCAAAGGAGTAGGTCACATCCATAGTAAAGTGGTCAAGTCCAAACAAAGGATGGTCCAAGCTTAATATTGATGGCTACCTTGCAGATGATCGAGGAGGTTATGGTGCATTAATTCGGGATACAAAGGCTGAATTCATTGCTAGAGTAGCGGGCAGATTTGATCTCCCCACCAGCAACTTGCTAGAGCTCAAAGCGATTGAATGGGGTATTTTTCTAGGCCGATCTTTTTTGATAAAAATATTTGTGGATTGAAACCAACTCCATTATTGCACATGCTTGGCTGATTGGCAAAGGTAATATCCCATGGTCTGTGCTTCGTTCCCTTTGAATTACTCATCTTTATCTAGCTTAGTATGATGCATGGAAGGTGACACACATTCATAGAGAGGGAAACTCGTCAACAGATCTACTTGCAGCCTATCAATAAGTGATGGGAGAAATTATTATTTATCCATCTTAGATTTGGCATGACCTGACAGAGGCCATTAAGAAGGATATGCATCCAGAAGGATTCAAGAGAGTGAAGTGATACAATACAAAGAACTGAATTGTTAATTCTTAGATGAAAACAGGGGATATTTGTATCGCTCAAGGGGCTTCAAATATGTTTTTTGTTGCTCTCCCTTTGATGGAAACGGGGCATTTTTTTGTTAAACTCAAGGGGCTTCAAGTATGTTTTTGCTGCTCTCTTAGAGTTCATATCTTCTCATTTTGTTCTGGTCTTTGTAAGGATTTGTGAATTTTTTACACATTCCCACATTTACAACAATACAGTTTTTTATTACCAATAAAAAAAATTAAAATTTACCGTGTTATATAGTGTATAAGACTACAAACGGCGCTGCAAAATGGACCGAGTGTATTGTGCAAGCCTGACCTGATATTTAGTCTAGAAAGAATTTAATGGTCATTTTGCCCAATATACCATAAGTGTTGTTACACTCCATCCTTTTTAAAGCACTAGATGCAGGCCCATATATCTTGTTAGCTCTACCCACTCATTATAACAAGGTATATATCTCATTGACATTTTTTTATATTTTTTATAAATAATATCATTCATTAACTTATTAGATTATATATTTCAAAATTCGTAAAAATACATATCTCATTAAACTTCTATATTTTTTATAAATGACATCATTCATTAATTTATTAGATTATATATTTTAAATTTTGTAAAAATATATATCTCATTAGACGAAATATATGATTTTAAAAATAAATAAAACATGGATGAACTGTGTTTTGGACCGTAAAATGGATTGAATGTAACATTTTCATCCTTGAATAATATGATATCCTTTTATCTTTTAATTTATCGCTAGTTTTTTTAATTTTCCATTGGAACAAAATCTTGTTTTATAGCTTTATAAATGAAAATTTCAAATCTAAAAGAATATAATTAATCAGAATAAAGGTCAACTATTAGGAGTTTTTTAGTCCCACTTGGATTCTTTATTGAGTTCGAATTAAAGGCTTTAAATACACACAAAATATTGGTATAATATGAAAGGGTCATGTAAATTTATAAAATATTTATAAACCATGGGATCAATAAAAAAAATCCATATATCTACTAATCTACCCAACAATCTCAAAGAAAGCGAATGTGGGTACGATTACACTTACTATTTGATCACACCAGAAAAAAGAAACACAAACTATTTGAGAAAGGTTACCTATTAGCATCATGGGTTCAGTAAATTAAACAAGGCCTGTATGGATGTTCAACAAAGCAAGCCCGACCTTGACAATCAGCAGATTCTATGTCTACCAAATCCTTTTTTTTTTTTATTGGGAAATGATGCTTTCTTTCAACAACAATCTCATGCTGTTGATGTTGAAAATATAGTCTAAAATGTCATGGAAGTGCAATTCACACTAAAAAAAAATTAACTTTTTTGAGGACACAAAACAAGCTGGCACAAAAGATCTATATGTGATCCAATAGGAACATGCCGCATAAAAATGGCAAAAAATCAACTTCAAAGAAATACAAAAAATAAAAAAAATATATGCCCTGTTAAAATCTTTTTTGTATCAAATCTACATGATGATTGTTGATTGATCAACACGAAATATCTTTGTGTCAGAAACACAGATGATCTCACTCTTAAAATCCATGCATACAAACATTTTTTTTGTTTTGTCAAAAATTTAAGGGGAAATAATTAGAGGTCCCCCAACCTATCCCTCATTATTTTTAATCCCTGATCTTTTTAAGATATTTTTAGATCCCTAACATCTGATTCCATTATTTCTGGGTCCAATTTAATAGTTGTTGTTTCATCCCCCATGCAAAATGTCCATCCTACCCTCCCCACTTAATCTTTCTCTTTCTCTCCCAATTTTTCCCCCATATTTCTTCTCTCCCCGAAAACCCCTCTTTGTCTCTTCAAGACTCTAAAAGACCTCCGATCGTCCTCTCTCCGTCGACGGAACCGTGAATCGACGGTGACACCCATGATTTCTGCATTCATCGGCAGCGACACACACAAACAAAAAATCCATCGACGGTGACGGCGACGGCGACGAACTTAGAAACCTTCGCGACATCATCGACGGCGACACCAACGATCCTTCGCGGCCGTGACATCCTCCTCCTCAGAGTATGTCAAACTTATATCTTTCATCACCTGATATATAAAATTAGTATATATTTTAGAGGATCTGCTGATATGGATTTACAATGTGGGTACTTTGTTAATTTATTTTAGTATTTGTTATCATGTATGTATATGACCTTATTTAGGCTTTGATAAATAATTAATGTATTTGATGCATAAGCCTTGGATGGATTTGCTGCTTATGCTTTACAAATGCACGATTGACATCTTGGCTTGCATTATTGTGTCGGTTAGTTTATTAGTGCTATGTAATATCCTTATAGTACACTGTTAAGCTTATTAATACACTAGTAAGTCATTGTGGTACATTGCTAAACTAATGATAACATGTGTTCAAGTAAAATTACTTTAACAATTCATATGAAAGAGATGTGTGGTTTCATGTGTTGGTTGAGAGGATGTGACACATTCATGTAAAGAAGAGGAAGAGTGAGAGGATGAAGGGTAGGTGGAGGAGGAGGAGCTGTATAGCAGGGCAAAAAAAGAAAGGACTGGTCATGGGAGGGTTTCTGAAGAGAGAACTGGACACTGTGAAACTTATGCACATAATGTATCCAGATCTAGAGGTTAAGGCAGGAAAATGAGAAGTGTGGATTCATGTGTGGGCTGATGTTCATGGTTGACACGTTTTGGTTCATTGAGTTTTTTTATTATAATTTATTGTTTATTTGCTTGTTTGTATTTAAAAGTAGTAGTAATGTTTAATTCCTTATTTTTATTTGTTTATGTGATTTTTATGTGTTTACATTTTTATTTTTGCACACTGTATATGATTGAAAAAATGGTTATACATTTACTTTTGAGCTCAGGTGAATTGTATCATAGCTGACATCTTCATGATAACATGAATGATATCATTATTCATACTCTAATTGTGGATTTTATCATATTACAGAAAAAATTGAACAACACAAACCCTTGCTACGTCGATGGAGGTTATTATGCTATAGCACCTTGGAGACAAAATGATGACATTGAGAAATTCAATTGTAGTTGAAGAATGAAGTCATTGGTCCAATTTAAAAAACAACATTTTATTTTAATTACATTGTCGTATTGCCATGTATGAACATCTGTTTGTATTAAATCAGATTATTATATATATTTATTGCTTATTGAGTGCATATTGATCTGATGACTCTCAAACTATTGTGAATATATAAGGATAGTAGGTAACAGTGTTCCCAGATGATCTAACAATGTACAAGTAGTGACTAATAGTGTACCCAAATATACTAACAATGTATTGATAGTGAATACATACAAAGTATTAATAGTATCACATAAATTTATCATTCATAAAACTATTATCATTCATAACATCACTTTTTATTCATAACATCAATTGGTTAATAAATGTACACAAGATACATTCATCACCCAACTTCCATTTTTAATGAAATAACACAAGTTATATAATACATAACATAGTTCATGTTCATTTATAACACACTTTCTTGGATAAAACAATTATCATTTACAAAATCAGTTCTATTCATAACATCAATTGATTAACAAATATATACAAAATCCATTCTTAACACAACTTCCATTCATAACATTTTCTTTGGATCGTCTTAGGATTTTCGTAGCATATTCAGCTCTGAATCTTAGAATGTTGTCTTGTCCGAAGTTCATGTCCATCCTTTTGATAAAATGCTCATCAAATTTATTTACGAATATGCCGCAATTCACCCTAAAAATTATAACAGAACTATATTATATCATAGTATTAAAACATTCTTAAATGAAGAATAAAAGAACAATTATTCATTCGTCTGATATGATGCACAATAGACATAAGTTATATATATACCAAAAGATTAAGAATATATATGTACCAAGAGACTAAGACTAGAACCAAGTAAAAATTAGCACATCATTCTTCCATATGTACAAAAATAATGTACCTAATAAAGACATGCTAACTAACAATCAAAATCAAAATCACATAAATAAAAATATGAAACTCACAAGTAACATATACATACATGATAATAGTGTACCCAAATATATTAACAGTGTATCCAAATTAATTAACAATATACTTAGATTAATTAACAATAACAATGTCCATTATCATAAATTTATGTATTTGATAAATATATTATATCTGATAAATAAAAGATAAGCATACATACTTGATAAACATATATATGACTTATACTGATACACATGCATAGCTATATTATATAATTGACAAGATGGAAAAACACCACATCTTTTGTTAAAAGACGTGTGTCTCGTGCTAGGTTCCTATAACAATCCAATAGAGTACGTCCATCAAGCCTTCGATCATTAGTCTTTGATTGGTTCTTTTCTTTCTTTTGTTCTTAATTGAGTTATTCTGATCTTCCTAACTTTGTTATATGTTTACAATTCCTACAGATAAAGAGGGTGGTGATATAGGACAAGATCACAACATATACCTTTTCACAATATATATAATAGGAAATAAATTGTACTAATTTTTGGAGCATCTATCCATTATTAATGTGTATGGTCAAAGAGAGGGGAACATACTTGCCTAGGCTTATCGATTATATGAAAAATAAAACTTTTTAAGTGTGAATTTCTATTTAAGTATTACTTCATCCATGTGGTATTGTTAATTCCAATATGAAACAGGGATTATCAGTGTTTAAGACTAGAAAAATCTCATGGAGTATAAAATGGTTAATAAACTCTATGTATCTAATAAACATTCAACAATTAAACATGAAACTCAAAACTCACAATTAACATATACATACATGATAACAATGTACCCCGATAGATTAAAAATGTACCCAGATTAACTAACCATGTACTCAGATTAATAAACAATGTACAAAGTACATAACAACATATATTTCGCAAAATCAATAAGTAGAACACAGAGAAATATATACATCTGCTACCTTCGATGGAAGCCTTGGATGTTTAAAGTGATTCATTCTTCATTTGAAACAATGTAATCAAAAGCCATATTAAAGTACCAAAATGGATTAAGATAGCTTACAATGGGGAATCCTTGTGGTTCCATCCCCTCCTTGCCGCCGCCTCCGCCGTTGGGTTAGGGTTTCAAAGTCGGTAGCGTGCATCTCCTCCTTTGTCACCTTCATCGTCGGAAAGTGTTTGACGGTGTTAATCATTATTGTCGTGGATTTCTAGGTTTGATTTAGGGTTTCGAATGCACAATTTTGAGTGGATCAGTCATTGGTGGTTTCTTCTAGGGTTTTCAAGAAAAGGTTTTGAACGATTGGGGAAGAAGAATGAGAGGAATAATTGGTGTGAAAGAGAAACAATGAGTTTTGGATGTTTCATGAAAAATTTGATTGTTAAAGGGGTATTTTCGGTATGCTAACGGAGGCATCTGACGGAAAGTGTTAGTTTGGACTTAGAAATAATGAGATTGAAAATTAGGGACCCAGAAATATCTTCAAAGAGTCCAGGGACCTAAAAATAATAGAGGGGTGGCTGGGAGGACCTCTAATTAATTTCCCAAACTTTAATTTAAATTCTAGGTTTTCTATTTTTAAATCCTCATAAATTAAATGATTTAATGATCGATCTCTCGTTTCTCCATATTTCAGTTCAAGTCTTCAGATTTAAAGGATATGTTCTTTTTAATCCTTCCGATAGACTACAAAAAAACCAAATAATTTAGTAAGAGGTCTCTCCTATGGACTAATATGAAACATACCATTTAAATCTAGGGATTAAAACTGAAATATGAAGAAGTGAGGGATCGATCACTAAATCATATAGTTTACAGATACTAAAAAATAAAAAACCTTTAAATTTTTATCTCATCTAAAACAACAAATATATATTTTAAAAAATGCATATTCAATTCTTTGGAAATTGCAAAATTTTTATTTTTTTATTTTTCTCCATGTATGAAAACATGATTTATCTATGTGAAACAAAAAATTATATAATAAACTTCACCATTGTTGTCCAAGGACGAGAGCAATATACGAAATTACATAAATTCTATTTTCCTATGTGATTATTTATTTGGCTTTTTAAAAAAATTTAGTTATTGTTTGCGAATAATTGGAAAACGGGAAAAATGCATATAACCCCCTATAAGTTTGCTGATATCCATAGCACCCCCTGTATTTTCTAAAAATCCATATAATCCCTTGAAAGTTGTGGTTAAATGGATCTTCCCCCCTACCATTAACACCATGTAACCAGAGTCCAATTAAACTAACCATGCATAGTAAATGACCGTTTTACCCCCCTTCACTTTCATATGTAAAAACCAACACATTTTTTTTCTGTCCAAACCCTTTTCTTCTTTGGTTGCCGAAATGCTTCTCCGATCATTCCAAAATCCCAAATTTCATTGTTATTGTTGTAAATCCCTACTTGGGTATCGAAACTTGTGATTTTTCCTCTGTGGGTTCGTCGAAAATTAGGGTTTTGGCTGACCCCCCTTTTGGGTTTCTCGTGTATATGCTCAGCTTCCCTCTCCAATGCATCGAAACCTATTCGGGGTTTTTCAAAATCTAGTCGAAGATGAGTTCAATCGTGATCGACGGCGACTTCGCCTCCCAATCCGCGAAGAATCTTGTGGTCTACATCACCAAGAATGGTCGAAGCCTCGAATTTGACTGCGACTGGTCCATCCTGATAGAGGCGGTCCAGAGGTCCATCGAATCGGCGGCCGAGATCCCCATCGCCAACCAGCTCCTCATCTGCCTCCACATGAAGCTCGAGCCCCACCGCCCCCTCTTGTTCTACAAGCTCCCCTCTTTCAACGACGACCGCGGCGTCTTCCTCTACAACCTCCCCCGCCGCCCTGGTGGGTTGACGTCCCTGGCCCATCCGAACCTCCCCCGCCGTCCGCCTCAACTCAGAACGTGCACCCGCTCAACAACACGTCCAACACGGCTCTCAAGGCGTTGCCTTTCTATGAGCGCGAGTTCCGATACCACTTCCAGCAGGGGCACGCCGTCTATGGGCACACCAAGATCAAGTTCCAAGCGTGCGAGGGGCTGTTGAGGGAGTAGCGAGAGGCACACCCAGATAAATTGCGGTTCGTGTGTTTGTACTAACATTACCAATTAGTGTAAGAAAATAATGCGGTGTGTATTTGATGAGTCGCATTATTTGAACTTAGAAATGTTTTTGTCAAGATGCTTCATTTGGCTTTTTGTCTATGAAGAGAACGTGGTGTGAATTAACTAGCAATAGTGATTCATTTCATAAATGAGAGAATATATTTACATTCCTTGCATGAAGAACAAAACATAAGCATGTCACATTAAGTAGCGTAGAGAAAAGTTTTCGTATAAATTGGATGCAGAAATCACATAAATATCCAATTCACCAACTATTTATTTGCTGCATATATATCACACATTCCATCAAACATTTGGTGTACTAAAAGAAAAATACTTCACTGTGATTGTGTAAAAGGACAATTTGGTCATTTAGAGGGGTTTTTTGGATTTTCTTATAAATTCAGGGGGTTATCTACATACATATTTTCAAACTAACGGTGGGTTACGGAATATTCTTGGAATATTCCCTTTAATTTGACTGCAAATTAACCCCGGGGTTTTTTGTTTAACCAAAGCAACTTTCAGGGGGTTATATGGATTTTCATAAAATACAGGGGGTGATATGAATATCAGCCAACTTATAGGGGGCTATATGCATTGGGCATATTTTTCCCTTTAAACTGACTTTTCAGCAAACATTAGGCATATTTTTGTGAGATTTTTGAAAATCTGTTTTTCGCTTTCTTCAAAAATTGGGACTGTGATCATTTAGAATTGAATTTAGATTAAACATGATTCTTCTAACAAAATTTAAGAGAAGAATCATCAAAAACTTGTCTCAACCTATATTGAAACGTAATCATTCCATATAAAAACGAAAAGGGTTTCACGCAAATATGTTTGTTTACATAAGGATGAGATATTGCTTTTCTTCAAGGGTTGAAAAGAATTCTATTTTTACTTTTCACAATGGATGACGACCAAACAAGAACAAGGGGAAAAAATCCACCAACCAATCCTAAACAATAGTCTGATATCCAGTCAACATTTGGTAATCTTGGGAAGGTTTGGTAGCCTATTATTTATAACTTCAGCAAAACTTGTAGAATTGATAGTTCTCTTGTTTAGTCATCTTTGTTTATAATTATTATTTATCATTATTTAATGTTGACATGGTATTGGTTCATGACTCCTCTCTTCTTCTTTTTTATGACTACTCTCTGCTTTTTTTCTTCATGGAAAAGAATGCTTTGTTCACATAAAATAATGAAGAGTAGTTGATCTCTCTGGGTTTTTTATTTATTATTTCAATTCAATTACATGCTTGCTTATTGAATTGCACCAATCCTTTTTTTGATACCTCAACAAGGATGCATGGCCACATGAAAAGTACTTGATCTCTAGATTGTTATTGTAGATTCTTTTGAGCAAATGATCAACATGTAATGTTTTAATTTGAGTTCATTTTTCCATGTGCAGTGACAGTGTTAGAGAAATTTCACAACGAAAAGTATGAATGTGTTGTTCACTAGTGAATTTAAAGCGTCCAATAAACAAATCAATATCAGAAATTTTAAAAGTTAAGGAAAATTGAGAGAGACAAGACCTTACACCCAAAGATTCAATCAAAATCACATAAAAAGCTGGAGAGATATTCCATTTTTAACAAATATATATATATATATATATATATATATATATATATATATATATTAAGAATTGATTTTTGTTAATATTATGAGTAGAAATTAAACATTTTTTTTAAGAAATTTTTAATTTCACAATGCAGACAAAATAAACAAATTATTTGTTACATAATGAATAAAATCGTGCAAAGCGATAGCAATGTAGTATATATCCACATATTAAATATATATGCACAAAAAAAATCAATTTTTTTGGTAAGAATTTGAACAAAGATACAAGAAACATCTCAGGGAAAACATGAAATCCGAATTAAATTTTTACATGTATATCCACACAAAATTTATGAGAGGACAACCAATAATGTGTTGTTAGTGATGGTTCTCTTGGTATAGAGGCTGGTTCAAGCTGAATAGTGATGGTTCTCTTGGTGATGATAGAAAAGGCAATGGTGCTCTTCTCCAAAACTCAAGGGCTGCTTTTATTACAGGAATAGCAGGGTGTTTAGATCTGCCTTCTATCAACTTATTGGAACTCAAAGCCATCAAGCAGGGGATCTGGCTAGCTATCACCACTGGTGTTGATAAGATGTGGATCAAATCGGACTCCACGACTGCTTTGGCGTGGGTTCATGGAAAAGGTAATGCTCCTTGGACTGCCTTTCGGTCTCTTAATTAGGAGGATTACTCAAGGTCTGGGGAGGCTGCAAAGTTGGAAAGCATCACACATCAATCGGGAAGGTAATTCTCCTGTGGATCTTTTGGCTGCCATCAATTTCTCCAAGGAGAGACTCTTCTGCAATCAGACAAGTTAACAGAGGAAATCAAGGAAGCAATTGCACAAGATCGACTTCAACGAGGCTATATTTGAAAACAATAGAATTATCTCAACTGATGAATAGGGCGACGTCCTGCCTTGTTCCTTTTTAGGGTAGCCTAAGGAAAATTGGGTGCTCTAGGGGAGTCTATAAGTTCTTTGTAGATCTCCTAAGGTCTCAATTGCCCATGGTGTCCATCATTTTGTAAAAACTGTGTATTTGTAAAAACTCTTTTACATAGAAATACAACCCTTTTGATTATCAATCAAAAAATAATAATAATGTGTTGTTAGACTATCTTAGTTCAATGCTTTGAAATGTGATCACTTGAACCCATTAATTTTTCCCAAAGTTGGTCCCCTTAAGTTATTCAATATTTACAGAAAGGGAAGGTGGTCCTCAAAATTCTAAACTGTTATGGGTGGCATTTCCATTCATTTTCTTGCAATGAGGATTCCAATGCATAAAAAAATGTTATGCTTTGGATTGATTAACTTGATGAAGTAGACATGTATAATATTATAAAAATTAGAAGGTTCAAGAAGATAATATAATAAATCAATTTAAGAATTGATGATTTATTGTATTAGGAATCCTGTTGCCTCAAAATCAAATGAAAGGAGACATTCGCAGAGTAACACAAGTCATTTACTTAATTGTCTGACATCTCAAGAATTCATCTGAGGATCAATTTTATTTGTTGTGCACTCCTCAAGGGTTGGTATTTGCAACGTCATAAGCAAAACAACATATAATTTAATTTTGATGCCAACAACATTCAACTTACTAGGACTTTTAAGTTCATTGGTGCTTCTTTCTTCGATAATTTTTGAGGGTCAGTTTGGTAAGGAATTAAGGTTTTAAAAATAGATTGTCCTTATTTTAGGGGATAAAAAAGTCTATCAATTTTGTTCGCATTTACTTTTGTCAAAATTGAGATAAAAAGTGGGGATAAATGTTATCTCGGCATTTAGGTGGAACAAAATATCCTCATTTTCATTTCAAAATTGGAACAACTATCCACAGCTTATTCTAATTATTTTTTATAACAAACAAGAATAAGCTATCCTTCCACTCACTTATCGCCATAATTACCTTTTATCCCACTACTTATCCACTTGCCAAACCAGCCCTTAATGTGTAATTAAGAAAATCAAAATAAAAAAATATTACTAATTTAAAAGGTTGATTATACAGGAGTGGTGATAATCTTTGTATGCCACAAATAGTAAAAATATCGTTTGGATAGAGAATTAAGTTATTATGAGGTTTATGACTATTCTAGTGTAAATAAGGATAGAGTGATTTTTTGTTTGGTTGTGTTTTGAATTATTCTCGTCGAGAAAACATAATAATAAAATTTCGTTATTTGGATAAAAAAATTGAATAAGTTGTGGATAAGGATTTATAAAAGATGAAAAAAGGATGACATTTGATTATTTGAAAGTTGATTTATAAGATTTAATGACATTTAATTTGGCATTAGGTTCATATATTCTTTTGGGTTGAATAATCTAGAATAACTTAATTTCAGAGATTGGCTAGAATCCATAAATAAGTTAATTATGACATACAGATTCCCATTTATTTTAGCCTTCCAAACACCTATTTTGAGACTACTCCAACTAATTCTCACTTATATAGGCCTTATTCTCAAACTAATTAAACCGGGATTTAATGATAAAGATACAGAATTTTAAAAAAAAATTAATGAAACATACTAGCAAAAAATTCAATTACTAATAATAAAAGCAACCAATATGAAACTAAATGATGAAATTTATAAATAATAATAATAATAATAATAATAATAATAATAATAATAATAATAATAATAATAATAATAATAATAATAATAATAATAATAAATTATTATAAATAACAAATTTCAAGAAATTTTTTATTTATTTTTGATGACTGAATTAAAAGACATTACAGTGTAGTCCACAACTGACATTTGACCCGTTCGTAATGAGTTCTTAAGTATATACTTCATTTTATATAACAGCACGTACGTCAAAAGATGCGTGCATGATTTAAAAAAAATAAAATAAATTGTAATTAGAGCTGCAATGGGAGCTATGTGTATCTTTTTCTTGAAGTTATACTTCTTTGAAATTCAAACTTTCTGTGTATCTTTTCGACCAGCTTTCATGAACTCTGTAACAACCCATGATACGTCAGATCCCACAAGTTTAAAAAAATATGGATATATTGAACACAATAAACATCACAAATCTATGACTTTAAATAGACATGGTCAAGTGAGATCAAGTTAAGAGAAATCAAAATTTATTCCCAAACAAAATAAAATAAATGCTTCATTAGTTTCTAAACAAAAAGATTAAACAAAATGCAACATGCATCGTCGTGACCCAGCTGGCTGCATGCAATGCGAGAAGCAGTTCGTACAAGATTTTATCATGTCCTCTAAACTTTAGCTCGCCTACCTTGGTTTATTATATATATAATTATTATAAGGCTGTTGTAACGTTGTATATTATACTCTCTGGTTTTGGCAGAATAGAGAGTATTAATCAAAATCATGGAGAGACTTAAGGTGGGCAGACAGAGGGGTCCAGCTTCTCTTAGGGTCCGTTTGGTTGCGCGTTTGGGCGGATTCCGTTCTTTGAAAAGCTGAAATCTCCAAACGTGCAACCACACGGGTCGGATTCCGGCGGAATCAAAAGCTTAATCTTTTTAATTTCTCTCTCGAAATCCGTATTTTTAAAATCTCAAAAAGAACGATTTTTTATCGGAATCGATTTTTTGAATTGAAAAACAACTTTTTCTACCAAACATTAAACTCCTTCCAAATATTGATTCCTGAATTAAAAAAAAGCATCCCAAAAAAGTCAAGGTCTAAAATCATCTTAAAAAACAGCTTTATTTCAAAATCTACTTTTCAATCTATGTTTCCAAACGGAGCCTTAAACTAATTCCTTTCCCAGCCTGTCTATTACTATCAATATTATTTAGGATGTGACACATTTCGATATTAAGAACACAAGAGGTATTCTTTATTTCGATAAGGCATCGTACAAGTGAAGGACAAGGTTTTGATACCATCTAACGTAGCGACAACGCTAAAAAATCTAAATGAATGAAGAATTTTGTCTCCTTCTAGAGATCATTTTTAACCCATTGAAGAATTTCCAATTTTTCAATAAATTGATCAGGTCAACCACTTTTTTAGACTACAGATAGTAAGAACAATCTCTTAATGATAGAATTTCAAAAAATACCAAAAATTGTAAACTTCATGTACCAATAATAAAAGCAGACCAATTTATTAAGGGATTTTTAGTTTTAAATCTCCTCAAACTATCAAATTTAGCAATCGATCCCTCATTTCTTCATATTTTAGTTTTAGTTCCTACATTTAAATGATAATTAAGGAATAGGTCCCTCCCACTTTTCCAGGGACTAAAAAATAAACTTAATAATTTAGGAATAAGTCCCTCCCAGGGATTTATTCCTAAATTATCATTTAAATATAGGGATTAAAACCAAAATATGAAGAAGTGAGGGATCGATCGCTAAATTCGATAGTTTACGGGGACTTAAAACTACAAATCCCATTTATTAAAACTAGTTTGAAAAGTTGGCTTTTCATAACTAAGTTCAAGGAAGTTTATAACATAAGCCATTTTGGAATATAACAATATAACATAAGCCATTTGGATGTCTGGATGAGAAGTTATGATCTTTTCAATTTAAACCATTCATGAACCTTTTCAACCGATTTTCTTTAGATTTTCTTAATCCATCAACTCCTCGGCAACACATACTACATCAATGATTGAACTTCCATTGCTAATAGAATGGAACTTTTTTTTTTTTTTTGATGATATGGTAGGCAAAACAGCCTCCAAAATTTTATAAATTTAAGAGGGCTGCCAAATACAAAATAGAAAATAAAAGAGATAAAATAAACATAAAACTTAACTCGAGGACTCCCATCTCGGTAGAGGAGAGATCTACCGCTGAATAGAACCCGGGGTGAACTATAGTCCTACTCGCAGATCTGGATAGCATCCCTATTCATTCGGATCAATCTTGCTAAAGCACAAAACTGACCTCACTCCTGTATAAGAGCAACAACGGACTCCCAGATATTTTCCACATACGGGATGGCCCCCTTGAACAGAACTTGGTTCCTAGAAAGCCAAACTGACCAAACCACTGCTGGAATAAATGACTGAGATATCTTAGCTACCTTGCTTCTGTCCCCCTATCTCTTTAATATTCTACCAGCCTCCCACATGCCCTCCAAAGAGGTGAACCCCACATACAACCCTGTAGCCTTGGACACCCAACTCCATATAGTTTTGACTAGAGGGCAAGAGATCAATAGATGAAATACCGTTTCCGGTTCCACCTTACAGAAGACACACAGAATATCAGTTGCCGGATCCCATCTTGCTCGACGAGACTTCGTTAGTAATTTCTCAGGATAAACGGTCCAAAGGAACGCCTTCACCTTGAGAGGGAACTTGAAGCTCCATATCTCACGCAGCTTCCTTGCTGTCTCCTCCATTGGAAGCTTGTCCCGTCCCAGCCACTGATAACAGCTCTTAACAGAGAAACCTGCCCCTGGCATGCTCCTCCAGATCATCTTATTAGACCCTGTGTCATTTAGACAGCTCCCATGCAAAGCGTCAATCAGCTCCTCCAAAGCCACGGCCTCCTCCGTTGCTGGTGGTCTCGTGAACCTCACCACCCAATGACCATTCCCTATCTCACCTCTCCAGAATTGGAGAACAGGACCCTCCTTGTTCACTGCCAAGCCAAATAAAGCTGGAAACCTCTCCCCTAGCGATGTCTCTCCCAGCCAAACATCTGCCCAAAAGCTGACCTTGGAACCCTCCCCCACTTCCCACTTAAGAGCTAGTTGGAACTCCTCCAACCCCATGAAGATATCCTTCCAAATATTTGAAGACCGATAAGAAACCCGAGGGAACTGATCTGTTATACCCCTGCCGCATCTATATCGAGCGCCCACCACCTGGCACCACAAGAGACTTGGGAATTTGAGCCACCTCCAAAGCCATTTGCACAAAAGTGCCCTGTTCATAACAACAAGATTCAAAATTCCAGCCCCTCCCTCTTTTTTCCCGCTGCACACAACCTCCCATCTCACCAGATGGACTTTGTTTGAATTGACCTTTGCTCCGTTCCATAAGAAACGACGGCGGATGCACTCTATCCAGTCCAGCACCCCTTTAGGAATGGAGAACATAGAAAGGAAGTATATTGGTAAATTTGAAAGCATAGCCTGTAAGAGAACGAGCCTACCTCTGAAGCTCAAGAACCTGCCCCTCCAACCTTCTAGCTTCATTTCGAATCTGTACACCAGAGGAGTCCACGCCACCTTCGTCAAAGCTCCAATATGAAGCGGGAGGCCAAGGAACCTTGTCGGAAATTGTTTAACTTGACATGAGAAGATGTTTACGAAACCTTGCAGCTCGCTATGATCCATGTTAATTCCCAACATAGAGCTCTTCCCGAAGTTAATCTGAAGCCCAGACATAATTTCAAAAATCTGGCATACAAATTTCACCCCGCGGACTGTAATCTCCTCAGCCTTGCAAATAATCACAGTATCATCTGCATATTGAACATGCGAGATCGAAGGCCCCCCTGAACCACATGACAGCCCCTTCACCCATCCTCGTTGAACTGCCATTTTCATCATTCTACTGAAAACGTTCACTATGATAACAAACAACAATGGAGAAAACGGATCACCTTGGCGTAACCCACGCTTGAAGTGGAAAAACCCACAAGGTTTGCCATTCACAAGCACCGATGCCATTGCCGTCGCCACATAGCACTTCACCATACGTATCCAGTTTGGCTCAAAGCCATGGCATGCTAGAATATGGAAGAAGAACTCCCAATTGACATTGTCATAAGCCCTCGAGAAGTCGAGCTTAACCACCAATCCTTTCCGCTTGAACCGCTTAACAGCCATAATATTTTCTTGAACTGCCATAAAACTATCTTGAAGCATCCGGCCTGGGATAAAGGCTGATAAGCATCATCCACGAGAACACCTATGACCATCTTTAGTCTATTCGCCAAGACTTTAGATATCATTTTACAGCAACCATTTACAAGACTCATTGGCCTATAATCTTCAATCTTCGTGGCTCCCGACTTCTTCGGTATCAATGCAATGAAAGTTGCATTTAGGCCACCGATTCCCCGGGAACACGAGTAGAATTCATGAAAAACTTCCATAATGTCCCCCTCAAGAATACCCCAAAATTCCTGAAAAAATGGCAACCCAAAACTGTCGAGACCAGGAGCCTTATCCGCCTCTGCTCTGAAGATTGCTGCCTTCACCTCTTCTGTGGTGAACGGTCCTTCCAAATTGGGAAGAAACTGATCAGGAATGCGGGGAAGGTCTTCGTCGTACCACTTGGGATGCCAACCACGTGGTCTGTCAAAAGCCTTAAGGAAGTGGTCCACCAAAGCTGATTCAATCTCCTCCGCATTCGATAATAGGTTCTCTCCCACCTGAAGAGAAGAGATAAAATTCGCTCTCCATCTTTGGCATGCGGACTTGTGAAAAAACTTCGTGTTCAAATCCCCTTCTTTAAGCCACACCGCCCTTGATCTCTGCCTCCACTCTACCTCCTCTAAACGCAACACCTCCGCCCATTCCAGTTTTAAATGGGCCCACTGTTACGCCCCAGAACAGCCCTCCCGGGACCATAACAATCCTACAATACCATGACTCATACATAAGAGGTCAACAATGATCCCTGATAATAATGAAACAATAATTGCATAAGTAACAAGGAGACAGGAAAGCAATAAGTAACAAAAAAATAATGCGAAAGCGTAAAATATAATTAAGTCTGTAAATCAAAAACATTATTACAAACTCTAATACACCATTACCGTCCTGTGAGAGCCCAAGTCTAGTCCAAATACAACCACATGTGTGACACACACAATTACTAATACATACACAAAAATATAGGATTACTGATAGCCCCGCACTTGCCAACCAAAAGTTGGGACACTCCACGCATGAACTATGCTACAGGGATGCTCCAGCTCCACGCCCCTTGGTCCCTGGTGGAAAACAACACACGAGGGGTGAGCTACAAGCTCAGTGAGTGGTAAGAATCCAACTCAAGAATAATAATATAACACTAACATATTTTTCCTTTCAGGGAAAGACATGGATGGGAGAACACTGACAGATATATATGTCACGTAGAGACATGACCACACATCACCCTCACCCTCACCCCGAAAGGGGGGGAACTGTTGGGACTTTTGGGGAACAACTAATCCATTAACACTAACGAGTTGTAACACAAACTAATACCATGCTACTAAGATTCTTCACATCTAGATAAATACATATCAATCCCTTGCATCATCCGGTAGCCCTCTCCCGGGTAATCCTCATCTTAACGGCCATCATGGTCAGTACTCAAGCCTCGTACGATGGTAGCATCATACTCTGGGCATTCCCAACGATACGGATTCACCCATGGTCGGTATTCAAGCCTCGTATGTTAGTGACATCATACTCTAGGTATTCCCGACGATATGACATCATCCATGGTTGGTACTCCTAGTCTCGTATGATAGTCACATCATACTCTGGGCATTCCCAACGATATGGATTTACCCGTGGTCGGTACTTAAGCCTCGTATGGTAGTGACATCATACTCTGGGCATTCCCGACAATACGGCATCACCCGTGGTCGGTACTCTAAGCCTTGTATGGTAGTCACATCATACTTTGGGTAGTCCTAACAATATTGTGGCACAATGCAAGACAGATTCAACACCGGGTAGCTTCAACGCACGATGATGTAGGGAAACAGTACTCCACGCTCGCAATATCATCCGGTAGCCCTCTCCCAGGTAGCCCTCTCCCTAGCGGCCTTCCGGTGGCACGGTGGCACCACGTAGGGTAGCTCCAACGCTGGGTAGCTTCGACGCACGATGATATGGGGAGGAAGCACTTCGTGTTCGCAATACGATCCTCACAGATCAACTACTATCCTCTAGCAAATACCATTAATATGCAGAATTCTCTTGAATTCCCGCACAGATGCATCATTTGGATGCAAGGGAAAGAAGCTAAACACTCGCACTCAATTATGATGAGACATCATCATAAAGACGGGTCATGCACACGCTTAACACATGTAGGCCTAACATACTATTGTCATAGATATCGGGTAAAAACACCGAGTAGCTTCCACGCACGATGATGTAGGGAAATAGTACTCCACGCTCGCAATATCATCCGGTAGCCCTCTCCCAGATAGCCCTCTCCCTGGCGGCCTTCTGATGGCATGGTGGCACCACGCAGGGTAGCTCTAACACTGCGTAGTTTCGACGCACGATGATATGGGGAGGAAGCACTTCGTGTTCGCAATACGATCCTCACAGATCTACTACTATCCTCTAGCAAATACCATTGCTAAACAGAATTCTCTTGAATTTCCGCACAGATGCATCGCTCGAACGCGGGGAAATAAGTCCTTGCACTCAATCATTATAGGACATGATCCTAAAGGCTGTCATACACGCGTCTAACACAGATAGACCTGGCATTCTATCATCATAGCTATCAGATAACAAACATCAATACAATAATGAATTCTCATAAATTCCCATAGAGTTGCATCACTCGGATGCAGGCAAGATAGCTACTACATTTGCCCACTAAAACAAGTATGCTCCTAACAACAACAGATCATAGATATTCCTATCACAGATAAGACCAAACAATTAAACATACACACAATTGTCACATGAGAGTTCCTATCACAACAAGAGTGCATAGTCCACATGTCCAAGGAACCTAGTATTCAAGAATTAACCACACTAAGTATCTACCAACACGAATGCAATACTATGAAAGGACACCTATAGCATAACTTACCCAACATTCCATGCTACATATATAAAAGCTACACCGTGATAATAGCAATATTATTTGAAAATCAATAATGAGATAGCTATAGAACCCCATGGGTACGCGATACACAATCACATGCATCGAGCGCTTCCCAAAAGGGGTGGGTCAAACCACTCACCAAAAACCCATTCACTGCGAGTTCTGCCAACGAAATCTGTAAAACACAACCAATGATTATCAAATCAAACATGAAATTTCCTGGCACCTATATATAAGACTACTTCATGAAGACACCAACTCTTAGTATTGCACACAACATTAAAATTAACTTATTGAAGAAATCAAGAAAAACTGCTACATCTGCAGCAATTACCCCTAGTTGTTTGATCTCCACAGCTCCAAATACTCATCCCAAAATTCCAAAATAAATCATGCACATTCTTGATATGTTAGGATCATAATCCGTGAATATATCAAATCCTGAATTAATCTTGAAATGCCCGAAATAAATTATTTTTAGAAACAGGTCTATTTCTACATGAATCTGGATAGGCCATGAACATCAGGCTATAACTTTTAATACAGGTAACCAAATGACACCAAATTTGATATATAACATCTAGACATATGGATGATCAAATCACATGAAGACATAACCTTCATAACATGCCTCTAGGTACTAATTTCATATGGATTTTCACAGGACAGAAAATCTGTCTTACTTGACACAAGACTCCCAACAACAAGGAAAGGGAAAAAACACATACAACAACACTTATGTATTCTTGCTGACTATCCAAAGCATTACATGACAACACTCATACTTCTTTGAAACATAAACACAAACACCTACATGGCACAAATGAGAGGTGAAGATACCTTGGGAAGAATAGAAGAGGGTGCACATAAGGGCTCCCACCATCACCATCACCATCACCATCACCATCACCAACACATGCTACGAGGTCTACACACACTCCTTCTCACAACAAACAACACATACATTCAGCCATGATTTTCCAACACAATTGGACACACAAACATCACCAATTAATGATGAAATACTAAGGAAGAACTTGGATTTCACTCACCTCCATTGAGCCAACACCAAGCCTTCACTTCTCTTGGCTTCTCTTCACCCAAATCCCCTTAAAACAGCCATGACAACCCCAATTCACAGCAGCAGCAGCAACAAAGAAACGAAAGTCAAAACAGCCAACAAAGAAAAGAAAAGAAAAGAAAAGAAAAGAAAAACATGGGATTCACAACAATCTCCTCAATCTCTTCCTGCCCTCTCTTCTTCTCCTCTCCCTCTCTCTCAGACTTTCTCTGCTGGAACCCCAAAAAAAAAGGAGCAGACCCTCTTTTATTCCCCCAAAACAACTCACTTATAGTGGGGTGAAATGACCAAGCCGTTCCTGACTAAAAATTCTAGATAGTCTTCAATAAAACAGTCATAAGTCCTACAATATAGCTCCGAATTGCACAATTCAAACTCGGTTGGAAAGCCAAAATGATTATCTACAACTTTTATGTTTATAACCAGATAAAATAACCTCTCCAGCTATTTCAAAATCTAGGCTAAACATCTTACAGGGCTGCTGCGTGGATTTCTCATCTTCGGAGTATACTTGGAAAAATACTCATAACTTTTGATACACGAATCCAGTTGATCCAATTCCACTTCTGTATGGAAGCTAGCTCAAAATTGAACATCTCATGATAATATTATATTTTTACCTCTTCATCTTGGATTTTAACAAAATCAAATCCGAATACCAAATCAAAACTGCATAATTCCAAAAATGTCAGAATGCGACGAAAATTTATAGATAGGCCAATGCCAGTACCAGGAGAACAGATATGCAGTCAGATTTTGAAATTGAATGCACAAACTATAAAAATAAATACAACCCAATATTTAACAGCCAAAAAGTGATACAGACTTAACACCCGCTCCTCTCTATCGGACGACTCCAACAACCCTGCCTCCTCCAATGCATCGGCACACCTGAATAGCATCAGTCAAACAGACCTTCTTCTCCCTCCGCAACAGGACTTCCTGCCTATTCCAAACCTTGAGCTGCAATTTAGTCTCTTTAGCTTGAAACTGAACTTCCTAGCCTCTGATAGCTCTGGAACTGGCGTAACCCAAGAATCATTTACCAGACCAACAAAATTTGGACGAAGGAGCCACCAATTTTCAAATCGAAACTGGTTGTGCCTTGCCCGAACCCCCCCCCCCTCAAGGAGAAGGGGAGAATGATCAGAAGTAGTTTTTGGGAGACCCTGAAGCCTGCACAGAGGATAACACGACTCCCAATCTCCATCAATGAGAACCCGATCAAGTCTAGCAAGAGCAGGGACTTCCCTCATGTTACTCCATGTGAAGGCCTGGTTGGAAAGAGGCAAGTCCAACAATCCCTCATCAGCAATCCAATTCGAAAAACCCTCCATTGAGCTTGAGACGGGCCCAACCCTATTGCGGTCCCCTTCAAACCGGGTGACATTGAAATCCACCAAGATACACCATGGGAGAGACCATCGTTCCCGAACAATACTAAGTTCATGCCAAAGGATACCGAGAGCCAAGTCTTCCTGTGGATCATACACCGAGGAACAGATCCATCGCCAACCGGACTCTCATCTTCAAGAATAATCGAGATAGAGTAAGAATCCACCGAGATCTCGCCCCCCACCCATTTCCTGTCATCCCAGCAAATAAGGATTCCTCCAGACGCCCCAATTGCCGGTTTGTAAGCGAAATCCGTCAATCTCCCGCCACCAATAGCCCTGATGTCTCCTGGAGAAAATGCCTCCATCTTAGTTTCTTGAAAGCACCCTACCTAAATATTATTAGCTAAAACTAAATCACGGACTGCAGTCTTCTTCTGAGGGTCATTAAGACCCCTAATATTCCAGCAGAGGACTTTAAGGTCCGGAGCCTTTCCACACCCCGGAGAGCCCCGAAACAACTCTGCATGAGGCAGCAAGATCTCAAGAGACCTGAGAACCACAGGCTCCTCCTCCGGCCTGGACACCTGCTAGAGGACGACGATCCCCGCTGAACTTCCCACCCTCTCCTCCTCATCAACCGATAGGCATTCAACTGATTTAACCACGGAAGGGCCTCCCCTAACATCGGACCTGATGGGAGTGATGAAACCAAAGCCCGAAGAGATCCCTGCCTCCTTCCTCATGCCGAACCCCTAGTCGTACCCCCCCACCACATCATACCGAATCGACGACGACTCTATCGAATCCGCCGACCGCGTCCTCCAACCCGGATGGCCGAAGATCAATCTAGTCCCCGTTGACCAACCCCCGCTGTTGCCACTCGAAGAGTATGTAGAGGACGAATAAAAGGCAGGATCGAAATCCAAATTATTCGACTCCGAGTCAGAATTCAAATAATCGGATCCCAGAAGCCCACAATATACAAACCCATCCGAGTGGCCCGGCCCACCAACTTTGAAAGGGGATGAAAACATACTATGAGAGCTGTCAATATCTTGCTGACCAGAACCTCCAGCTAGAGCACCCTTTTGCACACCACCTGTCCATCAAGACTTTCCTTTTGACCAGCCTCCACTAGTCTCCAGAGGCCCCCCTCTGCATCCATCGCCCCAATGAGCCTATCGGACAGACTTTGAAGTACTGCCGTATTTGCTACAGCTGAAATCAGAGGAACCTCCGACGAGACTTCTCGCCTAGCCAATTTTACTTTTTGGCTGCCCAACATCTGCTCCTGAATGCGCTCTGAAGAATCAGGTACGAACTCTGACCATAACTCGGGATCCTGCGACAACCTCTTCTCCCCTGACACCACATGTGACAAAATACGATCCTTGGACACGGCCAGCCTAACAGCACCGAACCCTCTTCCACGATGACCTTCTCGATTCCCAGAAGCCTTCCTGCACCACTAGAATTGGGCGGACCTTGTTCTACCACTGGCTCCTTACCTTTGCTGACCTTCGACACCACCCCTAAAACTGAATCAGAAGCCCCTAGCACCCCTTTCTGGGTTATCTCCCTGATCAAGAGAGAACGGTCACCAACCAGGTTCTCCCCCACCACTTCCACGAAAGACCGACCCACCACCACCACCTCGATAGGAACCTTCCATCCCCCAAGTCTCCCAACAACCAGAGAAGGTGGACCAGAACCTGGACCCATCCAAACCCCAACCTTAATACATGGGAACTCGTCGTCCCCATTAATTTCCTCCAAAACATCCAGGGTGTGCCCAAAAGAACCTACCACACACCGGATTGTCTCCACCGTCCTCCAGAGAAGGGGAAGCCCCCTCAATATGATGTCATACCTGCGACCTCCCTCTCTGGTAGAGCCATCATCGCAACCCCAACGAAGGAAACCCGCCCAGAAGGGAGCATTAGAGACCTCGCCTGAAGCAAGACATCCCTAACTGAAAAGCTCGGAAGCCTTATGATCGCCTTCCAGGACCCCAGCGACCATACTTGAGAGCAGGGCAGATCCCTCCAAAATTCCTTAATCGCCTTTTCCACCATCGTCCAGTCGGCTTTCTCCTTCCCCTTCCAACTGAGAATTACGCTTCTACTTAACCATTCCTCCCTCATAGCCAACTCCTTCGTCCATGGAATCTCAACTTCCAGATCCGAACCGATCTTCCTAGTCGAGCTAGATGGATCGGCCCTAGGGGGGCCAGGAATGGACCTCTGCATGGATGCAACCATCGGTTTTGAGATCTCCCTACAGAAAAGTCGTCTGTGCCCCACCTTGCCACACTACCAGCATCTCGGAGTTTCCCTGCACTCTGCCACCAAGTGACCCCTATCAAGACATCGGAAGCACCTTGGGTCCAGCTGGGACCCCACCCTCTGCTCTTCACCCCCTTCGATACCGCTATTTCGTCTCTCCGAGCTCCACCTTGCGTTCCCGCTGCTTTGTCTCTTGTGTTTCGACACCACCTTCGACCACCCATTTTGTTGATCTTGAGCAGAAGAACAAACGCTCCTCCTATCTCTGCTACGAACATCAGCACCGCCACCAGCTCGACCAGCTCCGCCTCCGCCTCCGCCTCCACCAGCGCCACCCATTAAAGATCTTTGATTCATTTTCAGCCCTGCCGACACCTAGTGATGGCAGAGCAACCCTCGAGTAAGGGTTGGCCTGGGCCCCGGGCCAACAGTTGTAGTAGGAGGCACCGCATCTCGAGCAGGGTGTGCTGTCCCTCTTCAACATGCCGTAGCTTATGTACTGCGACGTGGCGAGTAGGGCGGACGGCCGAGATCCACCCCATCCGGTAGTCCTCTTTGGCTTCGACGGTGATGGAGGAAGCGAAGATGGCGGCGGCGGCGATCAGGGTGAGGAGGAGGAGAGGCCGAGCTGCGATGGCCGCCATTGTTGGGTTTTGTGTTTTTTTCTTGGTAAAATTCAAATCAAACAAGTCTGTTGTGGGCACCAAATTTTCTGGCCCACCAAGGAGGAAAACCAGAAAACCTAGTATCCGACCAAACGGATCCACAGCCCAATCTACTCGAACCTGACAAGGCCCAGCCCATCGGCCCACTCTGATCAGACGATGACATCACCAGTACATTTTTAATTGATATTTTTTCTGATCCTCTAAAATATATTCACTTGATTTGAAATTATCAACATTTAATTTTAAAATCACAAGAATATGTTGCATGATCAGATCACTGATCTATGAAATCCCAACAAGATCCATGAAATTCCAACAAGATATATATCTTTATCAAGATGTGATTAACAGAATCCCCAAGATATATCTTTTGTCCCTCCTGAAAATCATGGATCTCTTCTCATCTGTCCGATGAGAAGAGATCGACCACAAACCCTAAGGCAATCTTGTGAACCTCTATAGGGGTTAATGTGAAATTGTTTTTCAACGACTCCATTTCTGCCATGACTTAGCATTGGAGGGTCTTTCGCAGATCTCCAGCTTCCTTTGTCTTCCATGTTTGAGAAGTGCTCGCCAGCAGATACCACTAAGCGAGGCGGATGAGAGCGGGAGCGGATGGATCCGCCCGTATCCGGTAGGTCGATTTCTGCCCCTCCATCTGTTGAATCCAACCAGACATGGATGGACATTGAACTCAAATGGTTTCAACTTATTAGGATGATTATTGGGTCTCTAGAAGACAGAAAAACAAGAGAAAATGAAAACAAAAGCCACAATTTTGAAAGGACCACACAGATCCATCATAAATGACAATTAATGAGACAGTTTAGAGGAAGACCTTTGACCCCTTCAGTGGTATACATCCAAAGTTTTGCTAAATTAATGCAAAATCATGATTTTCCAATTCATCCCCCCCCCCCCATCCATTCATTTTTAAAGTCGTCCCCATTCACAATCACCAAAAACCAAAACAAAACTCCAAACCACTGTTTTGAAAAGCGGCTCATGCGATTGCATATGCGGCCGTATGAGCGGTTCAGTCAGCTGACCGAACCGCATACCGACAAAAGCGGGAGTATGCGGGGAAGGCCCGCATATGCGGGCCGTTTCCGCTTGAGCGGGCGCACGGACTTTGTCGGGGAGCTTTAACTTAGAAAAAAAATGAAAAACAAAACTCAACGAACGCCGGCCCTAACCTCCGCCGATGAGGAGGGCGTTCGGCGGCAAAAGCGACGGCGGAGGAGGACGGAACGGCGGCGGCGGAGGAGGAAGCATGTTGCGGGCCGTCGTCCGTGCCATCGGCGAGTCTCGGCGGGGTCCAGGAGGCCCTCTCCACCACCTCCTCCGTCGCCCGTCCCTCTCGGGTTCTCTCGCTCTCCTCCTCTTCTTCATCTTCTTCGTTGTCGTCTCCGACTCGTTCGATCTTCTTCTTTGATCTTCTTCTTCATCGACGAGGACGGACCACCCTAAGCTTCTTCAATCTTCTTCTTCAGGTGTGAGTGTGAATGTGTGATATCACTCCCTCTCCCTCTCGCTCTCCCTCTCCCTCTCCCTCCCTCTCTGAATCTCTCTCAGTCCCCTCCCTCTGTTTCTCTAATTCTTTGATTCTCTCTCTGTCCCCCCCTTTCATTCTCTGATTTTTTGGTCCCCCTTAAACAGCTGGCAAGCTTTATTTACATTTGTTTTTTTGTTTACACGTGGGAGGTGTGGGAGTGTGGTTATGTAAAATTGATAATGTTTAGTAGATTTATAGTACCAAACAAACAAAATTATTTGTGTGATTTTAAGTGTTCTAGAATGAGTATGTATATAATTAATGGAGTATATTTTTATAAAAAATTATGTACATACATAGTGAATTAAATGCATATTCAATAAAAAAAATATAAACTTTTAATTTAATATATATACTCACTTAAACAAATATATATTTTTCATAGAAATTATTCAATATTGAGCACATGCACAAATTAAATTATGTTTATCATTATATTATATCATACAAATCATTTTTATTAATAAAAAATTACAAAACCGCATATACTCCCGCATATACTCCTGTATACCGCATATACTATGTGCGGTAGCCTAGCCGCACGTAAACCGCATCCCGCATATCAAAACACTGCTCCAAACAATAATGGTGCGTGATGTTCTTTAGTGACTCCTGTTGAAGGAGATGAAAGAATTCTCAATCTTTTAAGTAAACAATGGAGTCTCAGGTACCCATTGTTCCATTCACGGCGCTGTTGTATCTCCTCCTCCTCCTCTACCTCTCGCCGGAGACTTGCATAGGCAGCACTCAGAGGACCCAAATCTCCCCCGGATTCCGAGCCACCCAGATCAACTAAATCGACAACGCCGGTCTCTTCCTCCTCTCCAACGACTCCCGCTTCGCCTTCGGCTTCATCAACTCCGGTGCCGACGCCACCAAGTTCCTCCTCGGCGTGATCCACTTGAAAACCAAGAAGATCGTTTGGGCCGCGAACAGAGGCTCCCTCATCGTCAACACCGACGCCTTCGCCTTCGGAGGCGACGGCGATATCTTCTTGAACTCCGGAAAAACCACAATTTGGTCGACCGGGACTTCGAACAGGAGAGCCAATTCAATGTCTTTGGACGATTCGGGCAATTTGGTATTGCTTTCCAACGATTCTCGCCTGCTCTGGCATAGCTTCGACCATCCGATGGACACTCTCTTGTCGGGGCAGAGGTTCGTCGAGGGGATGCGATTGACAAGCGATCCGAGCTCGAACAACCTGAGCTTTCACTTGGAATTCGCGTCTGGCGATGCGAGGCTCTTCGCGGACTTCGCGCCTCCGCAGCAGTACTGGTCGATGCGCGGCGATGGGGAGGGCCATCATGAACAAGGCCAGCGATGTTAGCATCCACTCCGCGAACCTGACATCCAATTCATGGAAGTTCTATGACCAAAATCAGGACTTGCTACTTCAATTCATCCTCTCCGGCGATGCCAATTCATCGGCGATGTGGGCCGCCACGTTGTCGAAAGACGGGTCAATCGCCTTCTTAAATCTCCAGTCCAGCATTCCGGAGGCGAAGAGCATCCCCGAGGACTCATGCGACGCGCCCGTGTCATGCAAGCCTTACCACATATGCGGGTCCGATCGATCCTGCCTGTGCCCGCCAATCCTCAGTTCGAATTGCGAGCCCGACATCGCTGCCAATCTTTGCAATTCGACGAATGGTTCGGTCGATCTTGTGAAGGTCGGAGACGGGATCGGATACTCCGCTCTCAGGTTCACTTCCCCCGTCATGAAATCCGACATCACGACGTGCAGGGACGCATGCGGGAACAACTGTTCGTGCCTCGCCATGTTCTTCGACGGAAGATCGGGCAATTGCTTCATGTTCAACCACATTGGAAGCCTTCAACAGCAGTCGTCCAACACCAATCGAAACAACAGCTATTCGTCTTTCATCAAGGTATCAAAAAACCATGGCGCGAGTGCTACCAATTCAAGAAAACACGTCGAGATAATCGGCATCACAGTCATAGCTATAGTGGCAGTACTAGTGTTGGACACTGTCATTTACACCGCGATTCGTCGCCTCCGACTCAAGAACCCGCCGTTCGAGCCTGATTCATCCGAAGAGGACTACTTCTTGGAGAGCATGTCGGGGAGGCCGGTGCGGTTCACTTACGGAGAGCTCGAGAGGGCGACGGACAACTTCTCTACGAAACTCGGCGGAGGCGGGTTCGGCTCGGTCTATCAAGGAAAGCTCCCGGACGGGACGCGCATCGCCGAGAAGAAGCTGGAGGGGATCGGGCAAGGGAAGGAGGAGTTCCGGGCGGAGGTGAGCATCATCGGGAGCGTGCACCACCTGCATTTGGTGAGGGTGAAAGGCTTCTGCGCCGAGGGGAGCCACCGCCTCCTCGCGTACGAGTACATGTCGAGGGGGTCGCTAGATCGTTGGATATTCGGTGGGGGGATTTGTCAACTCGATTGGGAGAAGTGGTTCAACATCGCGCTGGGCACGGCGAAGGGGCTCGCGTACCTTCACGAGGACTGCGATTTGAAGATCGTGCACTGCGACATCAAACCGGAAAATGAGAATTTCCTCGCCAAGGTCTCGGATTTCGGGCTCGCGAAGCTGATGACGAAGGAGCAGAGCCATGTGTGCACCACCATGCACGGCACGCGCGGGTACCTCGCGCCGGAGTGGATCACAGAGTACGCGATATCGGAGAAGAGCGACGTATACAGCTACGGCATGGTGTTGCTGGAAATTGTAGGGGGAGGAAGAACTACGACCCAGGGGAGGTGGATTTGGAGGAGGCGCATTTTCTGACGTACGCGTGGAAGATGATGGAGGAGGGTAGGCTGGAGGAGGGATGAGAGGGTGATGAGGGTGGTGAAGGTCGCGCCTTGGTGCATACAGGAGGATGTGACAATGAGGCCTTCGATGGCGAGGGTAGTTAAGATGCTCTAGGGAGTGGTGTGCGTGCCTCAGCCGCCCGCATCGTCTCAGATGAGATTCAGGCTTTACTCGAGCCTCTTCAAGTCGATCGGATCGGAGGGGACCTCATCCGGGCCGTCGGACGGTCATGGTGTTACATTCATCTTGGATGTACGCCTGTCCGGGCCGAGGTGACAATTACTCAGTATTAGGAGACATGCACATCTTATGAGATGTAAAATTTTGCCTTCTTGTATTTTGATTGATATGTGTGTGTATATATCATTGTTTGCCTGTATGATATTGAAGGCACAGAAATGAAATTGAAGTTCTTCAGATGTCTCCATTCATGTCTAGTTATTAGTATAAATTATGGCATTTTCATTGTTGTATTTTGGAACAGAAGAACATTTCAATCATATGTAGTTACTGTCTTGCAGTAGGCACCGAACATGTTTAGTTCCTTGTGATTCATGAAGAATAAACTATGACACCACTTACTGCCTGTAATAGCTAACCATCTAATCCTTTTCAATGCATTCCAAAACCTCATATTCATTTGTCTCTGCGGTATTCCATGGAATCCTTTCAAGAGAACATTTTGTAAGGTTTTCGAAAACTGTCTAAATTATTATAGTAGATGATACATTTCCAGGTATTAAGATTGATAATATATACACTAATAATTTGTTTGAGAAAGCATAATTCATCTTTCAGAAAACCTGAGAAACCAAGATATACAGGTTTACCTTTGTATTTGATATCATGTCCATTCAAAGTTTGTTAAGTCATAAGTGTTTCCAACATCATATTCAGGTCTCTGTTAGATTGATTGGATGGCCATTGTAAGAATTCCACAACAATGAATGAACCTTAAAATAAACAAATGGAAGCAAACAGTTCATCCTAGTTTGTCTACATATCCACCCCATGTGCAGCTAACCTGGATCACCATCATTTCTTGTCCTGTCTTTGTCCATGTCTGTTCCAATTCTGGTTCAGACACACACATGACACATGGTGTTGAAGCTCGGGCAGAACCAAATTCAGATACCAAAAGTGTTGAAAAATAGGCCCATGAATCATGAATCCCACCAGAGAAGATGAAAACAACCACAGTATCACACGAGAGAAGATTTACATGATTCGATAGAAGAATGATTATATTCACACAGAGGGAAAGAGAATTTTTGAACGTGTGACCAGAGTCAACCTCAGAATTGATTTTTTTTATTGGGCTCTTGGAGAATTTTTGAAATGGGGCCTCATGCAAATTTTAAAAAAATCTAACTTATTTAATTTTATAAATCATTTTATTTTAAATTATAATAGTATTACAAAATACATACACAATATTTTATAATAATTTAAAAGTATAAAAGATCAAAAAATTTAAAATTTTAATGAAATGAAAGGGTTAAAAAATCATAAAAATAACTAAAAGGTTTGAGCACTATTCATTTTAAACAAGTTGAAGGACTAGGGAGGGAGAGATATACAGAGGGAAATATTTTCATTATAGTTGAAGAGATTTAGCCCCCGTTTGGAACAGGGATAGATTTTATTCTAGGGTATAGATTTATCCAAGCATAAATGAGTAAATAAGGATAAAATGATTTTGTGTTTGGTTGTACTTTAAATTATTTTCGTTGGTAAACGTAAGAATAAATGTTTTGTTGTTTGGGTAAAATATAAATAAAGCATGGATAAGGATTTATAAAAGGTAAGAAAGTAATGATAGTTGATTTGACATGTGATTTATAAGAGGTGATGACAGTTGATTTGACAGTGGACCCACATATTCTTTGGGTGGAATAACCTTGGATAACTTTAATTCCAAGGGTTGATTGGAATCCATATACTACTTTATCTGGATTTATTCTGGCATACTTTATCTGGGGTTATCCAGGGTAAACAAACACTCCAAAATACTTATCCAGGGTTATCCGAGGGTTATACCAATTCCAAACGGGGGCTTAAGGAGGAGAGAAATTTTAGGGTTATCTTGGAAAAGAATGTGTTGAGATAAACTAATTCATGAGAAAAAGTGGCATATCTAATGTCACACCCCAGGGCGACCGTCCTCGAGACGTAGCAAGTATATATATGATATCCGTAATCCATACACGAGGTCAAATAAAGACTCCACAATATCAAAGGCAATAAACAGTAACAAGTAACTGACATCAAATATATACAATAGCGGAAGCTCAAATGGCTAAGTATGTAATTCAAAGATATATTTACAGACTAGAGTACACAATCAACTGTCCGTGAGAGCTAATATACACAACAAAAGACATCCACAACCAAGTACCGTGCAGAAGCACAAGTAGCATACATACAAGGAAAAATGGAGATGTTGATGGCCTCTCACTTGCAAGACATCCAACGCGAACGCTGCATCTCTACCCGTACTGCGCCTCGGGGAGCTCCTCCTTCAGATCCGGATCAACGTCAACTGGAGAAACACATATGCGAAGGGTGAGCCACATGCTCAGTGAATGGAACAATTCATGCATCATAACTCATATAACATCCAAATAATCATTCAAATCCCTCACCCTCACCCCGAAGGGTGACCTAGGTTGTTGGGAGCAACTGTACTAACCCTCACCCTCACCCTCCCTAAGGATGACCTAGGCTTTGGGAAATTGCACAAACTGGCAGATCGAAGCAACGCTGACCCATTACACTGTCACCCTCACCCCCTCCTCGGGGTGACATAGGCTCTTGGGAAAAATTCCCTCTAGGGCGCATAATTCAGATGCGGGAAATTCTATCGTTCATAATGTCAATGTCATGGTATGACCCCATAGGTGGTCATACACTTGCCTAACTTCATTAGGCAAGATCCTTGGCTCTAAGCATAACTATTACATATATAACAAACATACTTCAGACATGGAATATTAATTATAGGACATCTTGAATAAATAATATAACATGCTCATAATATTGTCTAAGACATGTTTACCCTATGAATATACGTATAAGTTTAATAAAATTAAACTAGGTAGGGACATGCATAAGTCGGGGTTAAGCTAACTTATAACAGGGTATTTAGGCATGTATGGCTCCTATACATGATACGTGAAAGTATAATCCCTAGCATACAGTATTTACATGGCATGGTACATTCTTAACAAGATAGATAACAACATGCATGCATACAACAAGTTTATATGCAGTTATGGTAACCCAGGGGAGGGCGATGCACGTCGACGTGCAATCGAACGCCTCCCAACTAGGTTGGACTGACCCACTTAGCGCAACCCGGGTCGATGCGTGACCGTTCGCCAAGATCTGCAAGATAAGGGTATCAAATAGGGTGAGTATAATCACATAAAAACATTGAAAATTACTAAATATGCCCAAGGCTTAGACATGCGCATATGGGCTCGCACGCATGCGAGTACGCGCGTACGCACGCATATCCGAGCTACCCGCGCGCCCAGGCACCCAGCCGCGCCCGCAGATCCCCGCACGTCCGCATGCGCCCGCTCGCCCCTGCTCGCCCCCACGCACATGCTGCCGCATCCCCGGTGCACGCCCGCATGTGCCCTCGCGCGCGTCCGCGCGTACGCGCACGCCTGCCTGCACCTCTGCCTGCCGCCTGCGCTCCTCTGCGTGCCCGACTGCGCGCGCATGCGCAAATAGACCCGCGCGCGCGCCCAAGGCTCCAACACCAGTCTCCTTCACCCCCACACACACCCAAACACATGCACATGGTGTGCAAGGTCCCCTAACACCTACCCAAGCCCAGAAAACCAGAAAATAAAGAGGGGGAGAGCTTATCAAGAGAGGGGGAGTGAAAGGGGGAGATCCGGTGCCCTCCGAGCACTCGCAACCACCCCAACCGCCACCACCACTACCATCACCTCCTCAGCCTCTCCTCGGCCTCTTCTACAGCTGGAAATCTGGGGAAAACAGGGGGGGTATAAGAGAGGGAGCTTGAGAGGAATAGAAAGAGAATAACAATGGAACCACAACCAACCCTACCTCTTGTGCTTCTTCTTCTCCTTCTTCAACCCAAACTAACACACACACACTCTCTCACACACACACAGCAGCAGCTGAAGAGGAAGAGAGAGTAAGAGAGAGAGAGAGAGAGAGAGAGAGATGTTTACGTGAGATGTGAGAGAGAGCCCCCTCCAAAACTCACTTTGGGGGGTGAAAGGAAGAGGAAAAAAGGGGTAAGCAAGGGTGGGAGAGCTTACCAAAGGTCACCATAACCACATAAATATCCCAACACTATTCCACCTAACGAATCAGTTCGAAGAAAACCCGGATATGGTTCAGAACTACATAATTTTTAAAACGTTATCGGAATTTGATGAAATTTTTGTGGGTGGTATAAAATGGTACCAGGACCCATGATATGCAGTCAGATTTTCAATCAGAATACTCTAACTCACGCAGATGGGTAAAAGCCAAAATTTTAGCGGCTCCGATCGAAAAATGAATATTTTGAAAATGGCCAGAAATGACCCAAAGGTTACCCATAGGCTAAAAAGTGACACATATATAACATCTAATCATTCATTTATTTTAGAAAAAAATTAATTAGGGTCCTTGTGATCACACATGAATTATTTTTAGGTCCACGAAATTTTTTTAAGTTTTTTTAATCCTTGATGCGGGGAAAAATTATCTTTAGGTCCCTGGAACCAGATGCCATTACTATGTCCGTCAAAAATACTGAAAATGCCCCTCGACCAATTTTTTAAGTACACTGTTAACACTCCCAACTACGTTTTTAAGTATATCCAATACACTGTTAGTACTTTCCACGACATTGTTAACCTTCACAAAATGTTAACAAATGGTGAGGGGCATTTTTGATGTTTTTGACGGACAAACTAATGGTATCTGTTTCCAATGATCTAAAGATAAATTTTCACTGCTTTAGGGGCCTTAAAAAAATTGAAACTTTCAGGGATTTAAAAATAATTCACGGGTCATCACAGGGACCCCTTAATTAATTTGCCCTTTATTTTATTTCATCGATCATGTGATTATTGGGGCCCCTTCTTGGGTGAGAGCCCTAGGTTATTGCTTTGGTTGTCTTTGCTCAGGGTCGATTCTGCGTGTGACAGGGATTTGCTTCGTCCTTTGCTGTAGACCTGAGTGCTACACAATGTGATTCACTTAGAGGAAAATGTTACATTCGATCTTTTTTTAACATGTTTGGTACACGTTTTGATTTTTTAAAATATATAATTAACTAATAAAATACATTCTTTTATAAGAATAAATTGCATATTCATTTGAATTAAATGCATATTTTTACATTTATATATTTAGAGTATATATTGACGGTTACGTTTTTTATATTCATATTACGCTTTTCACTCAAAACCTCTGATAGTGTGGAAGTAGTCTTGTCATGCATGGATAATGTGTTGAACATGCCTCACAATGCTCGTATGTAGTGTTCAGAAATGCGACATGTGCGGCCGCATATGCGGTTCGGTAAGCCTACCGAACCGTGTAGGCTAATATGCAGACAAGGCCCACATATGCGGGGATATGCGATACATGTGCCCGCTCATGGGTTTAGAAAAAAATGGGAATTTTGTATTTATACCCCTTTGAAAAAGTTAATTGCATTTATACCCCTTAAAAATTATATTTATACCCTTGTGTCCGTCTGAAATTGCATTTATGCCCATGTGTAGCTGTGTCTGAAATTTTAATCGTTTAATATGATTACATTTCTTTAAATTTACTTTGTTATTTCTTGTTTATAAATCAACACTATATAATTATTTTTTATTAATAAAAAATTACATAACCACATATACTCTGTGCGGTACCCTACCCGCACGCAAACCGCATTTCAGAACACTGCTCGTATGGTAAGTGCATATTCATAAATAATAAGAGATAAATACGTGAAAGATATGTAATTGATTAAATTGATCATTAATAAGAAAAAAATTGTAGATATCTAAAATAAAAATAATACAGATTATAAAGGGAAGAAGAGAAACATAATACCACGCATGTGTTGATATTACTTCTCTGTATTATTAAAACTTCATTTGTTAACTAAGATATGATTTTATTGTTAAAGCTCAGTCAATTCTTTATTTCCTAATAAAAACACAAAAAACTTATATGTTGAATGGGAAGGTTAAGACTAGTAAATATTAATTCTTTAATTTTGAATAATGTGATAAACCATCCAAATTAAATGGATATATAGAATTTAAAAGCATTAAAGACACATTTTAGCAAATAAAAGTTTGTTCGATTCAATCATCAAAAGTTGGAAGCACCTTTGTGTTGCACGCTGAAACAAATCAGATTGCTATGATACCAGTCTTTGCGGAATAAACACCTTTAAGGGAGATCAAATTTAAACAATACCCCCGTTTGGGAAACAGAATAAACGAGTATAAGGGTAGTATAAGGGTGGTATAAGAATAGATAGGGAAAATGGTTGTTTGTTTGCAGGGTATAACTTGGTATTATTAAGCCAGTTTAAACAAGTATAAGAGAGTATAACAATTCTAAGTAACCCCTAGGATAAGCTATACTCACTTTATCTATTCTCATGGACCCTCATGTAAAATCAACTTTTTACATCTTATCACATCAAATCATCTATCAACACCTCTTATACATCAAAGGGCCCACATGTCAAATCAACTTTTTTACACTTTATTTATATTTTTGTATTTATCAAACAAACAACTCAACCTTTATTCTTACGTTTTCCAATGAGAATAAAAAAAATACAACCAAACAGAAAATCTCTTATACATGTAGATTTGTTATCTATACTGGCATAGTTATCTATCTAGAATAATTCAATTCCGCTATCCAAACGGAGACTAATAGATCAACATGGATGAATAAACATAACCATCCATAGAAAAATAACAAGAGTAATCAAACACAAGGATTTACCTGGTTCTCTCTGTTAAATGTGTATATATGTTTGGGTTAAGGGTAGATTAGTCTTTTCCTCGTTTTCCTTTTTGTACTATAAATATTGATACAAACCCTAATAATATTTTTGATTCATTCTCTTCAATTTCTGATTCTAACATGGTATCAGAGCTTAAATCCATTTTTTTTCTTTGATTTTCTGTTCGCGTTACTCTCTGTTCGCGAGATCATCAACGTTCCTCTATCCGTCACCCCGTTCATGTCATCCCGCACATCGTCACCGCCCCTCACGCAGCCCCGCCACTACCCTCGCGCAAATCTATCGCATTTGCGCCACTGTGCTGCCATCCTACTACCTTGCGCCGCCCTGCTGCGCCACCCTGTCGGCGCCCCGTCTGACCCTGCCCGCGGGTCGTCCCTTGCCAGGTGCCCTGCCAGGCGTCCTGTCGTGCCCTCTCACGCCCTGCCAGGCGTCCTGCCACGCCCTGCCAAACACCTTGCTGCGTGCCCTGCCCTACCGACCGCCCTGCTTGCGCGCGCCGGATAGAATCCCGGATCTCCCGAACACGCTCCCGGATCTCTTGGGATCCTGTCCCCTGCACGCTCGGGCCCAGCGTATTTCGCACCCGGTCGTGCCCGGACCAGCACCTAGTCGAGCCCGGCCCAGCATCCGGTCGCGCCCAACCCAGCTGTCTGACCCGGCTCCAGCACCCAACCTAGTTCCAGCACCAGCACCTGACTCGGCTCCGCGATCCAACCCTGATCCTCGGCTCCATCCAGCATCGTGACAGTTTGTAGCGCGTCATCGATTTTTTGGTATTTTCTTTATCTGACCGTTACGAACTCATTTGGACTCCGAATATAGTCATATTGGTACTCATTTTGATCAGCTTTTCGTGATCTACGCATCTGTGACTGGTTTGGATATATCAGATACTGTTTATTTTGATCTATTGCTGTGTAAATGCTATGGATTGTAAATATTGTCACTCCTTTGCTCATGTGACCCTCGATTGCCACAAATTGGCTAGAAAATGTGCTCGAGATTCTGCTTTCCCCTTGTCAAGCCAGTCGTCTGCTCAATCTTCTTTTTGTTAGGATTTGATTTGTACATCAATTGCACCTCGAGCTGCTTCTGCTCAGTCACAGTTTACCATAGTTCAACTTATTGCACATTTAAATGGGCTACCAGACCAATATCAGCAGCTTTTTGTTATGTTACAATCTTTGATTAGTATATATCAATCTGGTTCCGTTCAGTTTGCTTCTACTCCTGTATCAGGTATACCGATTACCTCATGGGTTCTTGATTCTGGGGCTTCCCATCATATGACATTGGTGGCATTGATTCTTGTTAATTGTACACCACCACATTCTTCTTCACTCATTCGCACTATTGATGATTCTCCAATGTCTGTCTCGTGCTCTGGCATATTCTTTGATCATTCTCATCGATTTAGTGTGCCAAATGTCCAGCATGTGCCTAAACTTTTCATGAGTATATTTTTTGTCAGTCAGCATGCAGACCTTGGTTATACGATCACATTTGATTCATTATTTTGTTCTGTTCAGGATCGACTTACTAGGAGACATATTAGGACTGGACGACGACAGGGTAGACTCTATTACATGGATCAGCTTCATGTTCCTCCGCCTTCCGCTACCTCCATTCGGTTAGATACAACTTCCCCTTCCTCTTCTCCTTTCGATCTCTGGCATCATCTGTAAATACCCCAATTTTGACCGTCCAGAAAGACAGAAATACTTCAAGTAACACCCGAAAATATCCCACATTTGGACATCTAATAGAGAATCAAAACTTCAGAAAACTGAAAACCCTAAACCCCAGACCTAACCCTAAACCCCAGACCTAAACCTAAACCCTAGCCTGACCGAAAATTCTAAACCCTAGCCAGACCGGAAACCCTAACCCTAACCCTAAACCCTAGCCTGATCGAAAACCCTAACCCTAACCCTAACCCTAACCCTAAACCCTAACCCTAACTCAGACCTTGGCCCAAACCAGGAACACCCACCTAGAGAAACTCTAAACCCCAAAAAACCCTAAAGAAACCCCGAGTCCCTGGTAAGGGGCGGCTAGCACTAACTAGCCGTCCCATACCAGGCGGCTAGTTATCACTAGCCACCCTAATGGCCAACCTTGAACCGCTTCCCTGGATGGGACATAAATCAATATTAAATGCTGATCATTATGGCGGGTTGTGACCTTTAGCCGCCCTATCTTGGCCGGATCAACCCAAGTAACCGATCCAAGCCACCGTTTATCAGAGATGGGACGTTTGGCAGGTCATGATAGGGGCGGCTACCAGGAAGTAGCCGCCCCATCCTGGACGTCTAGTTAGGACTAGCCGCCCTTCATCTAATCCTTACAGAAGAACCAAAGAATTAATGAGGAGTCTAATGAAATACACTATTAACCAAGCCACTCATTTACCCCCTGGGTATTCCCTTCCTCTTTTTTTTACTATAAATAGAGGAGGTCCCAATCCACAATAACATCCACAATTCACATCCACCAAATCACAACCTACTTGATATCCATTCCTTTCCCCCACTAGAAATCCCGAGAGAGAGAGAAAGAGAGCCCAATTTGTGAGAGAAAAATTCATTCCCTACACAAAAACACCCTCTCATTCCACCCTCCAGAAACCCGGGCTAAACCTAGCTTAGCCTCTGTCCCAGACCAAACCCATTTCCTACCGAAGTTCTGCCCAAACCAACTTAGGCCCCGAACAACTAAACCCTAGTAGCATCCCCATACCCGACGGCTGGATCAGACTAACCGCCCCATATCCACACCCCATTTGCACCCCTTTGTCCCAAGACTCCTTTAGCCAAGCTCCGGAAGCAGAATAAGATTACCTGTTTTTCACCTCTGTGACGGTATATCCGTGTCTCAGAGCGGAGACCCCACAAACTCCCCACGTAGGCGATCAAATCCAACCCAACCTTTTCCTGCCATTAGAAAAAGCAGGTGGCGATCATACAAACCCTGGAATCCTCTTGAGCCGCTGTCGGGCACCTCAACCAGGAACGACACCATCCTTCCAAAAAGACGATCCGACCGAGCCCGCCAGGGCACGCATCCGATCCGAATACCCGTAGAACCCCCACACACGCAACCACACCCCACCGCGGATTCTTTCTGACACCGACAGAATCTGACGCTGACAAATCTGGCGATCACGGTGGGACTTCCCTCGTCAAAGACAATAAAAGGTAATCCTCTTCTACCTCCCTTTTACAAGCTTGACTAGAATGCTATCAACCCTTTATGAAGGTTAGAGTTTCCCACCCCTTGAATCAGATCCTCCTCTACTTCGCATCACAGCATCATTTACTGCTTTGTAAGCCGCACACCGCTGCGCAATCCTTTACTGTTTTGTAAGCCGCACACCACTGCGCAATCCTTTACCGCTTTATTTACTGCTTTATATCTGTATTCATTCCCTTGAATCATTTCACACACATCATGGAATCCCGCATAGAGGAGGAGATACTAGAGGAGAGAATCCACCAAGAGGGTCAGGCCACGCAATTCCTGACCCATCTAGAGGAAAAGATGGCCAGTCTAGGATACCAATCCATAGAGGACATGTTTCATGACCTCGCCGACTACCGTCAAGTCAAAACCCAAGCACATGTCTCTACATAACCTGAGACAAATCTCGTCAGTCCACCAACCAGAGGGATTCAAAATCCCCAAATTCCGCTGGTATAACGGTCGTGGAGACCCAGATATCCATTTATCTGCCTTTTATCTAGACACCCGCCCCTTTCTAGATAATCAACATCTGCTATTCTTCCTCTTCCAGATCATCAGAAGGAGAAGCACTACAATGGTTCCCCACCCTCCCTGTAGATCACTTGTCGAATTTCTCAGCTGTAAGCGAGAAGTTCTTAGGCCGCTACGGTTACTAGAGGATCAGAACCCCCTCTATTTCAGATTTAACCGTAGAGAGAATGAGGCATAGGGAGGAATTTGAACAATACGTGTCTCAGTGGCGCACACTTGTCCACCAAACCGGCCTCCAACTCACAGAATGTCAAGAAATTGACATGATGTTACAGAGCCTGAGTCCAAAGCTTCGTACGAGCTTTTCGTATGGGGACTGTACTACGTATCAGCTTCTAATCGACCGCCACAACAGGATTTCCCGTTGTGCAACCCAGTAGTCCAAACCCAGCCGCCACCTATCAGCCATAGGGTTAGACAACCACCACGTATGGCACAAACCCCCACGGTAGAGGGGATAACCCAAGTATCGGCACTCTACCCAAACGGAGCACGGGTTCCTGATCGAGGAATGGCTCTGAGACAGTACACGTCCGGTTCATCTGGGTATGCGCCGCTTCGGCCAATCAACCGAAACTTCACTACTCGATCAGTACCTGTCCCCGTGCCGACACAACAAAACCTGGTAATCCAAAGTTCTCCAGTCCAAAGCCCTGTAATTTCAAGACAAGGCCAGCCTAGGTTCCCTTTCTGTTGCACCTTCCTAAGAAGTCAGAACCTAAATCCTAGGCAGCCCACCCAAAATACTTATAATGAGGTCTCCCCTCTGACATCCTATGATCAAGACGAATGGGAAAGAGGGACTCTTACCCTCCCCTCCCAGAAACACTAACTAGGATTTTTAGGGTACTAATGGACACAAATAGTATCTCCCTCTCGGTTGCTAAGCCTCCACTCACCGGGGCCAGCAGACTGTGTTACTGTCAATACCACCAACAGCATGGTTATACTGTAGAACAATGCATTATTTTTCAGGATTTTATTTACAATTTAAATGATGACAGGCACGTTGATTGGGCCATGATCAAAAGCCACTTAAACCAGGGCAATTCTCGAGCCCCCAAGCCACTTGGCATATTTACTGACCCATTGCCAGGTCACAACCAAGCGTCCACATCTGGAGCCCACATGGTAAACATGGTCAGGAGAGGGAGACAACCATCACCGCAACCAAGCAGTTCAGAAGACGTCACTGATGATAGTCTATATGAGGAATCTGAGGAGGAGGGGGAGAACGAGCCCTTCTAGCTGAACCTCGACAATCATGACCTTGCCATACTATATGGCGAAGAAGAAGATGCAGTTCTCGCCCTACCCGTCTGTCCCTCATCGGACGGAGTCTTTGTGCGAAGCAGGAAAGACTTCGACCGATGATAAGAAAAGAACCCCTATTTTGGCCGGCCCGACCTTAAAGAGTTATGCCAACATGAACAGTACTCTTTGGGGAGTTGATTTAGACCGTCAGAGGCTAGGTCTTGACTTAGAATTTTTAACCGAAAGAATGATCCAGGTGAAAGGTGGGGAAAGTAAATGGTGAGTGATCCAACCCGCAGTCGGGGTTCTTAGCTATCGTGCACGGAGCAGCCCAGCATCAGTTTCCTCGTGCCTACCGTTCCTGTGCTTGGAAAAACTCAGCAAGGAGGGGATATCACCAACAGAAAGCAAGTAAAAATTGATTTGGTGAATTGGATCATCCGAAGGATAAGAACTCTGGAAAAGAACCAGAACTGAAGAAATTCGAATTTGAACGGTACTGAAAGTGCGGCAAAACTTCAGGAAAGTTGTATTTCATCAAGTAGTGTCTAGAAATAAGCCAATACATGGCTGTTTCGTATGGAAAACCTTGGAATTTAGGGCTAAAAAGATATTGGAAAGGGGTTTTAAATGAAAATAGAGAAACTGGGAGGGGCGGCTAGTGCTAACTAGCCGCCTCACCACTGGGTCCCTTATAACCGAAAAGGGACCCTCTCTCTCCCCATATGTTTTAAAATGGTTACTCTTCCCTCCTCTCTTCTTCTTCTTCATTTTAAACCGAAAACCTTGATTCCTTTTGCCTTTTCTTCCAACATTTCGACCTAGATCCATCCTCCTCTCTTGATTTAGAAATCCTAGTTTTGGGTTCTCCTTTTTCTTTTCAATCCGGGAAGATGACGAGGTCGAAGGCGATTGCTTCGAGGGGAAACGACCACGGGTGGCTCGTGGAGAGCGTAACCCGAGCTCTTCATCATCGGAGAGGGATAGGCCAGAGGTCGAGGCCGCGGGGGAGGTTATGGGTGTCGGTGTCGAGAAAATCCGCGTGTGTGGGGGTTCTTCGGAGGGTTAGGATCGGATGCGTGCCCTGGCGGGCTCGGTCGGATCGTCTTTTCGGAAGGGGTGAGGGTGTGGTTCCTAGTCGAGGCGCCCGACAGCGGCTCAAGAGGATTCAAGGGGGTTTTGTGATCATCACCTGCTTTTTCTAAAAACAGGAAAGGGTTTGGGTCGGATTTGGTCGCCTACGTGGGGAGTTTGTGGGGTCTCCGCTCTGAGACACGGATATACCGTACACAGAGGTGAAAAACAGGTAATCCTATTCTGTTTCCGGGCTTGACTAAAGGAGTTATGGGTCAAAGGGATGTTGATATGGGGTGTGGATAGGGGGCGGCTAGTTGTGATTACCCGTCGGCCAGGGGGCGGCTAGCTAGGGTTAGCCGTCCAGGGTCTGGGGAATTTAGGTAGGGGTTTGGTAGGTAAAGGGTGGGGTCTTGGGTAGAGGCTAAGCTAGGTTTAGCCTGGGTTTATGGAGGGTGGATGAGAGGGTATTTTATGTGGGGAATGGGTGTTTCTCTCACAAAAGGGGCTCTCTCTCTCTCTCTCTCTCTTGGGATTTCTGGTGGTGGAAGGGTTTGAAGATGAATTGGTGGTTGTTGTGGATTTTGTTGGGTTTGTTGGTTTGTTGTTGAAGGCTTGGGACCTCCTCTATTTATAGTAAAAGAGAGGTAGGAAAATATCCCGAGGGTAATGGAGTGGGTTGGCTCCGATTGGACCTCTCATTAATGCTCTGGTTCTTCTGCCAGAGAACAGGTGAAGGGCGGCTAGTTCTAACTAGCCGCCCGGGATGGGGCGGCTACTTCCTGGTAGCCGCCCCTATCATGACCTGCCAAACGTCCCATCTCTGACAAGCGGTGGCTTGGGTCCGCTACTTGGTTTGATCCGGCCAAGAGAGGGCGGCTAAAGGTCATGACCCGCCGCAATGATCAGCATTTAATATTGCTTTATGTTCCATCCAGGGAACTGGTCCAAAGTCGGCTAGGGGGCGGTTAGGGGGGCGGCTAGTGTAAACTAGCCGCCCAGTGAGGGGCGGCTAGTTAGGGTAGCCGCCCCTTTCCAGGGACTTAGGTTTTTAGGGTTTTGGTGTTTTTAGGGTAGGTTTAGGTCTGGGTTGGGGTTTGGCTTAGGTTTAGGGTTTGGGCTAGGGTTTGGGGTTAGGTCAAGGTTTGGGGTTTCCGGTTTAGGGTTAGGTCAAGGCTGGGATTAGGGTTTTGGGTTAGGGTTTGGGTTTAGGTTACGGCTAGGTTTAGGGTTTCTGGTTAGGTCAAGGTTCTGGGGTTTCCGGTTTAGGGTTAGGTCAAGGCTACGGTTAGGATTTCTGGTTTACCGAACCTTCGGTTCTCTATTGGTGTCCACTTGTGGGATATTTTCGTGTGTTACTTGAGGTATTTCTGTCTCTCTGGACGGTCAAAATTGGGGTATCTACAATGGGTACGGTGGAGGTGCCGCAGGTGGGCATTGTTGCGGGTGAGGTTGGGGACTTGCCTTTGGGGGCTGCCCCGGAGGTTGGGAGTAGTATGATAGGATATACACGCAAGAGGAGGCGTGGGGATCGACCAGAGGTGGTCGAGGAGGTGGTTTCGGGCGTCGGGGGATCGGTTGAGGGTGCAATTGAGGGGGTAGGGGCTGAGGGGGTTAGTGAGGATGTGAGGGCGTCGTTGGATGCCCTTGTCGGGATGTTGGACAGGAAGGCCACAGAGGCGAGGGCTGAGGAGGAAGAAAGTAGGGCTATGGGGGCTTTTGCGGAGTTTATCTCCGGTGCGAGGAGGGTGGAGGGGACTGGAGAGGCTAGGGACGAGGCTGGGGCCGAGGGTATGGGCACCGGGGCTACAGAGACCAGTGTGGATGCTGAGGCTGAGGCCGAGGAGGCCGTGCTTGAGGGGGATGAGCAGGAGGGGGATGATGATGGGATGGATGATCCCGACGAGGCCGAGGTGGACGCTCCTGGGTCCACACGGGCCGTGGTATGTTCCTAATCTTTTAGTCTTAGCCTTTTTATTTGGTATATATGCATGTCTTTTGGTGGTATGAACATGTTGTATATGTGTATTATACTCGTATATGTCTGTTTTAAATAGGCATGCTTGGTGTATAAGGTAATCATGGTGGGATAGTAAGCTGATAGGGGTTTGTTTCTAGAAAAAGGGGGCAATTTTTTGCATATATATATCCATGTTTGTTCTTATTTTTAGAGGGAAGTGAATGGTATGGCTAGTATGCTTGCATGCAATACTCTTCTATGTGTATATAATTCTTAGGCGTGTCTTCGTATGTGCTTGATCGTGGTAGAGCATGAGAGATTGTATGCATGCATTTCATGGGTTCAAGTGCTTCCTATATGTTTAAGTGTATTTTTAGGGAAAGTATATAAGTATGATCGTGTGATGCAAGAACGAGAGTAAATGGTGACCGCGGTGGGATATATTATTGTCGTTAGCATGTGATTTGTAAATAGGGGAAACCTTTAAGTTTTAAACTTCTTATTTTCATGCTTTTGTCTTCGATTTAGTGTATAGGAAATTTCATTTTGCTAAGCATGATTAGGCGAATCTTAGGCTTTGGATTCTTACCTCCCGATTGCTCTCTGGACTAACCCATCTCTTCTTCATTTGTTTGCAGCGGCCGAATCGTATTCGGGCTCTTTGACATGGGACGAAGCGATGGTACGATGCCTTGGGGCAGGAGGAGAGGAGTTTAGTGGATGGAGTGGGCTTCCGTTCCTTCTTCCTGATTGAGCCGTTCCACGTCCATCGCCCATATGTGGAGGCATTGGCAGAGAGATGGGACCCAAAGAGTTGTACGCTCATCCTCCCTACTGGCGCCGTTATGCCGACCCTTGAGGACGTCCATCGGATCACCGGTCTTCCGGTCTTGGGGGAAGCGGTGATTGCGTCCACCCTTGCGGATTATAGGGGGATGTTTCGAGAGTTGATTGGGGAGTGGGAGTTCGTGGAGCAGGAGCGGACACTAAACTGGATTCCTTTAGGGAGGCTTTCGAGACAGTATGGCCTCGGTTCTTTTACGGAGCGTCAGAAGGGCAAAGCTACAGCTAGCTTCGAGAGGAGGCGGGCGATGATCGAGGCGAGAGAGGCGGCCGCGTTCCCACAGAGAGCACGGAGGGAGTTGAGGGCGTTCTTCCTTTACTTTTTCGGTCGGGTCCTCTTCTCGACGGCCTCTGATAAGGTTTCCTCGCATTCCCTTTTGCTGATGAGGGACCTGGAGGGCATGGGACGCTATGCTTGGGGAGCGGCGATGCTCGCCCACCTCTTCGTGGAGCTCTCGAAGTAAGTTGGGGGGAAAGAACTTTGGCGGCTTCGCGCTATTTCTTCAGGTGTGTATAAGTGGTACATGTCTTTCTCTTGGTTTAGCTCACTTTGATCATGATAATTTCCTTTTGCTCTACTAGATCTTCGAATACAAGCACTTCGCCATCGATCGCCAGACTTTGACACCGTTTGATCATGCCCTCCCTTGGGCCATGAGATGGGAACCCCGGGGATCTTCTCACTTGTACCGCCTCACCCAATTCCGAGAGGCTTTTCGCGTCTTGTCGAAGGAAGAGGTATAAGTTTTTCTCTGAATTTCCTTGGCTTGTATTTGGTTTTCTTTTGGCTAAGCGCTCTTCCTATCTTTTGATGCTTTTAGATGACGTGGAGGCCTTATCCGGAGGAGGTTCCTGAGGACTTGGCGCGAGACGTCTGGTTGATCTATTTTAATGAGGTCGTGTTTCATGCGATCAGCCGGGTCGTCCGCCAGCTTGGGTATCACCAGTGGGTGCCCGATCCTCTGCCGCAGTGCCCCTTGATTCCGGTGGCTGGGATTCCTCTGGACACGAACCTCCCGAGGAATTACGCTACATATGTGGCGGGATAGATGGGCCGAGGCGTCTTGGTGGAGCATCGTCCTCAGGTGACTTCGAGTGACGAATACCTGGCTTGGTATCGTCAGGAGTACGCGGGTATCCTTGGGACGATGGAGGAGGAGATCCCGGACGCTTACGTAAGTTGAAAACCCTTCTCTTCTTCCCTGTTCTCCTTTGCTTGGATATTTTGAATAGTGTTTCTCTTGTGTAGGTTGAGTTGAATGAGATGGAGAAGAGGCTCAAGACCGCCAATGAGCCCCTCCAAGCGCGGGCCAGGCAGATAGAGGCGTTGCGGGTACAACGGAGACGCTTGCAGGACCAAGTCCGGGTCCTCGAGGCTCAGGTGGATGCTCTGTCGAGAGCGAGAGCCGATGGTGCTTCTTCTTCTTCCGCCCCTCCTCCTTCCATGGTTCCGAGCGAGAGCTCGAGCTGACGAGGGAGCTGGGCCAGACGAGGGGTAGATCTTCTCGGGCTGATGAGGAGACGGACCGGTTGAGGTCCATGATGGCTTTGAGAGAGGAGGGGTTCATCACCCTAGGTCATGAGAGGGACTCCCTCCAGATGAGGGTGTCGGAGTTGGAGGCTTCGGCGGGTGCTCCTGGAGGTTTGATGGGAGACTTGGTTCATTCTCTCCAGGCGGCCGGGGATAGGGATCGAGAGGCGCTCAAGGCATCATAGGCGAGGGCATGGGAGTTGGAGGAGAGGTTGAGGGCTGTCGAGGATCGGGCTAGGGGGACTAAGAGTCGTCTGCGACAGAGATTGGAGAGGAGAGATAGAGATATGCAGCAAGTCCATCTCTGGGAGGCGACCATGAGGGGGAACTTGGTTGGAGGGGGCTCCATGACCGAGGCGGACCTTGACCTTCTTCCACTTGAGCCTGACCATTTTCTCTCGGCTTCCATGGCCACTGGGGCCACCTTCAGCCGTGCTTCTCATCCTTCGGCATCTCGGAGTCGTGGGATATATGCGAGGGCTGCGTCCTCAGTTCGAGATACTCTTGCCGCTCCTGATGCTCCAGAGGTTCAGTCATCTCCTCAGCCGCGGCTCCCTTCTCAGCCAAGTCAGGATGTTCCTCCTACTCAGCCTCCAGCGGGTGATGATACGCTGAGGTATAGCTTCTTTACGTCTTGGTTTTAGGAAGAAGAATGGTATATGTGCAAGGAATTCATGCTTTTCTTCTTTTGTTTTTGGTTTTAGGTGATATTTCGATGATGCACAGCTCAAGATTTCCAGATTTGGGGCTCTCAGTGGACCTATCACTTCCTCACCTTTTTTATAAAGTCTCTCTTTTATGCACTTTCTTAGATTTTGTTTATCGTCTTGGTGGGACAATTTTATGGTTTCTATGCATGGTTTGGTATAGCTAGTATGGATGTTTTGGAATTTTTCAAAGGGTTTCTTTTATTTTGGAAAACGCATATCGCGTGGACAAATGAACTTGGTGTTTATAAGTTTTAATTCATCGATGGATGTGGGATTCTAATATATATAATCATTCTAGCATGGTATCTATACAGGTTTTGTGTATGGATGTGTTTGAAATGTGTGTATGCATGTTTGGGAAAAGAATATTTTGACAGGTTTTGAAGAGTTGAAGAGTTTTTTGAGGATGGGACTGACAGGGCAGATGGGGCAGCAGGTGAGGGGTGGCTACTTGTGTTTAGCCACCCCAGATGGGGCGGCTTGTTTAAGCTAGCCGCCCCATTCCTGGGGTTTTACCTGGAAAGGAAGTGGCAGGGGCGGCTAGTTCTATCTAGCCGTCTATTGTGGGGCGGCTAGTCGGATTTAGCAGCCCCTTGCCTGGGACAATTTTTCTGGTTTTGTTTCTTGTCTGTTGCTGCTGAAAGCCTTCGTGACCGTTTCAATCTTCGAGACCTATAAAAACATTCTTTTCATGGACCAAGTGTTAAATCTATCCGGATTGCACCCCTGCACTGACTTTCAAGCTCTTTCTTGCTTGAATTGTCAAGGGCTACGATCCATCTTAAGGTAAAATGAAAAATTGAATGCGAGAAAGGAAAGTGCAGGAAACCATGCTTTAGTATGCAAGGAAGGGATTCCAAGTACATTCTTTTCATGGACAAAGTGTTAAATCTATCCGGATTGCACCCCTGCTCTGACTTTCAAGCTCTTTCTTGCTTGAATTGTCAAGGGCTACAATCCATCTTAAGGTAAAATGAAAAATCGAATGCGAGAAAGGAAAGTGCAGGAAACCATGCTTTAGTATGCAAGGAAGGGATTCCAAGTGCGTGAGCGAAAAAAACTCTTAAGTGCGTGTGAAAGTGGGACAATTTTCTCTCAAGCATGTGCGGAAGGGTGTAGAATGAGTGTACGTGGGGGTAATCTTATCATTGGTACGGGGGGTCAATTTTAGCATTTCAAGAAAATTGGATGCCAAGGTGTTTTGGAAAAGGAAAATGCGAACTTATGAGTAAGTATGAGTGGCACAAGTGGGCATTTTAATTCTTCAATGGTTTTCTTTTATGTGAGTGGGCAATGTTCTTGACTTTCTTAAGTAAAACATACCATCAAGTCCCTGTGGAGGAGCCCATGTGGTCACCTATGTCCAAACCAGGGTTGTATTTGAAAGGCATAGGCTTTAGGCGTCGGTTTTCTAGGTTCATGGTTCTCAAATGCTTGATCATATTATTCTAAACATGCTGAAAAATCCAAGAGTGTACCAGGAGTCAAGTTAAATAAGCTTCCTTTGGATAGGCAAGTTTCTAAGTGAACTCATGTGAGTGTGTGTAGTTGTAAACCTGGAAATGATCTACCTTTGGTCGAAATTTCACCTTTCCCGGTAGACATAGTTCAATTTTGAATCCCATTGCGAAAATAAAAGGGGGGGGATGGGGTAAGAGTAATGTCTTCCTTTTGGGCAATATTTTAGAATTGTCCCAGTCTAGCATATGTCCTACTTTCTAGGTCCCTGGCTTTCTTTTTTTTCTCACCTCTTTATTTTGAGTGAAAAGTACAGTCCGTTGTTTGGACCTGTACTAGTATAGCCGTTTGTTTGGCATATACTTGTGCGTGAAGGCGTGAAAGCCTGCAAAAATAGAGAGTTTAACCCGTTCACTTGGGTGTTATTTTTCTTTTGTTGGCCTCTCATTGCCTGATTTTTTTGTTTTGAGGGGGGCTCTTCTGTTTTTCACCCCGATTCTTTTCATGCTTCCCCTCTAGAAGTGTTTGTATAGTGCCAGAGCCAGTTTTGGGATATATGCCAGGTCTAGGTAACTCCTCATTTTGACCTAGGGTTAATACGAGTGGGGAGGAAATAAGGGAGGTTTGCTTTGGGGTTTTAAATTGTCCTAGTCTACGGGGTAGGCAATTTCTCTTCTATCAAGTAAATCTAGTCTAGTCATACGTGTGTGAAGGAAGTGGCATGATTTGGCAGAGATGTGTTCAAATAGATGCGAGTTTATCTTTGAGAGTCTTATAATTCTATCATCAAGTACTAAACGCTGGAAATTACAGGAAGAAAGAATAATAGTTCTCAAGTATTGAAAGCTATTCATGCATGGAATTTCTTTAGATAAAGTGTCTTCCACGAACCTGAAACTTCAACTCCTTCGGCATCTACCAGGCGGTAGGCATTCCTGGAATAGGCATGGGTGATCACATAGGGTCCCTCCCATGTGGGTTGCAACTTCCCTCTTGGGTGAGGCTGTCTTGATGGGATGATTTGCTTATGTACTAACTCCCCGATTTCAAATTTTCTTTTTATTACCTTCTTTTCAAATGCCCTTGCCACCCTTCTTTGGTAGGCCTGGGCATGGTCTACCGTTCTTAATCTTTTCTCGTCTAGTAGTTCTCTCTTTTTGGTATTTTTTTTATGTTTATATTTTATGTTTCGTAAGTGTGGAAACAAATGCATACTTGTATTTTTGAAAAAGGGGCCGGCATTGGTGAATAGATATACCTTTTTTTTGGAAAAAGAACGGAGATAGAGTTTGGAAAATGATTTTGTTTTTAGAAGGAAAGTATGGAAAGACAGTTTGTAAAACGTTTTTGGCGGAAATCATGGAAGTACAGTTTTGTAAAACATTTAGTTTTGAAGAAAGGTAGATTGGAAAACATTTTCGTTTTGAAGAAGAGTGGAAATGCAGTTTAAATATTTTCTTTGGTTCGGTAAACAAGTAAAGAAAGTTTGGGAAAGTGCTTTATTTTGTTTGGAAGTATGGAAATACGATTTTTTTGTAAAACTTTTGTTTTGAAGGAGAGTGTGGAAAACATTTTTTAGAAAAACATTTTTGTTTGTTTTTAAAGAAGAGTGGAAATAAAGCTGGAAACAAGTATGTTCAGAGTTGGAGAATGAAAGCTGAATAGCATGTATTTTTTTGGATTTTGGTTTCTTCTACGAAAGCAGGTAAACAAATATGTATAAGATGATGAAAACGAAAGCTAGTAAGCAAATATTTTGATCTTTTGATGATTTTTGGAAAAGGCTGTAAACAAATATGTACAGGGTGTTGAAAATGAAAGCTGGTAAACAAATATTTTTTATTTTGGTTTTCTTTTTTTTGGAAAAAGCTGTAAAAAAATATGTACAGGGTGTTGAAAACGAAAGCTGGTAAACAAATATTTTTTATTTTGGTTTTCTTTTTTTTTTGGAAAAAGCTGTAAACAAATATGTACAGGGTGTTGAAAGCTCACCCGGGGGATCGGTACCTGGTTCTTGGATTCGTATTGTTTTCTCGAGTCGGCTTCGCTTGGGCGGCCGGCTGATGTCTGGTGGGTGTCCCCTATTCCCGAACTCTTCCTCCCTGAGCCTCTTCAAGGGTCTTCCTTGATGGAGCAGTTCTTCGTCGGTGGAGCCTGGCTGCCAACATGCAAGCACATCTAGCCGGATGCGCATGGCACAGACGCTCCAATTCCGAGCCCATGTTTCATTAAAGCGTGCTTCTCCCCATATGGATACCACTTCCTCGCGGTACGAGAAGCGAAGACATTGTTGTCGAGTAGATGAGACGGCTTTGATGCTGTTGAGCCATGTCCTCCCAATAATCAGAGGGTGGGGCGATTGAATGTTCATTACCATGCAGTTGATGATGGTGGAGACCGGGCCGATCTTTAGTGGGAGCGTGACCAGTCCGCAAGCGTTCTTATGTGTGTTGTCGAAGGCATAAATGTATTCATCTGAGGGCTCCAATCTAGGAACCCTGCCTTCTAGCTTTTGGTAGGCGGAATATGTAAGAACGTTAGTTTTCGCTCCCCTATCGATGAGAATGTGCCGGAATTCCCTCCCTCCAAGTATGGCAGTGATGGCAAGGGGTGCGAAGCGTGCTCCTGCTTTTTCGACTTCATGGGGGAGGAAGGTGACCAAGTTAGGCTCCATAAGATTGCTTGGTGGATGCAGGGTCCTGGCCGCTTCTTCTGAGGGATAGTTGTCATTATAAGGGGACCTAGGTGGGCTACCACCTTCATCCTCGTTCCCCGGTCATCGGGCTAGTGTGAACATATTATGTATCGCCCGATTGTTCTCGTTCTCGTACTGGAGACGTGCCTCTCCCCAGATTGTTAGTATATGACTCAAGAAGGGCAGTCGAAGGCACTGGTGTCGTGGAGAACAGATAACTTGGATGCTGTCTAACCACGGTCGTCCTAGCATCAATGGGTACCTTGTGTCGATGTCAACCACGAAGCAGGCTACTTCACAGATAAGAGGGCCGACGGATAGCTCGAATGTTTCGGGGCCGCGGAGAGTCTTCCCGGTATGGTTGAAAGCTTGAATAGTATGGTGGGCCGGTTGGACGGGAGGACGCCCTAGTCCGGGTATCTTTTGGTAGGTGGAGCATGTCATTATGTTCATTCCTGACCCTAGGTCCACGAAGATGTTGTTTAGCCACAACATTTGAAGTCATCCGCGGATGTGTAGGGGGTAGACTCGCAGTCTGGGATCCGGGAGGTCTTGGTCAGTGAATGATATGGTCATTGGGCGGCGGGGGCCGTCGACAGTGTCGGTACTCCTGGAGGACCCATTGTCATCCGGATGCAGATCATCCGACATGCATTCCCCTCCCTCGGGTCCTTCGCTAGCTCCTTCGGGAATCTCCTCACAGGGTTCTTCTTCTTCGTCTCCTCCAAGGTTTTCTAGTCCGCTTTCATCGGACTCGATGTTGATGACCGAGGGTAGGGCGAGAACTGCATCTTCTTTTTCACCATAGAGTATGGCGAGGTCATGGTTGTCGAGGTTCAGCAGGAAGGGCTCGTTCCACCCTTCCTCCTCGGATTCTTCGGACAGACTGTCATCAGTGATGTCTTCTGAACTACTTGGTTGTGGTGATGGTTGTCTCCCTCTTTTGACCATGTTTACCATGTGGGCTCCAGATGTGGATGCTTGGTTGTGACCTGGCAATGGGTCAGTAAAAATGCCAAGTGGCTTGGAGGCTCGAGAATTGCCCTGGTATAAGTGGCTTTTGATCATGGCCAAATCAAGGCGCCTGTCATCATTTAAATCATAAATAAAATCTGGAAAAACAATGCATTGTTCTACAGTATGACCATGATGTTGGTGGTATTGACAGTAACGCAGTCTGCTGGTCCCGGGGAGTGGAGGTTTAGCAGATGGGAGGGAGATACTATTTGTGTCCATTAGTACCCTAAAAATCCTAGTTAGCGTTTCTGGGAGGGGAGGGTAAGAGTCCCTCTTTCCCATTCGTCTCTGATCATAGGATGTTGGAGGGGAGACCTCATTATAAGTATCTTGGAAGGGCTGCCTAGGATTTAGGTTCTGACTCCTTAGGAAGGTGGAATAAAAAAGGGTCCTAGGCTGGCCTTGTCTTGAGATTACAGGGTTTTGGACCGGGGAACTTTGGATTACCGGGTTTTGTTGTGTCGGCACGGGGACGGGTACTGATCGAGTAGTGAAGTTTTGGTTGATTGGCCGAGGAGGCGCATACCCGGATGTACCGGACGTGTACTGTCTCGGAGCCGTTCCTCGATCAGAAACTCGTGCTCCGTTCGGGTAGAGTGCCGATACTTGGGTAATAATCCCCTCTACCGTGGGGGTTTCTGCCCTACGAGGCGGTTGTCCAACCCTATGGCTGATAGGTGGGGACTGGGTTTAGACTATTGGTGCTGCACAACGGGAAATCCTATTGTGGCGGTCAACTAGAAGCTGATACGTAGTGTAGTCAACGTACGAAAGGCTCGTACGAAGCTCTGGACTCAGGCTCTGTAACATCATGTCAATTTCTTGGCATTCCGTGAGTTGCAGGCCAGTTCGGTGAACGAGTGTGCGCCACCGAGACACGTATTGTTCAAATTCCTCCCTAGGTCTCATTCTCTCCACGGTTAGATCCGAAATAGAGGGGGTTCTGATCCTCTGGTAACCGTAGCGGCCCAAAAACTTCTCGCTTACAGCCAAGAAATTCGACAAGTGATCTACAGGGAGGGTGGAGAACCATTGTAGTGCTTCTCCTTCCAATGATTTCTGAAAGAGGAAGACTAGCAGAGGTTGGTTATCTAGAAAGGGGCGGGCGTCTAGATAAAAGGCAGTTAAATGGATGTCTGGGTCTGACGGGATTTGGGGATTTTGAATCCTTCCGGTAGGTGGACTGACGGGATTTGTCTCAGGTTGTGTAGAGACATATGCTTGGGGGCTGAGGGACCAGTCTCGGAGAGGATTCTCTGGATGGTTTCATCCAGCGTTTCTCCCTTGGGAGGGCTACCTAGCGGTCCCGGGTTTGGGGTGACCTGGTAAGGGCCTGGAGTGGAAACGGTTGGGAATATTGGATTCACGGGGGAAAGGGGGGTGAACGAAAAAAGGCTCGGATTGACCGAGTGGCTGGGTGTGGACGGGGTTTTGGGAATGGCCTTAGGGGTTTCGACAGGGGCCTCCAGTCTTAGGGTTTTGACATGACGGTAGTCAGCGAGGCCATGAAACATGTCCTCTACGGATTGGTATCCAAGACTGGCCATCTTTTCCTCTAGATGGGTCAGGAATTGCGTGGCCTGACCCTCTTGGTGGATTCTTTCCTCTAGTATCTCCTCTTCTATGTGGGATTCCATGACGTGTGTGAAATGGTTTAAGGGAATGAATGCAGATATAAAGCAGAAAATAAAGCGGTAAAGGATTGCGCAGCGGGGTGCGGCTTACAAAGCAATAAAGGATTGCACAGCGGTGTGCAGCTTACAAAGCGGTAAATGATGCTGTGATGTGAATTAGAGGAGGAACTGATTCGAGGGGTTGGAAACCTAACCTTCCTAGAGGGTTGATAGCATTCTAGTCAAGCTTGTAAAAGGAGGCAGAAGAGGATTACCTTTTGTTGTTTTTCACGAGGGGTGTCCCACCGTGATCGCCTGATTTGTCGGTATCGTCGGAATCTCTGAATTGTCGGTGCGTCGGAAAGGATCCCGGCGGTGCGCGGGTGCGCGTGCGTGCATGTGTGGGGGTTCTTCGGGGATTCGGATCGGATGCTTGCCCTGGTGGGCTCGGTCGGATCGTCTTCTCGTAAGGGTGAGGTGTCGTTCCTGGTTGAGGCGCCCGACAGCGACTCAAGAGGATTCCATGGTTTGTGTGATCGCCACCTGCTTTTTTTAAAAGCAAGAAAAGGTTGGGGTGGATTTGATGGCCTACGTGGGGGAGTTTGTGGGGTCACGCTCTGAGACACGGATATACCGTGCACAGAGGTGAAAAACAGGTATCCTATTATGCTTCCGGGGCTTAACTAAAGGAGGCTTAGGACATAGGGGTGTAAATGGGGTGTGGATAGGGGGGCGGCTAGTGGGATCTAGCCGTCGGATATGGGGCGGCTACTAGGGTTTAGCTGTCCAGGGCCTGGTCTGGCTTGGGCAAAACTTCGGTGGGGAATGGGTTTGGTCTTGGACAGAGGCTAAGCTAGGTTTAGCCCGGGTTTCTGGAGGGTCGGATGAGAGGGTGTTTTTATGTAGGGAAAGGGTATTTCTCCCACATAAGGGGCTCTCTCTCTCTCTTTCTTGGGATTTCTATGGGGGAGGGAGTATGGAATGGGAATGTGAAATTGTGGATGATTTGTAAGGATTGATGATGTTGTAAGGCTTGGGACCTCCTCTATTTATAGTAAAAGAGAGGCAAGGGAATGTCTAGAGGGTAATGGAGTGGCTTGGCTAATAGTGTATGTGATTAGACCCCTCATTAATTCTCTAGTTCTTCTGTCTGGACCAGGTGAAGGGCGGCTAGTGCTAACTAGCAGCCCAGGATGGGGCAGCTACTTCCTGGTAGCCGCCCCAATCATGACCTGCCAAACGTCCCATCTCTGACAAGCGGTGGCTTGGGTCGATTACTTGGGTTGATCCGGCCAAGATAGGGCGGCTAAAGGTCATCACCCACCGCAATGATCAGCATTTAATACTGCTTTATGTCCCATCCAGGGGACTGGTCCAAAGTCGGCCAGGGGGGCGGCTAGTGCTAACTGGCCGCCTGGTATGGGGCGGCTAGTTAGGTCTAGCCGCCCCTTGCCAGGGACTCAGGGCTTTTGGGTTTTTCTTAGGTGGCGTTATGGTTTGGGGCAGGGTCTGGTTTTAGGGCAGGGTTTGGGGTTCCTGGGTTAGGGTTAGGGCTTAGGTTTAGGGTTAGGCCTGGGGCTAGGGTTTCCGGTTTAGGGCAAGGTTTGGGGTTTCTAGGTTAGGGTTATGGTTTAGGTTTAGGGTTAGGCCTGGGGCTAGGGTTTCTGGTTTCTGGTTTCCTGAATTTTGGTTCTCTACTAGATGTCCAAATGTGGGATATTTTCGGGTGTTACTTGAAGTATTTCTGTCTTTCTGGAAGGTCAAAATTGGGGTATCTACACCGCGATCATCAACATTGAGTCCGACGAAAGTGGACTAGAAAACCCGGGAGGAGGAGAAGAAGAAGAACCCTTTGAGGAGATCCCCGAAGGAGCTAGCGAAGGATCCGAGGGAGGGGAATGCACTTCGGATGATCTGCATCCGGACGACGATGGGTCCTCCAAGAGTACCGACACTGTCGATGGCTCTCGCCGCCCAATGACCATATCATTCACTGACCAAGACCTCCCAGATCCCAGACTGCGAGTCTACCCCCTACACATCCGCGGACGACTTCAAATGTTGTGGCTAAATAACATCTTCGTGGACCCAGGGTCAAGAATGAACATAATGACGTGCTCCACCTACCAAAAGATACCCAGACTAGGCCGTCCTCCCGTCCAACCGGCCCGCTATACTATTCAAGCTTTCAACCATACCGGGAAGACTCTCTGCAGCCCCAGAACATTCGAGCTATCTGTTGGCCCTCCCATCTGTGAATTAGCCTGCTTCATGGCCGATAACGACACAAGGTACCCATTGATGCTAGGACGACCATGGTTGGATAGCATCCAAGCTATCTGTTCCCCCCGGCACCAATGCCTTTGACTGCCCCTCATGAGTCATGTACTGACAATCTGGGGAGAGGCACGCCTCTAGTATGAGAACGAGAACAACTGGGCAATACAAAATATGTTCACACTGTCAGTATGGTCATGAATGCCTCCGAGGCTGTGTGTCGGTGCTTTTTGAATGGATCCCGGCGGTGCGCGGGTGCACGTGCGTGTGTGGGGGTTCTTCAGGGATTCGGATCAGATGCGTGCCCTGGCGGGCTCGGTCGGATCGTCTTCTCGGAAGGGTGAGGGGTGTCGTTCCTGGTTGAGGCGCCCGATAACGGCTCAAGAGGATTCCTGGGTTTGTGTGATCGCCACCTACTTTTTCTAAAAGCAGGAAAAGGGTCTGGTTGGATTTGATCGCCTACGTGGGAAGTTTGTGGGGTCTCTGCTCTAAGACACGGATATACTGTACACAGAGGTGAAAAACAGGTAATCCTATTCTGCTTCCGGGGCTTGACTAAACGAGTCTTGGGGCATAGGGGTGCAAATGGGGTGTGTATTTGGGGCGGCTAGTGGGATCAAGCCGTCTGGTCAGGGGCGGCTAATAGGGTTAGCCGTCCGGGGCCTGGTCTGGTTTGGGCAGAACTTCGGTAGGAAATGGGTTTGGTTTTGGACAGGGGCTAAGCTAGGTTTAGCCCGGGTTTTTGGAGGGTGGAATGAGAGGGTATTTTATGTAGGGAAATGGGTATTTCTCTCACAAAAGGGGCTCTCTCTCTCTCTCTCTCTCTCTCGGGATTTCTAGTGGGGAAAGGGAATGTGAATTGTGGGTTGTGGATTGTTGATGGGAATTGGTGATGTGAATTGATGATGGGTTTAAAGGCTTGGGACCTCCTCTATTTATAGTAAAAGAGAGGCAGGGGAATGTCTAGGGGGTAATAGTGGCTTGGCTAATAGTGTGTGTGATTAGACCCCTCATTAATTCTCTGGTTCTTTTGTCAGGACCAGGTGAAGGGCGGCTAGTGCTAACTAGCCACCCACTACTTCCTGGTAGCTGCCTCTATCATAACCTGCCAAACGTCTCATCTCTGACAGGCGGTGGCTTGGGTCGGTTACTTGGGTTGATCCTGCCAAGATAGGGTGGCTAAAGACCATCACCCGCCGCAATGATCAGCATTTAATACTGCTTTATGTCCCATCCAGGGGACTGGTCCAAAGTCGGCCTGGAGGGCGGCTAGTTCTAACTAGCCGCCTAGTATGGGGCGGTTAGTTAGGTCTAGCCGCCCCTAGCCAGGGACTTAGGGTTTTTGGGTTTCTGGTTAGGGCTAGGGTTAGGGTTTCCGGTTTAGGTTAGGACTAGGGCTAGGGTTAGGGTTTGGGTTTAGGGTTTCCAGTTAGGGCTAGGGTTAGGGTTTGGGTTTAGGGTTAGGGTTTCCGGTTAGGGCTAGGGTTAGGGTTTCCGGTTTCCTGAACTTCGGTTCTCTATTTGATGTCCAACTATGGGATATTTCCGGGTGTTACTTGAAGTATTTCTGTCTCTCTGGACGGTCAAAATTGGGGTATCTACAATTGTCCCTCATCGGACGGAGTCTTTGTGCGAAGCAGGAAAGACTTCGACCGATGATAAGGAAAGAGACCCCTATTTTGGCCGGCCCGACCTTCAAGAAGTTATGCCAACACGAACAGTACTATTCAGGGAGTTGATTTAGACTGTCAGAGGCTAGGTCTTGAATTAGAATTTTTAACCGAAAGGATGATCTAGGTGGAAGGCGGGGAAAAGTAAATGGTGAGTGATCCAACCCGCGCTCGGGGTTCTTAGCTATCGTGCGCGGAGTAGCCCAGCGTCAGTTTCCTCGTGCCTACCGTTCTCGTGCTTGGGAAAACTCAGCAAGGAGGGGATATCGCCGACAGAAAGCAAGTAAATGTTGATTTGGTGAATTGGATCATCCGAAGGATAAGAACTCTGAAAAAGAACCAGAACTGAAGAAATTTGAAATTGAACGGTACTGAAAGTGTGGTAAAACTTCAGGAAAGTCGTGTTTGATCAAGTCGTGTCTGGAAATTAGTCAATACATGGCTGTTTGGTATGGAAAACCTTGAAATTTAGGGATGAAAAGATATTGGAAAGGGGTTGTAAGTGAAAGTAGAAAACTGGGAGGGGCGGCTAGTTCTAACTAGCCGCCCGAGATGGGGCGGCTACTCGTGAGTAGCCGCCTCCCGACTAAGTCCCTTATAACCGAAAAGGGACCCTCTCTCTTCCCACTTTTTCAAAAACGGTTTCCCTCCCTCTTCTTCTTCTTCTCTTCGGTTTTAAAACCCAAAAAACCCTGATTTATTTGCCTTCTCTTCCTCCCTTTCGTCCTTAATCCTCTCTCTTTCTCTTGATTTCAAAACCCTAGTTTGGGTTCTCCTTTTTTCTTTCAAACCGAGGAGATGATGAGGTCGAAGGCGATTGCTTCGAGGGGGAAACGACCACGGGTGGCTCGTGGAGAGCGTAGCCCGAGCTCTTCATCATCGGAGAGCGATAGGCCGGAGGTTGAGGTCGTGGGGGAAGCTATGGTGTGGCGGAGGTGCCGCCGGTGGATATCGGCGCGGGTGAGGTTGGAGACTTGCCTTTGGGGACTGCCCCGGAGGTTGGGAGTAGCATGATAGGGTACGCACGCAAGAGGAGGCGTGGGGATCGACCGGCGGTGGCCGAGGAGGTGGTTTCGGGGGTCGGGGGATCAGTTGAGGGTGCAATTGAGGGGGCAGGGGCTGAGGGGGTTAGTGAGGATGTGAGGGCGTCATTGGATGCCCTTGTTGGGATGTTGGATAGGGAGAAAGTAGGGCTATGGGGGCTTTTGCAGAGTTTATCTCCGGCGCGGGGAGAGTGGAGGGGATAGGAGAGGTTAGGGGTGAGGCTGGGGCTGAGGGTATAGGCATCGGGGCCGTAGAGACCAGTGTGGGTGCTGAGGCTGAGGCCGAGGAAGCCGTATTTGAGGAGGATGAAGAGGAGGGGGATGACGATGGGATGGACGATCCCGACGAGGCCGAGGTGGATGCTCCTAGGTCCACACGGGCCGTGGTATGTTCCTAACCTTTTAGTCTTAGCCTTTTTTTATTTTTTGGTGTATATGCATGTGTTTTGGTGGTATGAACAGGTGACTAGTGTATAATACTTTGTATATGCGTGTTTTGATAGGCATGCTTGTGTATAATTTTAATCACGGTGGGATGTGTAAGCATGCTGTATGTTGACATGGGTTTGTTTTTTAGGAAGCGGGATAATTTTTCATACGTATATCCAATTTTGTTATATGCCTATATAGGAAAGGAAAGGGTACGGCTTAGTATGCTTGTATGTGTGGTTTTGCATGTATACAATCTTTGAAGTATATTTTTATATGTATTTGACCACCGTGGAGTAAGAGTGAATATGAAAGGGTGTGCATGCATTTTTATGGGTCTAAGTTCTTTCATATGCTTAGTTCGTGAAAAGTATATATAAGCATGATAAGCGGTATTTTGAAAATGAAGCATACGAGTAATGACCATGGTGGGATAAGAGGGTAAAGCATGTGATCTTATAGGTATGTTTTGCAAATAAAGGAGGGGAAATTTTCGTATGAAGTCTCATATCTCATGCCCTTTTGTTCCTTTAGATTTTAATGTGTAGGAGTTTTATTGGGTTTAAGCATGGTTTATAGAAGAATGAGTTTGTTTAGACTTGGATCCTTACCTCTCGATCGCTTTGGACTAACCCATTTTCGTTTGTTTTGTAGAGGCCGAATCGCATCCGGGCCCTTTGGCATGGGACGAAGCGGTGGTATGACGCTTTGGGGCAGGAGGAGAGGAGTTTAGTGGACAGAGCGGGCTTCCGTTCCTTCTTTCTGATTGAGCCGTTCCACGTCCATTGCCCATATGTGGAGGCATTGGCGGAGAGATGGGACCCAGAGAGTTGCGCGTTCATCCTCCCTACTGGCGCCGTTATGCCGACCCTTGAGGACGTCCATCGGATCACTGGCCTTCCGGTCTTGGGGGAAGCGGTGATTGCAGCCACCCTTGCGGATTATAGGGGGCTGTTTCGAGAGTTGATCGGGGAATAGGAGTTCGTGGAGAGGTAGCGGACGCTGAACCGGATCCCTTTGGAGAGGCTTTCGGGGCAGTATGGCCTCGGTTCTTTTAGGGAGCGTCAGAAGGGCGAAGCTGCAGCTAGCTTCGAGAGGAGGCGGGCGATGATCGAGGCGAGAGAGGCAGCCGCGTGCCCACAGAGGGCATGGAGGGAGTTGAGGGCGTTCTTTCTTTACTTCTTCGGCCGAGTCCTCTTTTCAACGGCCTCTGATAAGGTTTCCTCTCACTCCCTTTTGCTGATGAAGGACCTGGAGGGCATGGGACGCTATGCTTGGGGAGCGGCGATGCTCACCCATCTCTTTGCGGAGCTCTCAAAGAAAGTCAAGAGGGACGGGGGAAAGAATCTTGGTGGTTTCGCGCCATTTCTTCAGGTATGTGTAAGTGGTAAATGTTTTCTTCTTGGTTTAGCTCACTTTGATCATGATAATTTTCCTCTTTCTTTGCTAGATCTTCGGGAACGAGTATTTCACCATCGATCGCCCGACTTTGGCTCCGTTTGATCATGCCCTCCGTTGGGCTATGAGATGGGAACCCCGGGGATCTTCCCGCTTGCACCGCCTCACCCAATTCAGGGAGGCCTTCCGCGCCTTGTCGGAGGAAGAGGTATAAGTTTTTCTTCGAGTTTCCTTGGCTTGTATTTGATTTTCTTTTGACTAAGCGCTCTTCCTATCTTTGATGTTTTTTAGATGACGTAGAGGCCTTATCTGGAGGAGGTTCCCGAGGCTCTGGCGCGAGATGTCTGGTTGATCTATTTCAACGAGGTCGTGTTTCATGCGATCAACCGGGTCGTCCGCCAGCTTGGCAATCATCAGTGGGTGCCTGATCCTCTGCCGCGGCGCCCCTCGATTCCGGTGGCTGGGATTCCTCGGGACACGAACCTCCCGAGGAATTACGCTACGTATGTGGCGGGATGGATGGGCCGAGACATCTTGGTGGAGCATCGTCCTGAGATTACTTCAAGTGTCGAATACCTAGCTTGGTATCGTCAGGAGTATGCGGGTATCCTCGGGACGATGGAGGAGGAGATCCCGGACGCTTATGTAAGTTGAAAATCCTTTTTCCTTTCCTCATTCTCCCTTGCTTGAATATTTTTTGAATGGTATTTGTTTTGTAGGTTGAGTTGAATGAGATGGAGAAGAGGCTCAAGACCGCCAATGAGCACCTCCAAGCGCAGGCCAGACAGATAGAGGCGTTGCGGGTGCAACGGAGGCGCTTGCAGGACCAGGTCCAGGTCCTCGAGGTTCAGGTGGATGTTCTGTCGAGAGCGAGGGCTGATGGTGCTTCTTCTTCTTTCGCCCCTCCTCCTTCCATGGCTTCGAAAGAGAGCTCGAGCTGACGAGGGAGCTAGATGCGGCCCCGAGTGAATTGACGGCCACACGAATGGAGCTGGGCCAGGCGAGGGGTAGGGCTTCTCGAGCTGAGGAGGAGACGGACAGGCTGAGGTCCATGATGGCTTTGAGAGAGGAGAGGTTCATCACCCTAGGCCGTGAGAGGGACTCCCTCCAGATGAGGGTGTCAGAGTTCGAGGCTTCAGCGGGCGTCCCTGGAGGTTTGATGGGGGACTTGGTTCGTTCTCTCCAGGCGACCGGGGATAGGGATCAAGAGGCGCTCAGGGCATCAGAGGCGAGGGCACGGGATTTGGAGGAGAGGTTGAGGGCTGTCGAGGATCGGGCCAAGGGGACAGAGAGTCGCCTCCGACAGAGATTGAAGAGGAGGGACAAAGATATGCAGCAGGTCCATCTCTGGGAGGCGACTATGAGGGGGAAATTGGTTGGAGGGGGCTCCATGACCGAGGCGGACCTTGACCTTCTTCCGCTTGAGCTTGACCATTCTCTCTCGGCTTCCTTGGCTACTGGGGCCACCTTTAGTAGTGCTTCTCGTCCTTCGGTGTCTCGGAATCGTGGGATATATGCGAGGGCCGCGTCTTCGATTCGAGAGACTCCTGCCGCTCCTGATGCTCCAGAGGTTCAGTCCTCTCCTTAGCCACCGCTCCCTTCTCAGCCAAGCCAGGATGTTCCTCCTACTCAGCCTCCAGCAGATGATGATACGCCGAGGTATAGCTTCTTTGCGTCTTGGTTTTAGGTAGAAGAATGGTATATATGCAAGGATTTCATGCTTTTCTTCTTTTTTTTTGACTCAGGTGATTATTTCAGTGAAGTATAGCTCAAGACTGTGAAGCTTGAAGCGTTTTGAAGGAAAAGATTCTCTTTTATGTACTCTCTTAGGTTTAGAAGAACAATCTATGTTTATGGTTTTGGTGGGACAATTTAATTTCTTGTTTTGTATGCATGGTTTAGAGTAGTTTAGCATGGATTTTTATGGATACGTATGTGCGTGTAGGTGAATCTTGGCTTTTATAGGCTTGATTCATGGATGGACATGTGATTTTGAGACAGGGTGGTTTTTTGAAGTGTATGTATTGGTTTTATGAACGTATATGTGTATGAAATGTGTGTATGCAATTTTGGAAAGGAATGTTCTAGATAGGTATTAGAGACACGAAGACTTGATAAAAAATGGGGCTGACAGCAGGTTTCAGGGTAGTAGGCAGGGGGTGGCTAGTGTAAACTAGCCGCCCAGTGGGGGCGGCTAGTTGTGTTTAGCCGCCCCCTGCCTGGGGCATACTTTCCTAAACAAAGGGCAGGGGCGGCTAGTGTAAACCAGCCGCCCAGTGAGGGGCGGCTAGTCGGGTTTAGCCGCCCCCTGTCTGGGACAATTCTTCTGGTTTTGTTTCTTGTCTGCTGTTGCTGAAAGCCTTTGTGATTGCTTCGACTTTCAAGATCTATAAAAACATCCTTTCATGGACCAAGTGTTAAATCTGTCCGGATTGCGCCCCTGCACTGACTTTCGAGCTCTTTTTTGTTTGAATTGTCAAGGGCTACAATCCATCTTAAGGTAAAATGAAAAATCGAATGCGAGAAAGTAAAGTGTGGGAAACCATGCTTTAGTATGCAAGGAAGGGATTCCAAGTGCGTGAGCGAAAAGCTTTTAAGTGTGTGTGAAAGTGGGTCAATTTTCTCTCAAGCATGTGCGGAAGGGCGTAGAATGAAGGTAGGTGGGGGTAATCTTATCATTGATACGGGGGTCAATACCAGAAACCCTAACCCTAGCCCTAACCGGAAACCCTAACCCTAAACCAATACCAGAAACCCTAACCCAAGCCCTAACCCTAACCAGAAACCCAAACCTAAACCCAAACCCTAGCCCTAACCTAAACCCCAAAACCCTAAACCTAGCCCTAAGCTGAAAACCAGAAACCCAGAAACCCTAAGTCCCTGGCTAGGGGCGGCTAGACGTAACTAGCTGCCCCATCCCAGGCGGCTAGTTAGCACTAGCCGCCCCCCCTGGCCGACTTTGGACTAGTCCCCTGGATGGGACATAAAGCAGTATTAAATGCCGATCATTGCGGCGGGTGATGACCTTTAGCCACCCTAACTTGGCCGGATCAACCCAAGTAACCGACCCAAGCCACCGCCTGTCAGAGATGGGACGTTTGGCAGGTTAAGATAGGAGCGGCTACCAGGAAGTAGCCGCCCCATCCTGGGCGGCTAGTTAGCACTAGCCGCCCTTCACCTGGTCCTGACAGAAGGACCAGAGAATTAATGAGGGGTCTAATCGAAGCCAACCCACTCCATTACCCCCTGGATATTCCTCTGCCTCTCTTTTACTATAAATAGAGGGGGTCCCAAGCCCATCAACAACATCAACAACATCAACAAACCAATCAACAACCCACAAACACAACCCACAATTCATATTCCCCACTAGAAATCCCAAGAGAGAGAGAGAGAGAGACCCTTTTGTGAGAGAAATACCCATTCCCCCACATAAAATACCCTCTCATTCCACCCTCCAGAAACCTGGGCTAAACCTAGCTTAGCCTCTGTCCAAAAACTAAACCCATTTCCTACCGAAGTTCTGCCCAAACCAAACCAGGTCCTGGACGGCTAAACCCTAGTAGGCCGCTCACCAGACGGCTTGACCCCACTAGCCGCCCCCTACACACACCCCATTTGCACCCCTATGTCCCAAGACTCCTTTAGTCAAGCCCCGGAAGCAAAATAGGATTATTTGTTTTTCACCTCTGTGTACGGTATATCCGTGTCTCAGAGCGGAGACCCCACAAACTCCCCACGTAGGCGATCAAATCCAACCCAAACCTTTTCCTGCTTTTAGAAAAAGTAGGTGGCGATCACACAAACCCTGGAATTCTCTTGAGCTGCTGTCGGGCGCCTCAACCAGGAACGACACCTCACCCTTTCAAGAAGACGATCTGACCGAGCCCGCCAGGGCACGCATCCGATCCGAATCCCCGAAGAACCCCCACACGCGCACGCGCACACCGCGCACCGCCAGGATCCTTTCCGACAGCACCAACACACAGCCATCGGAGGCCTTCCCGATGATACCGACAAAAAGGTAATCCTCTTCTGCCCCCTTTTACAAGCTTGACTAGAATGCTATCAACCCTCTAGGAAGGTTAGAGTTTCCCACCCCTCGAATCAGTTCCTCCTCTAATTCACATCACAGCATCATTTACTGCTTTGTAAGCCGCACACCGCTGCGCAATCCTTTACCGCTTTATTTACTGCTTTATATATGCATTCGTTCCCTTAAATCATTTCACATGCATCATGGAATCCCGCATAGAGGAGGAGACACTAGAGGAAAGAACCCACCAAGAGGGTCAGGAACCATCTAGAGGAAAAGATGGCCAGTCTAGGATACCAATCCGTAGAGGACATGTTTCATGACCTCGCCGACTACCGCCAGGTCAAAACCCTAAGACAGGAGGCCCCTGTCGAAACCCCTAAGGCCGTTCCCAAAACCCCATTCACACCCAGTCACTCGGTCAACCCGTGCGTCTTTTCGTTCGCCCCCCTTTCCCCCGCGAATCCAATATTCCTAGCCGTTTCCACCCTAGGCCCTTACCATGCCACCCCAAACCCGGGATCGCTAGGCAGCCCACCCAGGGGAGAAACACTGGATGAAACCATCCGGAGAATCCTCTCCGAGACTGGTCCCTCAGCCCCCAAACACATGTCTCTACATAACCTGAGACAAATCTCATCAGTCCACCTACCGGAGGGATTCAAAATCCCCAAATTCCGCCGGTATAACAGTCGTGGAGACCCAGACATCTATCTAACTGCCTTTTATCTAGACGCACGTCCGTTTCTAGATAATCAACCTCTGCTAGTCTTCCTCTTCCAGAAATCATTGGAAGGAGAAACACTACAATGGTTCTCCACCCTCCCTGGAGATCACTTGTCGAATTTCTCGGCTGTAAGCGAGAAATTCTTGGGCCGCTATGGTTACCAGAGGATTAGAACCCCCTCTATTTCAGATTTAACCATAGATCGAATGAGGCCTAGGGAGGAATTCGAACAATACGTGTCTCGGTGGCGCACGCTTGTCCACGAACCGGCCTGCAACTCACAGAATGTCAAGAGATTGACATGATGTTGCAGAGCCTGAGTCCAGAGCTTCGTACGAGCCTTTCGTACGGAGACTGTACTACGTATCAACTTCTAATTGACCGCCACAACAGGATTTCCCGTTGTGCAGCCCCAGTAGTCCAAACCCTGTCCCCACCTATCAGCCATAGGGTTGGACAACCGCTCGTAAGGCACAAACCCCCACAGTAGAGGGGATTATTACACAAGTATCGACACTCTACCCTAACGGAGCATGAGTTCCTGATCGAGGAACGGCTCCGAGACAGTACACGTCCGGTTCATCCGGATATGCACCGCCTCGGGCAATAAACCAAAACTTCACTACTCGATCAGTACCCATCCCCGTGCCGACACAACAAAACCTGGTAATCCAAAGTTCCCCGGTCCAAAACCCTGTAATCTCAAGACAAGGCCAGCCTAGGACCCCTTTTTATTCCACCTTCCTAAGGAGTCAGAACCTAAATCCTAGGCAGCTGTTCCAAGATACTTATAATGAGGTCTCCCCTCCAACATCCTTTGATCAGAGACGAATGGGAAAGAGGGACTCTTACCCTCCCCTCCCAGAAACGCTAACTAGGATTTTTAGGGTACTAATGGACACAAATAGTATCTCCCTCCCATCTGCTAAACCTCCACTCCCCGGGGCTAGCAGACTGCGTTACTGTCAATACCACCAACAGCATGGTCATACCGTAGAACAATGCATTGTTTTTCCAGATTTTATTTATGATTTAAATGATGACAGGCGCCTTGATTGGGCCATGATCAAAACCACTTAAACCAGGGCAATTCTCGAGCCTCCAAGCCACTTGGCATTTTTACTGACCCATTACCAGTCACAACCAAGCATCCACATCTGGAGCCCAAATGGTAAACATGATCAGAAGAGGGAGACAATCATCACCACAACCAAGCAGTTCAGAAGACATCACTGACGACAGTCAATCTGAAGAATCCGAGGAGGAAGAGCAGAATGAGCCCTTCCAGCTGAACCTTGACAATCATGACATTGCCATACTCTATGACGAAGAAGGAGATGCAGTTCTCACCCTGCCCGCAGTCATCAACATCGAGTCCGACGAAAGCGGACTAGAAAACCTTGGAGGAGACGAAGAAGAAGAGCCATTCGAGCAGATCCCCGAAGGAGCTAGCAAAGGACCCGAAGGAGGGGAATGTACGTCGGATGATCTGCATCCAGACAACAACTGGTCCTCCAAGAGTACCTACACTGTCGACGGCCCCCACCGCCCAATGTCCATTTCGTTCACTGACCAAGACCTCCCGGATCCCAGACTACGAGTCCACCCCCTACACATCCGCGGACAACTACAAATGTTGTGGCTAAACAATATCTTCGTGGATCCAGGATCAGGAATGAACATAATGACGTGCTCCACCTACCAAAAGATACCCGGACTAGGCCGTCCTCCTGTCCAACCGACCCCTATTCAAGCTTTCAACCATACCGGGAAGACTCTCCGCCGCCCCGTAACATTCGAGCTGTCCGTCGGCCCTCTTATCTGTGAAGTAGCCTGCTTCGTGGCCGACATCGACACAAGGTACCCACTGATGTTAGGGCGACCATGGTTGGACAGCATCCAAGCTATCTGTTCCCCTTGGCACCAATGCCTTCGACTGCCCTTCTTGATTCATATCCTTACAATCTGGGGAGAGGCGCGCCTCCAATACGAGAATGAGAACAACTGGGCGATACATAATATGTTCACACTAGCCCTGCGACCGGGGAACGAGGATGAAAGTAATAGCCCACCTGGGTCCCCTTATAACAACAACCGATCTTGCGGAGCTCAACACGATCACCTTTCTCCCCCATGAAGTCACAAAAGCCGGAGCACGCTCCGCACCCCTCGCAATCACTGCCATACTCGGAGGGAGGGAATTCTGGCACATTCTCATCGATACGGGAGCAGAAACTAATGTTCTTACATATTCCGCCTACCAAAAGCTAGAAGGCCGGGTTCCCAGATTGGAACCCTCGGACGAATACATTTATGCCTTCGACAGCACGCGTAAGAACGCTTGCAGACTGGTCACGCTCCCACTAAAGATCGGCCCGGTCTCCACCATCGTCAACTGCATGGTAAGGAACATTCAATAACCCCACCCTCTGATTGTTGGGAGGACATGGCTCAACAGCACCGAAGCCGTCTCATCCACTCGACACCAATGTCTTCGCTTCCCGTACCGCGGGAAGGTAGTATCCATATGGGGAGAAGCACGCTTTAACGAGACACGGGCTCAGAATTGGAGCGTTTGTGCCATGTGCATCCGGCTATAGGTGCTCGCATGTTGGCAGCCAGGCTCCACCGATGAAGAACTGCTCCATCAAGGAAGGCCCTTGAAAAGACTTAGGGAAGAAGAGTTCGGGAATAGGGGACCCCCACCAGACATCAGCCGGCCGGCCAAGCGAAGCCGACTCGAGGAAGCAATACGAATCCAAGAACCAGGTACTGACCCCCCCGGGTGAGCTTTCAACACCCTGTACATATTTGTTTACAGCCTTTTCCAAAAAACCAGAATAAAAAATATTTGTTTACCAGCATTCGCTTTCAACACCATGTACATATTTGTTTACAGCCTTTTCCAAAAAGCCAGAATAAAAAATATTTGTTTACCAGCTTTCGCTTTCAACACCCTGTACATATTTGTTTACAGCCTTTTCCAAAAGACCAGAATCAAAAATATTTGTTTACCAGCTTTCGCTTTCAACACCCTGTACATATTTGTTTACAGCTTTTTCCAAAAACCAAAATAAAAAATATTTGTTTACCAGCTTTCGTTTTCATCACCTTATACATATTTGTTTACCTACTTTCCTAAAAGAAACCAAAATCCAAAAATACATGCTATTCATCTTTCATTCTCCAACCCTGAACATACTTGTTTCCAGCTTTATTTCCACTCTTCTTTAAAAACAAAAAAACAAAATGTTTTTTTAAAACATGTTTTCCACACTCTCCTTCAAAACAAAAGTTTTACAAAACAGTATTTCCGTACTTCCAAACCAAAATAAAAGCACTTTCCCAAACATTCTTTACCTGTTTACCAAAACAACGAAAATATTTACAACTGCATTTCCACACTCTTCTTCACAACGAAAATGTTTTCCAAATCTGCGCTTCCACACCTTTTCTTCAAAGCCAAAACATTTTACAAACTGTCTTTCAATGCTTTCCCTCTAAAAACAAAATTATTTTTCATAACTTTATCTCCATTCCCTTTTTCAAAAGAAAGTATATCAATTCGCCAAACACAGGCCTTTTCAAAACCATAAATATGCATCTGTTTCCACACTTTCAAAACAACAATACAAACAAAAAAAAAGAGAACTACTAGACGAGAAAAGATTAAGACTGGCAGACCATGCCCAGGCCTACCAAAGAAGGGTGGCAAGGGCATTTGAAAAGAAGGTAATAAAAAGAAAATTTGAAATCGGGGAACTAGTACTTAAGCAAATCATGCCATCAAGACAGCCTCACCCAAGAGGAAAGTTGCAACCCACATGGGAGGGACCCTATGTGATCACCCATGCCTATTCCGGGAATGCCTACCGCTTGGTAGATGCCGAAGGAGTCGAGATTTCAGGTTCGTGGAATGCACTTTATCTAAAGAAATTCCATGAATGAAAAGCTTTCAATACTTGAGAACTATTATTCTTTCTTCCTGCATTTCCAGCGTTTAGTATTTGATGATAGAATTATAAGACTCTCAAAGATAAACTCGTATCTATTTGAACACATCTCCGCCAAATCATGCCACTTCACTCACACACGTATAGCTGGACGATCGATTTACCTGATGGAAGAGAAATTGCCTACTCCATAGACTGGGACAATTTAAAACCCCCAAAGAAAAACCTCCCTTATTTCCGCCCCACTCGTATTAACCCTAGGTCAAAATGAGGAGTTACCTAGACCTGGCATATGTCCCAAAACTGGCTCTGGCACTATACAAACACTTCTAGAGGGGAAGCACGAAAAGAATCGGGGTAAAAAATAGAAGAGCCCCCCGGCAAATAAAAAAAATCAGGCAATGAGAGGCCAACAAAAGAAAAATAACACCCTAGTGAACGGGTTAAACTCTCTATTTTTAGCAAGCTTTCACGCTTTTACGCACGGTATACGCTAGACAATGGCTATACCAGTACATATCCAAACAACGGACTGTACTTTCCACCCAAAATAAAGAAATGGTAAAAAGAAGAAAGTCAGAGGGACCTAGAAAGTAAGACATATGCTAGACTAGACGATTCTAAAATATTGTCCGAAAGGAAGATATTACTCTTACCCCATTCCCTCACCCCCTTTTTATTTTCACAATGGGATTCAAAATTGAACCATGTCTACCGGGAAAGGCGAAATTTTGACTAAAGGTAGATCATTTCTAGATTTACAACCACACACACTCACATGAGTTCACTTAGAAACTTGCCTATCCAAAGGAAGCTTATTTAACTTGACTCCTGGTACACTCATGGATTTTTCAGCATGTTTAGAATAATACGATCAAGCATTTGAGAACCATGAACCTAGAAAAACCAACACCTAAGGCCTATGCCTTTCAAATACAATCCTGGTTTGGACATAGATGACCACAAGGGCTCCTCCACAGGGACTTGATGGTATCTTTTACTTCAAAAAGTCGAGAACATTGCTCTCTCACGAAAGAAACCATTGAAGAATTAAAATGCCCCCTTATGCCAATTATACTTACGCATAAGCTCGCATTTTCCTTTTCCAAAGCACCTAGGCATTCGATTTTCTTGGAATATTAAAGTTAACCCCCCATACCTAAATGTCAAAATTGTCCCCACTCATTTCATGCCCTTCCGCACATGCTTGAGAAGAAATTATCTCACTTTCACACATACTTAAAAGTTTTCTTCATTCACGCACTTGGAATCCCTTCCTTGTATACTAAAGCATGGCCTCCCGCACTTTACTTTCTCGCATTATCTTTTCATTTACCTTAAGATGGATTGTCGCCCTTGACAATTCAAGCAAGAAAGAGCTCGGAAGTCAGTGCAAGGGCACAATCTGGACAGATTTAACACTTGGTCCATGAAAGGAATGTTTTTATAGGTCTCAGAGGTTGAAACAGTCACAAAGGCTCTCAGCAACAACAGACAAGAAGCAAAACCAGAAGAATTGTCCCAGACAGGGGACGGCTAAACCCGACTAGCCACCCCTCACTGGGCGGCTAGTTTACACTAGCCGCCCCTGCCCTTTGTTTCAGGAAAGTATGCCCCAGGCAGGGGGCGGCTAAACACAACTAGCCGCCCCTTGCTGGGCGGCTAGTTTACACTAGCTGCCCCCTGCCTGCTACCCTGAAACCTGTTGTCAGCCCCATTTTTATCAAGTCTTCGTGTCTCCAATACCTATCAAGAACATTTCTTTCCAAAAATTGCATACACACATTTCATACACATACATTCATAAAACCAATACGTATACACTTTGAAAAACCACCCTGTCTCAAAATCACATGTCCATCCATGAATCAAGCCTATAAAAGCCAATATTCACCTACACGCACATACGTACCCATAAAAATCCATGCCAAACTACTCTAAACCATGCATACAAAATGAGAAATTAAATTGTCCCACCAAAACCATAAACATAGATTATTCTTCTAAACCTAGGAGAGTGCATAAAAGAGAATCTTTTCCTTCAAAACGCTCCAAACTCCGCAGTCTTGAGCCATACTTCACCGAAATAATCACCTGAGTCAAAACAAAAGAAGAAAAGCATGAATTCATCGCATATATACTATCTTCTAACTAAACCAAGACGCAAAGAAGCTATACCTCGGCGTATCGTCGCTTGCTGGAGGCTGAGTAGGAGGAACATCCTGGCCTGGCTGAGAAGGGAGCGGTGGCTGAGGAGAGGACTGAACCTCTAGAGCATCAGGAGCGGCAGGAGTCTCTCGAACCGAAGATGCGGCCCTCGCGTATATCCCACGACTCCGAGATGTCGAAGGACGAGAAGCACGGCTGAAGGTGGCCCAGTGGCCAAGGAAGCTGAGAGAGTGGTCAGGCTCAAACGGAAGAAGGTCAAGGTCCGCTTCGGTCATGGAGCCCCCTCCAACAAATTCCCCCCTCATAGTCGCCTCCCAGAGATGAACCTGCTGCATATCTCTGTCCCTCCTCTCCAATCTCTGTCGGAGGCGACTTTGATGCCCAAACCCGAGCTAAACCATTTCTGAGAGAGAGAGCCCCTTTTGTGAGAGAAATACCCATTACCCCACATAAAATACCCTCTCATTCCACCCTCCAGAAACCCGAGCTAAACCTAGCTTAGCCTCTTTCCAAAAACCAAACCCATTTCCTACTGAAGTTCTGCCCAAACCAGACCAGGTCCTGGTCGACTAAACCCTAGTAGCCGCCCCTCACCAGATGGCTTGACCCCACTAGCCGCCCCCTACACACACCCCATTTGCACCCCTATGTCCCAAGACTCCTTTAGTCAAGCCCCGGAAGCAGAATAGGATTATCTGTTTTTCACCTCTGTGTACGGTATATCCGTGTCTCAGAGCGGAGACCCCACAAACTCCCCACGTAGGCGATCAAATCCAACCCAAACCTTTTTCTGCTTTTAGAAAAAGCAGGTGGCGATCACACAAACCCTGAAATCCTCTTGAGCCGTTGTCGGGCGCCTCAACCAGGAATGACACCTCACCCTTCCGAGAAGACGATCCGACCGAGCCCGCCAGGGCACGCATCTGATCCGAATCCCCGAAGAACCCCCACACACGCACGCGCACACCGCGCACCGCCGGGATCCTTTCCGACAGCACCAACACACAGCCATCGTAGGCATTCCCGACGATACTGACACCCTGGACCATCATCTAGGTTCTCTATGTTATCTAGGTCTGGTTCTTCTATAATTGCTATTGATTCGAATTTTTCTAAACCTAACATGGTCCTGCTATACCCCTCCAAACTGCTAATGATCTGGTCAGGAATTTGACTCCTAGTAGGTTTGATTGTTTTGGACGAGGCACTAGGGTCGGGACTTTTAGCTTGACTGGCTAGATGATGTAGTTTATTCAGGAGATCAGAGTCATCGCTAAAGGGTGCCATACCGGGGTGAAGTCATCATTTGTCGAACAGGGACCCTAGGGTTTTGGTTTCCATTTTTTTTGTTTATGTTTTTTTTTGTTTTGTTTTTATTTTTTTTTGTTTTTTGAACAGATGACACTTATTATTTACAACCTACTGGATTGGTGGAAGTGTTTCAACCGACTTTGCTCCAGCAGCTGGCGCTCCTTTGTTGCGATGCTTGAGCACTACGAGAAAAGGAGGTTGGGTCAGCTGGAGTTTTATCGTCTGCCGATGAGTGTGTGTGTAGGGGTTTATCAAGGTGTGGGAATAGCCATTCTAGGGAGCCAGAGAGATAGTCTGGTTCTCTTTCCTGGATAGGGTCCAGGGGGTAGGGGCGTATGACCTCTTTGGCGGGCTCTACGATTATCCCTCTTACGAAATGTTCATACAATCTCCAATCGTATCTTTCCTTTAGTTTAGGGCGATGCTTGGATGAGCCGATGCCCCTATTATCTAGCCATGCTGGGAGTTTGATGGGGTCCAAGATCCCATTTTCTTGTCCCGAGGTTCCCCCGGGAAGGTAACCCATGGTCCCCACTATATGCCAGCCAGGGTTTTCAAGTCTAGGGTGGCTTGTCTCTGTGGTAACGGAGAGAGTGTTCCAGGGATTTAGCCAATCGGCTGGGAAATCTAAGATGTGGATGGTGGCTTCTATGGGTTTTGAGTTATCGGTTTTTACAGCGATGGTTTCATTATCGGCGAACCTCGATTTAGGTACTTTGATCGCATTCCCCTGTATTTTGATTATCCGACCTCCCAAGGGGAATTTCAAACATAGGTGTAGGGGAGAGGAGATCCCTTTTATGGATGCTATCCATTTGCACCCTAGAATCATATTATAATCTGAATCTATTTCTAGGACGTAAACTTTAGTTCTAGTTTCTAGTGGCCCTACTTTTAATCGGAAGTCTTTAAAGCCTAGAACCGGACTAGCCGTTTTGTCATAGGCCAATATATGGGTGTCTGTTTTGAAGAGTGTAGTTATGCGTCCATCAATGTGCTCGAAGGTTTGTAGTGATATGAGGTTTACCCCTGCTCTGGTGTCAATTAGAACTTTATCCACCGAGTATCCTTCGAGGTTAATTGTTATGCATAGGGTTGAGGTGCTAATGACCATGTCATGAACCTCTTCTTTAGGTCTAAAGGTTATGATGGGCCCTAGTCCAGCAGTGGCTAGAGCTATTGGTACGCCTAGGGTAGAGATTTGTGGGTCGACTTGGATTCTTTCTAGGAACATTCTTAGAGCTTGCTGGTGGTGTTCTGAGGTTTCGATTAGCTCTAAAATGGAAATCATTGTGGGGATTTTTTGGAGTTGGTCTAGGATGTCAATTTTATCTCGGTGCGGGGCTCCTCAGTTTCTGTTTCAGGCAGGGGGTGTCTATAAGAGGGGACAGTGTTGAATATTCTGCCTGCTCTAGTGGTAAGACGGTTCAGTGCGTCGGTGGTGGTTCGGGGGCTTTGTTTCGATAGGTATAGGCCTTCATTAACTGGTGAGGGGGATAATGGTTGGAGTTTTTTAGGGAGGGGGAGCTTTGTGTGTCTGGGGAGAATGGGGGAGGGGGCTGGTAGGATGAGGGAAGAGGCTGGTAGGATTAAGCCGCATGGGAGGATTCTGGGTGGCTCTTCGTGGTCAGCGGTTTTTATGGTGTAGACGCTTCCGTAGCTTAGGTTCTCTGGTTCTTTCAAGGAAGCCCTCGTGGCTGGCCTTGGGTCTTCAGTTGTGGCTTCTACAGGGCTGGGGGTTTCCGGGGCCGGCTTGACTTCTAGGGACTTTGTAACTAGGTTGTTTTTGAGTCCCCTGATGGTGGCCCAGTCTAAGCGCCTCTCTTCATCAAGGTTGTAGACAATGTCTCGAAACGAGGAGCATTGTTCGATGGTGTGGCCATGATGTTGATGATACTGACAAAAATGGGTGGGGTTAGCACCGATAGGCGAAGGTCTAGCCATGGGTAAGGAAATGTCATTGACCTTCAATAAGGCTCTGAAGAAGTTCCCTAGGGTTTCAAGAAGGGGAGGATAGCTAACTCTTCTGTTTGACCATCTTAGGCCGTAGAAGGAGGAAGGTGCAGCCTTATCACGGGGGCTGCGCGCGGGTTCTCCAGGGGTTATGCCATGCGTTCATGGGGGGATAAGATAGAAGGGTCTCCTGTTTTGGTCCTGGTTTCGGATTGAGGGGGCCTGGATTGGGGAATCATGGGTTGCGGGGTTTTTTTGTATCGACACGGGGACGGGTACAGATCGAGTAGTGAAGTTTTTGTTGATTGACCGAGGCTGCAATATATCCGGATGAACCGGACGTGTACTGTCTCAGAGCCGTTCCTCGATCAGGAACCCGTGCTCCGTTCGGGTAGAGTGCCGATACTTGTGTAATAATCCCCTCTACCGTGGGAGTTTGTGCCTTACGAGGCGGTTGTCCAACCCTATGGCTGATAGGTGGGGACTGGGTTTGGACTACTGGGGCTGCACAACGGGAAATCCTGTTGTGGCGGTCAATTAGAAGCTGATACGTAGTACAGTCTCCGTACGAAAGGCTCGTACGAAGCTCTGGACTCAGGTTCTGTAACATCATGTCAATTTCTTGACATTCTGTGAGGTGCAGGCCGGTTCGGTGGACAAGCGTGTGCCACTCAGACACGTATTGTTCGAATTCCTCCCTAGGCATCATTCTTTCTACGGTTAAATCTGAAATAGAGGGGGTTCTAATCCTCTGGTAACCATAGCGGCCCAAGAATTTCTCGCTTACAGCCGAGAAATTTGACAAGTGATCTACAGGGAGGGTGGAGAACCATTGTAGTGCTTCTCCTTCCAATGATTTCAGGAAGAGGAAGACTAGCAGAGGTTGGTTATCTAGAAACGGGCGCGCGTCTAGATAAAAGGTAGTTAAATGAATGTCTGGGTCTCCACGATCGTTCTACCGGCGGAATTTGGGGGTTTTGAATCCCTCCGGTAGGTGGACTGACGGGATTTGTCTCAGGTTATGTAGAGACATGTGCTTGGGGGCTGAGGGACCAGTCTCAGAGAGGATTCTCCTGATGGTTTCATCCAGTGTTTCTCCCCTGAGAGGGCTGCCTAGCGGTCCTGAATTTGGGGTGGCCTGGTAAGGGCCTGGGGTGGAAACGGCTGGGAATATTGGATTCGCGGAGGAAAGGGGGGTGCACGAAAAGATGTTCGGGTTGACCGAGTGACTGGGTGTGAACGGGGTTTTGGGAACGGCCTTAGGGGTTTCGACAGGGGTCTCCTGTCTTAGGGTTTTGACCTGGCTGTAGTCGGCGAGGTCATGAAACATGTCCTCTACGGATTGGTATCCTAGACTGGCCATCTTTTCCTCTAGATGGGTCAGGAATTGCGTGGCCTGACCCTCTTGGTGGATTCTTTCCTGTAGTATCTCCTCTTCTATGCGGGATTCCATAATGCGTGTGAAATGATTTAAGGGAACGAATGCAGATATAAAGCAGTAAATAAAGCGGTAAAGGATTGCGCAACAGTGTGCGGCTTACAAAGCAGTAAAGGATTGCGCAGCGGTGTGCGTCTTACAAAGCAGTAAAGGATTGCACATCGGTGTGCAGCTTACAAAACAGTAAAGGATTGCACAGCGGTGTGCGGTTTACAAAGCAGTAAAGGATTGCACAGCTGTGTGCGGCTTACAAAGTAGTAAATGATGCAGTGATGCGAAGTAGTGGAGGATCTGATTCGAGGGGTGGGAAACTCTATCCTTCCTAGAGGGTTGATAACATTCTAGTCAAGCTTGTAAAAGGGCGCAAAAGAGGATTACCTTTTGTTATTTTTCACGAGGGAGGTCCCACCATGATCGCCAGATTTGTCGGTATCGTCGGGAAGGCCTCCGAGGCTGTGTGTCAGTGCTTTCGGAAAGGATCCCGTCGGTGCGCGGGTGCACGTGCGTGTGTGGGGGTTCTTCGGGGATTCGGATCAGATGCGTGCCCTGGCGGGCTCGGTCGGATCGTCTTCTCGGAAGGGTGAGGGGTGTCATTCCTGGTTGAGGCGCCCGATAGCGGCTCAAGAGGATTCCAGGGTTTGTGTGATCGCCACCTACTTTTTCTAAAAGCAGGAAAAGGGTTGGGTTGGATTTGATTGCCTACGTGGTGAGTTTGTGGGGGTCTCCGCTCTGAGACACGGATAGACCGTACACAGAGGTGAAAAATAGGTAATCATATTCTGCTTCTGGGGCTTGACTAAAGGAGTCTTGGGACATAGGGGTGCAAATGGGGTGGGTATAGGGGGTGGCTAGTGGGATCATGCCGTCTAGTCAGGGGCGGCTAATAGGGTTTAGCCGTCCGGGGCCTAGTCTGGTTTGGGCAGAACTTCGGTAGGAAATGGGTTTGGTTTTGACAGGGGCTAAGCTAGGTTTAGTCCGGGTTTCTGGAGGGTGGAATGAGAGGGTATTTTATGTAGGGAAATGGGTATTTCTCTCACAAAAGGGGCTCTCTCTCTCTCTTGGGATTTCTAGTGGGGAAAGGGAATGTAAATTGTGGGTTGTGGATTGTTGATGGGAATTGGTGATGTTAATTGATGATGGGTTTAAAGGCTTGGGACTTCCTCTATTTATAGTAAAAGAGAGGTAGGGGAATGTCCACGGGGTAATAGAGTGGCTTGGCTAATAGTGTGTGTGATTAGACCCCTCATTAATTCTCTGGTTCTTTTGCCAGGATCAGGTGAAGGGCGGCTAGTGCTAACTAGCCGCCCAGGATGGGGCGGCTACTTCCTGGTAGCCGCCCCTATCATAACTGGCCAAACGTCCCATCTCTGACAGGCGGTGGCTTGGGTTGGTTACTTGGGTTGATCCGGCCAAGATAGGGCGGCTAAAGGTCATCACCCACCGCAATGATCAGCATTTAAACTGCTTTATGTCCCATCCAGGGGACTAGTCCAAAGTCGGCCGGGGGGGGCTAGTGCTACCTAGCCGCCTGGTATTGGGCGGCTAGTTAGGTCTAGCCGCCCCTAGCCAGGGACTTAGGGTTTTTGGGTTTCTGGTTAGGGCTAGGGTTAGGGTTTCCGGTTTAGGTTAGGGCTAGGGCTAGGGTTAGGGTTTGGGTTTAGGGTTTCCGGTTAGGGCTAGGGTTAGGGTTTGGGTTTAGGGTTAGGGTTTCCGGTTAGGGCTAGAGTTAGGGTTCCCAGTTTCCTGAACTTCGGTTCTCTACTTGGTGTCCAACTGTGGGATATTTTCGGGTGTTACTTGAAGTATTTCTGTCTCTCTGGACGGTCAAAATTGGGGTATCTACACACACTAGCCCTGCGACCGGGGAACGAGGATGAAGGTGGTAGCCCACCTGGGTCCCCTTATAACTACGACTATCCCTCGGAATAAGCGGCCGCAACCCTGCATCCATCAAGCGATCTTACGGAACCCAACTCGATCACCTTCTTCCCCCATGAAATCGCAAAAGCTGGAGCATTCTCCGCACCCCTCGTAATCACTGCCATACTCGGAGGAAGGGAGTTCCGGCACATTCTCATCGATATGGGAGCAGAAACTAACGTTCTTACATATTCCGCCTACCAGAAGCTAGAAGGCAGGGTTCCTAGATTGGAGCCCTCGGACAAATTCATTTACGCCTTCGAGAGCACACGCAAGAACGCTTGCGGACTGGTCACGGACCCACTAAAGATCGGCCCGGTCTCCACCATCGTCAACTTCATGGTAATGAACATTCGATAACCCCACCCTCTGATTGTTGGGAGGGCATGGCTCAACAGCATCGAAGCCGTCTCATCCACCCGACACCAATGCCTTCGCTTCCCGTACCGCAGGGAAGTGATATCCATCTGGGGATAAGCACGCTTTAACGAGACACAGGCCCAGAATTGGAGCGTCTGTGCCATGTGCATCCGGCTAGAGGTGCTTGCATGTTGGCAGCCAGGCTCCACCGACGAAGAACTGCTCCAGCAAGGAAGACCCTTGAAGAGGCTCGTGGAGGAAGAGTTCGGGAATAGGGGACCCCCACCAGACATCAGCCGGCCGTCAAAAAGAAGCCGACTCGAGGAAGCAATACGAATCTAAGAACCAGGTACCGATCCCCCCGGGTGAGCTTTCAACACCCTGTACATATTTGTTTATAGCTTTTTCTAAAAATTGAAAAATCGAAAAGCATTTACTTACAAGCTTTCGCTTTCATCTCCTATACATATTTGTTTACGACTTTCCTAACAAAAATCCAAAATTAAAAATATTTGTTTACCAGCTTTCGTTTTCATCACCCTGTACATATTTGTTTACAGCTTTTTCTAAAAATCTAAAAATCGAAAAGCATTTACTTACCAGCTTTCGCTTTCATCTCCTATACATATTTGTTTACGACTTTCCTAAAAATCTAAAAATAAAAAATATTTGTTTACCAGCTTTCATTTTCGTCACCCTATACATATTTGTTTACCCGCTTTCCTAAAAAGAAACCAAAATCCAAAAATACATGCTAATCAGCTCTCATTCCCCAACTCTGAACATACTTGTTTCTAGCTTTATTTCCACACTTCTTCAAAAAATGTTTTCTAAAACGTATTTTCCACACTCTTCTTCAAAACAAAAACGCTTTACAATCTGCGCTTCCACACCCTCCTTCGAAACAAAAGTTTTACCAAAACCATATTTCCATAATTTCCTCCAAAACAAAAAAAATAAAACATTTTCCTAACTTTCTTTACTTGTTTACCAAACAACGAAAATATTTACAAGCCGCATTTTCACACTCTTTTTCAAAACAAAAACGTTTTGCAATCTGCGCGTCCGCACACTTCTTCAAAACAAAATGTTTTACGAAGCCGTATTTCCATGATTTCCGCCAAAAACGTTTACGAACTGTCTTCTCATGCTTTCCTTCCAAAAACAAGATCGTTTTTCAAATTTTATATCCATTCTTTTTCCAAAAATATATCTATTCACCAACGTAGCCCCTTTTTCAAAACCATAAGCATGCATCTGTTTCCACACTTTCGAAAACATAAAATATCAAAAAAAATACCAAAAAGAGAGAAAAGGTAAAGACGAGAAAAGATTAAGAGCGCAGACCATACCCAGGCCTACCAAAGAATGGTGGCAAGGGCATTTGAAAAAAAGGTAATAAAAAGAAAATTTGAAATCGGGGAGTTAGTACTTAAGCAAATCATGCCATCAAGACAGCCCCACCCAAGAGGAAAGTTGCAACCCACTTGGGAGGGACCCTATGTGATCACCCATGCCTATTCCGGAAATGCCTACCGCCTAGTAGATGCCTAAGGAGTCAAGGTTTCAGGTTCGTGGAATACACTTTATCTAAAGAAATTCCATGCATGAATAGATTTCAATACTTGAGAACTATTATTCTTTCTTCCTGCAATTTCCAGCGTTTAGTACTTGATGATATAATTATAAGACTCTCCAAGATAAACTCGTATTTATTTGAACACATCTCCGCCAATCATGTCGCTCCCTTCACACACGTATAACTTGACAATAGATTTACCTGATAGAAGAGAAATTGCCTACCCCGTAGACTGGGACAATTTAAAACCCCAAAGCAAACCTCCCTTATTTCCGCCCCACTCGTATTAACCCCCGGTCAAAATGAGGAGTTATCTGGACCTAGCATATGTCCCAAAACTGGCTCTGGCACTATACAAACACTTCTAGAGGGGAAGCATGAAAAGAATCGGGATGAAAAACAGAAGAGCCCCCCCTCAAATAAAAAAAAATCAGGCAATGAGAGGCCAACAAAAGAAAAGTAACACCCAAGTGAACGGGTTAAACTCACTATTTTAGCAAGCTTTCACACCTTTACGCACAAGTATATGCCAAACAAACGGTCATACTAGTACAGGGTCCAAACAAAGGACTGTACTTTCCACCCAAAATAAAGAAGTGGTAAAAAGAAGAAAGCCAGAGGGACCTAGAAAGTAGGACAAATGCTAGACTGGGACAATTCTAAAATATTGCCCGAAAGGAAGATATTTATCTTACCCCATTCCCCCCCTCCCTTTTTATTTTGCAATGGGATTCAAAATTGAACTATGTCTACCGAGAAAGGCAAAATTTCGACCAAAGGTAGATCATTTCCAGGTTTACAACTACACACACTCACATGAGTTCACTTAGAAACTTGCCTATCCAGAGGAAGCTTATTTAACTTGACTCCTGGTACACTCATGGATCTTTCAGCATGTTTAGAATAATACGATCAAGCATTTGAGAACCATGAACCTAGAAAAACCGAGACCTAAGGCTTATGCCGTTCAAATACAACCCTGGTTTGGACATAGGTGACCACAAGGGCACCCCATAGGGACTTGATGGTATCTTTTACTTAAGAAAGTCGAGAACGTTGCCCTCTCACGTAAAAAACCATTGAAGAATTAAAATGCCCACTTATGCCACTTATACTTACGCATAAGTTCGCATTTTCCTTTTCCAAAACACCTAGGCATCCGATTATCTTGAAATGCTAAAATTAACCCCCGTACTAATATTAAGATTACCCCCATCTACACTCATTTTATGCCTTTCCGCACATGCTTGAGATGAAATTATCCCACTTTCATACATACTTAAGAGTTTTCTTCGCTCACGCACTTGGAATCCCTCTCTTGCGTACTAAAGCATGGTTTCCCGCATTTTACTTTCTCGCATTATCTTTTTGTTTACCTTAAGATGGATTGTAGCCCTTGACAATTCAAGCAAGAAGGGCTCGAAAGTCAATGTAGGGGCGTAATCTGGACAGATTTAATACTAGGTCCAAGGAAAGGGATGTTTTTATAGGTCTCGAAGATGAAAACACTCGCAAGGACTTTCAGCAACAGCAGACAGGAACAGCAGAACCATACTACCCCAGGCAGGGGGCGGCTAAACTCGACTAGCCGCCTCTCACTGGGCGGCTAGTTTACACTAGCCACCCCAGCCCTTTGTTTCAGTCCATACCCAATCAACTCTTCAACACTTCTTTACCTACTAAAATCAGTTCTTTCCAAAACTGGCATACACGCATTTCATATACATAAACATTCATAAGACACACACCAATGCATTTAAAAAATAACCACATATCAAAAACACCTATCCATCTGTAAACATAACAAAACTAAACCACACGTCCATCTCATACAATCATCCACCCATAGAACCTTATAAAAACATTCCACATACATCACTCAATTAAAACCAAACAAAGCTAAACACCCATGTTTGTTCGTACACCAATGGAGAAAGAAAAGGATTGTTCATAAATAGAAAATTCAGACCTAGTTTTAAACTAAAATTTTGAAAACAAATAGACTAGAGGTAAATAGATAAGATCCATCGGAATCTCCCACCAAATATCTTGAGCTAGGCACCACCAAAACATCACCTGAGTCAAGACAAAAGAAGAAAAGCATGAATTCTTTACATATATACTATTCTTCTACCCAAAACCAAGACACAAGGGTTATACCTCGGAGTGTCATCGTCATCTGCTGAGAAGGGAGCGGCGGCTGATGAGAAGACTGAACCCCTAGAGCATCAGGAGTGGCAGGAGTCTCTCGAACCGAAGACGCAGCCCTCGCATATATCCCACGACTCCGAGACGATGAAGGACGAGAAGCACGGCTGAAGGTGGCCCCGGTAGCCAAGGAAGCCGAGAGAGAATGGTCAGGCTCAAGCGGAAGAAGGTCGAGGTCCGCCTCGGTCATAGAGCCCCCTCCAACCAATTTCCCCCTCATAGTTGCCTCCCAGAGATGGACCTGCTGCATATCTCTGTCTCTCCTCTCCAATCTCTGTCGGAGGCGACTCTCTGTCCCTCTAGCCAGATCCTCAGCAGCCCTCAACCTCTCCTCCAACTCCCGTGCCCTCGCCTCTGATGCCCTGAACGCTTCTCGGTCCCTGTCTCCGGCCGCCTGGAGAGAACGAATCAAGTCCCCCATCAAACCTCCAGGAACACCCGCTGAAGCCTCCAACTCCGACACCCTCACCTGGAGGGAGTCCCTCTCGCGGCCTAGGGTGATGAACCCCTCCTCTCTCGAAGCCATCATGGACCTCAGCCGGTCCGTCTCCTCCTCAGCCCGTGAAGCCCTCCCCCTCGCCTGGCCCAGCTCCATCCGTGTGGCCGTCAATTCACTCCGGACCGTATCTAACTCCCTCGTCAACTCGAGCTCTCGCTCGGGAACCATGGAAGGAGGAAGGGCGGAAGAAAAGGAAGTGCCATCGGCTCTCGCTCTCGACAGAGCATCCACCTGAGCCTCGAGGGCCCGGACCTGGTCCTGCAAGCGTCTCCGTTTTACCCATAGCGCTTCTATCTGCCAAGCCCGTGCTTGGAGGTGCTCATTGGCGGTCTTGAGCCTCTTCTCCATCTCATTCAACTCAACCTACAAGAGAAACACTATTCAGAAAATATTCAAGCAAGAGAGAACGAGGAAGAGGAGAAGGGTTTCCAACTTACGTAAGCATCCGGGATCTCCTCCTCCATCGTCCCAAGGATACACGCATACTCCTGACGATACCAAGCCAGATATTCGTCACTCGAAGTCACCTCAGGACGACGCTTCACCAAGACACCTTGGCCCATCCATCCCACCACATACATAGCATAATTCCTCGGAAGGTTCGTGTCCCGAGGAATCCTAGCCACTGGGATCGAGGGGCACCGCGGCAGAGGATCGGGCACCCACTGGTGATACCCAAGCTAGCGGACGACTCGACTGATCGCATGAAACACGACCTCATTAAAATAGATCAACCAGACGTCTCGCGCCAAGGCCTCGGGAACCTCCTCCGAATAAGGACTCCATGTCATCTAAAGCACCAAAAGATAAGAAGAGTGCTTAGTCAAAAGAAAACCAAATGCAAGCCAAAGAAATTCGAAGAAAAATTTATACCTCTTCCTCTGACAAGACGCGGAAGACCTCTCGGAATTGGGTCAGGCGGCACAAGCGAGAGGATCCCCGGGGTTCCCATCTCATGGCCCAAGGGAGGGCATGATCAAACGGCGCCAGAGTCGGGCGATCAATGGCGAAGTGCTCATACCCAAAAATCTAGCAAAGCAAGAGGAAAATCATCATAATCAAAGTGAACTAAACCAAGAAAAGGACATTTACCACTTACACATACCTGAAGAAATGGTGAGAAGCCGCCAAGGTTCTTTCCCCCGACCTTCTTGACTTTCTTCAAGAGCTCCGCGAAGAGATGGGCGAGCATCGCCGCTCCCCAGGCATAGCGTCCTATGCCCTCCAAGTCCTTCATCAGCAAAAGGGAGTGAGAGGAAACCTTATCAGAGGCCGTCGAGAAGAGGACCCGGCCGAAGAAATAAAGGAAGAATGCCCTGAACTCCCTCCGTGCCCTCTGTGGGCACGCGGCCATCTCTCTCGCCTCGATCATCGCCCGCCTCCTCTCGAAGCTAGCTGCAGCTTCGCCCTTCTGGCGCTCTGTAAAGGAACCAAGGCCATACTGCCCCGAAAGCCTCCCTAAAGGGATCCGGTTCAGCGTCCGCTCCCGCTCCATAAACTCCCATTCCCTGATCAACTCTCGAAACAGCCCCCTATAGTCCGCGAGGGTGGCCGCAATCACTGCTTCCCCCAAGACCGGAAGGCCAGTAATCTGGTGGACGTCCTCAAGGGTCGGCATAACGGCACCAGTAGGGAGGATGAACGTGCAACTCTCCGGGTCCCATCTCTCCGCCAATGCCTCCACATATGGGCGATGGACGTGGAACGGCTCAATCAGAAAGAAGGAACGGAAGCCCGCTCCATCCACTAAACTCCTCTCCTCCTGCCCCAAGGCATCGTACCACCTCTACGTCCCGTGCCATAAAACCCGGATACGGTTTGACCGCTGCAAGCAAAAGAAGAAGACATTGGGTTAGTTCAGAGAGCAATCGAGAGGTAAGAATCCAAAAGTCTAAGATTCGTTTAAAGAAAAATCATGCTTAAACAAAACTTCCATATACTAAATCAAAGATGAAAGCATGAAAATAAGAAGCTTAAAACACGTAAAGATTCCCCTCCCATTTTTTTTTACAAAACACTCTTCATATGATCACACATGCTAATAACATTAAACATCCCACAATGGTCACCACTTGCGCTCTCTCTTGCATCACGGCCTATCATCCATATATACTTTCCCTAAACACACCTAAGCATATGGAAAACACTTGGGCCCGTGAAATACAAGCATATACTCCCTCGTGCTCTACCACGATCAAACACATGCGAAGTCACACCCTAAAAACTATATGCACACAAAAATATATCGAATGCAAGTATACTAGCCATATCATCCCTCTCTCCTTTCTATGCATATAACAAACATGGATATATATATGAAAAATTGCCCCCCTCCCTTCCTAAAAATAAACCCGTGTCAAACATACAGCATGCTTACACATCCCACCGTGATTAAACTTATACGCCCAGCATTCCTATTAAAGAAAACACGCATATACAAGTATTATACGCTAAGTCACCTGTTCATACCACCAAAAGACATGCATATATACCAAATAAAAGCTAAGAGTACAAGGGGTCAAGAAATTACCAGGTCCGTGTGGACCCAAGAGCGCCCACCTCGGCCTCGTCGGGATCGTCCATCCAGTCGTCATCCCCCTCCTCCTCATCCTCCTCGAACACGGCCTCCTCGGCCTCAGCCTCAACACCAACACCGGCCTCTACAGCCCCGATGCCCATACCCTCGACCTCCCCGGCCTCATCCCTAACCTCTCCAGTCCCCTCCACCCTCCCCCTTCTTTCCTCCTCCTCAGCCCTGGCCGCCGTGACCTCCCTATCCAGCATCCCAACAAGGGCATCCAAAGATGTCCTCACATCTTCACTAACTCCCTCGGCCCCCACTCCCTCAGTTGCACCCTCAACCGGTCCTCCGACCCCCGAAACCACCTCCTCGACCGCAACCGGTCGATCCCCACGCCTCTCTTGCGTATATAACCTATCATACACCCTCCTACCTCCGGGACAGCCCCCGTAGGCAAATCCACGACCTCACTAGCGAAAATACCCACCGGCGGCACCTCCGCCATACCCACAACCTCCCTCAAGACCTCCCCTTCCACCTGATCACTCCCCAATGAACAAGACCCCGAGACAGCCCATCTCTGCTCTCGGGAAGACCTGAGGCGCTTCATCATCGAAGCCGTCTTCTTCCCCTTCGTCATCTCCTCTGATTTCGCACAAAAGAAGAACCCAAAGAAAATCTAGGGCTTCGAAATCAAGAAGAGAGAAATGATGGAAGGCAAAAACAAAGGATTCAAGGTGTTTTAAAATCAAGGTTTTTGGTTTAAAATAGAGAAGAAGAAGAGAGGAGGGAAGAGTAACCGTTTTAAAACGTAAGGGGGGGGAGAGAAGAGAGGAGGGAAGAGTAACCATTTTAAAACGTATGGGGGGAGAGAGAGGGTCCCTTTTCGGTTATAAGGGACCCAGTCGGGAGGCGGCTACTCGTGAGTAGCCGCCCCCTCTCGGGCGGCTAGTTACCACTAGCCGCCCCACCCTATTTTCTCGTTTCCACTTAAAACCTCTTTCCAATCTTTTTCTATCCCTAGTTCCAAGGTTTTCCATACCAAACAGTCATGTATTGGCTTATTTCCAGGCACTACTTGATCAAACACGACCTTCCCGAAGTTTTGCTGCCCTTTCAGTAACATTCAAAATCGAATTTCTTCAGTTCTAATTCTTTTCCAGAGTTCTTATCCTTCGGATGATCCAATTCACCAACTCAACTTTTACTTGCTTTCTGTCGGCGATAACCCCTCCTTGCTGAGTTTTCCTAAGCACGGGAACGGTAGGCATGAGGAAACTGATGCTGAGCTGCTCCGTGCACGATAGCGAAGAACCCTGACCGCGGGTTAGATCACTCACCATTTACTATTCCCGCCTTCCACCTGGATCATCCTTTCGGTTAAAAATTCTAAGTCAAGACCTAGCCTCTAACGGTCTAAATCAACTCCCCGAATAGTACTGTTTGTGTTGGCATAACTTCTTGAAAGATCAGGCCGGCCAAAATAGGGGTCTCTTTCCTTATCATCGGTCGAAGTCTTTCTTGCTTCGCATAAAAACTCCGTCCGATGAGGGACAATTGTAGATACCCCAATTTTGACCGTCCAGAAAGACAGAAATACTTCAAGTAACACCAGGAAATATCCCACATTTGGACATCTAATAGAGAACCAAAAGTTCAGGAAACAGAAAACCCTAAACCCCAGACCTAACCCTAAACCCCAGACCTAACCCTAAACCCCATACCTCAATCTAAACCCTAGCCTGACCGAAAACCCTAAACCTAACCCTAAACCCTAGCCTGACCAGAAACCCTAACCCTAAACCCTAGCCTAACCGGAAACCCCAATCCTAACCCTGACCTAAACCCTACCCTAAACCAGACCCTGGCCCAAACCAGGAACCCTCACCTAGAGAAACTCTAAACCCCAAAAAAACCCTAAAGAAACCCCGAGTCCCTGGCAAGGGGCGGCTAGCCCTAACTAGCCAGGCGGCTAGTTAGGGCTAGCCTCCCCCCTGGCCGACCTTGAACCACTTCCCTGGATGGGACATAAAGCAGCGTTAAATGCCGATCATTGCGGCGGGTTGTGACCTTTAGCCACCCTATCTTGGCCGGATCAACCCAAGTAACCGACCAAGCCACCGCTTGTCAGAGATGGGGCGTTTGGCAGGTCATGATAGGGGTGGCTACCAGGAAGTAGCCGCCCCATCCTGGGCGGCTAGTTAGGACTAGCCACCCTTCACCTGGTCCTGACAGAAGAACCAGAGAATTAATGAGAGTCTAATCAAACACACTATTAACCAAGCCACTCTTTTACCCCCTGGGTATTCCCCTGCCTCTTTTTTACTATAAATAGAGGAGGTCCCAATCCACAATACACATCCACCAAATCCCAACCTACTTGATATTCATTCCCTTCCCCCAATAGAAATCCCAAGAGAGAGAGAAAGATAGCCCCTTTTGTGAGAGAAAAACCATTCCCTACACAAAAACACCCTCTCATTCCACCCTCCAGAAACCCGGGCTAAACCTAGCTTAGCCTCTGTCCAAGACCAAACCCATTTCCTACCGATGTTCTGCCCAAATCAATCCAGGCCCCGGACGGTTAAACCCTAGTAGCCGCCCCATACCCGACGGCTGGATCCAACTAGCTGCCCCATATCCACACCCCATTTGCACCCCTTTATCCCAAGACTCCTTTAGCCAAGCCCCGGAATTAAAATAGGATTACCTGTTTTCACCTTTGTGTACGGTATATCCGTATCTCAGAGCGGAGACCCCACAAACTCCCCACGTAGGTGATCAAATCCAATCCAACCTTTTCTGGCTTTTAGAAAAAGAAGATGGCGATCATACAAACCCTGGAATCCTCTTGAGCCGCTGTCGGGCGCCTCAACCAGGAACGACACCACCCTTCCGAGAAGACGATCCGACCGAGCCCGCCAGGGCACACATCCAATCCGAATCCCTGAAAAACCCCCACACACGAAACCACCCCCCACCGCGGATTCTTTCCAACACGGACGGAATCCGACGCCGACATCATCATATTGGCCATTTTCTCAGCCTAGACTCGTATGGATCTTCAACCATGCGTGGGGTGTAAATTGGGTAAGCTCGTGGCTCTCCCATTCCCTTCAAGTTCACATATTTCTGAGTCTCTCTTTGATTTAGTATATTCTGATATTTGAGGTCCATCTCCTATTTTTTCAGAAGAGAAAAATCGATATTATGTTATTTTTGTAGATGACTATTCTCGTTTCACTTGGCTTTATCTTATGTTTAGTCATTCAGATTTATTGCGTATTTATACTTTCTTTGCTACCATGGTTCAGACCCAAATTTCTCATCGTATTAATGTGCTACGCTCTGATTGTGGTGGTGAATATTATTCTATGACTTTTAGTGCATTTTTGGCATCCCAAGGAACTCTTTCTCAGTTCTCTACTCCTTATGCTCATCAACAAAATGGAGTCGTTGAGTGAAAACACCGTTACATTCTTGAGATGACTTGATCAATACTTCTTTCTGTATCAGTCCCAGTTAAGTTATGGGGTGAGGCTGTTCTCACAAGTGTGTATCTCATTAATCGCACTCCATCCTCCATTACTAGTGGTATCTCACCATCTTAGTGACTTCACAATCAGCCTCCTAATTATAACCGTCTTCGTGTTTTTGGTTGCACATGTTATGTTCTTCTTTCTCCCACTGAACGCACTAAGCTTTTTCCTCGTTCTGCTATGTGTGTTTTCCTTGGATACAGTATTCAACATAAGGGTTACAAGTGTTATGATACTGCTGCACGACGTCTTCGCATTTCTTGTCATGTCACCTTTTGGGAGCATCATCCTTATTATGCTCTTCCATCACCTCCAGCTCCACTTCTTCCGTTTACCGTTGATGACCTTATTTTTCTAGATTTCTCAACTCCTAAGTCCTTTCCATCGTTTGTCCCACTTGCTATAAGTCCCTCACCTATCTCATCTATGACCTTGCCATCGTTTGTCCCACTTGCATTAAGTCCCTCACCTATCTCATCTATGACCTTGCCATCGTTTGTCCCACCCGCATCTAGTCCCTCATCTGTCCCATCTACGACCTTGTCATCTCCTCCTGCAGACGATACATGTGAGCCGAGTTCTCCTGTTGTTGCTCCTACGCCAGATGTTGTTCAACCAGCAGTCAACAATGCACCCGCAGTCGACCCCGCACCAGCTCCTCGCCGCAATCCACCTCGTGATCGTAGTCCTCCTCAGAGGCTAAGTATAATTTCTTCTTACTCATTTTCTCCCCATTTCAGAGTTTTCTTGCAGCTATTTCATCTCATTGGGAGCCCCAATCATATCACAAGGCAGTTGATATTCCTGAATGGGAGCATGCTATGGCAAAGGAACTTAGTGCGTTACAACGCACTTTTACTTGGGATCTTGTCCCTCTTCCTGCTGGTAAGGTACCCAATGGTTGTAAGTGGGTTTACAAGATCAAGACTCACTCGGATGGTTTGATAGAGTGTCATAAAGTTCGTTTGGTCACTCGCGGTTTCACTCAGCAGCACGGGATTGATTATGATGAGACTTTCGCTCTTGTGGCCAAGATGATTACTGTTCGCACCTTAATTTATGTCACTTCTGTCCGTCAGTGGCCTGTTTACCAGCTCAATATCAAGAATTCATTTCTTCAAGGTGATTTATCGGAGGAGGTTTATATGTCTCCCCCTCCAGGTCTTTTTCATCGATCTGGACACGTATGTCATCTTTGATGGACTTTCTATGTTCTCAAATAGGCTCCTCGAGCTTGATTTGCTCAATTCACCGAGGCCATTTACTCTGTTGGGCTTGTTCCGAGTGCTTCAGATCCACCTATTTTTGTTCATACTTCTGGTCGCCACCGTACCATTTTGTTACTTTATGTTAATGACATGATTATCACCGATGATGATTCCACTCATATTCAGTTAGTCAAGCAGCATCTTCAGTGTCAGTTTGAGATGAAGGACCTCGGACTTCTTCGATATTTTCTAGATTCAGAGATCGCTTTTCCTCCCCCGTGTGTAGATACCTCAATTTTCACCATCCAAAAAGACAGAAATACTTCAAGTAACCCATGGAAATAACTCACATTTGGGCATCTAACAGAAAATCAAAGGTTCAGGAAACCAAAAACCCTAACCCAAACCCTGGCCCAAACCAGGAACCCTAAACCTAAAACCGAACCTAACCCTAAACCCTAAAACCTAAACCGGAAACCCTAAACCTAAACCAGACCTAACCCTAAACCCTAGCCTAAACCGGAAACCCTAAACCTAAACCAGACCTAACCCTAACCCTAACCTAAACTGAAAACTCTAACCTAAACTGAAAACCCTAAACCTAAACCAGACCTGACCCTAAACCCTAACCTAAATCCTGGTCCAAACCCAAACCCTAAACCAACCCTGACCTAAATCCTGGTCCAAACCCTAATCCTAAACCAAACCTGGCCTCAACTCTAAACCCACCTAGAAAACCCCAAGTCCCTGGCAAGGGGCGGCTAACCCTAGCTAGCCACCCCATCCCAGGCGGCTAGTTAGCACTAGCTGCCCCCCTGGCCGACCCAGAACCGCTTCCCTGGATGGGACATAAAGCATCATTAAATGCTGATCATTGCGGCGGGTTGTGACCTTTAGCCGCCCCATCTTGGCCAGATCAAACCAAGTAACCGACCCAATCCACCGCTTGTCAGAGATAGGACGTTTGACAGGTGATGATGGGGGCGGCTACTAGGAAGTAGCCGCCCCATACTGGACAGCTAGTTAGGACTAGCCGCCCTTCACTTGGTCCTGACAGAAGAACCAGAGAATTAAATGAGGGGTCAAATCAAACACACAATTAATCAAGTCATCCTATTACCCCCTAGACATTCCCCTGCCTCTTTTTTTACTATAAATAGAGAGGTCCCAGGCCTTTCAAACACATTCACAAAAAACCATCTACATTTGACAAACACTCATTGTCCACAAACCCCCTTCCACTACAAAAATCCCTAGAGCGAGAGAAAGAGAGCCCATTTTGTGAGAGAAAAATTAATTCCCTACACAAAAACACCCTCTCATTCCACCCTCCAGAAACCCGGGTTAAACTTAACTTTGCCTGTGTTAAAAACCAAACACATTTCCTACTGAAGTTCTGCCCAAACCAACCCAGGCCCCGGATGGCTAAACCCTAGAAACCGCCCCAGACCCGATGGCTGAATCCCACTAGTCGCCCCATATCAACACCCCACTTGCACCCCTTTGTCCCAAGACTCCTTTAGTCAAGCCCTGGAAGCAGAATAGGATTACCTGTTTTTCACCTCTGTGTACGGTATATCCGTGTCTCACAGCGGAGACCCCACAAACTCCCCACGTAGGCGACCAAATCCAACCCAACATTTTCCTGCTTTTCAAAAAAGTAGGTGGTGATCACACAAACCCTTGGATCCTCTTGAGCCGCTGTCGGGCACCTCAACCAGGAACGACACCACCCTACTGAGAAGACGATCCGAGCGAGCCCACCAGGACACGCATCCGATCCGAATCCCCGAAGAACCCCCACACACGCACCGCCACGCGGATTTTTCAACACCGACGAATCCGATACCGATAAATCTGGCGATCACGGTGGGACATCCCTCGTGGAAAACAACAAAAGCTAATCCTCTTCTGCCCCTTTTTACAAGCTTGGCTATAATGCTATCAACCCTCTAAAAAAGGTTATAGTTTTCCACCCCTTTGAATCAGATCCTCCTCTACTTTGCATCACAGCATCATTTACTGCTTTGTAAGTCGCACACCGCTACGCAATCCTTTACCGCTTTGTAAGCAGCACACCGCTGCGCAATCCTTTACTGCTTTATAAGCCGCACACCGCTACGCAATCCTTTACTGCTTTGTTAGCCGCACGTCGCTGCGCAATCCTTTACTGCTTTATTTACTGCTTTATATTTGCATTCATTCCCTTGAATCATTCCACACGCATCATGGAATCCCACCAAGAGGAGGAGATACTAGAGGAAAGAACCCACCAAGAGGGTCAGGCCACACAATTCCTGACCCATCCGTCGGCGTTGGATTTCGTCGGTGTCGGAAAGAATCCGCGGTGGGGGGGGTGGTTGCGTGTGTGGGGGTTCTTTGGGATTCGGATCGGAAGCGTGCCCTGGCGGGCTCGGTCGGATCATCTTCTCGGAAGGGTAGTGTCGTAATTGGTTGAGGCGCCCGACAGCGGCTCAAGAGGATTCCAGGGTTTGGGTGATCGCCACCTGCTTTTTTTTAAAAGCAGGAAAAGGTTGGGTTGGATTTGATCGCCTACGTGGGGAGTTTGTGGGGTCTCCGCTCTGAAACACGGATATACCATACACAGAGGTGAAAAACAGGTAATCATATTCTGCTACCGGGGCTTGGCTAAAAGAGTTTTGGGACAAAGGGGTGCAAATGGGGTGTGGATATGGGGCGGCTAGTCGGGTCCAGCCATCAGGTATGGGGCGGCTACTAGGGTTTAGCCGTCCGGGACCTGGGTTGGTTTGGGCAAAACTTTGGTAGAAAATGGGTTTGGTCTTGGACAGAGGCTAAGCTAGGTTTAGCCCAGGTTTCTGGAGGGTGGAATGAGAGGGTGTTTTTGTGTAGGGAATGGATTTTTCTCTCACAAAAGGGGCTCTCTTTCTCTCTCTCTCTTGGGATTTCTAGTGGGGGAAGGGAATGGATATCAAGTAGGTTGGGATTTGGTGGATGTATATTGTGGATGTTATTTAAAGGCTTGGGACCTCCTCTATTTATAGTAAAAAAAGAGGCAAGGGAATACCCAGGGGGTAAAAGAGTGGCTTGGTTAATAGTGTGTTTGATTAGACTCCTCATTAATTATCTGGTTCTTCTGTCAAGACCAGGTGAAGGGCGGCTAGTCCTAACTAGCCGCCCAGGATGGGGCGCCTACTTCCTGGTAGCCGCCCCTATCATGACCTGTCAAACGTCCCATCTCTGACAAGCGGTGGCTTGGGTCGGTTACTTGGGTTGATCCGGTCAAGATAGGGCGGCTAAAGGTCACAACCCATCGCAATGATCAGCATTTAATGCTGCTTTATGTCCCATCCAGGGAAGCGGTTCAAGGTCGGCACTAGCCGCCTGGTATGGGGCGGCTAGTTAGGGCTAGCCGCCCCATGCCAGGGACTCGGGGTTTCTTTAGGGTTTTTTGGGGTTTAGAGTTTCTCTAGATGGGGGTTCCTGGTTTGGGCCAGGGTCTGGTTTAGGGTAGGGTTTAGGTCAAGGTTAGGGTTTAGGGTTAGGGTTAGGGTTTTCGGTCAGGCTAGGGTTTAGGGTTAGGTTTAGGGTTTTCGGTCAGGCTAGGGTTTAGGTTTAGGTCTAAGGTTTAGGGTTAGGTCTGAGGTTTAGGGTTTTTGGTTTCCTGAACTTTTGGTTCTCTATTAGATGTTCAAATGTGGGATATTTATGGGAGTTACTTGAAGTATTTCTGTCTTTCTGGACGGTCAAAATTGGGGTATCTACACCATCCAGAGGGAAAGATGGCCAGTCTAGGATACCAATCCATAGAGGACATGTTTCATGACCTCGCCAACTACCGACATACCAAGACCTTGAGACAGGAAGCCCCTATCGAAACCCCGAAGGCCATTCCCAAAACCCTGTCCACACCTAGTCGCTCGGTCAATCCGACCATTTTTTCAATCACCCCCCTTTTCCTCTCGAATCCAATATTCTCAACCATTTCTACCCTAGGCCCTTACCAGGTCACCCCAAACCCAGGACCGCCAGGCAGCCCTCCCAGGGGAGAAACACTAGATGAAACCATCCGGAGAATCCTCTCTAAGACTGGTTCCTCAGCCCCCATGCACATGTCTCTACATAACCTGAGACAAATCCCGTCAGTCCACTTGCCGGAGGGATTCAAATTCCCCAAGTTCCACCGGTATAACAGTCGTGGAGACCCAGACATTCATTTAACTGCCTTTTATCTAGACGCCCGACCGTTTCTAGATAATCAACCTCTGCTAGTCTTCCTCTTCCAAAAATCATTGGAAGGAGAAGCATTGCAATGATTCTCCACCCTCCCTGTAGATCACTTGTCGAACTTCTCAGCTGTAAGCGAGAAGTTCTTAGGCCGCTACAGTTACCAGAGGATCAGAAACCCTCTACTAAGGATTTAACCGTAGAGAGAATGAGGCCTAGGTTGGAATTTGAACAATACGTGTCTCAGTGGCGCACACTTGTCCACCGAACCGGCCTGCAACTCACAGAATGTCAAGAAATTGACATGATGTTACAGAGCCTAAGTCCAGAGCTTCGTACGAGCCTTTCGTACGGGGACTGTACTACGTATCAGCTTCTAATTGACCGCCACAACAGGATTTCTCGTTATGCAGCCCCAATAGTCCAAACCCAGTCCCCACCTATCAGCCATAGGGTTGGACAACCGTCTCGTAAGACACAAACCCCCACGGTAGAGGGGATTACCCAAGTTTCAGCATTCTACCCGAACGGAGCACGAGTTCCTAATCGAGGAACGACTCCAAGACAGTACACACCCGGTTCGTCCGGATATGCGCCGCCTCAGCAAGCTAATCAAAGTTTCACTCCTCGATCGGAACCCGTCCCCGTGCCGACATGACTAAGTCCTATATTCCAAAGATTTATAAATCAAATCTCAGTATGTACAGATCCTGTAACGAATATTGGAAAGTAAAAGCTAGAACCTGCTAGACAACCCCTCGTGGAAGAACCAGAAGACCTGCCTAGGATCATTTCGGGTGGCCTAATCCTTCCAGCACCTTTCCCAATACGCCCAAACCCTATTAAGCCCCTCCCCCTATACACAGCCATCCTAGTTCATCCCATGAAGGGAGGCCCCATCGGACCATTGGACCATTTCTCCCTTACACAACCTAGTCAGACTTGTGGCACCAAAGCCAGAGTTCTTCCTGTCTGTCTCCCTGCTCCACCGAGGACACAAGCCTTTGTTCCCCAGCAACCACCCGAAAGGAAATACGCTACTATTCCACCCCCATCGACCTATGAGTCTCCAGTACATGAAATTATTGAATCCGTAGAATGTCCCAAGCAGGACTCTAACGATGATGAAGAGTTTTTGGCTGGAGAACTATTAGAACTCTCTTACCATATACCAATACAGCTTGAATCCACCGTCCAAAACCTACAATTGACTGAATTTGAATCCCCGTTGGTTCTACCTACTCAAGATCAAGTCATATCGATACCCATCAAACCTATCTTAGTCGTCTCAGATAACTCACCTTCCGACTCGTCAGATTTTGAGATCGACACGGACCTAGTGCAATCAATTGTGCACATTCCCAAATCAGAACCACTCATATTTAAAAATGCACAATTTGAGGAAGTAGTCGAGCCATTCCAACTACCAGATCCACTCAACTTGCCATCCCATCTGTCAAAGGAGTCCCCTCCTCCGGACTCCCCCACCGTATCCAAATCAATTATTTCAGATCATATCCATAAGCCCTTGATTGCTCTAGTTAAAAAGTCTTCACTCTCACCAATATTAGGGCCTCAACATTATGATGAACCATGCTCTCTTGCACCTGTCGAGTCAACAGTGGCCCTTGCGACTTGCTTTTTCATATCTACATCTTTATTGACTGATCCGCCTTTGAGGAAAGATTCTCTTCCTGCTAAGGGTCTATCTTAGATCAAGCACCACTCGCGCTTTCGATATCTTTTAGGCTTTGATATTCTGATAGATGCTGTCAGAATAGATGCTGAGCAGCAGTGGTTGAGAAGGCGTCAAATGCGCTGCAAGATAGAGGAGAACGAATACACAACCAATGATACATCAGAAAATTCAAGTATCATTCCCCTAAAGATCCTGCAATTTGAGCCTCCATAGAGGACTCACCTTGCACCATCATTTCTTGGAGGTCACACTTCAGTGCTATATACTATCTTTTACCTGCTTTCCTATTTTTAAATGCTTTACATGCTTTCTCAAACAAAGGAAACAAAAAAGATTTGTTTACCATCTTACGCTTTCAAACCCCTATACATATCTGTTAACACACTTTCAAAAAAAAACAAAAACAAAAGAGAAAAAAAACAAAAAAGAGAGACAAGAACAGATTAAGAGCGGCAGACCATGCCCAGGTCTACCAAAGAAGGGTGGCAAGGGGATTTGAAAAGAAGGTAATAGAAAGAAAATTTGAAATCGGGGAGTTAGTACTTAAGCAAATCATGCCATCAAGACAGCCTCACCCAAGAGGGAAGTTGCAACCCACCTGGGAGGGACCCTATGTGATCACCCATGCCTATTCCTGGAATGCATACCGCCTGGTAGATGCCTAAGGAGTCAAGGTTTCAGGTTCGTGGAATACACTTTATCTAAAAAAATTCCATGCATGAATAGATTTCAATACTTGAGAACTATTATTCTTTCTTCCTGTAATTTCCAGCCTTCAGTACTTGATGATAGAATTATAAGACTCTCAAAGATAAACTCGTATTTATTTGAACACATCTCCGCCAATCATGCTGCTTCCTTCACACACATATGACTTGACAATCGATTTACCTGATAGAAGAGAAATTGTCTACCCCGTAGACTGGGACAATTTAAAACCCCAAAGCAAACCTCCCTTATTTTCACCCCACTTGTATTAACCCAAGGTCAAAATGAGGAGTTACCTGGACCTAGCATATGTTCTTAAACTGGCTCTGGCACTATACAAACACTTCTAGAGGGGAAGCATGAAAAGAATCGGGGTTAAAAACAAAAGAGCCCCCCCCCTCAACTCAAAAAAAAATCAGGCAATGAAAGCCCAACAAAAAAAAATAACACCCAAGTGAACGGGTTAAACTCTCTACTTTAGCAGGCTTTCACGCCTTTACGCACAAGTATATGCCAAACAAAATGGCTATACTGGTACAGGTCTAAACAACGGACTGTACTTTCCACCCAAAATAAAGAAGTGATAAGAAGAAGAAAGCCAAAGGAACCTAGAAAGTAGGACATATGCTAGACTGGGACAATTCTAAAATATTGTTCGAAAGGAAGATATTACTCTTACCCCATTTCTCCCCCTCCCATTTTTATTTCGCAATAGGATTCAAAATTGAACTATGTCTACCGGGAAAGGCGAAATTTTGACCAAAGGTAGACCATTTCCAGGTTTACAACTGCACACACTCATATGAGTTCACTTAGAAACTTGCCTATCCAAAGGAAGTTTATTTGACTTGACTCCTGGGACACTCATGGATCTTTCAGCATGTTTAGAATAATACGATTAAGCATTTAAGAACCATGAACCTAGAAAAATCAACACCTAAGGCTTATGCCTTTCAAATACGATCCTGGTTTGGACATAGGTGACCACAAGGGCTCCTCCATAGGGACTTGATGGTATCTTTTACTTAAGAAAGTCAAAAACATTGCCCTCTCACGTAAAAGACCATTGAAGAATTAAAATGCCCCCTTATGCCACCCATACTTACGCATAAATTCACATTTTTCTTTTCTAAAACACCTAGGCATCCGATTTTCTTGAAATACTAAAATTTACCCCCCCCATACCAACATTAAAATGCCCTTCCACACATGCTTGAGAAGAAATTGTCCCATTTTCGCACATACTTAAGAGTTTTTTTCGCTCATGCACTTGGAATCCCTCCCTTGCATACTAAAGCATGGTTTCCCGTCACTTTACTTTCTTGCATTATCTTTCCATTTTACCTTGAGATGGATTGTAGCCCTTGACAATTCAAGCAAGAAGGGCTCGAAAGTCAGTGCAAGGGCACAATCTGGACAGATTTAACACTTGGTCCATGAAAAGAATGTTTTTATAGATTTCAAAGATCGAACAAACACTTGGGAGAACTGTCAGCAGCAGGAAATAAAGATAGCAGAGCCAAATATTGCCCTAGGCAGGGGGCGGCTAAACCCAACTAGCCGCCCCTACCCAGACGGCTATAAAGGACTAACCGCCCTTGCCCCTTCTTTTCCAAGTAAGACCCCCAGGAATGGGGCGGCTAACTTAAACAAGCCGCCCCATCTGGGGCGGCTAAACGCAAGTAGCCGCCCCCACCTGCTGTCCCATCTGTCATATCAGTCCTAGTCTCAATCAACTCTTCAAGTCTTCGGATACCTGTCAAAACATTTTCTTCCAAAACCTACAAACACGTATTCATACACAAAACCTGTATAAATACCATGCTAGAACAATTATTTATCAAAATCCTACACCCATCCATAAATTAAACATATAAAAACACCAAGTTCACCCATCCATGAAATACGCATCTTTCTAAATAAAGAGAGCTCTTTAAAAATACCCAAACATCCATGCTAACTACTCCAAACCATGCGTAAAAATGAGAATTATAAAATTGTCCCACCAAAACCATAAACATATATTGTTTTTCTAAAAAACCTAAGAGAGTGCATAAAAGAGAATCTTTATGAAAGAGTGAGGAAGAGATGGGTCCACCGAGAGCTTCAAAACTCCGAAGTCTTGAGCTATACTTCACCAAAATATCACCTGAGTCAAAACAAAAGAAGAAAAGCATGAATTCCTTGCATATATACCATTCTTCTACCCAAAACCAAGACACAAGGGAGTATACCTCAGAGTGTCATCATCATCTGCGAGAGGCTGAGTGGTAGGAACGTCCTGACTCAGCTAGGAAGGGAGCGGTGGCTGATGAGAAGACTGGACCTTTGGAGCATCAGGAGCGGCAGGAGTCTCCCGAACTGAGGACGCAGCCCTCGCATATATCCCGCGACTCCGAGACGCCGAAGGACGAGAAGCACGGCTGAAGGTGGCCCCAGTAGCCAAGGAAGCCGATAGAGAATGATCAGGCTCAAGCGGGAGAAGGTCGATGTCTGCCTTGGTCATAGAGCCCCCTCCAACCAATTTCCCCCTCATAGTTGCCTCCCAGAGATGGACCTGCTACATATCTCTGTCTCTTCTCTCCAATCTCTGTCGGAGGCGACTCTCTGTCCCTCTAGCCCAATCCTCAACAGCCCTCAACCTCTCCTCCAACTCCCGTGCCCTCGTCTCTGATACCCTAAGCGCCTCTCGGTCCCTGTCCCCGGCCGCCTAGAGTGAACGAACTAAATCCCCCATCAAACCTCCAGGAACACCCGCCGAAGCCTCCAACTCCGACATCCTCATCTGGAGGGAGTCCCTCTCGCAGCCCAGGGTGATGAACTCCTCCTCTCTCAATACCATCATAGACCTTAGCCGGTCCGTCTCCTCCTCAGCCTGAGAAGCCCTACCCCTCGCCTGGCCCAGCTCCATCCGTATGGCCGTAAATTCGCTCCAGGCCGCATCTAACTCCCGCTCCAGCTCGAGCTCTCGCTCGGAAACCATCGAAGGAGGAGGAGCGGAAGAAGAAGAGGCACTGATGGCCCTCGCTCTCGACAGAGCATCCACCTGAGCCTTGAGGACCCGGACTTGATCCTGTAACCGGCGCCTCTGAGCCCTTAAGTGCTCCACTTGCCCACTCCGCGCTTGAAGGTGCTTATTGGCGGTCTTGAGCCTCTTCTCCATCTCATTCAACTCAACCTGCAAAAGAAACACCACTCAAAAAAAACTTTCAAACAAAAGAGAACGAGGAAGAAGAGAAGGGTTCCCAACTTACATAGGCATCCGGGAGCTCCTCCTCCATCGTCCAAGGATGCCCACATACTCCTGACGATACCAAACCAGGTATTCGTCACTTGAAGTCACCTCAGGACGACGCTCCACCAAGACACCCCGGCCCATCCATCCCGCCACATATGTAGCGTAATTCCTCGGGAGGTTCGTGTCTGAGGGATCCCAGCCACAGGATTCAAGGGACGCCGCGGCAGAGGATCGGGCACCCACTGGTGGTACTCAAGTTGGAGGATGACCCGACTGATCGCATGAAACACAACCTCATTAAAGAAGATCAACCAGACGTCTCGCGACAGATCCTCGGGAACCTCCTCCTCCGTATAGGGTCTCCACGTCATCTATAAAGCATCAAAAGATTGGAAGAGTGCTTAGCCAAAAGAAAACCAAATACAAGCCAAAGAAATTCAAAGAAAAACTTATACCTCTTCCTCCGACAAGACACAGAAGGCCTCCCGGAATTGGACGAGGTGCTGCAAGCGCGAAGATACCCGGGGTTCCCATCTCATAGCCCAAGGGAGAGCACGATCAAACGGCGTCAGAGGTGGGCGGTCAATGGCAAAGTGCTCATCCAAAGATCTAACAAAGCAAGAGGGAAATTATCATGATCAAAGTGAACTGAACCAAGAAGAAGAAGCCGCCAAGGTTCTTTCCCCCGACCCTCTTGACCTTCTTCGAGAGCTCCGCGAAGAGGTGGGCGAGCATCATCGCTCCCCAGGCGTAGCGTCCCATACTCTCCAGGTCCCTCATCAACAACAGGGAATGAGAGGAGACCTTACCAGAGGCCATCTAGAAGAGGACCCGGCCGAAGAAATGAAGGAAGAATGCCCTCAACTCCCTCCGTGCCCTCTGTGGGCACGCGGCCGCTTCTCTCGCCTCGATCATCGCTCGCCTCCTCTCGAAGCTAGCTGCAGCTTCGCCCTTCTGACGCTTTGTAAAGGAACCAAGGCCATATTGCCCCGAAAGCCTCCTCAAAGGGATCCGATTCAGCGTCCGCTCCCGCTCCACTAACTCCCATTCCCCGATCAACTCCCGAAACAACCCCCTATAGTCCGCAAGGGTGGCCGCGATCACTGCTTCCCCTGAGACTAGAAGATCGGTGATCTGGTGGATGTCCTCGAGGGTCGGCATAACGGCGCCGGTAGGGAAGATGAACGTGCAACTCTCCGGGTCCCATCTCTCCGCCAATGCCTCCACATATGGGCGATGTACGTGGAATGGCTCAATCAGAAAGAAGGAACGGAAACCCGCTCCGTCCACCACCTCCTCTCCCCCTGCCCCAAGGCATCGTACCACCTCTTCGTCCCGTGCCATAAAGCCCGCATACGATTCGGCCGCTGCAAACAAACGAAGAAGACATGAGTTAGTTTAAAGAGCGATAGAGAGGTAAGAATCCAAAGCCTAAAAATCATTTAGAGATCATGCTTAGCAAGGTAAAATTCTCATATCAAATACAAAAGCATTCACGTAAAGGTTCACCTCCCATTATTTACAAAACACTCCTCATATGATCACGCATGCAAACAAAAAAAATATATCAAAACCCACCGTGGTCACCACTTGCGCTCTTTCTTTTATCACGGTCTATCATGTTTATATACTTTCCATAAACTCACCTAAGCGTATGGAAAACACTTGGACCCATGAGATACATGCATAACCCCCCCCCCCCCATACTCTACCACAATCAAAACACGTATAAAGACACACCTCAAAAATTATATGCACACAAGAATATATCACATGCAAGCATACTAGCCATGTCATTCCTCTCTTCTTTTAAAGACAAACATGTATATATGCATAAACATTGTCCCCCTTCCTAAAAACAAACCCGTATCAGCATGATATCCCACCATAATTAACTTATACACAAGCATGCCTATTAAAAACACACATATACAAATATTATACACTAGTCACCTATTCATACCATCAAAAGACATGCATATATACCAAATAAAAAGGCTAAGACTAAAGGGTTAAGAACATACCACGGCCCGTGTGGACCCAAGAGCGTCCACCTCGGCCTCGTCAGGATCGTCCATCCCGTCATCGTCCCCCTCCTCCTCATCCTCCTCAAACACGGCCTCAATCTCAGCACCAACACCGGCCTCTGTAGCCCCGGTGCTCGCACCCTCGGCCTCCCCGGCCTCTTCCCTAACACCTCTAGTCACCTCCACCCTCCCCACACCGGAGACAAACTCCTCGAAAATCCCCATAGGCCTTCTTTCCTCCTCCTCAGCCCTGGCCTCCGTGGCCTCCCTATCCAGCATCCCGACAATGGCATCCAACGATGCCCTCACATCCTCACTAACTCCCTCAGCCCCTACCCCCTCGGTTGCACCCTCGACCAACATACCGACCTCCGGAACCACCTCCTCGACCGCCGTCGATCGATCCCCACGCCTCCTCTTACGCGTATAACCTATCATACTCCCCCTACCTCCGAAACAGCCCCCGAAGGGGTTCCCCCGACCTCACCCGCGCGGGTGCCCACCAACGGCACCTCCGTCGTACCCAAAGCCTCCCCACGGCCTCGACCTCCGGTCAATCGCTCTCCAATGATGAAGAGCTCGGGCTAGGCTCTCCACGAGCCACCCGTGGTTGTTTCTCCCTCGAAGCAATCGCCTTCGACCTCGTCATCTTCCACGGTTTGAAAAGAAAAAGGAGAACCCAAACCTAGGATTTCAAAATCAAGAGAAAGAAAAAGGATTGAGGTCGAAATGGAGGAAAAGAAGGCAAATAAATCAAGGTTTTTTGGGTTTGAAACCGAAGAGAATAAGAAGAGGGAGACAAACCGTTTTTGAAAAGTGGGAAGAGAGAGGGTCCCTTTTTCGGTTATAAGGGACCAGTCGGGAGGCGGCTACTCACGAGTAGCCGCCCCCTCTCGGGCAGCTAGTCTAAACTAGCCGCCCCGCCCAGTTTTTCTGTTTTCACTTGAAACCCCTTTCCAATCTCTTTTCAGCCCTAGTTCCAAGGTTTTCTATACCAAACAGCCATGTATTGGCTTATTTCCAGGCACTACTTGATCAAACACGAGTTTCCCAAAGTTTTGCCGCACTTTCAGTACCATTCAAATTTGAATTTCTTCAGTTCTGGTTCTTTTCCAGAGTTCTTATCCTTCGGATGATCCAATTCACCAATTCAACTCTTTACTTGCTTTCTGTCTACGATATCCCCTCCTTACTAAGTTTTTTCACGCACAGGAATGGTAGGCACGAGGAAACGGACGCTGGGCTGCTCCATGCACAATAGCTAAGAACCCCGACCGCGGGTTGGATCGCTCACCATTTACTTTTCCCGCCTTCCACCTAGTTCGTCCTTTCAGTTGAAAATTCTAAGTCAAGACCTAGCCTCTGATGGTTTAAATCAACTCCCCGAATAGTACTGTTCTTGTTGTAATAACTTCTTGAAGGTCGGGCCGGCCAAGATAGGGGTCTCTTTCCTTATCATCGGTCGAAGTATTTTCTGCTTCGCACAAAGACTCCGTCCAATGAGGGACAATTGTAGATACCCCAATTTTGACCGTCCAGAAAGATAAAAATACTTCAAGTAACCCCTGAAAATAACCCACATTTGGGCATCTAGTAGAAAACCAAAGGTTCAGGAAACCAAATACCCTAACCCAAACCCTGGCCCAAACCAGGAACTCTAAACCTAAAACCAGACCTAACCCTAAACCCTAAAACCTAAACCGGAAACCCTAAACCTAAACCAGACCTAACCCTAAACCCTAACTTAAACCGGAAACCCTAAACCTAAACCAGACCTAACCCTAAACCCTAACCTAAACTAGAAACTCTAACCTAAACCGGAAACCCTGAACCTAAACCAGACCTAACCCTAAACCCTTACTTAAATCCTGGTCCAAACCCTAACCCTAAACCATATCTGACTTAAATCCTGGTCCAAACTCTAACCACAAACCAAACCTGGCCCCAACTCTAAACCCACCTAGAAAACCCCAAGTCCCTGGCAAGGGGCAGCTAACCCTAGCGCTAGCCGCCTCATCCCAGGCGGCTAGTTAGCACTAGCTGCCCCCCTGGCCGACCCAGAACCGCTTCCCTGGATGGGACATAAAGCAGCATTAAATGCTGATCATTGCGGCGGGTTGTGACCTTTAGCCGCCCCATCTTGGCCAGATCAAACCAAGTAACCGACCCAAGCCACCGCTTGTCAGAGATGGAATGTTTGGCAGGTCATGATGGGGGTAGCTACTAGGAAGTAGCCGCCTCATACTGGGCGGCTAGTTAGGACTAGCCGCCCTTCACCTGGTCCTGATAGAAGAACCAAAGAATTAAATGAGGGGTCTAATCAAACACACTATTAACCAAGCCATCATATTACCCCATGGACATTCCCCTGCCTCTTTTTTTACTATAAATAGAGGGGGTCCCAAGTCTTTCAAACACATTCACAAAAAACCATCTTCATTTGACAAACACTCATAGTCCACACACCCCCCTTCCACTACCAAAAATCCCTAGAGATAGAGAAAGAGAGCCCCTTTTGTGAGAGAAAAATTCATTCCCTATACAAAAACACCCTCTCATTCCACCCTCCAGAAACCCGGGTTAAACCTAGCTTAGCCTCTGTCAAAAACCAAACTCATTTCCTACTGAAGTTCTGCCCAAACCAACCCAGGCCCCGGACGGCTATGCCCTAGTAGCCGCCCCAGACCCGACGGCTGAATCCCACTAGCCGCCCCATATCCACACCCCACTTGCACCCCTTTGTCCCAACACTCCTTTAGTCAAGCCCCGGAAGCATAATAGGATTACCTGTTTTTCACCTCTGTGCACGGTATATCTGTGTCTCACAGCGGAGACCCCACAAACTCTCCACATAGGCGACCAAATCCAACCCAACCTTTTCCTGCTTTTCGAAAAAGCAAGTGGCGATCACATAAACCCTGGGATCCTCTTGAGCCGTTGTCGGGCACCTCAACCAGGAACGACACCACCCTTCTGAGAAAACGATCTGACCGAGCCCGCCAGGGCACGCAGCCGATCCGAATCCCCAAAGAACCCCCACACACGCACCGCCACGCGGATTTTTCAACACCGGCGCATCCGATACCAACACCGTATTTATCTTCTCTCTCAGCACAAGTACACTTCAGACTTGATCGATCGTGCTTGTCTGACTGATGATCGCACTTCTGCTACTCCCACTGAGCGTAATGCTAAACTCTAGCCCGATGATGGTGATCCTCACAGATGTCAGTCGTTATAGACAACTCATGGGCAGTCTTGTGTATCTCACCAATACTCGTCTTGATATTGCTTATGTTGTTCATGTTGTCAGCTAGTTTGTCGATGTGCCTCGCACCACACATTACTCTGCAGTTCTTCGGATCATTTGTTATCTTCGTGGTACTATATCTCGTGCTTTGTTCCTCCCTTCTTCTTTTCACTCTTGATCTACGAGCTTATGTTGATGCTGATTGGGCTGGTGATGTTACCAATCATCGTTCCACGACAGGTTTTTGTATGTTTCTTGGCGACTATCTTATTTCTTGGAAGGCCAAGAAACAAGATATTGTTTCTCATTCGAGTGTTAGGCCAAATATCGTGCAATGGCATCTGCTACTGCTGAGGTTGTTTGGCTTCGGCACCTCCTCTCTGACATGGGCATCATTCTATCTGCGTCTACTCCTCTATATTGTCACAACAAGAGTGTCATTCAGATTGCTAGCAATCCAGTTTTTCATGAACGTATGAAGCACATCGATGTCACTTCGTCCGTTATCATTTTATTACGGGCACTATATCACTCCCATATATTTCCTCTTCTCTTCAGTTGTCTGACTTTTTCACAAAGTCACATACACTTCAGCGGCATGGTTTCTTGTTGAGCAAACTCTCGGTGTATGATCTACCATGAGTTTGAGGGGGGGTGTTAAATGTGTATATATGTTAGGGTTAAAAGTAAATTAGTCTTTTCCTCGTTTTTCTTTTTGTACTATAAATATTGATACAAACCCTAATAATATTTTTTGTTCATTCTCTTCAATTTCTGATTCTAACACTCTCAACTTTAGGTACATTTATAAGCTCTCAGCAAACCACAAATCCAGTAGAAAAAACAATGGAGTTCAAAAATCATACAAAAACCCTTCTCTCTCTCTCTCTCTCTCTCTCTCCCAATACTTTGTGATTATGGTTGGGCAAGGCTTTAAACCATATTCTTGATTTTGATGATTAAATACTGAAAGAATGGAACTTTGGTGGTGGTTGCTTCTATATAAAGCGCCCCATGCATCTTAATGTCTTCTTTATGCAGCAATCATGAAAGAGCTGAAGAACTAAACTTTCTTTTTCTTTATCTACCATTCATTGTGAAGAAGTTTTTATTTTGAGGGTTTATATGTTTGTTAAATAAGAACATTTTATATGTTTGTTAAATAAGAACATTGTGCCTAAATTTTAACTAAAGTTGCCAAGTTGTAGTATGTTTGGTTCCACCACTGCCTAGATGATGATGATGATTATGAATGCTTAGATGATAATGATGGAGTTTATCCAAAAAGAAAGTATGACATGTCTTTGCTTCACTCTTGAGGCTCATGGTACAAATGGTGGACCATAAAATCTTTCCATTCCAAATGATGGACCATAAATCAAATAAAATAATGGTAGTCTTTGGCTCATTTTTCTAACGCGCCAAGAAAATATACAATAAAATTACATGCAGTATTTATATGCAATCAAATTTTGCGATAATAAATAAGGATGTCATTTTATAAAAAATAAAATATATACCCATAAAATATTACTAATTGTCTTTAAAATATTACTGGGTTTACCTGATACAAAATTTGTGAGCGATTCTGCATCCAAATATTTCTCAAATAATATTGGGGTTCATAGTTAAAAAGAACCCTAGAAATTTCACTATTATATAATATGTCAATTGAAATTTTTTTAGAAGTACATATATATAATGAAATAAATATGTACTTTTCATAAAATAAAAAAAATGAAATACATATTTTAATTAATTGAATGCATATTTTTTTATATTTTTCATAATACAGTAATTATTATATTATTGAATTCAAAAGAAATGACTATGAATGTACAAATGTCTATCTCAATTTAGAGAGACAGATTTCATTTTTAATGACAAAAAAAAGGAATAAAATGAATCCACTTCATCTGGTTGAATGCGAGCATCCAACCAACTTCCTTCGTACTAGTGTTCCATCAAGATCTGATTTAGAATTGGTTTTGGAATCTCAAAAAGTGGACTGGACATTCAAAGGACCACAGACACTAATCTTAAATTCCAGTATACTTCAACATCAATGTGCAAAATATTTTCATTTGTAGCCATGAGTATAATGAAATGACTCATTCTCTGACAAAAAGTTTATATTATTCAAATTGGTGGAGAAAATGGCTTATTTTTTTTATTAACTATGCTTTGTCTGTAGTTTAAAATCCAACAAATATGAGTTGTAATGTAGACAGTAACAGGGATGGATGTTGTTAATAGAAGCAGGAACCAAGATCGACCCTCATAATAGTTAGGCTAGACAAGCTTTAAACGAGCTTTTAAAATGAGACCTCTACATAAAAATATTGAATGTTGATACACTTGATCTATTTTACCATTCCGTTTGCCATTGATATGCGATTCCCAACCATCTATATTATATGTTATTGTATTTTTTTAGACAGGAAAAAATCCAAGTAACCGTCAGTAAATAGTTTAACATCCTTATAATCCCCTGATTTTTCCTGAAATCCATATAATCCTTTGAAAACATCTATGTAAATTCAAATAAACCCCTGAGTTAATTTTCTTTGACATATGAAAAATATTATGTCTATATTCTGTTTAGTTAATTCTGATTAAAAACGCAAAATACCAAAAACCTCTTACACTGTGTTAAAAATGTAAAAAATCCTATGTAAAGACGAATTTACCTCTCATGATAGAGTTTTATAATCTATTCAGAAGGGTAAAATCATTATTTATATATGATTTTCTGCATTTTTAACAAAAAAAATATAGGAGTTTTTTTTTGTACGCTGTTTTCGGGCAGAGTTCACAGAATATTCATTATCTGTCGATTAAAGATTAATTCATGGAGTTATTTAGATTTATATAGGTGTTTTTCATAGGGTTATATGGATTTTAGACTGTTTAAAAGGGTTATCTGGATTTTTTCTTACATAATAACATATATTTTACTTTTTATAATAAAATGTATATTAATGATGAATGTATATTTTTTAAACAAGAACTAAAGTTTGACTTTTCAAAGAGAGGGTATTTTGTACTATTTATATATGAGCATTTTGGACTATATACGTGTGATTAACCTTGGCTAATAGAAATATTCTAATCAATCATCATAGAAACTAATCTGAGCGGCAAATTTACACGACGTATTAAAATTTTTGGGGTATTTATGTAATTGTGAAAATAAAAGGGGTAATTCCACAAATACGGGTTTTAAAAGGGGTATATATGCAATAAAATTCTTAATTCAGGTGACCTGAGGGCACATAGGTCATTTGAAGACTTTAAACCTCAATGAAATGAAAATGGAGAATATTAATCAGAAGAAAGTATTTCTGCATTGTGGGTTTTTTAGATGAGTGCTATTATACTCAATTTTTTTTTCAATAAAAAACACAGTCCTATATATCACATTAGAAATTAAGTTAAACGTATACCTCGTTAGATGTTATATATATCATATTAAATATTTTCTTACGCTTATTAAAAATTGATTCATTCAACTCAAAATGAAATGATATGCATTTTTTATTAAAACATATATTTTATTAGATGATGTTTACTATTTTAAAAAAAATGAAAAACATATGAGATATGAGTTTTAATTGGTGAATGTGATTGAGTCTAACATTTTCGTTTTTAGAGATATTATGATAAAATTAAAATTTAACCTGTGTGTATGTATACATAGACACACGCAAAAAATCTCAAAAATTCATGAATAGCAACAATTTTTTTTTATGAAACAAAAATTTGTTTATATTTTATTTATATTTATAATGAAAGAAAAGAAAAGAAATTTATATTTATATTTATAATAAAGAGAAACCGACATTATTTTTTCCTCACAAGCTTGCTCTCTCACATGCTCACACTCTGCAGACGACCATGGGATCCGAGATTAGGCCCTCCGATCTTCAGAGCCGCCGCCGGCGGCGCTTTTAGATTTGGAGGGAATCCAAAGATCCATCCTTTCATGTTCAATCCGGGTTTCGGATCTCCACATCCACTTTTAATGTCATCTTGACAGCTCTATAGGGAAATTTTTTTTTACAAATTTCCAGAAATTGAAGGTGAGTTCGATCAAATACGAGCCGGCCTGTTTTGTATTGGTACCTTCTTATCTCGATTTGGGTAGTCAAAGTGGAGCCCTAGATTTGGTTTTCTGTATTGGGCTTTGTTCATTTGGTTTATTTTTGGCTATGTCAATCAGACCCACTGCAAGTAGGAAGAAAAAGATCGGATCTTGGTTGGTCTGCATTTCATTCTTTTTAGTTTGTGCGAGCGGGGGGTTGATCTGGTTTTGGTTTTAGAGACGTCTGATGATTTTTTTTTTTGTTTTATTTCATCTGGTCACATAATTAGAGGTTCACATTTAGTTGAAACTTTTCGCATTCTGCAAAAAGTTGGGTATGTAGTTCAAAAACAGTCTGATTTGCTTAAAATGGTGTTGTTTTTTTGTGTGCTTGGTACTTATAAAAAAGTGTCTCACTTGGTGTTCGGGATCTTTAATGGCAGAAATCACAGTAGATCTGTTCTTCGTTTTGAGAATAATTTAAATCAAGTTCAGTCTTGTCCATCTTGGATTGATGTGATCTCTATGTTAAGCAATACTTTGTCTTCTTTTTATAAACTTTTGATGAAATCTTTATCTTCTTCAATTTGTGAAGTGTGTCGTTTTCATAGTTCTTTATAAGAAGGGTCTGCAATGGACTTTATAGGAATGTCTGCCAAACTTATGTAGGCAATCTTTGATATTATATTAGGCAAGCAACTTCTTTGACACACCAATGGATGCCGCGATTGTAATGGGTTATGATAATGGAGCTCAGTTGAATGGCAATGTCGAGCGGATCACCATCAATAATTTCTTGGCAGATGATGTTGAAATGGAATCAGAACATAGAGTTCTCACACCTAAGGTGCGCTTTGGAAGTCCATCTTTGTTTATTTGATCTAGTGTGACTGGTCAACTTGGTTTTGAGTTCACCTTGGCAGCCCTTATTCTCTGTAGGAAACATTGGAGGAAGGCGCAGAACAAGTGGACCTTTCAAAATGTGAACAGGTTGAAGGGAAGAACTTGAACCCATTTACCGGGAATGTGATATCATCAAGTGATAAGAAGGCTAAAGATGCTAAACAGACAGCTTCTCCTTCCATCTCAAATGGATTGCTCTTGTCGAGTTCAAACTTGAAGAAGAATCCCAGCTCCATTACAAGTCGAAGTTCTTTGAATGGTTCAGTAGATGTGGGCAGACCAACAAGAGCGACTTCGGCTTCAAGTGGTGCTCGGAAAATTCAGGTGGGACTAATGACATATATGGCATATATGTTGTGATTGGATAATGGATACCGGGGTGCAACTTCTTCTTCTTTTTTATTATTGATTGCAATTTTTTTCTTCTTGGGATGATTATCAATGATGTGGTATTAATTCAATGTATAAGCAGGGAAAACCTGGACCTGCACTACCCATTGCCAATGTCACCTGGACTGAGGGACTGAAGTATGATCTGCTTTATCTAAAAAATTATCCCTGTCATTTCTCCATCAATTCCTGCACCGACACTTTGGAAGATCTAGTGCTCTCTGATTTTTTTTCAATCTCTAATTATTTTATGGGGGTTGAGAAAAATATTTATACAGCAATCTAAGAAATTGTTTATATTTATTCAGGGAAGAGGTGAAAAGTTTGAATCACCGAAAACAAGGATTGATGAAGAAATCTGAAGAGAATTCTCATTCTGATTCTATGTATCCTTATGATTACAATTTTTTACTTTGTTTTTTATGGAATTCATCAAGATTATGCCTCCTAGTTGTGTAGTGAGAGTTTTATACTTAAATATGTCATCAGAAGACCTACAGAAGGAAGTTCTACGCCCCTAAGAATAGGCACTACCCCTTCCTATGGCTTCAGCTTCAAGTGTGATGAGCGTGCTGCAAAAAGAAAAGAGGTATGTACGTCTTGGTTCATGTAAAATTTGTTAGTTATATTTGTTTTCAACAACGTATACTGAAATTAGCTTCTGTCATTTTATCATTCAGTTCTTCGAAAAGCTCGAGGAGAAGATACAGGCAAAGGAGGTGGAGAAAACAACTTTGCAGGCCATGTCCAAGGTTGTTGCAGCGTATTATTGCACATAATACTTGTATTTCTAGATCACGAATGGCAAATTATGTTAATGATTTTGCTTATGCTTATGTAGGAGTCCCAAGAGGCTGAAATAAAGCAGCTCAGGAAAAGCCTGACTTTCAAAGCAAAACCTATGCCCAGTTTCTATCAAGAACCTGCACCTCCCAAGGTGGAATTGAAGAAGGTAATTGATATTCCATCACCATAAATCACTCCTTATGTAACACAGTATAACTGATTCAGAGGCACATACATCTGTGTTGAGTGAATGCATTCATTCATTGCCTGATATTAATTATTTTATGCAGAATATTGATTTTTCATATGATGGGCATCTAAGTTGGATTTGCATAATATACATGTTGGTTTTATCTAAAATAAATGCAAGCACTTGATGGAAGGTGCAAAGGAAAAATTGAAAAGTCTTTGCACTTTATTTGCCCGTTCAAGGCGCAAAATATCTGTGAACTCCTGTTAATAAAATCACTCATTGGGCAACAAAACAGATTCATTACTTGTATAACCAGCGGCTGAAACTTGATAATGCCTTTCCTATGAATCTATGATAGATTTCATAATGTTTCCTTGTAGGGGTTTACGTCTTTGCTACTTTGAAAGAAAAAAATGCCAGTATATTCTCACTCCTAAATTAGCTAAATTTATATTATATGTTAAATAAATTTGTTGTTCATATAGATAGGAAAAAGACATGGGTGTACAAGCTCCTCCAATATGCAATTTGTGAATGACGAGGAAGTCCGTAATTCTTCATGGGCCCTCTCTTTTACTTGCTTTTTATCATTAAATGCAATAATCTGGCAACTGTCTATACAGGTCATGGCATGCAGATGTTCAATATCTGCTCGTCACCTACATAAATTGCACAATAGTCAATAGATATTTTCCCATCTGGTTGTAATGTCTTCTGGCTGAGTTATGAGCAGTTCTTCTTGTTTTTTTTTCTTTGTTGAGAAGAATATAGGCATCCTCCCGTGAATTTATTAATCCTAAGAGCGTGCGCAAAAGCATATACAGAAATAAAGAAAAGATAACCAGCCCTATACAGGGGACAAAACCTCAGGAAAAAGAGGGGCTTGGGTAAAAGAGATGTCTACCCTGGTCCAGCAAGTTTAACGACTCAAAACCCTAATTCTATCATCCCACAAACAAATAGATGTGTGTTGCCTGCATAAGCACAGAGATACACATTCACACATTATCATCTTTCTTTCTACGTGGTATTGTTTCCATTATTTTTTAAAAAATGGATGAATTAAGTTATTTCAGATATTAGTATTAAGGATACATCATATTTTAGGTGGCATTTAGAAATGGGTCTGAAAAGAAGCTTTTCACTTAAACCTACTTTTGCAATTAGATTCCCAAAAGCATACTTTTGTTAGATTCTTGTAAAACTATTTTTTGGTTGTAGTTCTCATAAGTTGAGGTGGTAGAGTTCCTAGTTCCTATGAAGAAGGAAAAAAAAAGCTATTTTTTGCTTCCTTCAAAAGCTGGGACCACTACAGGCATTTTGGAAATACATTAGAGTTAAGCATTATCCATTCAATAGGAGAATCATTCAAACAGGTTTCCAACTGGGGGGGGGGGTGGGGGGGGGGGGCATTATTTCCATCCCTTAAGTTTCTCAACCCACCCCTTCAAAAAATCAGAAATCATAGTTTTTTAGGTAGTGGAACCCACCCCTTCAAAAACATTGTTGTGGAGTTGTTGGTGATGGAGTGAGCCTCCGCCATAGTTCCTCTGCAAACGAACTCCCTCCACCACCCTCTTCAGTCGTACGTGGAGAGGCTGTAGAGCACGCTCGTCAATAGGGACACCCACATTGCGCGCACACCTCTGCAAGGTCCAACGAGAACAGGAGGAAGCTGTCGCTGATCATGCAGTCAACACACGCGCCTCCCGCAGTGGTAGCCGCCATTGCCTACTTGAAGTTTGCAAGGGCGGACTTGAGGAATAGCCCAACTTTCTCTTCTGGGTTCGTCCGGGACAGGACGTAGCTGTCCGGAATGCCGTCATAAATGACGTAGAGGGTGAGGTTGGGTGTGAATGATGCGGAGGCGGAGAGGGTCTTTGAGAGGGCGGCATTGGAGGTGGCAATGCTAAAGGAGAAGACGACATGGGGGCCGGAGGCAGTGAGGAGGCTGATTGAGGGATGTGGTGGGGATCGCGTGCAAGCAGAAGGTGAGGACCGCCACGGGTTCTCCAGGGGGTATTGTCTTTTGTGAAAGCCATGATTGAGGCTTTGATGGGAGTCTTGGAGAAGAAGAGAGGAAGAAGACAGATAGATTTTTCAAATGATAATGGGGGTGGGTTTGGAGGGCGTAATGCTATTGTTTTATTGTGGGGTGGGTTCACAGTTCATAAAATCTGAAGGGGTGGATAAGATTACGGGGTGGATTAGATAAACATATTCGATAGAAATGAAACTAGAGACTAATCTTATATCAGTTATTTCTCGGGTTTAATCTTATGATGCATGCAACACCAATTTAAGTCATCGGATGAAGGTTGCTCATTCTATGCCTAGAGATTGGGCTGTCCGGCTTGGCATCTTTTCAAATGATGTCGCAACTAGAATGTTCATTGACACGGCTGGGAATGGGTGTTCTAGAGGAAACTTAGGTTACAATTCAGTATAATTTACTGAAAAATAGTTGAGGTTGTTTGATCATTGCAGGGATTGAATCGTCAAGACACAGTGAGTGGATCTGGGTCATTTATTTTGAAAGAACTGTTGCTCAAAATGTTTAGGCAGGATTGATTAAGAAGAATATAGAAAATATTATATCACATTTTTAACATTTATAAATGAGATTTTGCGTGTGTAACATGTTATGTTGGTTTTTATGATGGGATTTGATAAAAAAAATTTAAGTAGATCATTAGGTATCTACTTCATTAAATGCATGTTTGATACTAATAATTTCCTTTTACTTTCTGTTCCACCATAAAATCCATGATTCCTGTATACAACTTTCACACAGGGAATGATACAGCATGATATGTCATTGGACAACATGAATACAGATTTATGAAATGAAAACAGTAATTCATACAGACATGCCACGATGCAACGATGATAATTGAACCATCTGAAGTATTTTAGTATCGCTGGTTGAAATCATGGACCTTAGATGATATGTTCACCAAGAATTGAAAAACTTATTTCAATTGTTAGATATAAAATGACCATCACCACAATCATTATTACAATGACTTCTGTGCAACAATTTGAGATATGTTTATTGGACAATGTTTTTGTTGTCAATTTCTTGCTGAGTTCATACCCCCTGATTTTACAATTGAGTCCAATTGTCAGTCTTAATAGCCATCCAATCATTTTAGATGCTTCTTGAGGGCTTTTGTATCACATGCTCGAAGCACTTCCATCAATTATCCACTACTCCACAGTCCATATTATGGCTATTATAAAGCCTTCATTTACTTGACGTCCCTATACTCTGTAACTTCCCTAATGTGAACAGCTTATTTAAGTCATGCTTAAATCAATGCTTGTTGCTTCATGAACTTTTAAAACTTGATCCATACAAGATGAGAAGGCTGTCATATCTCTTTTCATGCATTTTTTTTAGTCATAGCTGCTGAAATCTGCTTTTGCATTCCGTTGTAATCCTACTAGAAGCTTCTTTATCTATCGCATTATATAACTGTTGTTCTTCTTTGCCAAACATTTTTATTAAATTATAAACATTTGAGAAAAATGTATACTAGTAGATCTTTTCAGAATGTATATTGTATTTGCAACTAGAGGGTCCTGTCCTATACTTGTTGATGAATTAATTTTAAATGAGTGGAATTCTAAAGTGAAAGTAAATAACAGGCATGGAGGTACTGCCTAAAACTTGTAGTATCATTGGATTTTAGAAGTCCGCACTTGTTATTCATATATTTATTTATCTATCAAAACCAGAGATGAGTAGTATATTTGTCTATTTCTGAGTCGGAAGTACTTCAAAAAAATGAAGAAGTGCCACATTTAGTTCCATATTCAATTGCTGATGTATATGACAATATGAAATGAGATGAAGGTTTAGTAATTCTATGACTCAATGATAACAGTAGCATAAACATAATTTGTCTTGAATGTAGATACCTCCAACAAGGGCCAAGTCCCCCAAACTCGGCCGCCCAAAGAGCTCATCAGTCGCTGCTACAGAAGGGCGTGACAGACGTTCTACTAGGATTTCGCGTCTGAGCCTCGATGAGAGTCTCTCTCAAAATGGCATGTCAAAGGATTCTCCTAGACTTCCCAAGAAACCTCAACGAAAGTCCCTCCCACAATTGCCGAGTGAAAAAACCATCTCCACTCATTCTAAAGATAGCACTTTGCAGAATCCAGAGCCTCCGCAGGAGTACTTAAAGCCAGAGATTTCCACTGAAACCGAGTCCAAGCAAGACGAGCCCACAATCGAAGATGTGTGATATCTAGAATTCTTGTCAAAAGGTATGTATGTTCAGAGGTGTTGGGAGTTGATCAAGGTGTCTGATCTGTTCTTTCCTACAATAAACTGGAAGTCAGCCTAGACTACTGGATTTTCTACCTATCAATTTGAGGTTGAAGGCATCGAGAGAGGATTTTGTATCATCATAATCAAGTAGATGTATAGATTAGAAATATAGTTTGGATTTCCATGAGAATTGAACTTTATTTTTTTATTTTTATCTTTTTGCGGTTCCCAACTTATGTGTTCTGTTTTTGTTATGAAAAATATATGTTGGCATGTGTTGTGAGACAATCTACTGTGAATTGATGGAAACTGGTTGATGATGTGTTAGATAGTGAATCTGTTTTATTGTTTCTTAGCATGTGTAAATATGAATGAGAGCATATATAAGTTGCATAGGTTTCTTAATATATTTTTTCAGATTGATTAGATTGGGTCCCCCCGACCCCCCCCCCCCCCCCCCCCCCCCTTTTTTTTGGTAGACAGCCCATTGGGCCAAACTTCTATTCCAACTTCAACAAAATTATAGGCATTCTTGCCTGCTCTATACATAAAGATACAGAATATATAATTGGAGTTAAACTATTCCGGATTTGATCATCCTGAAAAAACATAATAAAACTTTTAGATTGCATTTTTTGAGCAAGTTTAGTTAAAACTTCAGGGGTTCATACTGCTTCTTTAGAAACCTTGCATAAAGCAATTGGATCTCCTGGGATATTGCATAAGCGAATTTGATCCACAAAACCCTGAATTGGATATGGGCCAAGATTAGCAGTCTGTTACAAACGAAGAGGCCCGAAGAATGGCCTCTGCATCAAAACAAATGCAGAGTCCTTTAAGTCCGAGACTCTGTACTTTTCTTACTGCCATCCAAATAACTGTAGTCTCTGCACGAGCTGTACTGGCCCAAGGCCAACTACTATATCCAGCTGCAATAACACAACTAGGAGTATCTTGTATAATTACAAATGCTGCTCCAGCACCCCGAGAAGATGGGTCAACACTCCCATCCGTAATAATAAAGGTAGTATTTGAACTTACCTGGGGATAAAGAACAGTTAACTCCATTGGTGCAAAATCTGGATCTTTTTGAAGGTGTAGTGGCGGAATTCTATTAAACACCTCTTGATTAAGAGCTTCCATATATTCCTTTGCAAGTATCACTACTCTTTTTGAAGTAAGTAGGGGGGTAACTTGTTCATTACGAAAAATGATATAATTCCTGGCCTTCCAAATTGACCATAGCATAGAAGCAAATAATACTTGTAATGCATCTCTTTTGTAATCAACACCCCCAACTTTGCATTGTGAATAAATCCAGCTAATTTGTGGCTGTCCATATATCAAGTGGAGGCCTCCATTCACTTGGAATAAAATTCCAACATGCTGCAGTGAAGTCACATTCTCCAAATAAGTGCCACGTTGTTTCTGGCTTGTAGGAACAAAGGGCACATTGAGTATCCATGCTCATTCCAATCGCATCCAAGTGTACACGTGTTGGCAAGCGATCCCACATTAGTTTTCATAAAAAAGTCTTGATCTTTGGAACCATTGGTAACACCCAAATACGCTTCTACTTGTTAGCTTCAACAGTTGGAGGATCCGAAAATAAAGATTGATATATATCTCTAGTGCGAGGAATGTCCGCAATAGAACCATCCCATTGCCACCTAGTAATACCATCCGGAGAATAAATAAAAGTTTCCCCCTTTTTGATCTTATATTTTGAGGTACATTGGTTCACTCTGTAAGTGCATACATGTATACTAATTACTATCAGGGGTGTGTATATATTATGCAATGTTTTTGGAACATTTGGAGGCTGCAAGAACCAAATGAATGGTCATCATTTCATGATCATTTTGTTTTATTTTTCATGGGAACGGTAGGTGATAGCCCTTTTTTGTTTTATTAAGTTATCATCATAGAGTGGTCTGAATACTATTAAAAAATAATAGTAATAATAAAAACCAGGTCAAGACCAACCACAAATATTTTTTTTGTATTGCTGTGGTTGGTATCAGTCAGATCACAAGGACAGGAGACTAACGGAAGCTTATATAATACAATCTAGGGAAAAACCATATAACCCCCTATAAACATATAAAAATTTCATAAAACCCCCTGTATTCTCCCTAAATCCAAATAACCCTCTGTAAACATAAATAAAATGCAAATAACCCCTTCTATCAGTTATGTTAACCTATTATAAACCTGAGTTTTAACCATATATGTGGTTACAATAATGCCCCCCCCCCCCCCCCCCAATCCATTACTAACCAGAGAACGACCTGACCCTAACATTCCTCTCTTTCGATTTTTCCTTCTCTGCCGATATTCATCCACACCAGCCGGCAAAGATATTCATTCACACCAGCTAGCACTTTTGGTTTCTCCTCCTCTATCGATATTCATCTTCACCAGCCGACAGCACCTCTGATCCCCGTCATCTATTTCTCGTTCTGTGACACTAGAGGGTGTAAGGAGATCTCCTGGGACAAGATAAAATAGACGACACCTCCATAAGCTTGGAACTAACTTTGATCCAACAACCGTAATGATTTCACTATGGGACTTGGATGAGGACCCATGCATAGACTTGAAATCTCTCCATCAGATTTGCAAGTTTTAGAATAATCATCTTACCCTTTGGCTACATCACGTAGGTATTGTCAAACAAATGCTATTTGTCAAAAAATATGCACCCATTCTAAAACTAATCCCTTATAATCCTTCTGAATGTGTTAGAGAGATGCTCTGTGTGACAAATGATCAGTACCAGCCACAGCCAATACAATGCAGAAGAAAAGGTTACAGTAAATAAATTACATATATATATGTTCTTTCAAAACTAACAATAAAATACTTGGACACAAGAAAAAGACAAAAGCAAGTGCTCTTCCTCCCCGCAAAAAAGAGACCCACCTAAATCACCCATACCACACCACAATGCCCATATGTCTATCAAAACTTACATACTAGATAACCTAACATACTAGGACACATGCTCACCTAGCTTATCAAATAACATTTTATACTAGAACTTCTAGTTCCATAATCCATACAAACAATGGCTCAGGACAGAGTTTCAATAGTTGGCCCAAATTTCACATCCCCTTGATAAATACTCCTTACAACTGCCAACACCTACTCTTCACATACTAGAGCATGAAGGGTGAGGGCAGCATCATTATCTAATGTGCTCCTAAAAAAAAACTTCACTTTTTATACAGAGTGGACTCATTGGGTTGACTATAAGAAGTATGCAAACAGAATGGAAAATGTCGCTGAGAACTATACGTGCTGGATGACTAAATGGAGTATGCAAACAAATTTAATCCTTTAGGATACACTCAATATATTCTTATGCATAAAGGGAAAAAAATAGTTGGTTAATGCAATTCATCAAACATATAAAGTGCATATGAAGAAGAGCCTCACCATTTCCCACATCGAATAGATTTCGGGGACAATGGACAAAGTAGGGATAGAAAATGAGAATCAACAAAGTTATAATAACACTATATATTATGAAAGGTTTGAAATCCAAAGAGGTGTGGCACATGAATATTTATAAACACAAGGAAGGGGGCAGTGGGCATGGATCACATTCTTGTGGAGGGTGTCAACGGTCTGAAGGTGATGGCCTCCAACAGTCGGAATCTCTAACGGTCAGGATCGCCAACATTGGCTTCTATAAATCATCGTGAGCAGTATAGGTGCAATAAGGAAGAAGATGGATTTGAACAAGAGGGGTATAAGTGTAATTTATAGGGGGATATTTGCCTTTTTTTCAAAATACAGGGACTTATTTGCATTATTCAACATTCAATTTTATCTTGCAGTTAAAGATAACGGAATATCTTGCTAATATCCTCATTCTATTAGGGTCAATCTAACTCAAGGGGTGATTTGAAATTTACACTGACTTTAAAGGAGATTATTTGGATTTAGGGAGAATGCAGGGGGTTATATGAATTTTCATATGTTTACAGGGGGTTATATGGATTTCTTCCAACAATCTAATAGTAGGAATTCAATAACCAAATATTCTTTTTAGGGAAAAATCCATATAACCCCCTGAAATCTTGCCTAAATCCATATAACCCCCTGCAATCTTCATATATCCATCTAACCCCTGTAATCAAACTCAAAATCTATATAACCCCCCCCCCCCCCCGTCAGCCGAATTAACGGAAAAATTGAAAAAAATCCATATAACCCCCTGCAATCTTCATATATCCATATAACCCCCTATAATTTTGAGAAAAATCAATATAACTCCCTGAAATATAAAAAAAATATTTTTAAAAATTTTAAAATAAAAAATAATTTTTTTTATTAATAATTGTTATATTTGTGTTACTTTTTAGCCTATGGGTAACCGTTGGGTCATTTCTGGCCATTTTCGAATTTTTCAATTTTCGATCGGAGCCGCTAAAATTTTGGCTTTTGGCCATCTGCGTGAGCTTGAGTACTCCGATTGAAAATCTAACTGCATATTATGGGTCTTGGGACCCTTCTGTACTACCCATAAAATTTTCATTGAATTCCGGTAACGTTTGGAAAATTATGCAGTTCCGAATCGTATTCGGGTTTTCTTCGAAACTGATTCGTTAAGTGGAATAGTGTTGGGATATTTAGTGACTAAGGTGACCCTAGGTAACCTTACCCCCCTTTTTCTTAAGAGCTAAGAAACCCTTGGTTATTTTATATGTGAGTGGATGAGTTTAGCCTAGGTTCACCCCCCTTTTCATCTCTCTTTTCACCCCCCCCCCAAAGTGAGTTTTGGGGGGTCTCTCTCTCTCATTTTTCTCACACTCGTAACCTCTCTTTCTCTCCTTCTACAGCAGCTGCTGCTGTGTGTATTTGTGTGTGTGAGTGTGTGTTGTTGAAGAAGAAGAAGGGGAAGCACAAGATGTAGGTTTGTGTGTGTGTTGTAGTGATTGTTGTTGTTTCCTTCTCTATTTTTCTTCTCTTGGCTCCCTCTAAGGCTTCCTTTGGCCCCTGTTTTCAGCCAAAGGGAGGCTGAGGAGGTGATGGTGTTGGTGGTGGCGGTTGCGGAGGCGTCGGTGCGCCAAGAGCCCCAAATACACCCCTTTGTTTCCTTCCCTCCATTGGTATGCTCTTCCCTCCTTCCTTACTTGTTTTGTTTAGTAGTAGGGGTTGATGGGGGTGTCATGCATGCAAATTGTATGTGTTAGGGTGTGTGAGAGGGCAAGGAAAGGCTAGGGACTGATCTAGGCGCGCGCGCGGGGTTGTCCGCGCGCATGCGCGCGCGCACAGGGGCGCTGGCATGCGCAGACGGGCCGCTGGCGGGGGGGGGGGGGGGGGGGGGGCGCACGTGCGCGGAGATGCGCGGGCGTGCGCATGGGGCTCCGGCTCGGGCATGCAGAGCGCGCGTGTACGCGCAGGCGCGCGCGGGGGCGCGCGGCTGGGTGTCTGGGCGCGCGGGCAGACGGGGGAGTGCGTGCACGCGTGCATGCACGTGCGGGTGTGTGCGGGGGCCACGCGTGTGGCTGCCCGAGGGTTCGGGTTGGTGTCGGGGCTCCCGGATATGCGTGCGTAAGCGCGTACTCGCATGCGTGCGGGCCCGTATGCGTGCATATCCGAGTCTTTGGCGTTTCTAGTTAATTTTAAATATTTTTATGTAGTTATACTCACCATTTTTTATGCCCTTGTCGTGCAGATCTTGGCAAATGGTCACGCATCGATCCGGATTGCGGTGAGTGGATCGATCCAACCCAGTTGGGAGCCGTTCGATGCACGTAGACGTGCATTGGCCTCCCCTGGGGCACCATAACTGCATGTTAATCTTATTTTGTATTTATATGTTACTGCATGCTTTGTTAGGTTGCATCCATGACATATTAGGTATAATATGCTAAAGACTGTATATTCTAGTGCCATGTGTAGGAGCCCATACATGTTTAGATGCCACGATCCATGTTAGCATGTCCTTGATCCATGCATGTTCGCATCTAGCTTAATTTAGACTAAACCTATATGAATATGCATAAGATAAGCATGCCTTGGGAAATATTATAACCTTGTTATTGTGTTATTAAATGCTACCATGTTTAAGTCCTTAAATAAATTCTTCATAGTATAATTAATCCTTTCTTCCTACTCGGGATTAAGGGACCTTGGGAAGTCACCATTGAGACCCGGGCTAGGGTGGTCCGTGTTCCTTGTTTGGTTATCGGGGTATCCTATGTCGGGACCTAAAGGTGCCCTCCCAAGGGGTTCTTTTCCCAGGCAGGGAACATCTTATACGTAATATATTTATTTATACCTGTATGAGCCATGAATCTTGTCTAAATGAGTTTGGACAAGTGTATGACCTATTAGGGGGTCATACCATGGCATGGTCACTACGAATGAAATGTCTTCCCCGCATCTGAGTTATGCGCCCTGGAGGGAATTCATGAGAATTTGTTGCGCTTATCGGTTTTGATAACTGGTGATGACGGATCCAAAGGGATCGTATCCGCGAGTATAGATTGGTTTCTTTCCTTCGTTGGATCCGCGTAGGGACTTCCGGGTTGAGACAGCCGGCCTGACAGAGGGCTCCCATCCGTAGGTGCTGCCGATTTGTGAGGATGTGCTGATCATGGGAGTATACCAGGTGTGGGCTTCCCTGGATACGAGCTACCGGTGGACTAAAGGCGTAGAAACAATCTAAATTTCTTTCCAAGAGCCTATACCACCCCGAGGAGGGGGTGAGGGTGAGGGTATTGCTCCCTAAAGTCCTATGTCACCCTGTGGGGGTGAGGGTGCGGGAGTGGTGGGCTCGGGTTGATACTCGACCCACCAGCGTAAGTAGTTAACTCCCTATGATGGAATTTAATTTAATTATAATGATTAATATGAGTTGTGTTGCATGGATTGTTCCATTCACTGAGCGTGTGACTCACCCCTCGCATATGTTTTCCTTCAGTTGACGCTGAGCCGGATCCGAGAGAGGAGCTCCCCTTGGCGTGGTACGAGTAGGAGACCCGTGTTCACGTTGGATGTCTTGCGAGTGAGAGGCCATCAGCATCCCCCTTTTTCCTTGTATGTATTCTACTTGTGCTTGTGCACGGTATATGGATTGTTGATGTCTTTTGTTGTGTATATTGGCTCTCACAGGACAGTCGATTGTGTACTCGAGTCTGTATATATGTCTTTGAATTACAGACTTAGTCGTTTGAGCTTCCGCCTTTTCATATACTTGATGTCAGTTACTTGATTATTTCTTTATTTGCCTTTGATATTGTGGAGTCCTTATTTGATCTCGTGTATGGATTGCTGATATCATTTATATATTTGCCACGCCTCGGGGACGGCCGCCCTGGGGCGTGACAAAAGTTGGTATCAGAGCCTGGTCTGTCAGAGCCAATTATCTTCTTAGAGATGAGTCCTAGGATTTCTATATGAGTATTCTGATCCTAGTGTTGGTTCTTTAGGTTGCTGATATGCCTCCTCGGAGATGGGCGCGTGGACGTGGTCGCCCTCGGGCTTCAGAGGTTTCCGAACCTACCGGAGGCGAGGAGTCTACTCGAGAGTCCTCGGCCATTGGGTCAGTACCTGCGCAAGAGACTCCCGCATGGGAGCGTGCTTACGCTCGGATAGCGGATCTACTGGAGACTCAGACTAGAGCACTGGAGGCCCAGACAAGAGCGCTGGGTGAGCAGGCACGAGAGATCCAGGAGCTGCGGGCGGCCCGTGGGGCGGTCCCGTAGGTACCATTAGCTGCAGATCCACCAGTAGTGCCAGAGGTACCCCCTGTACCGGTGGAGATTCCCGTGGAGGAAGTTCATGGACCCGAGGAGCGGGAGGAGGAGCTCGAGGCTACGGCACGGGTGCATCAGGCCGGCCTCACTGCCTTTCTGAAGCTTCACCCACCCGAGTTCCATGGCTCGACGACGGATCCCCTTGCCCCAGAGCGTTGGTTGATGGAGATAGACAAGATCTTCTCGACCATGCACTGCACCAACCGCCAGCGTGTCTCGCTGGCCACGTTCATGTTGAAGGGTAACGCGGCCGACTGGTGGGCCGTCCGATCGGTGGACATCCCCGAGGGTGTGGGGCGACTTCTCTGGGCCGGGTTCCAGAACCACTTCTTGGCGGAGTACTTCCCGTTCTCGACGCGCCAGCTCGTGATGCGGGAGTACGAGCAGCTGATGCATGGTGCCATGTCAGTGACGGATTACTCCACACGTTTCACCAGATTCTCTCGGTTTGCCCCTGCCTTGGTGATGGACGAGGAGACGAGATGCCGTCGGTTCGAGATGGGTCTCAACAGCACCATCCGGGTGCACATTTCCTCAGAGGCACTCTCAAGGTACACCGACCTTGTTTCTCGTGCGAAGACAGTCGAGCGCGACCTCGGGGTTCCCCCAACGGTTCATACCCCATCTGCGGAGCAGGGACACCCTAGGAGCCAGGACCAGGGTCGTCGCAAGGGCAAGCGGCCCCGCGAGGATCAATCAACGGCCGCCGCTACACCTGTTAAGGTGGTGCCAGTCCGGGGTCCTGCACCCATTGCTGCCAGTCCAATCCATGCTAGAGGACCGGAGACGCGACGATGTTACCACTGCCAGCGAGTCGGGCATCTGGCCCTTGTTTGCCCTGATGCAGATCGACCTCTTGTGCCTCGACCGCAGCAACAGCAGCCACAGCGACAGCAGCAGCAGCAGCAGCCACAGGGTGGCCATGTTGATCAGAGGAGGCAGCCAGCGCAACCTGCGAGGTGTGCCCCTGCTCCTCAGCCGCAGCTTGTTCAGGGTCGTGTTGCAGCACTTACGGTCGACGAGGTGCAGACTTCGGGTAGCATTGTCCTAGGCATTATTTTGATCTCCTGGCTTCCTGCTTTTGTGATATTTGATTCCGGGGCCACGCACTCGTTCGTGTATCCCGCTTTGGCGAGACGAATGGGTGTGGTGTCGGCCCCTCTTGATGCATTGTTGGAGATATCAGTATCGGTCGGAGACCGGATTCTCCTCCGTTCTGTTTATCGAGGGTGTACCATGGAGTTCGAGAGCGACACCGGTTCCAAGTTTTGAGGGTGTGGCGTATTATCCATTAATGGGCGATGTCTTCTTTCAATTTCCTGCTCAGGATTAAGGATCCTTGCGAGGTCATCATTGAGACCGGGCTAGGGTACTCCGTGTTCCTTGTTTGGTTGTCGGGATATCCTATATCGGGACCTCAAGGTACCCTCCCAAGGGGTCTTTCCCCCAGGCAGGGAATATCTTTGAAATATCCTTTGGATGATTGTCTTTCCCTCTCACTTGGAAGGTGCTGAAGCGAGTGGTGTTGAGTGCGATCGAGATGGAGTGTTACGGTACGAGGTCGAGAGCGTGGACTTCCCGTGATGAATCTGCCCAAGGAGCGCATGATGCTGGAGTTGCAATGATTATAATTTGACAACTATGTTTTCCTGAAGGTGTCCCGGTTAAAGGGCATCCTCAGCTTTGGTGGGCGGGGCAAGCTGAGTCCGCGTTTCATTGGCCGTTTCTCATCCTTGAGCGGGTTGGAGAGGTAGCCTATTGCATAGCCCTGCCCCCACAATTGGATTAAGCCATGACGTCTTCAATGTCTCGCAGCTGAGGCGCTAAGTCCACGGTCCTGCTCATGTCAACGCGTTCGAGCCGCTCGTCTTCGAGCCGGGCTTGTCATTCGTGGAGCAGCCGATCGAGATCAGGGAAAGGCGCGAGAAGAAGCTCCGCAACTAGACCGTCCAGTTGGTTAAGGTGCGATGGCAGCGACGTTCTGGTGCCAAGGCCATTTGGGAGCGCGTGGACGCCATGCGTGACGCATATCCACATTTTTTCCCTTCCTAGATGTTTTTGTTTAAATTTTGTGGACAAAATTTTCTAAGGGGGAAGAATGTTATATTTGTGTCACTTTTTAGCCTATGGGTAACCGTTGGGTCATTTCTGGTCATTTTTGAATTTTCATTTTTCGATCGGAGCCGCTAAAATTTTAGCTTTTGGCCATCTGCGTGAGCTTGAGTACTCCGATTGGAAATCTAACTGCATATTATGGGTCCTGGTACCCTTCTGTACTCCTCATAAAATTTTCATTGAATTCCGGTAACGTTTGAAAAATTATGCAGTTCCAAATCGTATCCGGGTTTTCTTCGAAACTGATTCGTTAAGTGGAATAGTGTTGGGATATTTAGTGACTAAGGTGACCCTAGGTAACCTTACCCCCCTCTTACTTAAGAGCTAAGAAACCCTTGGTTATTTTATATGTGAGTGGGTGAGTTTAGCCTAGGTTCACCCCCTTTTCATCTCTCTTTTCACCCCCCCCCCCCAAGTGAGTTTTGGGGGGTCTCTCTCTCTCATTTTTCTCACACTCGTAACCTCTCTTTCTCTCCTTCTACAGCAGCTGCTGCTGTGTGTATTTGTGTGTGTGAGTGTGTGTTGTTGAAGAAGAAGAAGGGGAAGCACAAGAGGTAGGGTTTGTGTGTGTTGTAGTGATTGTTGTTGTTTCCTTGTCTATTTTTCTTCTCTTGGCTCCCTCTAAGGCTTCCTTTGGCCCCTGTTTTCAGCCAAAGGGAGGCTGAGGAGGTGGTGGTGTTGGTGGTGGCGGTTGCGGAGGCGTCGGTGCGCCAAGAGCCCCGAATACACCCCTTTGTTTCCTTCCCTCCATTGGTATGCTCTTCCCTCCTTCCTTACTTGTTTTGTTTAGTAGTAGGGGTTGATGGAGGTGTCATGCATGCAAGTTGTATGTGTTAGGGTGTGTGAGAGGGCAAGGTAAGGCTTGGGACTGATCTCGGCGCGCGCGCGGGGTTGTCCGCGCGCGCACAGGGGCGCTGGCATGCGCAGACGGGGCGCTGGCCGGGGGGGGGGGGGGGGGGTCGCGCGCGTGCGCGCAGATGCGGGGCGTGCGCGCGGGGCTCCAGCTCGAGCGTGTAGAGCGCGCGAGTGCGCACAGGCGCGCGCGGGGAGCGCGGCTGGGTGTCTGGGCGCGCGGGCACGCGTGCGTGCACGTGTGGGTGTGTGCGGGGGCCACGCGTGTGGCTGCCCGAGGGTAAGGGTCATCAAATGGCCCGTGGCCAGAAAACCCGGCCCGCCCGGGCCCGTTCACGGGCCGGGCCAGCCCGGCCCGTTTTGAGGGAGGGCCGGGCATGGGCCTGCTTCTGGAGGCCCGGCCTGACCCACGGGCCAGCCCGAATTGGGCCCGTTCGGGCTGGCCCGTAGGCCCGTAGAAATAATTTTGCTCGTTTTAAAATTTCAAAAGGGGGTATAAAAAAAAAATTTAAACGGGGACATAAAGTCCCGCCCGACTTTATTAAAGTCTCTGTCGGCAGAGACTCTCCTCTCTGCATGGCAGAGATTTTAATTAAGTGGGGGGCCCACGCCCCCCACGTACACAATTTTCGACCGTTGGAGCCAAATCCAACGGTCGGAAAATAAAAAAACAAACCTTCAACGATGAGATTTTTTTTTACAAATAGGATATCATATGTTCTTTAATTCTCATCACACTATCTACTATCCGAAGTTCCGAACAAACAAATACATTCAGTGATTCAGCAAAAAAAAATATCACGCCGAACACTAAGAAGTCTTCTCTCAAGCCATCATACTCTCAAAAAGTCTTCCTGCAAGCTCCCAACAAGCTCCCTTTCAAGATCTCAGCAAGCTCTCAACAAGCTCTCTTTCAAGATTTCAACAAGCTCTTTTTTTATTACATCGGTGACATTTTCAATTTCTATTTTCTTTTAGTAGTTATCATATAATTATAGTTATTATAATGGCTCACAATCCAGTAGATGATTCAACCGGATCTCCTACTATACAATCTTCAAATCCAGCATCTTCTTCTACTAGTGCATTAGCATCTTCATCTAGAAAAACAAAATCTGCAATTTGGGATTTTTTTGAATTTATTGAAACTATGGAAAATGGAAAAAAAATTCAAAAAGCAAAATGTTTTTTGTGTAATAAACTTTTAAGTGCATCATCATCTCAAGGTACTAGTCATCTTAAGAGACATAAGGATAAATGTTTAGTAAAAAATAAAGTTGATATTAGGGATCAAATGTTATTAAATAAAAATGCTAGTGGTAATTTAACTGCATATAATTATGATGAAACACGTGCACGTCAAGAAATAGTAGATTACATGATTAGAGCTGAACAACCATTTACTTTTGTAGAAAAACATGATTTTACTGGAATGGTACAAAGAGGTTTAGCTCCACAATATAAAGGTTTTTCCGCTTCTACTGCTAAAAGAGATGTAATAAATCGTTTTTTAGTTGAAAAGGAAAAAATAAAGACTTTTTTTCAAAATTATGAAGGCAATATTTCTTTAACTTCAGATTTATGGACATCTATTCAAAATATTGGTTTTTTATGTATAACTGCACACTATATAGATCAAGATTGGAAATTAAATAAGAGAATAATATCTTTCAAAATGCTTGAATCCCCACATACTGGTTTAACAATTGCAGATGCAATGCATGAAGAATTAGTAAGTTGGGGTATTCAAAATAAAAAATTTCTGTTACACTAGATAATGCTTCAAACAATGATGTAGCTGAAGATCGTTTAAAACGTTTTTTGTCTTTAGAACCGATTCGAAATGATTTATTTCGTGTTCGTTGTTGTGCCCATATTTTAAATTTAATTGTACAAGATGGTTTATCACTTTTATCACCTTCAATTCAAAAAATAAAAGATATAGTACGTAATATTAATTCTTCTCAAGGTAGGCATGAACTGTATATTAAATGTTGTAAAGATTTATCTATGAAAAGAAAAAACATTAATAATGATGTACCTCACCGATGGAATTCCACATATAATCTTTTACAAATTGCTTGTAGATATAGAAGAGTTTTAAATGTGTATGTTGAACAATTATCATATAACAGAAGTTGCAATTTATCTGTCCCTGATGATTGTGATTGGGCCATGGCTAAACTTGTTAAAGATTTCTTGGAAGTTTTTGAAAATTCTACAAGAATATTTTGTGGTGTGTATTATCCAACTTCTTCTCGTGTATTCCACAATTATTTTCTATTTCTTCAACATTTAATAATTATTTTGAAAATTATAATGATATTTTTGATAATGTTTTATTTCTCATGAAAACAAAATTTGATAAATATTGGGGAACTGTGCCTTTGATATATTCTTTTGCTATTATTGTAGATCCTAGATTAAAAATTGATGCATTAGAAGGATGGTTAGAAGTGATATATAATGATAATGATAAACTTCAAACTAATATTAATTTGGTAAAATCTAAATTATTTGAATTATATGAACATTATAAAATGACAGTAGGTGTAGATCGAACAGCAAATACAATGCAATCTTCGAGCTCTTCATCCACCTCTCGTGCAGGACCTTTTGCTTTTATTAAAAGTAGAAGAATGTCATCTACTTCTTCTGCTTCAAATTTATCTGATTTACAACGTTATCTTGACCAAGCAGTCATTGAAACATATGATGATGAGGAATTTGATATTTTGTCATGGTGGAAAGCACAAGAATCAAGATATCCTGTACTTTCCATTATGGCACGTGATATACTAACAGTTCCAGTTTCTACTGTTGCATCAGAAGCTGCATTTAGTGCAAGTGGTCGTGTTATTTCAGAAAAGAGGAGCAGTTTGAGTGAAGACACTATTGAAGCATTAATTTGTTTGAAGGACTGGGATTTAGCTGATGAAAGAATGCAAGAAGCTGAACGAGAATCCCAAATTGCAGATGAATTAGCAAATATGCGATTATCGAGACCCTCATGGATGGGTGACAGTTCTCCTGAGGAATAGCAGTTTTTTAATGATTTTATAATTTTATGTAATTTTTTTTAATTGAAGTTGTGATATGCAAATGATTGACATATATGTAGGTGCCAACCTAGTTGGGATGTACATATCATGTAGTGATGCAGTTTCTCAACTAATTAATTTATTTAAACTTTTATTTTTAAAAATATTTTATTTTACATGAAAGGGTTAAAAACTTAAAAAGAAAAAAAATGACAGGGGGTTTGTTTTAATTTTTCACATCATTTATATTTCTCTCCATGGGTCACGGCTGGATACTATCCAATATTCCAATGGGATGTGATTGTGAGGTGTACCTTAAAAGACATTAATGAATTTTTTTAATGCAATATTTGTTTCTTCTTCTCTGTAACTCTGTTTTTTAAAAATAAAATAAAAATAAAAGTATATATTGTATAGTTTTTAATTACTCAATCCCACTAAATTAAAAGACATCATTGAATTATTTAAATTTCATATATTATCTTGTTTGTGTCTTAATGATATGGTATTGTTTTCAAGTAATAGAAGAAATATAAATTTGAATATAAAATCCAACCCCTAAACTTAATTTTTGTGTTATTTCAACATTAGTTTACAAATACACCACTTAAAAAAAAACAAATTTATTTAAAATATGGGCCCGCAAGCCCGCCCATAGGCCCGAAGCCCGAGCCCGGCCCGACAAGCCCGTTCAGGCCCGGGCCCATGGGTAGGGCCTGGGATTGAATATCTGGCCACGGGCCGGCCCGGGCCCGTTGGCCAGACAGGCCCGCGGGCTTGGGCCCAGGGCCGGGCTTGGGCCCTATTTCAACGGCCGGGCTGGCCCGGCCCGGCCCGTTGCCGAGGCCTACCCGAGGGTTCGGGTTGGTGTCGGGGCTCCCGGATATGCGTGCGTATGCGCGTACTCGCATGCGTGCGGGCCCGTATGCGTGCATATCCGAGTCTTTGGCGTTTCTAGTTAATTTTAAGTATTTTTATGTAGTTATACTCACCATTTTTTATGCCCTTGTCGTGCAGATCTTGGCAAACGGTCACGCATCGACCCGGATTGTGGTGAGTGGGTCGATCCAACCCAGTTGGGAGCCGTTCGATGCACGTAGACGTGCATTGGCCTCCCCTGGGGCACCATAACTGCATGTTAATCTTATTTTGTATTTATATGTTACTGCATGCTTTGTGAGGTTGCATCCATGACATATTAGGTATAATATGCTAAAGACTGTATATTCTAGTGCCATGTGTAGGAGCCCATACATGTTTAGATGCCACGATCCATGTTAGCATGTCCTTGATCCATGCATGTTCGCATCTAGCTTAATTTAGACTAAACCTATATGAATATGCATAGGATAAGCATGCCTTGGGAAATATTATAACCTTGTTATTGTGTTATTAAATGCTACCATGTTTAAGTCCTTAAATAAATTCTTCATAGTATAATTAATCCTTTCTTCCTACTTGGGATTAAGGGACCTTGGGAAGTCACCATTGAGACCCGGGCTAGGGTGGTCCGTGTTCCTTGTTTGGTTGTCGGGGTATCCTATGTCGGGACTTAAAGGTGCCCTCCCAAGGGGTTCTTTTCCCAGGCAGGGAACATCTTATACGTAATATATTTATTTATACCTGTATGAGCCATGAATCTTGTCTAAATGATTTTGGACAAGTATATGACTTATTAGGGGGTCATACCATGGCATGGTCACTACGAATGAAATGTCTTCCCCGCATCTAAGTTATGCGCCCTGGAGGGAATTCATGAGAATTCGTTGTGCTTATCGGTTTTGATAACCGGTGATGACGGATCCAAAGGGATCGTATCCGCGAGTATAGATTGGTTTCTTTCCTTCGTTGGATCCGCGTAGGGACTTCCGGGTTGAGACAGCCGGCCTGACAGAGGGCTCCCATCCGTAGGTGCTGCCGATTTGTGAGGATGTGCTGATCATGGGAGTATACCAGGTGTGGGCTTCCCTGGATACGAGCTACCGGTGGACTAAAGGCGTAGAAACAATCTAAATTTCTTCCCAAGAGCCTATACCACCCCGAGGAGGGGGTGAGGATGAGGGTATTGCTCCCTAAAGTCCTATGTCACCCTGTGGGGGTGAGGGTGCGGGAGTGGTGGGCTCGGGTTGATACTCGACCCACCAGCGTAAGTAGTTAACTCCCTATGGTGGAATTTAATTTAATTATAATGATTAATATGAGTTGTGTTGCATGGATTGTTCCATTCACTGAGCGTGTCGCTCACCCCTCGCATATGTTTTCCTTCAGTTGACGCTGAGCCGGATCCGAGAGAGGAGCTCCCCTTGGCGTGGTATGAGTAGGAGACCCATGTTCACGTTGGATGTCTTGCGAGTGAAAGGCCATCAGCATCCCCCTTTTTCCTTGTATGTATTCTACTTGTGCTTGTGCACGGTATATGGATTGTTGATGTCTTTTGTTGTGTATATTGGCTCTCACAGGACAGTCGATTGTGTACTCGAGTCTGTATATATGTCTTTGAATTACAGACTTAGTCGTTTGAGCTTCCGCCTTTTCATATACTTGATGTCAGTTACTTGATTATTTCTTTATTTGCTTTGATATTGTGGAGTCCTTATTTGATCTCGTGTATGGATTGCTGATATCATTTATATATTTGCCACGCCTCGGGGACGGCCGCCCTGGGGCGTGACAATAATAGAGTAAATTTTTTTTATTAACACGCAGTCCATTTTACAATCTCATACGCTATGATAGCATAATATATACTGTACAAACATAGTGTATACTATATCATCATAATATATACTACACTATCATAGTGTATACTATATCATCATAATATATACTACACTATCATAGTATATATTGTAGTTTATTTTTTTATTTTCTCACTATAAAAATAATATACTAATGCATTTCAGTAAAAAAAAAAAGTGGAATGAACTGCAATTGAGACTACGTGTATCTTTTTCCTATTTTTTATGGTGCATGTTCAAATTGCAATCTCATTTCTCTAATGACATGTATACTTGACTTATGTACTTCATCAGGTATAGTGTTCATTTTATTTTATTTTATTTGTTGCAAAAATGACTAGATACTTCATTAGTGTACATATTTCATTTTTGAAAAATAACACATAATTATATGAAGTGCGCAACAAAAAAATCAAAACAAGTGTAAACCACTGACGGAACTGTCAACCAAGTGAAACTACTTTTCCCGCACACAATTTGATTTTTAAAAAAAATAAATATGCACTTATCTAATGAAGTTCATGTTTCTCAAAAAAAAAAATTGAAATGTTTACATTTATAAATATTTAATTGAATTTATACTAACATAATAAATATTATACTACTTTAAATTATTTCATATACTGTGCATTGGGTGACATCAAGAATAACTGCAAAGTGTCTTGAGTATAACAATGCATGCTTTTTCTTTATACATTCTTTGGGAAGAGAGAGTGATTGCCCCATCCATAAATCCATTTCTCATCTTACTAATTTGAAAGTAGCCTGGAGGAGAATATTAAAGGTCAGAACAGATGAGAAATATTCATCAACCTGCTATTAAGTTATCAAAATCTATGTGGGTAAAGCATATGAAAACAGGTTACATATGTGGAGTTATGGTGACTAATATTGATACAGTGCTGTTTCCGACACTTTCAACATCAAAAAAAGGTAATGGTGACTGAACACTGTAGTTGCTGAAAAGAGACAAAACCACTACCCTGTCTTTTTGTCTCTGAAAATTTTAGAAGCATATGCTTTATGAGACGCAACATATGCCATTCAAAATAATACAGACAATTCAATGCATTCACTTATTCAGTTGAAAAAGATTATGACAGCAACATGTTTCCTCCCCCCATCAACATCTTATGTTATTCACAAAACTGACCCATCAAAGCATCATAGAGACATAGAAGTCTATGTTTTCTTTCATTTTCAAGGAAACATAAAGTTCACCAATTGCTTCTCTTCAAACAAAATATCCATGATTTTTCTTCCCTTTTCTGTTCTGTTGAGCACATTCCAATTGCACAATTCAATTCCATTCCTCCTACCATTAACTACAGCCCCACTCACCACATCATCATCATCATCATCATCATCATCATAATAATAATAATAATAATAATAATAAGAGGGTTCACAAGAGAATTTGTCATGTCATACCACCAAGTCTGCAATGTGCAACCCAACCACCATGGGCCCAAGAGTTATAATTGATTGATGAACATAAAGGATACACAAACATGAAACACAAGAATTTTATTCATATTAAGAACTGGAGGCCTAATATAAATCAAATAAATCTGCTATTTTTAAAATTTACAAGGAACGCAGATGTGGACACCAATTTATTCTCTACCCTTCTAATAACATCAACAAGACAGATAAAACTGACACCATATAAACAGAGTTCACTAACAAAATTTTGTGCCAGAGATTCAACCAGTGACCAAATATTCTACCCAGCGAGAGATTGGTATTGGAGGACTTAAGTAGCAGCAACTGGGGGAGGAAAGGAAGCTCCATGGAAGAAAGGTGGTGGAGAGTTGCAGCGTAAATTATTTGCTTTGCCGAACTCATTTTCTTTTATTTCTACCTCTTCCTCCTCTTCTTCATCCTCCACATCCCACATAAACCTTGCATATGAACCCATTACATAACTGCAAAAACATACAAAGAAGAAATTCAGATCAAGCAAAGGAGTATTCCTCGATCAATTTTTCATGCAACAAGTCCTTTAGTTTGCAGGACAAAGAGAATCCATTTCCAAAACTACAGCAAAACTACACAGGTTGGCTTACCAGTCATCCGGATCAGCTTGAATCGCACGTTCAAAGTAGCTCTCAGCCCTTGGAGCATCTTTGTCTGACTGCCATATAAGATCGCCATACAGAGCAAGATTGGAAGCATCAGTCGGGTTTGCCAAAATCGCCCGGCCACAATAATGTTCAGCCTTCTCAAGATTACATTGGACCTGTATCATCCAACAAGGAATGCAAAAACTCATTATCGTACAAAGAATACAAATGCCTTCAACAAAAAGAAAAAAAGAAACAAAAAGCAGTCCAATAGATGAGCAACCAACAAAATACTAAAGAACAGCTTCAAAACAAAAATCTGCCGAACTTTATTGACTAATATATGCTGCAAGAACCCACACAGATGTTTGTGTGGGTTCTTGCAGCGCGCGTGTGTGTGTGTGGTCGTGCTGCAATCCTAGATGTTTAAACTAAAAACCACTAATTCAATTACATGAACTTTAGTCACTCATCTACTTGATCATTTTTTTTTTGGTAATTAGATAAAAAAAAATGAAATTTTGGCACAAAATCAGATTTTTTATAAACAAATTCAATAAAACAGTGAATATAAAGAACACCAAAACCCAGTAACAATGAAGAGGAAACGTTTCAACCAAAAAAATCAGCACCAATCAAAATCTAAAATCGGGGTTGTTACCTCTTTCAAGAACTTGGAGTAATTCCCAAGAAGAAGGGGATTCCCCGGGTCCGCCTTGATCATCTTCTGATAATACGCGTCCATGCTCTTATTCCCATTATCCGAATCCGAAGGACCAAACCCTCCATCCCCATCTCCTCCATCCGAACCCCCTCCACCATTACCACCACCACCACAGATCTTCCCCCCTCCACTTCCACATCCACCCCCAAAAACAAGCGTCGAACAAGCCGCCCCGCTATCCTTCTTGTCCAACACACAACACTCATCATCGACGGCCGTCATCAACCCTTCCAAGCCGGCGCTCGACAAGATCCGACTCAGAGCCGACGTCGGCCCCGATTCAAACCCGGGATCCTCGACCTCCATGTCCTCTTCAACGGAGACCGAAGACAGCCCGCGAGAGATTTTTGGGGGAATCCTCGTCGATCGGAGTGCGCAGAGGTCGGTCTCCGACGACGTCCGGCCCATCCTCTTCATCGAAGGACAGTTGTACTCGTCGGACGGAGACGACGAGAACGAATTCTGCGTATGGGACATGGACAGGGAGGGGAGGTGGTTCCCGGATCGGGTCCGTCGGATCTTCGAAGATTGATCGCTCTCCGGCGAGGTATCCTTCGAGTGGGGGAGCCAGGACTTCTGGATCGGATGCGAAGCGCTTCGGAGAAGCATTTTGCGTATGAAAAAGCCCTATCGAAGGTCGAAACCCTAAGAATCTGTTCTAACAAAACCCTAAAAAGAATCTGAAGAACTGGAATCTCACCGAAATCTCGCTTGGGACGAACTAAAATAAAGGAGACTAAAATCGCAGCGGTCTTATTTATACATTTACCTAAACGAATCTGGACCGTCGGATGGATGAACGTTCAAGGGGAGGAGGCTTCGTGTGCTCCAACGGCTGACGTTTGTTCTGACGTGTGGGCCCACTGGGCTTACAAATAGACGGCTGTGAGGGGAAGTTGTGTGGACTGTGATGTGAGGGGGTCCATCAGAACCGTCGTTCGTGACGTCTGGCGATGGCAGTGAACGGCTCAGAATGAATTCGTGACACTTGAATCACTGGTTTTCAAACACCCTCCGCGGTTTCGCAATTTTTGCACGTGACACTACGTACCTTTTAGTGTGTGGTACTGTATTTTTCTCGAATGAACAAAAAAAAAAAAAAAAATACATATTATATTTTGTATTTTTCTCTAGTGAACATATAAAAAAACAAGGGATGGATTTTTCATAACCTGAATATTTGTTTAGTTTAGATGATTTTGTCATGCATTTTCAAACACTGTATTCGCTATTGACATAGAATTTTGAATTTCATGCATTTTGCATATAATATTGACATAATATATCAATAAAATCGTTTAATTATCTTCATATTATTATCATGCATTATTTGCTTGTATTATATCAGATGAAACAATTTCTTATTATTTTGTGATTATTCATGGTTAGAGAATTTCTAATTAATATGTCCTTATATAAATGTTAAAATATATGAAAATGTTAAACTCAACTACATTTTCAACAAACAAATGCAACCCTATATGCAGTTCGCGCCAATTTTTTTACTTCAAAAAAATAACACATCATTAAATGAGATATGTATTTTTGTAACAAATGAAATATATATTCCAGAAGACTATATAGACTCATTTTCATTTATAAAACGTATAAAAAAATTCTAACAAATGATATACTTCATTATAGTGAGTGCAATGTCTAACGAGATATATAAGTATGTAAATGAGACTGTAAAATGGATTGAGTATAACAACCATCTAAAATCTAATGAATCCATAATGGACTGTATGGAAGTTAAAAGCTTTTTCAATACATCCGAATGTCATCCTTTTCCGTGTTGTAAATAATTTCCTGGCTGTTAACGAAAAACTTTCATCGAATAAAAAGAAATCGCTTTTAGCCCTCGTTTGGATATTAGATAAGCTCCGGATAACCCCGGATAACTTTGGATAAAAAAAAATTTGTGTTTGGAAAGCTCGGATAAACCCAGATAAAGTGTGCTAGAATAAACTGGTATAAAGTGGTATACGGATTTCAATCAACCCCTAGAATAAAATTTATCCTAGGTTATTCCACTCAAAGAATAAGTGGGCTCACTGTCAAATCAACAGTCATTATCTTTTATAAATCACCTGTCAAATCAACTATCATTACTTTTTTACCTTTTATAAATCTTTATGTATACTTTATTCACATTTTACCCAAACAACAAAACATTTATTCTTACAATTCCCAACGAGAATAATTTAAAACACAACCAAGCACAAAATCACTTTATCATTATTTATACTCACTTATGCTCAAATAAATAAATACCTAAAAATAAATCATATTCTATATCCAAACATCGGTGAATTGATAGACCCTTTACATGTGATAAAATAGTGGTCCTTTGGAGGAACCATGTGACTACAGTGAAATAACAGGAAGGTATTGTTTGGAAGAGGACGGATGGAGGGTCAGTGGTACATGGACAGGAAGGTAGAAACATTTTCTACCAAAACTGATTATCAAGCATTTTATGTGATTATAACAGGGCTGGAATTGTTTTTTACATGACCTTTTTCTACATGACTTTTTTCTTTCTTCTTTTTTGAATTGTTTTTAAATTTACCTGTATCATCTAATCACTTTGGACTTTTTTATTACTGAAATAGAAATGATCACAATTTCACTAAAAAAAAAGTTATTGTTTATCATAAGGTCCCAAATGATACAGAAACGTTTAATTTAATGCCACTTTTTGTTATAAAAATTAAAGAAGGCACATTCAGAACATCTTCTCCATGTTGTAGTCAAATTTCTTTGTCCATATTTAATTCAATTCTTTTTTCAACATTAAAAAAAATCCAACAATAAGACAAGTCTCATTTGTATACAACTAAAAAAATTTTGTGCACAAATAAAAAAATCATTAGAAAAACACAAGTGAATTCTGCTACCTCTGACTATTATTCATCCAAAAAAAATTCCAAATCATCACAAAGCATCCAATTTTTTGTTGAGGAATCCATTGCAACTGTTTTGTCAACTTATAAAAGGTCTAATTTTCTTTAAAAAAAAGAAATATTTTTGGTAAAGAAATATTAGAAATGACAAAATGATACTGAAAATTGTGTATAAATTCACAATCAGATGAGGTAACAAAACACACTGCATTATTACTGAAACAACAAACAAAGGAATTCCTAATTAGGTGTGTTTGTGCATTAAGGAAACCAAAGAAAAATGATAAAATAAGTATTTTTTTTCCCTTTCATCAATAAAAAAATACCTGGTGTTCGTACCAAACATATAAAAGAGATTTTTTTTTTCATTTTTTTCTCTTGTTTTACTAAAACAGTTGACTTTTTTTTATCCTTAAGAGATAATGTGAGTAAAAATGAGAAAAAAATATTTCATGTTATTTATTATCAGACACAAACAACAAAATGGTTGCCCACCACCCCCTCCAAGGTCATCACCATATCATCAACATAACCTTTTTTTTTTTAATAATCTTCTCTATTTATAACAAAGATTATAATACTCTTTGAGAACACGAGATCTCATGTGAAGACATATCAGCCGTAGAAGCCTTGCATGTTGACAACCACCACCTCCAACTAGTATAGCCTTCTCATTGTCCAGTTCTCATGGAGGGCCTCACAAGGTGGTGATTCATTCAGACTCCAAGCATTGTATCCTTTGCAATCAGACAAGCCACAGAATAATAACAAACAAAATTTCTCTAGTTTTAGAGTAAGGTCGGCCAATTAAAATAAATAAATGGATGGACACCATAAAGAATGTTCTAGTGCATGATAGACCATTTCAATTGAGTTAAAGCAATATTCAAGCAGAAATCATTATTTGGTGTCATCAAATGTCTAATAAAAATATATACTCTATTGTGTCAGTATATACTGTAATACAAAAAATATAATAATATATGCATTCAATTCATACTAGTATGTATTTCATTTTTCATAAAAGAATATACATCATGAAGTATATACTACAAAAAAAAATGTGCATGCTGCAAAAGGGACATCACAAAGGACTAGACCTTTAACACCCCGTTTGGATAGCAGGTTAAGAGAGTACAAGGGGGGTATATGGGTGGTATAAGAATGGATAGGGAAAATGGCTGTTTGTTTGCAGAGTATAACTCGGTATTACTAAGTCAGTTTAAACGAGTATAAGAGAGTATAACAATTCTAAGTAACCTCTAGGATAAACTATACTCAGTTAATCTATTCTTATGGGCCCACATATCAAATCAACTTTTTACACTTTATCACATCAAATCACCTATCAACACCTTTTATACATCAAATGGTCCACATGTCAAATCAACATTTTTACACTTTATTTATATTTTATTCTTTATCAATCAATCAACTCAATCTTTATTCTTACGTTTTCCAATGAGAATTAAAAAAACACAACCAAATAGAAAATCTCTTATTCATGTAGAATTGTTATCTATACTGATATAGTTATCTATCCAGAATAACTCAATTCCTCAATCCAAACCGGGGCTCAACATATTCCAAACCTTTATATGAGAAAAGGACAAGGCACAGCCAATACAACCCATCATTTACAATGGGGCTCAGCTTAGAATAAACAATCTTGCAGTTCACCACCTCCACACAATCACTCCTGGCACCCATTTCAATACATGACCCTGTGACTCCTCCAAAACACATATTTCAGAGTTTGTTTTCATATGGCTCGGCCACGCTGACTCTTATCTTGTAAGTCAGAAGGGGCCATCAAATCGATTCATGATGAGAAGGTGAAAAGGGAAGAGAAAACAAAACAAAGCTTGACATTGAAAATGATATCCTATCATTTCATTGGCCACCACCGAGGCTGAACCACCTGGAGCTACTGATTTCGACATGCACGGTGGAGGTTTTTTTAGAGCTATTCATTATGATTTAAAAAAAAAATTAGAGGGCTTTGTTAAATACGGAAAGTGAAGACTCCTTGTCAAATACAAGTATATTATTTTCACTAGACAGTAGACAGAAATATGATTACAGACCTACAAACATCTTAAAATAGATAAACTAAGCCACATATGGCTAAGAAATAGCATGAAGACGCGACATATGAAACTGAAGAATGCGCACAGCACAATCACTTCTGAAATTCACCTACTTTCATATTCTGCAACAATAGGGGATTCAATTATTTGTTTCATATGCAAAATGCAAACCGTCATTTTAAGATAATGAGAAGGTAATATTCTTCCTGGAAACTAATAATAGAGGGCTTCTTCCAAAGTAGCTAAATGATTCTACAACACTCAATTGTCTCGTTATTGATGCCTTAAGATAATGAATTAGATTTCTATGTTTTTTAATAAATTGATTAATCTAGGAGGCCATATGAAACAAACGAAACAAAACCAGCCAAGCTAAGGTATGAACCATTTTCCTCACAGTTGACAATGTGACCGCATATATATGTTAATGGAGTTGAACGAAATCGTCTTCAACGAAAGGCATTCATCTTCCTCCAAATCTGACAATTAAATTTCGTAGATAACTTGAGAATGTCTAACTTAAACTGGAAAAAGCCTCTTTCCACATTATTGAAATGAATCTGTTGCACTCCAGATGCCTTATTTGAAGATGACTTAGCAGATAAATTTCTAAGTTCAACTATAAAGGAAAGAGAACAAAGATGGGCAAGAAAAGGAGGAGAGCCAAATGATGTCCACAACTCATCTCTCATCAGAAGAATTTACTATGCAACAATATTGAGTTTCACATTAATTACAACAAAAATTTCAGCAAGAAAGCTTGATGTCCTAAACAGTGCTCATCATGGAGAGGTTCTAGATTGTCCAAGTGAAGATCCTGGGCAAAAATCGATGATTTATATTTTAAATGGAGTTTGTCATCTACTACTAGCACCATCAAGTCCAAGAGTCATCATTCTTTGAATCCATCAAGGATTAAGTTCTGGATTGTCCATTTGCAAACCAGGACAAGAAACTCAACGTACAACCCAAATGGATGACATCTATTACTAGCACTGTCACATATGTGGCTTATGATCGCTGCGGAAGTTCATCATGGACAGTTTGGATTGTCCATGTCAAAATCTGGGTAACAGGGACAAACACAAATCTCAGTGACTTTTTAGCATGATGTCAAGTATAAACACTGAACATGAACCAAACTTGGAACTAAAATAGATGTATAATGCGTATCAATACAGCCTAAAATACCTTGGGCCAATAAATATCAAAGAGTAATCCAAAATATATAATGCTACATTTGCTTTTGATAAGGTGCAATCTAATCCAAATATGCCTTAAACCACAAAGGATCCTTAATGGCCAATCCTAAGAATGTATTTGTTATGTATTTAGCATATTTATGGAAATCATCTTGTGCCAACTCTAGAGTTTATTCATAATTTATTAACCATTACTAGGAAGAACCTGCGCAACTGTTATTTAGATCCTGTCACGAGAACAACAAGTAAATTACATGCATGGAAGGTTAGTTGCATTAGAAATATCTGAAGCAATGTAGTACTATTGAATGTGAATGTATGGAAGAGATATGTCATCAATTGCACCAATTAGTAAGTTAGGCATACATAGAACAAAGCAAAAGATGCATCTAAAGAAAATATGATAACAACCTTGCAAACAGATATGCACTATTCATAATGTTATCCACTCTATCTTGTCTCAGGGTAACAATACACGTTCATCAAAATAAATATTCATCCATATGAAATCTATAAGAAAGTTCATAAACATGTCGCTCAAGAACTCCCTCCTCAAGAAAATATTGACAATGGTCTAAACTCTAAATTATGTTCTGCTAAATCCTCTAGATGTATTTACAGCCAAATTCTTGTGGTCACCTTCTAAACCGGGATCCCTTGTTCGGTCCGCCACTATCCCTTCCATCCCATGTGCAAGCCCAGAAGAACAATGACATCTGGAAAAGAACAGCAAAGAATATCCTAACCCCATCCCAAATATGACATAAAGCTGCTTGTAGACCTGATCAAGAAAATTGACATGTGAAACCAGAAAATGCTACTTTTACTTCCAAAGAGAGCATAAGAGAAAGATCAAATATGTTTGTGTGTGATTCAGCATTCTCACATCTCATATCAAACACTCTCCATGCTGGCTATATTTATCTCATAGGCTGCTTTTGGTGGATATAAATTCAAGAGGGCAAGAGGTAATGAACAGGAGTTCCATCAAAATCTAATAATCTAAAAGCTCATCAGCCTAGCCATTGAAGAGTGCTATAAATGCCACTCTGCTCAGACAAATTCTCATGTACAATGTTAGAATACAAATTTAATATGTAAAAATTGTGCTTAGTTTTCTTCTAGTGCTTACGAGGATCTAAGCTTTGTTGTAAGAGAGCTGGTTTATAATGAAAATGGATCAATTCCTTGTCCATTCATCAATTCCCGGATATTTATGAATTTTTGATGAACTAGGTGGACACCTTTTTCCTTCAAATAAAATATATGATGCAAATTTTGATCATTGTTGTCCTCTAATGAGTCAGTGCGTCTTCATATCTCAATGATATCTATGCAAAGATGAGAACACGACTCTCCAATGAAAATATTTCTCAAAATAAAATGACTAACACATTGAACCCAACCTGCACGCATTTTTTTTTTATGCATATACTTAGCTAATGAAAATTTTTTTTTTTAATGAAAGAAATTCATACCCAATGTATATATTGATATAATAGAGTATATGTTGATATAATAGAGTATATACTGCATTATGCGTTTTCATATATTATGTTAGTCATGTGGCGACGACAAATGGGTGCAAAACGAATAGAGTGTATTAGAACCCTTAACCTTGATCCAGGATGAGCCTTCTTTATAATCAAACACCTAAACACAAGCTACAAAATGAAGCAAATGAAGAATCCTTATACACGTCGTCATTCTTGCAATCATAATCATGTGATTTCTAACCTAGCATATACCCAATTAGAGGAAAGCAAGAAACTATGTATTCACTATTCAATTAATTCAAGTATATATTTCACTTGTTTCTTTTTTTAATATATATATTTCACTAGACAATCATATATCTTTTCACAAAAATTTAAAATATTTTGGGATTGTAAAAGAAACTGCTCATAATAAGTGAATATGACGATATTTTAGAAGGAAAAATGTATATAACCCTTGAAAGTTTGCTTATATCCTACCAACCCCTCTTTTTTTCGAAAATCCGTATAACCCCTTATTGTTTGGATTATATTGATATACTCCATTGTTGTTAACACTTTCAAATTGGGGTGGGGTGTCGTTAACTTAACCACACATGTTTAAATTACATTTTTACCCTTGTCACTTTCCAAGGGAAAATGCATACAACCACCTTAAAGTTTGCGAATATCTATATTGACCCCTCATTTTTTTTAATATCTATATAACCCCCTATATTTTCTCATGAATAAAGATTTAGGCCCTCAAATTAGTTTTCTGTCAAATTTTAAAGAATATTCTGAGTATATTTTATCCATCTAAAGGTTCTGCAAATGTGTTTATCAAAATAGCCTCATGAGATTCAAGAAAAATTCAATATGATCTCTCTAAATAACCAAATACACTCCATAAAAAAATATCCCACCACATTTCTTATTTAATGTGTTAAGAATAAATTATTATATATTGTTAGGTTAACCACACACAATTTTTAACCGGATAACAGTAGGGGGTGATATGAATTAAGCGCGGGGGTTATATGAATATTCAGAAAATAAAGGGATGATATGTATATTCACAATCTTTAAAAAGGGGGGTTATATGAATATATATTTACAGAGTGACGTTAAGTAACAAAATATTCTAAGAATATTCTTTCTAAATTGATGGAGGGGTTCTTTGATTAACCAAGAAAACTTTCAAGGGGTTATATGGATTTTCAAAAAAACAGGGGTGAATATGGATATTAGCAAACTTTCAGATTTATATTTACCAAACATGCCATTACCTGTGGAGGAAGACGAGTCGTCGTCCTGCTCCGGCAGTGGAGGCGAAGTTCCGCCGCGTCGCCGCCTCCAGGAGGCGAGGCCTTCCTTGGGGACCACCGCAGTGGCGGACGGCTGAGATGGTTGTGCCCCAGAGGTGAAATATAAGATGGAGGGCGGATGTGATGTGAAAAGATGGAGGGCGGCGAAGGCGGCGGAGGGGTTTGCGAGCAGACGCACGTGCGGAGGAGAGAAGCCATCTCCTCCTCCCTCTTTTACGGGAGCTCGTCTTTTTTTTGGACCACCGTTTTCATCACGAGCCCGTCTATTACCATCGACCTAAATTCTCTCCCCCCTGGTCTACAATTTTTTATCCGTAATATTTTAAAAGTGACGCGATCACCGTAATATTTTAAATTTTTTTTATCCATCATAAATATTATAAATACACAAAAAATAAATATTATAAATAAACAACATTTGCATATACAATCATATATTTTTTTTTTAAGAAAATGACGAAATGTAGACCATTTTATAACTATCAAACTTGAGTTACATAAGGTCTGAATAATCATATAAATTAATTCAACATTCGCATATCCAAAATAGTCTTTCTTGTTCAACATTCACACATCCAAATTCAATTAACCAACACATCCACATTATATTTTAGCTTTTTAACAATGTGTATGAGTAAAAAATGTATTAATGTGAATATGTTGGTTGGTTAAATTTGGATGTGTGATTGTTAAACAAAGAAGAATGTTATGTCAATAGTAAGTTTTCATTTGCAAAAAAAAAAATTTTGGATTTGTGAATGTGTATGATAGGTTGGATATATGAATGTTGACCCAACCCTATATGATTATGTATGCAAATGTTGTTTATTTATGATATATTTATTTGTTATATATTTATGATATATTTATTTGTTATATATTTATGATATTTATGATGGATAAGAAAATTAATTTATTGTCAATTAGATAGTGTTGGGCAACACACATTAGGTCATGTTAAACATCACGGTTTGACTCAGAGTATATCAAATTAAACAAGTTACGGTGACCCAAGGTGTGTCGCTCCGCTTTTAAAATTTTACTGTTGAAAAATTCTGAACGACACAACTTGGATCACATTAGACACCCTCGTATGACTGAGTTTGTGTCAACTCAGGCTAGTGGGATGAGTGTGTGAAATAGAAAATGTAAAATATGTTTAAATTTTTATTAGATTGAGGGGAAAAGAATTTGGGTTGGTGGTAATAAACGGGCTCTTTTATCACTCCTTCTACAGGAAACGTATCAAGCTCGGTATCCCTCGGCCCCACAAATATTCGGATTGAAAATTGATTTATTTTTTTTAGAGTTTTTTTTAGTTTCCATCCCACTTGTAAAACAACTGAATTATTGTAAACCCCCTACAAAAAATGATTTTATATCTTATTAAAAAAATCTAAATATTTAGTATTATTTAGTTTTAGCTCCTTCTAAATAGATAAATTATTTAAAAACCCCTTCAAACCATTTCTTTAAAGTTCTTACAAATTTAGTACAATTTCGTATAATGTAACACCATTTCGTAATAATCACAACATTTCACATCATTTCGTATTAGCTAATTGTACTGTTTTATACCATTGTATATCAATTATGTTATTTCATTCTATTTTGGACCATTTCATACTGTTGTGCACCAATCGTACGAATTTTTTTAATAAGAAAAAGGACGTCTGGGTGTTTTGTGAGGCAAAAATTTAAGTGGTCTTATAATAATAATAAAGATTTTTATTTAGGAGGGAAAAAAACTAAATAACCTTGAATGATTGAATTTCTTAATAAGATGTAATCACTTTGTAAGTGGTTAATAATAAAATCATGGAAAATTAATTAGAGGTTATTGGGGACATCTCTGTAATAACAATAGGTCCTTGAACTTTTTCTTATTTTCTTTAGGTCCCTAAGATGGTTGAGTTATTTTTTCTAGGTCTCTGGCACTAACAGTCGTTTCATTTTGTGTGCATTCTTCTCGTTATACCCCTAGTGTGTACACTCTTATACACAGTATGTACATTCTTATATCTGTTACAGGTATTGTGTGTTACACTGTGCACATTATTATCCACAATGTGTACACTCTTATATCTGTTACAGGTTCTGTGTGTTTCATTGTGTACATTGTTATCCGCGGGAGGAGTTGGGGGGGGGGGGGCCTCTGGTGGAGGCGAGATCGGTGCAGTGGGGGGGGGGGGTGGAGGTGGTCTCATCTTTTCATTTGTTTGGGGGAGAAAAAGAAAAATTGAGGGAGAAATGGCAAAACATATTGAGTTGGTGGTAAAAAAGGAAGGAAAAAAATTAGGTTGGATGGAAGCTGGGTGGAAGGATCTAAACATAATACCACCACTAACTGAGGGACCCAAAAAGAATAAGAAAAAATCCAGGGACCTATTGTTATTACAGAGGTATTCCTAGGAACCTCTAATTAATTTCTCCTAAAATCATTTTTTGTAAGGGATTTTCAATAATTCACTTGTTTTACAAAGGGTAGAAATTAAATAACCATTTTTTTATTAGGCTTTAGACGAATTTTTAAAATGGAGCCCAAATTCAAAAGATATGACTTGTTTAATCTTATACATCATTTTATTTTAAGTTATAATAATATTACAAAATAAATATACAATATTTTTTAATAATTTTAAAAGCCTAAAAGCAACAAACAATTAATATTTTAATAGAATGAAAAAATTATAAAATCATAAAAATAACTAAAAGAGTTTGAGCACTATTTATTTTAAACAACTATAGGGATTAGGGAGGGATGGAGGGAGGGAGAAACTTTTATTATCGTTGAAGAGATTTAAGGAGGGGTGAAAATTTTAGGCTTAATTTTGATAAAGAATGTGTGTTGAGATAAATTAATTCATGAGCAAAAGTGACGCATATCACTGTTAATTTATTTTATTTTAATAATCATGTGGTTATTATTAGGAATAATTGATGAGTTTCATGATTTCCTCCAATTTTCAGATTCTTCTCCAAGCATATTAAATGGGGTTTAGGAAAGCCAACACCATATTTTCTTTCAAATTCCTTGTAACCGATGTACAACAAATCTTGCCACATTTGCTTTATTTCAAATTCTTTGTAATTAATGTATCATTGCTATATATTTAATAGCATCCAATGAATGACAGCAAGGTTGAATCTTTACATGGTATTAGAGCACATAATAGCAAGCTAGTTTTTTTTTTTTTCCTTCGATCCTTCATTTCTGCTCTCATGGCAGACAACACCACTCTTCCCCTATTACCTCACAACACTATTCTCCCCTTGCCACCCCTTGAATCTGACCTCACCTTTTCCTTCCCCACTCTTGGAAAATCCATTCTGTCGGAGATCCCTGTTAAGCTTGCTGATGATAATTATTTATTGTGGAAGGCACAGGTCCTTCCAGTTCTTCGTGGACATGGACTACTTGATTTTGTCCGTGGTGATGCTACTCCACCCGTGGCGACGATGGTTGATGCCTTTGGTACGACGGTACCTAATCCTGAAGTGGCGAGATGGAAACGCCTAGCCCAGCTGATCTTGGGCTGGCTCAATAGTTCGTTGGATCAAACTACCCTTTCAAAAGTGATTGATTGTGAATCGGTAAGAGACACGTGGGAGTCCCTTGAGACGTTCTACAGCAAACACACCCGTGCATGGGTGAGTCGACTGAAAGAAGAGCTTCAGTCCCTTTCCAAAGATTCCATGTCCATGGCTACATACATACAACAGACAAAGCAACTCTCTTTGGCTCTTAGTAGCACCGACAGTCCCGTCTCCGATGATGACCTCGTTCATACCTTACTTCGTGGTGTAGGCTCAGAGTATGATGCCATAGTGGTTGCCTTTGTTGCTTGTGATCATTTACCTTCTTTTCAGGTAGTTGTTGGAAAACTACTTGAGTTTGAGATGAGGATAGCTCATCTATGGTCTATATCTGAAGCCTCGCACACTGCCCTCTATTCGGCTTGTGGCAACACATCCAACTCATAAAATCATGGTGGATGACCGCACTACAACCAAAGTCAGATGCGTGCTAGAGGGTGGTCTGGTAGTCATGGACAACATTACTATCGTAGCTGAGGTCGCAGTCATTTTCATGCTAATAATTATGTCGGTCGTCCACAAACAATGACACAGGGGACTGGAAAACGACAATTTACTTGTTTTAATTATGGTGAACCGAATCACCGTGCCACAAATTGTGAAGCTAATGACGAAACAATTGCTACCCATCAATCCTTTCTTGCAAATCAGGTTGTTGATCCAAATGATTCTGTTTGGTACGCCAAGCAACCGATCATATAACATCGTCATCCACAAATGTTCAAGGTATAAAACCTTATAATTCTTCAAATTTTATTATGGTTGGCAATGACAACAATATTCCTATTACTGGCATTGATGATATCACTATTCCTTACTCTTCTCTCAAGCTTCAAAATGTATTTATTGTATTGGTGATCAAGAAAAATCTACTCTCTATTTATTAAATTGCTAAGGAGAATGACTGTTATTTCTGCTATTTAAATGGGGTTTTCTTATCAAGGAGGTGAAGACGGGACGGACAGTGCTTAAGGGCTTCATTGAAGATGGACTATTCCCGATCAATTTTGGTGCAACTTCTACTTCTCCAGTTTACTTGCTTGCAAATAAAGTCACTAGCCGCATTTGGCATACGCGGCTAGGACATCCCAATTTTAAGGTTTTAAAAGAATGTAGTAGATCTTTACCATTTTTCAATAATATTGCACATGAATTTTGTGAAAGTTGCCAGTTTGATAAATCCTCTCGTCTTCCATTTGCAAATCAAATCTCTTATGCTACCATGCCATTACATGTCTTACACTCGGATGTGTGGGGTCTAGCACCCACCCCTTCTTATGATGGCTTTCGGTTTTATCTTGTGATAGTTGATGAATTTTCTAGATATATATGGTGTTTTCCGATGGCACATAAATCAAATGTTAGATTTATTTTTTCAAAGTTCATTATTATGGTTGAAAATCAACATAACTCCAAGTGAAAATATTGCAATCTGATGGTGGTGGGGAGTATATTAGTCATGGGCTTAAAATATTTCTTGAAAGCAAAAGGTATTCATCATCGCCTCTCATGTCTTGGCACACCGCAGCAAAATGGTCTCGCCGAGCATCGCCATAGACATATTGTTGAGACCGGCTTAACACTTATGGCCCATGCCAAAGAACCTTCATTTCTCTGGAGTGCAACCTTCAACTCTGCAGTTTTTACTATTAATTGCCTCTACACACCGGTCCTTCAATCTAAATCTCCATATGAAGTTTTATTTGGTACTAAACCAGATTACTCTATTCTTAGAGTTTTCGGGTGTGCATGCTATCCTTGTCTAACCCCTCTTGGCAGGAAGAAGCTTGATAAAAAAACTTTGGGGTGTGTTGATAAGCATATTATTTTCACATTTAAACCCCTTAATTTAGTTTTCTATTCCTAAATTTATGTGTAATAATAACTAATATTCAAAATTTATATGTTATTACAGGTAATTGAGATAAATGATGATTGTCAATGCAAGATATTCTATAAAGCATTTAAATATATGAATGAGAATCAAGAGGACTCTCGAAGATCCGAAATTATGCTAGAAAAAGATTTGGTGAAGAGAGAATCAAAAATCAAATTCCAATTAAATATTCTTCAAATCAATGTTGAAACCGTTCCACTGTTTTGACCATAACTTTTGCCTCAAGTATCGTAATTTGTCCCACAATATACCGATGGAAAGATTTTTTAAAGATCTACAACTCAATGATTCATGAATATTTTGCAATTCCACCATATTAGGGGTCAAAAATTCATCCGAAGATTTTGCAGAAAATCAATGATGGGAATGAAAGCTTTTACCTGCTAAATCTGTCAAAGATGCATATAAGGAATGTTAATGGTCAATCTTGATCATCCAATTTATTGCAAATCAATGGTTGAAATTCAAGGCTAAAGGCTATAAAATGAACACACATGAATCCAGAAAGAGGCATCAAACAAGGAGGCAAAAAGACAACCAAAGGAGAAAGATTCAAGAGTTTTCTTTTTGTGTTTCTTTTCATATGCTTGTAGTCATTTAGATCTGAATTTTTATATTAGTTTTTGTGTTTTTATTTTCAGAATTTTTTTATATAATATGGTTTCTTATATTTTTCTTTTATTTCGTTTGATCATGATTAGCTAAATTTTCAACTAGGGTTGAAGAAGAAACCATGCAATGCTAGTTTAGGATTTTATATTTAGATCTGAATTCTTCATATTGTTTTCTTTATTGAATATCAATCTCTCCTTCAATTCTCTTTTGAAACCTTTTATGTGAATTTCTTATTACTTTCTTCAAAAATCTCTTGTATTTGATTTGATAAAATATGCTTTGATTGAGTTCTCTGATATTTTATGCTTTGATTGTGTATTTGTTTAGGGTTTGATAGGGTATGCTTGATTAACTATTTTGATATCTTATTATCTTCCTAATGTGTGAATGTTGAGATGATTGTTTCGATTTTAAATATGATTTTATGAAATAATATGATTTTAAATATTTATTTTTTGATTAATATTTGATTAACGTCAATATTGATTGAGTTATATGATGAAGTTTCATACTTGAATATAATCCCTACATTGGTATTGCATGGTGGATTTTAAAACCCTAGTTATCTTTTTATATTCATATTAGCGTTTAAAAAAAACATAATAATAATAATAAAAAACTTCATCAATCTTTCTTTTTAGTTCGATTAATTAAATCAATTAATAATCTGATTTGAACAATTCTATGTGGGTTCGACCCGTATTTTCTAGATCTATACTATTGTAACGATCCGTGTACTTGCGGTAATTAATAATAACTTAAAATATTCAATCAAGTTTTTGGCGCCGTTGTCGGAGAATTGTTTAAAATTATATTTGATGTTGATTTATCTTTCGTATTAGTTTTTTTCTTTGCTTTTGCTGATTTTTTTTCTCTTCATGTTTTGCAGGATATCAAGAACCTACAAGAACACGACAAAGAATGGTGTAAGGCTTAGACCATTCTTTCTCTAAATGAGCATCCAAAAGTGTTCTAAGGCGACCCTAAGGTGAACCATTTCATCACGACAAAAAGGTGGATTTAATTCGTCCCTCACTGTGTGTGAGTTGTGAGTATTTCATTCACCCACGAATCTTCTGCAAGTGGGTTACTTATGGGGTTGATTGAGATTTTCTGTGTGTGCATTTTTCAATTAGCATACATTAATTAATCCATCTAAGGGTTGTCCCACATAACGTAAGGTGAGGATTTCATCACCCTTCCTTGGCCCACAAATCATCATATTGAGCATTTGTCAAACCCATGAGCCTAATTAATTAAAATGAATTAGACTTGGCCCTAGGTTTTCGAGCTCAATAGGACAAGAGACACCAAGAGATAATCCAGTGAGCAATAATTGAGGTTTAATGATGTCTAAGAAAGTGGTTTCATAAGGTTTCTACCTTACAGGATGGTGGTTACTTAATTGAGGAACACGTGAAAGCGTGGAAGACCCCCCCACTAATCCTTTACACTTTCCTGGTTGTTAGGTGGTTGATTGTTAATTGACAAGCTTGAGGCATATCTTGGAACAGTTAGGAGCTGTCCATTAAGGGAGGAACATCCTCAACAACTAAATCTTTTAAAAATCATCATCCCTCATTTAACAAGATAAATCTTAATTTGTTGATTGTGAAAGTACATTCTTGATTTGGGATATTTTGGTTTATGAGCATTTGGTCTAGAGATTCTAAAAATTGATTGATTCGTACCATCACCATGGATAACACAGTAGCGGTTATTCCAAAGACCTTGAAGGATTACATGTATCCATCTAGAACTACGCAACCCTCATGCATTGTGTTACCAACAACCAATGCTAACAACTTTGAGATCAAGCCTGGGATGATTAATATGCTCCCAAAATTGATGGATCCGAGGATCCATATATTTTCATTAGGGAATTTGAGGAAGTTTGTTCCATTGTAAAACTTCAACAACTAACTGGTGATTCCATCTGATTGAGGTTAATCAACTTCTCCCTCAAAGATAATTCTAAAAAGTGGTTGTATGCTTTACCCGCAAATTCTATTACCACTTGGAATCAATTAGTTATGATATTTTTGAAGAAGTTCTTTCCTAATCATAAAACTGCTAAGATTTGCATGAATATAAATCAGTTCATTCAAAAGGATGGAGAATCTTTATGGAGATATTTGGAGAGATTCAAGGACTTGCTATTGCAATGTCCTCATCATGGATTTGAGGTTTGGAGACTAGTGTAAATTTTATATGAAGGTTTGAATTACACCACAAGGACTATGGTTGAATCAATGTGTAGTGGTGAATTTACCAATAAAAATGAAACTGAAGCATGGGCATTTCTAGAAGAAGTAGTTGAAAAATCCATGCAATGGGAGACAATTAGAGAGCCTGGGAAACTCATGCCTTCTAAGGGAGGTATTCATTCCATTGATAGTAGCTTTGAGTCTGAAGCCAAATTTGCATCTCTCATTCGTAGAGTGGAGGTCTTAGAGATGAAACTAAATCATGATTCTGTTAATCAAGTCTCCACCTCCAACCCTACTATTGTCTGCATTTTATGTAAATCTTCAAATCACCTAGCAGAAGACTGTCCTTCCCTGTCATCCAACAAGGAAAGTTGGGCCAAACATGCCAATAGCTTACAATGGAGGAAAAATGATCCATATGCTCAAACTTATAATCCTGGATGGTGGAATCATCCAAATCTGTCATGGACTCAAGGCCCACACCAAGAAAGCCCACAGGGACCTCCTCAAGCTCCCATGTATCCTAGACCAAATACAGGACCCGTTTCTACTCCATTCCCTCTACCTGACTTTCAAACAGAAAATGAGAAGTTCTCTTCCTTTGAGAAAGGGTTGGATGTTCTTATGAAGGCCACTCAAAATTTAACTCAATCATCATCCCAGGTGTTTGCCACTTTGAATCAATTTATGCAATCTACAGGGCAAATTCTTCAATCCACCACACAGGCAATCTCCCGTCTCGAGATTCAAGTTGATCAATTGGCCACCACCATAAGTGAGAGAGAGAAAGGAAAGTTTTCTAGTCAACCTGAGCCTAACCCTAGAGGACCCATTCTTCAAGGATAAATCCAAGATTCTTCTAGTAACCAGTCCAACCAGGTTAATGCAATCACTACTCTTAGGTCTGGTAGACAAGTAGACAACAAGGTTATTATGCTTAGTAATGATGTCGAAGATGATAAGGACAAACCCAAATTAATTCACGAGGACCCAGATTCTGAACTCATCCCTCTTGGCCCATCCATCCCAGAGAAAGCGAAGCCCAATGATTCTCCTAAGAGAGTTTATGTTCCAAAAGCCCCATATCCCCAGAGATTACGTACAATTACGAAATCTGCACAGCTAGATAAAATTTTAGAGGTGTTTAAGCAAGTTCGCGTTAACATTCCGCTCCTAGATGCTGTCCAACAGGTACTTGCCTATGCCAAATTTTTGAAGGACTTATGCACCCAAAAAAGGACCAACAATGTACCCAAGAAAACTTTCCTGGCATCCCATATAAGCTCCATTCTTTCATGTGAGACTCCAATCAAGTATAAGGACCCAGGTTGTCCCACCATTTCATGTGTGATAGGAGACACTCGTATTGATCGAGCTTTGCTAGACTTAGGTGCGAGTGTAAATCTACTGCCCTATTCAGTGTATAAACAGTTAGGCTTTGGAGAATTGATGCCTACCCCAATGACCTTATAATTAGCAGATCGATCTGTGAAAATTCCTAAAGGTGTCATTGAGGATGTCCTAATTAAGGTTGGAGATTTTATCTTTCCTGTAGACTTTATAGTCTTAGAAACCTAACCTATTCTAAATCCAAAGGGGCAAATTCCTGTAATTTTGGGTAGACCATTCCTGGCTATGTCTAATTCTTTAATTAACTGTCAAAATGGATTGATGAAATTATCTTTTGAAAATATGACAGTTGACCTAAATATCTTCCACATTGAAAAACAACCAGGAGAATTAGAAGATGTGAATTCTATTGAGGAAATAATTGAAGATTTGAAACATCATTCTATGTCTACTAAAAATTCTTTGGAGTTTTGCCTTGCCAACATTAGAGAAAATTTTGATATGAAAAAATCGATCATGGAAATAAATGTTCTCCTAGATTTAGAACCAAACATCACATTCAATAAGTGGCAACCAAAGTCTGAGCCCCCTCCTCTGTCACCACCCCTTCCTTACATTGATGAGCCTCCCAAGCTAGAACTTAAACCATTTTTGGAGTTATCGCTGGAGAAAGTGGAGTTCATTCACCTCCATGATTCCATCTATCAAGATTAAGCTATCTTGGTAGTCATTTTGTACTATATTTTCTAGGTTGCCTTTCCTCCCGAGTCATCATTTTCTTGTTTATGCTGTAAACTAGGTTTGGGGGTGTTAGGGTAATTTTCTATTTTTAGTCTAGGTTTTGTGTTTGTTTGCATCCACTATCATCGAGTCATTGGATGTAGTCTTTATTTTGAAGTATATTGAACTATTAAAATTGTTTTGATGTTATCGTATAATAGCAGTTCAATGGTGATCACTTGATATGGTAAAATTCTTCTTTTTTCATTCTCTTTTCTTGATATTTCATGTGTCCAATTATATGAACATTGAGGACAATATAGATTTAGGTTTGGGGTGTAATCAACAAATTTTGATGGGATATATTAAAAAAAAATTTGAGAAAAATTTAATCATTGGGATGCATTTGGCTTGCCAGATCAATTTTCACTTTAGTTGTTAATCCTATCCTGTGTCTAAAATGTTTTTCACAAATTTCAAGTCTTGAAAAAAAAAATTTCAGCACTTATAGCCTAAATGGAAAAGTGAAATTTAAGGGAGAGAACTGGAAGAATCATTAGTGGAGACTTAACCCATGAGAGACTTGAGCCATTCTATTCTTGGAGGGATTTTACATAATTCTGAGTTACAAGTAAACTCAAATTTTTCTTGTTTTTGATTTAAAAAAATAAAAAAGAAATGTCGTTTGCTTGATCTCTTTATTCTTGTTTTGATCAAAGACTCATGAATACCATAAAACTTGGATTACTACACTAAAAACTCCTCTGAAATCTTTTCAAGGCATACAATAATCATATGAAACTTAGGAAATGATTTAGGCCATCTTTGCTAACCCATCTATCATGTTCAGCAAATCTATTTTTATACTTATCCACTAGTCAAACCCCATGAGCCATATAAGCCTTTCTTTGTTCAACCTATTTTTCCATCCTACACTTTATTTAATGAGTGTAACCTTAAAATTTTGTTTTGGGAATGAGGAAAGAAAAAGAAAAGAAAAGAAAAATCAATCAATTACTATGAAATTTCATGGAGGGTTATTACTATCATGATTCTTGAAGGAAGAAAAAGAGAAAAAAAAGAAGAAGAAAAAAAGAGAAGCTGATATTCATCGAAAAATACACAAATTTTTAAAGCATTTCAGAATAAACCTTGTCCAGTTACCAACAATAACCCTAGCCCCATTACAACCTATTGAAAAGACCTACTTGATCCTAAATGTAATGTGGTTAAAATGTGGAGAATAGATGAAAATGACTTATGGTGTTTAATCCAATGTTCTTGAGTTAATAATATTCCGTTCCTGAGATCAATTTAATTTTTTCTTTGATATGGTCCGTCCTTCTATAAAATCTTATATGTAGATGATTTGAATTTTGATTCCTTGACACATATAAGTTGAGAGAAATGAGCCCACTTCTGAGTGATTTCCTTGTTGAGTGTAATATCCAGTGAGTTTTTTTTTGAAGTCAAGGTGAAATCCATTATGAAGGTGATCAAAATTAAGTTTTACTTGGAAAAAGAAAGTTACATCCTTGTTGGCTATGCACACACACACTTCAGGACTTGGTTATGAGTGGAAACATCTAACATGTGAATAGAGTTCTCAACTTTAGTAGATTTTTAGCAAGCTCCCTAAGATGTCATTTTTCTCAGATTTAAAAAAAAAAAAGTGTCATGAATTTTGTGGGTAGATTCGCTGTAAACCCTCACGAGTCAAACTCGTCCACTAGGGGTGACCTAGGGGTTTAAGAGCTTGTTGCATACACTAAATGCAACTGTGAGAGCCTGCGAAAGTGGCCTTATCTTTTTTTTTTAATATTTTGTTTAATCACTTTAATTTGATTGCTAGAGGACCAGCAAAATCTAGGTTTGGGGGTATTTGATAAGCATATTATTTTCACATTTAAACCCCTTAATTTAGGTTTCTATTCCTAAATTTATGTGTAATAATGACTAATATTCAAAATTTATATGTTACTATACGTAATTGAGATAAATGATGATTGTCAATGCAAGATATTCTATAAAGCATTAAAGATATGAATGAGAATCAAGATGACTCTAGAAGATCCGAAATTATGCTAGAAAAAGATTTGGTGAAGAGAGAATCAAAAATCAAATTCCAATCAAATATTCTTCAAATCAATGTTGAAACCGTCCCACTGTTTTGACCATAACTTTTGCCTCAAGTATCGTATTTTGTCCCACAATATACCGATGGAAATATTTTTTAAAGATCTACAACTCAATGATTCATGAATATTTTGCAATTCCACCATATTATGGGTCAAAAATTCATCCGAAGATTTTGCAAAAATCAATGATGGGAATGAAAGCTTTTACCTGCTAAATCTGTCAAAGATGCATATCAGGAAGGTTAATGGTCAATCTTGATCATCCAATTTATTGCAAATCAACGGTTGAAATTTAAGGCTAAAGGCTATAAAATGAACACATATGAAGCCAAGAAAGAGGCATCAAACAAGGAGGCAAAGAGACAACCAAAGGAGAAAGATTCAAGAGTTTTCTTTTTGTTTTTCTTTTCATATGCTTGTAGTCATTTAGATCTGAATTTTTATATTAGTTTTGTGTTTTTATTTTCAGAATTTTTTTTATATAATATGATATCTTTTATTTTTCTTTTATTTCGTTTGATCATGACTAGCTAAATCTTCAACTAGGGTTGAAGATGAAACCATGCAATACTAGTTTAGGATTTTATATTTAGATCTGAATTCTTCATATTGTTTGCTTTATTGAGTATCAATCTCTCATTCAATTCTCTTTTGAAACCTTTTACGTGAATTTCTTATTACTTTCTTCAAAAATCTCTTGTATTTGATTTGATAAAATATGCTTTGATTAAGTTCTCTGATATTTTATGCTCTTCTTAACAAGTTGAATATTGAGTTGGTAGATTTTATGAAGGGAAGGGAGATAGATCATTATATTGGGTTTTCATAAATCAAGGTTTTTTTAATCGTAGAATCATCTTCTAGGATCTCTTGTTTAGGGTTTGATAGGGTATGCTTGATTAACTATTTTTATATCTTATTCTCTTCCTAATGTGTGAATGTTGAGATGATTGTTTTGATTTTAAATATGATTTTATGAAATAATATGATTTTAAATATTTATTTTTCGATTAATATTTGATTAACGTCAATATTGATTGAGTTATATGATGGAGTTTCATACTTGAATATAATCCCTACATTGGTATTGCATGGTGGATTCTAAAACCCTAGTTATCTTTTTATATTTATATTAGCTTTTAAAAATAATAATAATAATAAAAACTTCATCAATATTTCTTTTTAGTTCGATTAGTTAAATCAATTAATAATCTGATTTGAACAATTCTATGTGGGTTCGACCCGTATTTGCTAGATCTATACTACTGTAACGATCCGTGCACTTGCGGTAATTAATAATAACTTGAAATATTCAATCATGTGTCTTTATTGGCTACTCTGACAAATATAAGGCATATCAATGCTTGAGCTTATCTAAAGGAAAAATTATCATCTCTCGCCATGTCGCCTTTAGTGAGGATTATTTTCTCTTTGCTACTCCATCTACTCAAATGGCTTCACCATCCTCTCAATCACCCATACGTCATGTTGCACCTCTCCCCGATGCCGTGTCTAGCCTCCTTCCATCTCTAGCGACTTCTACTACTACTAACCTGGCCAGTGTCACCATCCAACCTGACCTGTTGTTGCCCCACTATTGATGCCACTGAAATGTCTCCTTCAGGTCCAACTTAACTCAATGATGAACAAGCCGGCTCTTCCTCTGCGGACCAATATGACCTTCTCCCCCAAGAGTCTATTCTTCCATATTTGACAAGCCCAACTTCACCCACTTCCTCCATTAACTCCCCTACTCCCTTTCCACCCCCAAATCCAAAACCTCAACGATCTCATTCTATGGTCACCGACAACCAGGATGGAACATGCAAACCAAAAGCTTGGCTAGCCTCTCGTCACCCCATTCCGGTCTATTTTTTGGCAGACTTAGAGCGGAACCCGGTTGAACCATACCGGTCTACCATTAAAGATCTCCTCAATGGAAGGCAGTCGTGGAGGAAGAGCTTTTTGCACTCACTTCAAATGGGACATGATCTCTCATCCCTCGTACACCAGATATGAACGTGGTGGGATGTAAATGGGTGTTCAAGATCAAATGTCACACCGATGGCTCCATTGAGCGCTACAAAGCGCGACTTGTTGCGAAAGGGTACACGCAACTCCCCGGCCTTAACTATGATGAGACATTTAGTCGTATTTTCAAACCAGGTTCTATTCGCCTATTGTTATCCCTTGCAATTACTAATGATTGGCCATTGAAGCAACTTGACGTTAAAAATTCCTTCTTGCACAGGGATCTTAAAGAAAAAAAATTTCTACTACAACCGCCCGGTTTTTCAGATGCCACCCATCCTAATCATCTGTGTCGATTGCACAAAGCACTATATGAACTAAAACAAGCACCTCATGCTTGGTACAATAAATTCAGCTTTCACTTGACAAATTTGGGTTTCATAGGTTGCCCAAACGACGCGTCTTTGTTTATGTGGCGAGGACAAGATGGTTACATTTTTTTGTTAATATATGTAGATGATATAATCATCATTGGGAGCAATGATATTCTTATTCGATGACTAATTTCTCATCTCTCGATCATCTTTAGCATGAAGGACCTTGGTGACCTTCACTACTTTCTCGGCATGCAAGTGACTCGTTCTAATGATTCATTATCCCTTACTCAATCTCACTGTGCTCTTAATTTATTGCAAAAATATGGGCTTGATGGAGTAAAACCCATGAGCACACCGATGGCACCAGGTGGTCAACTTTCTTCCAACAACAAGAGACTCTCACATGGTGGCCGTTAAAAGAATTTCTAGGTATATGAAAGACACTTTTCATTTTGGCTTACGTTTCATTAAAACCTCGGCCATGTCTCTCTCAGCTTTCTCAGATGCAGATTGGGCAGGCTCCCCCGATGATCGTCGATCGATCACAGGATTTGCCATCTACATGGGCCAATTTACTCTCTTGAGGTGCCAAAAAACAAGCCATCTCATTAGATGATGTTTAATATTTTTTTTAAAATGAAAACATGTGAGGTCTGAGTTTTGATGGTGAATGTGATTGAATGTATCATTTTTCTTTTTTAATATATATATGTAACTAATAAAATACATTCCATATTCATTTGAATTGAATGCATATTTTTACATTTATATATTTATAGTATATACTGATGTTTATATTATTCATATCATATTGTGTCTTACACTCAAAACCTCTGATCATGTGGAAGTGGTCTTGTCATGCATGGATAATGTGTTGAACATATCTCACAATTTTCGTATGGTAAGTGCATATTCATAAATAATATAAGATAAATACGTTATATATATGTAATTGATTAAATTGTTTTCAATTATGTATTGTGATCATTAATAAGAAAAATTGTAGACATCTAAAATAAAAATAATACACATGATAAAGGGAAGAAGAGAAACATGATACCATGCATGTGTTGATATGACTTCTCTGTATTATTAAAACTTCATTTGTTAACTAAGATACAATTTTATCATTTAAATCTTTGTCAATTCTTTATTTCCTAATAAATACACAAAAAAATTATATGTCGAATGTGGAGGATACAACCAGTAAAGATTAATTCTTTAAATATGAAAATTGTAATAAATCATCCAAATTAAATAGATGTCTAGAATTTAAAGGCATTAAAAACACAGTTTAGCAAATAGAAGTTTGTTCAATTCAATCATCAAAAGTTGGAAGCATTTTGCATTGCATGTTAAAACAAATCAGATTGTTCTGATATCAGATTTGCAGAATGAACACGTTTAACAGATATCAAATTTATATAATAATAGATTAACAATGATGAATAGACATAATCATCCACTGAAAAATAAGAAGAGTAATCAAATACAAGGATTTACGTGGTTCACTCAACATTAGGTACATTCACAAGCTCTCGGCAAACCACAAATCCAGTAGAAAAAACACAGCAAACCACAAATCTAGTAGAAAAAACAATGGAGTACAAAGCTCATGCAAACCCCTCCATCTCTTTTTTTGTCACTCCCAACACTTTGTGATTATATATGGTTGGGCAAGGCTTTAAACCATATTTTTTATTTTGATGATTAATTACTGAAAGAGGGGAACTTTGGTGGTGGTTGCTTCTCCATAAAGCGCCCCATGCATCTTAATAATGTCTCTCTCTACCATTCATTGTGATGGAGTTCTTATTTTGAGGGATTATATTTGTTAAAAAACAACATTGTGCCTAAATTTTAACTAAAGTTGTCAAGTTGTTGTATGTTTGGTTCCACCACTGTCTATAGGGGTGCAACTTGGGCAGGTTGAACCCGACCCAACCTGACTCGTGGGTGGGTTTGCGTTGGAGTTTTTCCTAGTTGCTTTCAACTCGACCTGAACCTGAACCGACCCGAACTCAATTCGGGTTGGTGTCGGGGTAGGGTCTCAGGTTGGTCGGGTTGAACCTGAACCCGAAATGAAATATGGGCTTAAATAGTTAATGGGTTTGCCACACATATTCCTCTCATTTTAAACAAATCTTGACCATCCATTGTTCAAAATAACATCACAACCATTCATTGCACCTGACCCTTACTCCATCTTCAATCCTCCCTCAGCCGTCACTGAACAAACACCCCAAAACAAAAAAGGCTCAGCCCTCACAGCCTCACAACACAAATCATTTAATCACAATTCACGCAATCCCACTGACCCTTGCAGACCTTCAGCCCTCGCCGACCCTCACCGACCGTCGTTGACCCTCGCTGCCTAACCATCTATAAGATTTTGTTAGTCTTTTTGTTCTTGTTTGAAAATTTGAATGTGTGATTTGAAAAGTGAGTGAAATATATGACTTTTGATGTATTGTTTGTATGTGGTGATCTATTACGGAAAACTCAAATGGATGCTTGTGGGTTTGTGTTTGAAGTAGATGAAAGGAAAGCTCAACAGAAGGTATTGGAGAAGGCATGGGGTCTGCTAATCTAGCCATTCATTTTGGACAATGTTTTATGTTTTTTAAAGTTTAAACCCAAGCTCGAACCCGATTTGAACCCGCGGGCTGATGTCGGGTTCTGGCTTAGGTTCGGATTGGGCTCTGTACATCGAGGGTTGGGTTTGGACATGCATTCAACCCAATCCAACCCACCCGAGTTGCACCCCTAATTGCTTAGATGACAATGATGATGATTATGAATGCTTTACAAAGGTTTTATGATGGAGCTTTTCCAAAAAGAAAGTGTGACATGCCTTTGCTTTACTCTTGAGGCTCATGGTACAAATGATGGACCATAAAAATCTTTCCAAATGATGGACCATAAATCAAATACAATAATAGTAGTGTTTGGCTCATTTTTCTAGCACACCAAGAAAATATACAATAAAATTACATGTAGTATTTATATGCAATCATATTGTTATCCTTGTTTACATTTAAAATATATGATTTATCTAATGAATTATATATTTTATAACAATAAATAAGGATGTGATTTTCTGAATAATTAAAATATATATCATAAAAATATTAATTAACTTAAAAAAATTATGGGTTTACCCGATACAAAATTTTTGAGCGATTTTGCATCATGAGATTTCTCAAATAATATTAGGATTCATTGTTAAAAAGAACTCTAGAAATTCTACTATTATCTAATATATCAATTGAAATTTTTTAGAAATATATATATAAATATTTACTTTTCATATAAAAAAATAGAATACATACTTAATTAAATTTAATGCATATTCATGATACAGTAATTGTTCTATTATTGAATGCGAAAGAAAAGACTAGAGTGTGAAAACGTCCATCTCAATTCAGAGAGACAAATTTTGTTTTTGGAGAAATTAATTAGAGGTCTCTGGGACCACCTGTGTAATAACAATAGGTCCCTTGACTTTTTCTTCTTTTCTTTAGGTCCCTAAGTTACTGGTTGCATTATGTTTGGGTACTTCCATCCATTTTTCATCCATTCTAGCCATTTCTCTATCCCCTTTAGCCCTAAGTGAACATTAATTTCCTTATCTCCCCCAACCTCTTTTTCTCCACCAACCTCTCTCCCCCAAGCTCTCCTTCTCCCCCAACCTCTCTTTTTCTCCCCCAAGCAACTCAAAAATCTGTCAAACCACCTCCACGAGCCCCCATTGCACCGATCTCGCCCCCCCCCCCCCCCGACCGTCTCCCGCGTCCCCCACGGCGGTCCCCTCCCACCTCCCGTGATCCCAACCACCCGATCACGAATCCGACCTCCCCCGAGCCCCGATCTCACCCCCCTTGAGGTACCAATGTATGTGAATCTTGTTGAAATATTGTATTCTTCTTTATAGATGTTGTAATGTGAAATGTTTATATGAATGTTCCACGATTATGGAATTTTTAAAATTTCAAAGTGTAAGAGTGTACAAAGTGCACTTATCAGTGTACACATACAATATATGGTGTAGTGCGGTGCTTGTCCATTTTATGTAGTCATGCATGTTCTACATTTATGAAATTCTTAAAATTTTACTCTTTATATAGTTGTGCATGTTTTTGAACTATGAGATTCTCAAAGTGTGAATAACAGTGTGCATAGAGAACTTAATAATGTACACTGTCAACAATGTTGTGTGTTTTCTAAGCATGCATATAGTCCAAATTCATGTCAGTTGTATTTTCATATTTGCATATTACTTTATTATTCTTCAACAATGGAACCAATCATGGCAGTTTATACATATATGGGAGATGCAAAGCTAGTTAACATATGTAGAACATCAACATATGTTTATATTGTCAATGAATTGGTAGAAAGATGGGGGTTCAATGCGTCAGGAAGATCCAAATGCGATAACCCGCAATCGATGTTTGAGGTGCAAGGGATTTGGACACAATAGGAAGACATGCAATAATCCAGTGGGCATTAAAGAATTGTGTATTTTTCTTGAAAGCTTATGAACATAGGTCTTTCATAATCAATGATGTACTCTATTGATACTTTATGAACATTTGTCTGTCTTTATCAATAAGGTATTCTATTGAAAGTTTACTAACATCTATCTATATTAAAGATTGGCGAATAATCTGTGTTTCTTTTAGAATGATATATTTTCTTGGTATTCACCTATAATAGGTATAACAGTGTACAGATTATTTATGACAGTGTACATAATATAACATACAAAACCTGTAACAGGTATAACAGTGTACATACAGTTGATAACATTGTACATGGTGTAACTCACAGAACAAGTAACAGGTATAAAAGTGTACAAATTGAGAATAACAATGTATATATGGTCACCTGTGAACCTGATATGGACATACAACAGGTATAAAAGTGTACATACTGTTCATAACAGTGTACATAGTGAAACACACAGAACCTGTAAAACACATTTTAAACATAAATTTCACTTCATAAACACATTTCAAACATAAATTAAACTTTATAAACACATTTCAAACAATCACATATCCTTTAAACTATAAAAATTAATCTCATACTATTATTGTATTTCAACAATCACATTAATTGCATTTATTATTTATATATTTCATATTGTTCCTGCTGTTTCTGTAAACCCAGCAACAGTTCTCATCGAGTTGTACTCTATGAATCGATAGCCTTTAAAATCAATAACTAATAGATGTCAATGTTGACACTCCTTGACCGCAAAGTGGACGAGCATAAGAACCATGTCAATGTCCTTCAACATTTCTATGGTGCATCCCCTGAAGAATCGAGACAAAGTGCCCATGTAAGCTTCAACTGACACGAGGTCTTCTGTAAGGGGATGATTGTCCTTCAGTGTCTTCTTCACACCATGATAACAAAAATAGATGTCAGTAATGAAAAAAACCATTTTCTGGTCAATAAGACCAAAAATAGTTGTAGGAAAAGAATTATGAGTTTACCTGGGTGCACATAGGAAGAATATAAGTGTATAAATATAGTGTAATTATAAACAACTAACATTTGGTTGGCCAAATTTTTTAAGGCTAATCAAACCTGCATAAACAAACCCATATGTAATCTTAGGTTTAGATAACATTCCATAATAACCTAGGGTTAGGGATACACAATGACAAGAATACAAAAGGGTGTACACAAGAAAACTAACATTGCACAGTGGATGAGATATCTCATAAATCTCACATTTACCATTGCCAATCAAACATCCGTAGGGCATAAACAAAAAACATTTCATTACCAATCAAAATGTCACCTGGAGCTAGGGCTACATAATCAAAAGAAAAAAAATTTCATTGCCAATCAAAATGTCACCTGGGGCTAGGGCAACATAATCAAAAGAATAAATTAGGGTGTACATAGGAAAAATATCAGTGTACCTCGAAAGATTACCAATGAAAACTATATTTCAGAGAGAAGTCACAGAACAATCTTCTTATACATCAAGAAAGAGTAAACATAGATTTCATTGTCTTCAAGTCCAAGGGAAGAAAAACAATGTACATATAAGCATATAAAGCTCTCTCATACATACCTTCCGAGCCGTCGATGCTTTTCGGATCCGGATCTATTGCCATTGATGCTCTTCGGAGTCGGATTTCGGAGCGTGGACAACGAGAATGGGGGATCAGAGGAGATCTTCATGTGGATGAGAGATTAGGGTTTGGAAGATGGTAGGGAAGGAAAAGGGAGTTGTTTTGGAAGGAAAACATTTGGGTTTCAATGGGGAAAGAGAACAAGGATTTAATGAAGGGTATAACAGGGAGAACGGACCAAAAATGGGATGTCAGTTAGTGCCAGGGACCCAAACATAATACATCCAATACTTTAGGGACCTAAAGAAAATAAGAAAAAGTCAAGGGATCTATTGTTATTACAGAGATGTTCCCAGAGACCTCTAATTAATTTCTCATTTGTTTTTAATGATCAAAACAAGGAATGAAGAGCATCCACTTCACTTGGTTGAATGTGAGCATCCAACCAACTTCAATGTGAGTATCCAACCAACTTCATTCATACTAGTGTTCCATCAAGATCTGATTTAGAAATGGTTTTGGAATCTCAAAAAGAGGACTGGACATTCAAAGGACCACAGACACTTATCTTAAATTCTGGTATACTTCAACATCGAAGTGCACAATATTTTCATTTGTAGCCATGATAAGCATAATGTAATGACTCATTCTATGAAGAAAGTTTATATTATTCAAATTGGTGGAAAAATGGCTTATTTTATTTACTATGCTTCGTCTGTAGTTTAAAATCCAACAAATATGAGTTGTAATGGCTGAAAATAGGACTAAAATGTAGACAGCAACAGATTAACCCTCATAATTTGAATAAGTTATAAAAACTAAAAAAAAGGATAAATAGAAATATATAGATGATTTTAAAAAAATAGAAAATCCAAATTAATTCTTAATCCTAAAAACAGTTTTTAATATAATCTTATTTTTAGGAATTTGGTGTCCTCTTTGCGATAGGAGCCCTAGACGGTTTCCATGGTCGTCTACCCCTAGGACTAGCTCTGCAAATATTTCATCTAATGAAATACATATTTTTATATAAAAAAATATAAATATATTCTAATGAATTAAATGATATCATTCATATAAATTGTAAAAAAAATTCAATTATGTATATACTTCGAAATAGTAAGTGGATGAAGCTACCGAGCTATATAGACTGTATTTGTGACTAAAAAATTGTGTAGCAAAGCTTCCTTTTTTGGGGGGCGTTGACATACTCAGCACGGTTTTTAGTCTCGTATACAACCGTGATGTCACCAAGTGTTAAATCATCTGACGTTTTATATAAATTACTATTTTAATATATATTTTATTAAACATAAACTAAAATATGCATTCTCAATTCATATGAGAATTTACATTATGTTTTTATATAATGCTAAACATAGAATTTAGAAAGAAATTTAAAATATCATTTTTTTTGTGAGGACGGCACCCAACTTTGAAAGGGCGTGTCTATCCCCACCAAGCATTTTTTTTATCTCACCAATCAAAAAACAAAATCGGTGTTTTGCTGTTCCCACCAATCCAGTTTGACCGAAATCGGTCGCCATTTCAGGTTTTGGGTGACCGGACTTGGTCGCCATTTCAGGTTCTGAACGACTGTAATTGGTCGTCATTCAGGTTTTGGGCGACTGTAATTGGTCGTCATTTCAGGTTTTGGGCGACCGTAATTGGTCGAACAGGGTTCAGAACTATATCTACTTATTCTTTGTAAACAAATAAATTTTTGGGTTTATCCATCATATTATACATTTATTCTTTTATCCAAATAACTAAGGGACTGAAAAAAATGTAAGTAGATATACTTTCAATGAATTTAAATTGTTATAGAAAAATATCTTATTAGACAAATACATATCATTTTTAAGCTTCGTTTGAATTCGTAGTTAAGCGGATTCTTTGTTTGAAAACAAAAAAAACTTACAAGTTCATTCAAACACATTTTATATTTGGCTTTTCAAAATTTGTCCGTCACTTATGTAAAAAAAAAATTGTTCTTATATTCTACATTTAAGAATAATGATTGATTCTCCTTACATTACAACTCAAACTTGGAGTGTTATAAAGGATCCAAGGAGGATACACGTAATGAGATTAAGTTTTTAAGAAAAAAAAATTATAAACTTTATTACAAATTCTGCTTGACCAAGTTCGGTCGCCCGAAACCCGAAATGATAACCAAGTCAGGTCGTCCAAAATATGAAATGACGATCAAGTTCAATCGTCGAAAACTTAAAGTGGCGACCAAGTTTGGTCGACCTGGTCGGATCGGTGGGGATAGCAAAACACCGGTTTTTTTTTAGTGGATTAGTAGGGTAAGAAAAATTGTGGGTGAGACTAGACGGGTCCATTTTGAAATATGTATCTCATTAAAAAAAAAAAAAAAAGACTGCCTGCAAAAAATGCCTAACAGCACTCTTTTGCCTGATCATCTTATAATCCACCTGTGGAAGTTGTCACTCTTACTATATTTTATGTTGCTGATATAACTCTAGTCGCATCAAATGAATTTAATGTAATTGCATGCGTGTAAAGAGACGGATGGGCACAAAAATCAATGGATAATGTTATGTCCACCCCGATTTTCAACCTTAGTTCTAGTATGTGTGTTTTAAGTTTTTTAAAAAGAGTATACATCATTTTATAAGATACGTGATTTTATAAAAAATGAAACATATATTCTAAAAATGCATTTATAGAAAATATAAAAAATTTCTTTCGTAGCATATGCCTTGTTAACATTAACATATGCATCGTTAATTTTTTATCGATGCATATAGATTTGAAATTGGAGCTGGAAATGGATCTCGGTATAATAGTGCCAAAAATCAATACATCAAAAACACCTTATTTGGCCCAATTTGCAGCAAAGAAACAACTACAAAGCAGCCGGTAACTCACTCTCTTCATGAATGCATTCGAACTGCAGCAGCTGATACATCGTTGTCAATGCATGACAATGTACAAACTATTCTTCATTGTTTTGATAGGCCTACAAGCCTTTTTATCAAAAAGAAAGAAAGAAAGAAAAACATGATTTGCATATTCATGGTCTCTTTGTCTTTTGAGCTAATGGTAGGAAGTTAGTTACCTTTGAATTTGCATTAAAAACAAAAGCCCAAAGGACATACAGGAGAGAATACAGAAAATCATGTAGATCAAACAGCACCAGCCAATAACAAAAAAACAAAGGAGCCCCAGCAGGAAAGGTATAGCAACCAAACTAGCCTTCAACAAATAGTGTTCCCCTACTCAGGCCTACCTTTGCCCCCGCGTAGGCCTTGCCCCAGCAAAAAAGATTTTCACGTTCATGTTGGGAAGCAGAGTCTGTGTGTCTGCCACCAAACAGTTTCCACTACTCACTACCAGTAGTGAGGTTCTCACTTGTCAGTTAATAAAAATGCTTTTCATGACTTTTAGATTGGACTGCCTGGTTAAATCAGATCCTACCTAATTAAACTAAGGTTTTAGTGGTGTTATATTATGGAGTTTGATAATGTGCACAGATAATTATTGGCACTACGTAGAGTCATACGGGGGTCGAGCTCCCCGCTGAGCTCCTGGGCATCTCACATATTTCATTAGGCTCTAAGATTTTTATTTTGTTATGGTTATTGTAAAAACTTCTCATTGATAGTGGATTGATGTCTGGAGCACACGTGGACGTAGACAAGGTTTGTCGAACCACATAATTTTTTGTGTCTTTCCTTTGATTTGTTTAATTTTCTCTTGATCGATTGTATCCCAAGATCCAGAATTCGTAACACATAGTTGAGTTGAATTTGAGCGGGAGTCTATACAAAATCAAACCCAATTTAGGTTATCTGGATCCAACCTCACCCCATGCCGGGTGTGGTATTTTGGAGGCCACATACAATGTCATGGAGGCTATTAGATGGAAGACTTTGAATCCGATTGGATGTGGGTAAATTTTATCTAGAATTGTCCAATTTCAATTTACTCTAGATACATATCATACTTTCAAAGTTTTATTTTTATATTTCTTTTTGTTTTAAATCTCTTGTTTTCATATGTATTACCGCCCTAGAATTACTTGGAACAATGTCATTTTAAGATCAAACGTTGAACACAACTTACCCAATTCCTTGGGATTTACTGACTGGATTAGAATGAGTTTGGCCTCTAGCTTCAGAATAAATTTAAAATCAAACATCAACCTGCTGTCCTATTCGAGTTGCAGTCACATCAATATCATGTATCTAGAAATTGCACATGGAAAATGAAGCTTCTTGTGTGGTCTATTTGGACTTATGGTGTAACCGAAATCATAATGATGTAATGAGTATTTCTTCTTCATCACCCTTTTCATTTTTTTCCTAAGTGGGTCCAAATCATACATTTTTACTATTTAGGTTTTTGAAGCTGTCCATGTCTCCCAGCTCATCCGGGCTCTTGTTTATTGGGTGATTATTTATCAAAGTGATGATGATAAGCTCTGAGTGGTAGAATAGAAAAATCTGATGTGTAAAGGATGAGGGAAGGATGAGAAGTTTTGAAAAAGATGTAATAAATCTATAAAGTTCTATAAATGGAAACTCAACCAGTAAGATTTGATGTTGCCAAGTGTTGTAGTATATTTATAAAGTTCTATGAATTAGAATCTCAACCAGTAAGATTAGATGTTGCCAATTGGAGATTGATTGATTGATGCGATTTAATCGTAGGGTTCATACTTATCGGGATCATCAGGTCATAAGCCTATCATTTTTATTTAAAGGGAATTTTTTTTATTTAATCCACTATAAATTTCTTAAAAATCACAAAAATCCGCTGTCTAGTACTCTAATTAAGTTTAAGCACATCCCCTGCTCAGTGAGGTGGAAGAGTTGCACCCAGTCTTAGATGGATGATCCGGGTTCAATCCCGATCCAATCCCTTTTGAGAAGTTTGTGTTGGGTTATAATTTTATGTTCAATTATGTTGTATCTGTCCGTCTTGTTACAAAAATAAATAAATTACATTGTCATTTATTTTAATGAAAATCTTTATAAAATATTATAGTGACCAATCTTAAAGAAAAATCTAGAACTACTTAGAAAAATAAATCTCCAAATCACTCATTAGATCTTAAATTTTTTAATAGTTAATTAATTTTAATCATAATTTATTTAAAAAATTCATAATTAGAGAAATATAAGATTTTAAAAATATTTTATTTAGTCATTCATACACTTACTTTTGCAAGTTACACTCATTTTTATTTTTTAAATATTTTTTGATTAAGAAAATAATGAATGATTGCATGTATATTTATAGGAATATCCATATAACCCCCTATAAACTATTCAAAATTCATATAACCTCCTGACTTTTTCTAAAGTCCATATATAATCTCTTTGAAAGACTTACATAAATCTAAATAATCCCTTGAGTTAAGTTTTCATTAACGGATGTTATGTTTGGTTAATCCTGCCTGAAAACACTATATACTAAAAAGTCCATAAAAATACCTAAAATCCTCTACAAATGATTTTATTTTAGGCTTTGTTAAACTCAGATTCGTTTCCAACCCCAATTCATGTCCTATATGCGTCGATAAAATTAATGATGCATATACTCACGTTAACAAGATATGTGTTTTCAAAGAATTTTTTACATTTTCTATAAATGCGTTTATATAATTTATTGAAGTATATATTATATTTTTTATAAAAAGGTTAATGCATATAACCCCCTGAAAGTTAGTGTATATTCAAAAAAACATCTCATTTATTTGAATATCTATAACCTCCTCAAAGTTATCGATTAATACAAATACCCTCTACCATTATCTTGCCAAGTAACTACGGTGGTTAAGTTAACTCAACATAATAAAGTTATCAATACACCCCTCCATCGCTAGGCCCACCCTTTTCTCCATGAACACTACCTCCGCCGCCTCATCTCCTCCTCCCTGCGCCACATCCTCCAAAGGACCCTCAAAGTCATCAGACATAATCACTTGAAAGCTTCAAAAGTACAAGAAGAAGAAGAAGAAGAAGATGAAGAAGGTCGGTTTATATAAATCAAGGGAAGAAGAAGAAGATCAATGATGTTTATATAACCAATAATGACAATGATCACAAAAATGACCGTTGAGAATAAGAAGAAGAATGAGTTATTTTATATTTTTTGTATAAAGTAGGGTGTTATATGAATATGTGAAATTAGAAAATGGGTCATTTTAGATTTATGGCACAAATTAAGGGGTTATAGGAATATAGCAATTAACTTTCAATAACAAGGGTATTTTCATAATAGATTTGGGTCCTTTTAGATTTATTAAACAAATAAGGGGGTTATATGAATATATAAATTAACAGTCGATGGAATATTCTTGAAATATTCTTTTTATTTTAATAGAAAGTTAATCATGTGGTTAAATGTTTAACTATGTCAACTTTGAGAGGATTATATAGATATTCAAAGAAATGAGGGTTTTTTTTATATACACTAATTTTCAAGGGGTTATATACATTTAACCATTTATAAAAATATATAATTCATTAGATAAAGTATACTATTTTTAAATCATTCAAAACACACATAAATTTAAAACATTCAAAACACACACATATAAATCGTTATCTTTTTGTTTTTTATTTGGATCAGACTCAAAATTTATCAAATAAAATAGTATAGTTCTGATGATTCTAAATTTAATTTTAATCAATTAAAAAACAAGGTCCCTTATAAAAGGAACCCGCACAAACGCGACTCGTAGCGTCTGCGCCTCCTCTTCGCCATTCTCGAAAGATCTCCGTAGACACTGAAAGTCCGTTCTTTTTTTTTAATCCTCCGAGGAATTGAAGCCATTTTTTCAACTGGGTATTCGTTTTTTTTTTTTTTTTTCTTGTTTGGTCGTCGAGAATTCGAAGAAAGTTGGGATCTTTTTCCATAAATTTCGAGTCTGGGTATTGGGTGAATGAGAAGGTTGGGTTGGAGTAGGAGAAGAGATGGTGAAACGGAAGGTGGGGAAGTACGAGGTGGGGAGGACGATAGGGGAGGGGACCTTCGCGAAGGTGAAGTTCGCCCAAAACATGGACACCGGAGAGAGTGTCGCGATGAAGATCCTCGCCAAGTCCTCCATTCTCAAGCACAAGATGGTCAACCAGGTTTATTTTTGTTGTGGGGTCTTGTAGTTTTGTTCATTGAATCATTGATTATTGCCTGATATGTTTTCATTTACATGCCAATGTCATTGGGTGGGTGAGCTTTTGGGAGTCAAATTATCATCTTGTTAGTAGTTGTTTCTCGATATCCTTTAATGAGATTTGGGGACGGGAAAGGATTGATTTTGTGACGCCCCTCGTGTGAGGACATACCCAACCCATTGCGTAGTGAACTCTGATACCAATTATAACCCTTTAGGCTTACATAGGAGATAGTATCGTTCGCCTTGCCCTTGCCCTTGCCCTTCAATAGGTTCATGACTTTAAAATGAGTCTAGTATGTGAGAGTTGTGCTCATATGTAAACACAGGTTATCCTCCTCCGCTTGACGACATGAGACTAAATCATCCCACCTTCACACATGACAGATAGACAATTGAGATTTCTTTGGTGAAATATTTCAATTGCTTGTTGTGTTAGAGGAGTGAAGGGAATTTGGGCTAAACAATATATCACTAGATAAAGGCATTGTTTTTTTCACTTGTATGAAGTGATCTAGCTTGGTTTATACTTGCTCATGTTATGGGATTGTTCATTTTTCTTTTTTTTCAGATCAAGAGAGAGATATCTATTATGAAAATCGTCAGGCATCCTAACATAGTACGGTTGCACGAGGTACATTTTTGTATTACTACTTACTAGTATATGTTGTGGAGCAGCATGAGAACAACTTTATGCCTTGGTTTATATGTTGTTTTGATCTAAATAGGTTTTCTTCTACTTTTTTTATTTGATATTTACTGCTTTTAACTCAACAAAGAATCTTCTTTAGGTTCTGGCGAGCCACACGAAGATATACATTATATTGGAGTTCATCACAGGAGGAGAACTCTTCGATAAAATTGTAAGGCATTTGAACTACTTGATATAGTCCAGTTGTTGGGATGGGACTTGTTTGCTTATCTAATTTCTTAATCTACTGGAAACTAATTTGGTTTACATTTGATTGCTTTGGAATTGTAGAATCTATTTATGTTCCTATTGGTCATCTGGAAGTACCTGTGTAATTTGACCTCCAAAGGCAGGCTTATAACTTTGTAAATAACTCCAAAATGCAGGTGCACCAAGGAAGACTTAAGGAGGCAGAATCTAGGAAATACTTCCAACAACTTATTGATGCAGTAGATTATTGCCATAGTAAAGGAGTTTACCACAGAGATTTGAAGGTATGATTTTTTGTAGGTTTGACAGCATGGTCATTTATCTTAACAAAGGTGAAAGTGAGGACTTTTTTTTGTTGTTGTTGTTGTGTGTGTGTATTTGTGTTTGTAGCCTGAAAATCTTCTTCTTGATTCACGGGGAAACTTAAAAATTTCAGATTTCGGCCTTAGTGCATTGCGTCAGCAGGTAATTATAGTCGTGTCTGTGTATGAAGGCTTAATTTTAGGCTTCATCTAATTGACCTCATTCATGCTATTTTCTTGTTTTGTTTATCTATTCATATGCAGGGGGTTGGTTTACTTCATACAACATGTGGAACGCCAAATTATGTTGCTCCTGAGGTACTTCGTCTCTGCAACCTAAATGATTGTCCTTAATAATGAATTTACATAAGTTTCTTTAAGATTGCAGATGCGTGTAAGAAAATTGTAGTTATAGTCTTATGTTTATATAATTTATCCTATTTAGTTATCTACTTATCTTTGACATTCTTCTTGACAAGCCAAAATACTTTCTTAGCAAGCTTCATCATTATTGGAACTCTAATGAAATGATTTTTTGTATGATAGAAATTTATTGTTTCATATTAATATACATGGCAAGAAGAATAATACAAACTGGATTCTGGATTCATTGCATAGTGGTTGACAAGGGTGCCTTCCACTATGAGATTGTGGTTTCCAACTTAACCCATCAAAAAAATAAGTAAATAAATCAATAATTATCTAAAGTCAATTTTTTAAATCAATATGGCTGTGGCAATGCACAGTTGTTTTTGAACATGCATTTGTCACTATGTTACGTTTACTTGATTGTCATTGATTCTTATAACGACGACATCAATTCATTTTGGTTTATTTAGTTATTGTTTTCCTTACCTCATACTTATAGATTAAGAGCTTTCCATTTACTGTGATTGTAAATGAGCTCTTGACCTAAAGCATTTGTGTCTTAGGTACTAAGCCACCAGGGTTATGATGGTTCGGCTGCAGATGTCTGGTCATGTGGTGTGATTCTTTTTGTTTTAATGGCCGGACAATTGCCATTTGATGAGGCCGACCTACCAACTTTGTATAGGAAGGTAATTTACTTTATATTGAAGAATTTAAACATGTCAGTGGGAAGATTTTGTTAGCTTGGAATTAGGCAAGAACTCCTGCTTGATTTGATATAACTCAATGGAGTCACTGCTGCTTGCCTGTTCATATTACAGTATATAACTGATTTATAGATTACAGATGGATATTTCTAATTCTAATTGGAAAAAGAGGTATTGATATTCACTAGCCTAAAATAGTTATTTCCTAGATTAATCATATATGTTGCTGCTAGTCAATGCTATATTTTTTGACATGCTGCATCATTATCAGTCCAATTTGTTCTTCCTTTTAGTTCATTTAAGATTTCAAGCAATTTGTCTGGTCATCTGATTACCCAGATCTTGATATTTACAGATATAAACGGATTTAATAAGTCACATGCAGTCTGAGACACGTTGTATCACATATGAAATTTTACTGGTTCAGAAGTACATTGCCTTCAAAGAGTTTGATTGATTGGGATAATTATCTTGGGAGGGAGTTTGATGAAAGGGCATACATTCATGCTGTGAACTATTTGTATGTCGTTAGGCCTCACCAGGTCATAATTTTCAAAACTAGGACATTCTACTGCTTTAGATAAATTTGATTGGATTAAAATGGGCGTGATGGATATATGTGTTTCTTTTGCAGATCAGCGCAGCACAATTTTCTTGTCCTCCTTGGTTCTCCTTTGGAGCTAAGACGTTGATCCATAAAATTCTTGACCCAAATCCTAATACTGTGAGCATCTCGGATACAACTCCCTGCCTTGAATATTTGACAATAGAAATTTTCCTTAGTTATTTGTCCTAATAATTCCGCACTCTAGGGGATGCACATCTTAATCTTATTTGGAGCTCTCGAGAAATCAATATGAAAATCATACTTATTAGTTATATTATATAACAGATAGGTTCATGTCTATTTTACTATCAGAAATATTAACAGGCTGGTGTTATCGTTGATAAATGTCTTTCTTATTATCCTTGAGAAATCTTTGGAACTATGTCAGCCTTTATTAGGATACTTGAGAAGATATTTGCTTGAATTATTTGAGATCAAGATTGCTAGTTTTTTAAATTTTTTGCTTAATTTCACTATTTAATTAATGTCCGAGATTAGTGGCTGTGCTGTTTGACGGCTGGTTTCTCTAAAACATCACTGTTGAAGGATATTCTTGTGCATCTATCTTAAGCTGGTAGTTGTCAGCAGGAGATCAATGCTCATGGACTTGTAGCTTTACAGTTACTAATAACTTTGTTATTGTTTTTATCAGTTTGTATTATAGAGTTGAACACTTGTGCATCTATCTAAATTCATTGAACCCATCAGCTCATTTGTGTATGTTTTTGTCCACGTGCTCATTCAGAGGATTCAGATCGAAGGAATTAGAAAAGATGAATGGTTCAGGAAAAACTATATGCCTGTTAGACACAGTGAAGAGGAGGAGGTGAATCTGGATGATATTGATGCTGTCTTTGGTGACATTGAGGTTCGTTGGCTTGCTTTTGAAGCATATCTTGTGAATCTTAACTAAGTAGATGCAAAGGCAGTACATGCACTTACCTTGGAAGAGTTTCTTGTGGTTTTGTTTCCCAATTATTAGTCAAAGTGTGCTAAATTTTATTGTTTGAAATCATTGGGGTATTCCATCATCATGTGTGAAACTCTTTTCCGATGTTCGCAATATTTACCAATATGAAAATTTTCAATTATAGTTTCTATTTCTATGGACTTCAGGACCAGTTTGTGACAGAACATAGGCAAGAATCACAAGATAATGATGGTGGACCTCTGATAATGAATGCTTTTGAGATGATTACCTTGTCTCAAGGGTTAAATCTTTCCGCATTGTTTGACAGGCGACAGGTATGGATGCTCATTACTTTAGTTCACACGCAATGCATACGCATGTACACATATTTTTCAGGCACAAGTGACTACGCGCACACACGCAGCAAATGCATATATACATATCAGTGGGTCAACTTTGTAGGTATCCAAAAAAAAAAAAAAACCACTAAGATGATTGCTTAGTAATTATTGTAAAACAATGTGAAGACCTTGAACAAGCTTGAAGCTTAAAATATGTTTAACAGTTATTGTAGAATGAACTTAAAAATGCTTCCAATAATATGGGCTAGTTTATTGAAACTACAGGATTTAATTAAGAATCAAAGCATGTTTTCAAAAATGGTTTTGGAGTTTTGAATATTTGTTCTGGTAAAAATCTTCACCTGTTTGACATATTGAAAAAACTGTCAGAATATCCTAAACTTTACATTTGCTTTTTTATCAAAAAAGCCTTCTGTGGTTTATTCAGTGGTTCCCTTGACTTGGGTCCGCAGCCTGAAATGTTGGCTAAACATTATTGGTGCCACTGGCCCACTGTTGTTATCTTCCTGTTTTCTCCATTTATTGCGAGCATGTTCTATCACTTATTTGAAATTCTTTTTCTTGAAAGGATTATATAAAACGCCAAACCCGCTTTGTCTCACGCCAACCAGCAAAAACGATCATATCAACTATTGAGGTAGTTGCAGAATCACTGGGCCTTAAAGTTCATTCTCGTGGCTATAAGGTATTCACTTCAACAGCATTTTATGATATTAAATGTAAGAAATTTAAAGCTCAAATGTATAAACTTTAACCATGTGTTGGAGTTTGGCTGATTGGATATTCCTAATGTGTTAATTGGATAGTCACAAACAATGATTCCAATTTAGTATCTTTCTTGTGTGTGTGATTTCTTTAATGTAAAAATGCTGATTGCAACAAGGGGGATGTTTGATAGGACAATGCAGATAGCATCATTTGTTATGTAGAGCTGGCCCTGACCCTAGGCGGCGGCTGCCTAGGGCCCCTAATCAGGGAGGGACCCCAAATCTAAAAAAATTGTGTTCATGTTTTTTTATGTGAATTTGTATGTGGGGCCCATTTATGATTTTGCATAGGGCATTATCTAGCCCGCCCGCATTCAGGGTTAATCCTGTTAATATGCACTCTATATTGGTTCTTATAGGGCATATTTTAAAGACAATTCACTCCCATCTTAATTTTTACAGATGAGACTTGAAGGAGTATCCTCAAACAAGATGGGGCAATTTGCCGTTGTCCTGGAGGTATGTTATGGACCTCCATGCTTAGTTCATTATTTGTTCTATTTTCATCTGACCAAGATACACGGACGTTATTCTCTCTCTAATGGGTGAGGGATCTTATATCTCTAGGTTTATGAAGTTGCGCCTTCTCTTTTCATGGTAGACGTACGGAAAGCTGTGGGAAATACTCTCGATTATCACAAGGTTGGTTTTTGCATCATGTTTTTCCTTTTGCTCATCGCTGAGAGTTTTTTTTCCCATGATGAGAAACCCCAAAATTAAATGGAAAATCCATGGATGTACATAATCATCCACAAATCCTGTGAATCAGATAAAACCAAGGGGATTTGAACTTGAGAACTATGAAAAACCAATGACTTTAGCCAAATGGCTAACCCTGCATGAATTACCAGGACCCTCATTGTTGTACAGGAATATGCTTAATCCATATATGATCAGCTAGTTTTGACAAATAATGCAGAAAATAAAGGATTGAGCAGTACATTATATAAGTTGATTGGACTATTATTAGGTTTGTATCAAAATGGGTGTGACAGTGTAGGATTCAGTTGAGGGACTATATGACATCTTTCTTTTGCAGTTCTACAAGAATTTCTGCAGCAAACTTGAAAGCATCATTTGGAAGCCCATGGAAGGTTCTGCTGCAAAATCCACCCTACTCAGATCGATGACACGTTAATATAGGTTTTCGATTGCACTTCGTGAAGCCGACCCAAACCCTTTGTACATACATCCGCATATGAGTTGTATTAATCAGCAGTGCAATGTCTTATGTTGCGTTATTAGTAGTGTTTTCCTCAACCTCATTTGTTTCTGTTAGCTGCTGTGGTGTATAACATCCTGGATTGTAAATCTCATGTCATAATGTTTATGTATTTTATATGCCACTTTCTGTATGTATCTCGTGTCAGAAAACTTTTATAAATAGAGATGAAAAGAGATATAAATAGGAGATATGATCATATGAATATCATATTATTTTTTAGTGACTTGATGTCTTGATGCTATCTTATTCATCCATGATACACTATTCATTTTGAAGTATCTATATTTTAAAAAGTACAATTTTAGTAACACACAAAACATGAAAGGATCTGATCAACATCTATATTCCCAAATATAATTCTCAAAGCCCCCGTTTGGAATGGGGATAGATTTTATTCTAGGGTATAGATTTATCCAAGCATAAGTGAGTATAAATAAGGATAAAGTGATTTTGTGTTTGATTGTGTTTTAAATTATTCTCGTTGGTAAACGTAAGAATAAATGTTTTGTTGTTTGGGTAAAATGTGAATAAAGTATGGATAAGGATTTATAAAAAGTAAAAAAGTAATGATAGTTGATTTGACAGGTGATTTATAAGAGGTGATGACAGTTGATTTGACAGTGGGCCCACATATTCTTTGGGTGGAATAACCATGGATAACTTTAATTCCATGGGTTGATTGGAATCCATATACCACTTTATCTGGATTTATTCTAGCATAATTTATCCGGGGTTATCCGGGGTAAACAAACGAGTAAAAATTTTTATCCGGGGTTATCCGGGTTTATCCGTGGCCTTATCCCCGATCCAAACATGGCAAAAGAGAAGAAATACTGGAAATATCACTCTGATAAAGTCAATAAGACCATCCACCTTAAAATAACTCTTTGATGTTCAATGAAAAACCTAATTAAGATAAGGGTTTTGTTAACGAGTGCCTTCAGAGCATTGGTTAAACCACATTTATTGCTATCTTTTTTAGGCAACCCAATAAATTAATTAAGATATGAGTATAAAAAAATGAATAATTTTTTAAAATACCAATATCACCCCTAATAAATTCACCACCTTTTTTTCTTCTTCCCTCCCACACCCTTTTTTTCCCTTTCATACACAATATTTAAAATAAAATAAAAAGTGTCACAAGCATAAATAAGATATTTTTAGAAAAAATGCTCTATTTATGTAGAAAAAAATGTACATATACCAAACAATTGAACAATATTTTTTTTATATAAAGTCAATTTTTTTTATACATTTTATGAGTAACAAGATATTACAACGTTCACAAGTAATCTCTTGAATAATATATAAAAAATTGACTTTGTATAAAAAAATATTGTTTAATTGTTTGGTATATGTACATTTTTTTTACATAAATAGGGCATTTTTCCTGAAAATATTTTATTAATGTCTATGACACTTTTTATTTCATTTTAAATATTGTGTGTGGGAGACAAAAAATTGGGTGTAGGAGGGAAGAAGAAAAAAGTAGTGAATTTATTATGGGTGTTGTTGGTATTTTAAAAAAAATTTCATTTTTTTATACTCATATCATAATTAATTTATTGAGTTATCTAAAAAGATAGCAATAAATATGGTTTAACCAGTGCCCTGAGGGCACTCGTTAACAAAACCCTTAAGATAAATACAAAAAATTAAAATGACAACTAATCTAACTTTTTTTTTTAGGGTAATGGTAGTTGATTGTTACTTTGATTATATAAATAGAACTGAAAGCTACAAAGTCTAAAGAAAAAACAGAAAGAGCGACGAATAGAAGAGAATTCTATTCAAAGCTAGAATCCTATTAATATTATGAGGCCATAGAAGGAAATCAGATTTGATAAAAATTTTGAATTAATAGGAAAAGATCTTGTATCCTTACAAGTAATAAAAATAACAAATTTTCTTTTTTGAGCAAGAGGAATTTTGACTAGAAGATCTTTAGCTCATTATATAATATTCATCATTTATTTTTGGATAATGTTACATTCAGCCCCATTTTCAGTCTCAATTCCAATATACATGTGTTTCTGATTTTTAAAAAATAGTATATCTCATTTAACAAGATACATGTTTTTATAAAAAATGAAGCATATATTCAAATAAATTGCATGAATGTATTTATAGAAAATGTTAAAAAATTCTTTCGAATCATATGCCTTGTTAACATCAGCATATGCGGCAATAGAAATCTATTGACACATATATGGCTGAAATTGGGGCTGGAAATGGATCTGGGTGTAAAACGCCATTTTTAAAGGTTTTTTGCACGTATACAATTAAAAAATATACTATTTATTTTTATACCACTCCAAATAACCAATTTATTTTTATACCATTGGAATATTATAACTTATGCATATTTATTATCCTAATTAATTTCATCCAAATTTTAATTAAAACCGTTAAAATCTTAGAGAAACGATCAAATTACCCTTGTATTTTTATTTTGCATATTTTATCATACCAAATACAATATTTATAAAAATAAAAAAAACATTAATTTTAACATGAAAATGATAAATTTTATCTAAAATCCAAAACCATAAAAATTAAACATAAAACTATTTATTAGCGAAGACATAATAATTATAAATACTTACATTAATAAAAATGAAATAAAATTATTTTGAGAACAATTAATTAAATATATTATAAATTAAATTTTTTTTAAAAAAAACCTAGATTTTAATTGGAAGAAAAGAAAATAATGGGTAAGGTTGGATGACTCACGGTTGATTTAGAAAGAACAAGAGATTAATTATGTTATTATGTTTAATAATTTATATTATGACAAATATCATATGTTAATGTTATTTTTATCATTTTTAATTGTTAGTTAAAAATATAACTATAGTTGAGGTTCATTTTGGTTAACAAAGATAAAAAAATGGATACATTTTTACATTAAGAAATTTTTTAATGGTATAAACATAAATATGCTATTTGTGATGGAATAAAAATAAATACCAAATTTTTTGATGGTATACATACAAAAAAACTTTTTCTATTTTACACCCCTTGGGGTGGTCCAATCCCTCAAAGAATGTATCGGCCAATCACTCTGGATCATTTAATCAATCAAGAAATTCATTTTTTGTCTTTAAAAAAAAAATCTGTTTCACTAGTATTACTTCTCTTTATTTTTTTAAAAAAAAGCCTTTTAACACAAACAATACTCCTTCCGCAAAAGTAAACAAAACCCATAGATCTAAATCACCTTGCAATGTCACGAATGATATTATTATTATAAAAAAAAATTCAAACCATAATTCAACCATATAATGAAGGTCATTCATGAAAAATCTCCAAACCCCAATGACAATATTATTATGACAAGTGGGAAACATTTCTGGACTTTTGCATGCACCAGAAGAAGAGGTAAAAATCAAGGGTTAAAAATCTTATTCCCACATTTGCACTTCCACTCTTCAGGGTAGTAAGCACCATTTTCACTTCCCTTCTCAGCCACCAGAACTGCTTCACATGGGATGCACCCTAAGCACTTGTCTAAACAATTAGGTGGCTCAGAACCCTGTGCACTGATCCCATCAACATTTGCAAAACCAAGCCCATCTGCACATGCACAAACATCACATAAACCATCAATGAATCCGAGGAAGCCATTGATCGATTCAATCTGTTGTGTAGAGAAATATTAATATCAACACAAACAGAGATTTACACAATGAGAAGACAAAAGAGAAGAAAATGAACCTTTTTTTGGTGAATGAAAAGTTTTGGTGCATGCAAATCGATGTGGTTCAACCATGAATTTAATATAGGGACACTATTCCAAATATAGTAACTTGTATAATCAATAAAATCTTTTGACATAAACAGAAAAAATATATGTATTATTAGATACCGATAAATGGCCAGTTCAATTTGTTAATTGTATGGTCGAACAAATATTTCATTAGAATTGTATTAAAAGTTTTACCAATTTTGGAAAATAAAAATAAGTATTTGTTTCTGAAGCTAATTGTAAAGCATGTAAATATTCAATTCATATCATACAATGTCAAACAACTTCTTCATCTATATTATATTATTATTATATAAAAGTCTCTTATCTATAATATTATTATTATTATTATTTATTTTATTACTATATATATAAATACTACTATAAAAAGTAAGAGTTAGAGGGAAAACATTTTAGCCGATTTTACCCCTTAAAATTAATTTAAAGGACAATTATATCCATCAACAAATCAAAAATTATTTATTTTCTTTAGATTTAGATTTAGATTCAATCTTATTATCTATCAATGTTTTTTAAATCTATTTAGCTTGTTTAGATTTCTATTCAATCTTATCTTATCTTCTTGATTTATTTGGAGTGGATATGCAAGCTAGAAATTAAAAGATAAGATGGTTATTAAAAAATCAAATAGGTATAAAAATCAACTTGGACGAATGGGTAGTGTATTTCATAAAAAAACAGAGATCAAATGGTTATTATTAAATTAGTTTAATGAGTATCAGTTAATCATATTTATCTATCCTAGATTTTCTAATAAAATTTATTTGATTGTTATCCATTTGGATAAACAAGATTATTGTTTCAATATATTATTTGAAATATAAAAACAGTAACCCCAACTCTATTTATACCCATCATCAACCCATTGACTATTTCTTATTTTAATTTCATATTTATTTGTTAGCACCCATTAACAATTTCTCATTTCAATTTTAGATTTATATATGTTAGCATAGGTAAGTTACTTTTTATCATTATTCACTACTCAAAATTTATCCATCATTTATATTCATTTTTTAATCAAATTTTTTTACTATAATTTAATATATATTCAATTGTTTTAATTTAGATATTACTTAACGCAAAAGGATATCAGAGATTAACTCTTCAAAGAAAAACTACACAGAGACAGTAAAAGGTATGAATATTAAATTATGTTTTTTTTTTGTTTCATTTGTTCATATTTTAATATCATCTTAGTTTGATTTAATGTGTGTTTCAATTTTTAAATATGCATGGATAATGTTTATTTTTCTATCCTCTAAACAAATCTTTATCTATTTTTTATATTTTTAAATATGCATGGATAATCTATTTTTTGTATTACTAGCCAACAAACCCATAAAAATTAAATAAATATATGAAAATTTTCCAATAAACTAGGAAAAAGCCTTGTAAATTCAAACTCTAAAGAAATACAAAAAAAAGAAAATCCATATTCAAATTCAACTACAAATAAAAAAATAAGAATGTTTATTATCCTATCCTCTAAACAAATCTTTATCTATTTTTATATTTTTAAATATGCATGGATAATCTATTTTTTGTATTACTAGCCAACAAACCCATAAAAATGAAATAAATATATGAAAATTTTCCAATAAATTAGGAAAAAGCCTTATTCAAACTCTAAAGAAATACAAAAAAAGAAAATCCATATGCAAATTCAACTACAAATAAAAAATAAGAAAAGAAGAAAAAGAGAAAAGAATTACAAATAAACAAAAAATTAATTAAAAATATAAAACGTATTAAAAAAGGTTAATCATTTATCATTTCCTTTTAAAAATAATTAAAAAGAATAAAACAAATCTTTATCTATTTTTATTTATACTAACAAAAATAACCCACAAAAAAATTAAAATAAATATACAAAGTATTTCCAATAATAATAAATTAGGAAAAATCCTTACAAATTCAAACTCTCAACAAAAGACAAAAACGCATATTCAACTACAAATAAAAAAAACATAACAAAAGAGAAAGAATCACAAATAAACATAAAATTAAAAAATATAAAAAATATTAAAAAAATTTGAACCATATATCATTTTCCGTATAGAAAGAATAAAACAACAAAAAATTCTAGAGTCATGGGTCGGGTTGGGCTGATAAGAATTCTCTGTCTAGCAAAGTAGAGATAATATTATTAAAATATGAAGAAAAAAATTACTTTTTTTTTTTTTGAATTTTAGAATCAAATCTAAATCAAATTGAATCAACTGATTAACTTTTTAAAAAAGAAAAAATAGTCCGTACCATTTTGGGTTCAGTCGTGAACTAACCCAAGTTGGATTGATTTATTTATATGGATAGTGTTTTATACTAGGGCTGCAATTTGGGTTAAACCCAAATTTGTAGGCGGGTTAAATTGTAAAATCTGGGTTCAAGATTTCATGTTCAAGCTTGGGTGGATGAATTATAGTTACTTTACAATCTCATCCAACCTAAATCAAAACACAATGTGCGTGTATAATATAATCTGAACCATTATCCCTTAAAATTAATTAAAAAGACACATATATCAATTAACAAATCTAAAAATTATTTAATTTGTTCAGATTTAGATTCAATTTTATTATCCATCAACAAATCTTAAAATTATTTATTTTATTTAGATTATATTCAATCTTATCTTATTGATTTTAAAATTAGTGTTTTCCAAATGTTTATAAAAAATTTATAATGATTTGGACGAAATGGATGTACTCTTTCACCAAAAAAATAATAATCAGACGGTAATTGATAGTCTCTCTCACCAAACAAATAATAATAAAATGGTTGTTATAATAATAGTTTGATGAGATGGGATAGGAAACAAACTTATTGAACGAATTGGTAGGCTTTTTCACCAACTGAAAAAGATCAAACGGTTATTATTAAATTAGTTTGATGAGTATCAATTAATCATATTTATCAATCATATATTTTCTAATAAAATTCATTTGATTTTTATTAATTTAGATAAACAAGATTATTTTTTTCCATATACAGTTTGTTAAAGTTTAATATATTCTTTGAATTTCAAATATAAAAAATTAAAAACAGTAACCCTATCTCTATATATAACTATCATCAATCATTGACAATATTTCATTTCAATTTCAGATTTATTTGTTGGCACATGTGAGTTGCTTTCTATGATAGATTTATTAATTTATTTATTTTTAATGTTTGATCACCGAAACAATAATAATCTTATGTTTAGTGAAAAAATAATTATATTCTTATCATTATATCCGTGATCATTCATTTCTCAAATTTCATTCATCATTTATCTTCATTTTTTAATTAATCTTTTTACTCTAATTTCATCTATATTCAATTTTTTATTTAAATATTACTTAAAGTAAAAAAAGATATCAGAGATTAACTCTTATTGTTTTATATGGTTTTTTATATTTCAATATAAAATATAGATAAAATTGAATCATAAGAAATAAAAAAATCAGGTTGTATCTTTAAAAAAAATCATTTATTTTTTGGATGAACCAATTCCAAAAACCAATATAAATACCGAAACTCTCATATTCTATTCATTTTTTTTAGTTTCTTGTGTCTTTGTGTCTTTGGAAGATGGTTTCATATGTTTTTTTATTTTTTACTTTTTTATGTTTGATTATGTTCTAATAATATTTAAATTAAAATATTTCAAGTTTTTGTTTGTCTTTTAATAATTATTTGTACAGATGATGAATGTTTTTCCCTTTTAGTGTTTTTGAAAAATTTATTTGGACATTATAATCATTTAATTTAATGAATATTATTTTATTCAAGGAGAATTAACTAATATATACAAGAGTTCTCATTTAGAGGTTGATCAAAAGATTTAGATGTTTTCAATTTTTAAAATTTATTTTTATTATATTTGATTCTTTTGGTTTGGATTGAGTAATTTCCCTTTAATGCCATCTAAATATTATACTCGTGATCACTAACATGTTCGTCAAGACTTATTCCAATGTAGTGGCTCACCTGCTGAGAGATATACAAGATGAAAACATTGAATTCCTAATAGGATATTTCTTTATAATTTGTTTAGAATCTAATAAATACCTCAAAATTACCTTAATCATATAATTGAATCCCTTTTATAAAAAATAAAATCACACCTATTCACTTTTATAATTTCAAGGTTTCAATAATAATTAAATTTAAAAATTAAATTTTTTTATTTGCTTTTAGAAGATTCCTTTTTATGGATGATGAGTTTATTTCGTTTTTAATATTTTTGAATATTTTTAGCAGAGATTGCTTAACAACAAAAAAGTTCTAACCCTTTGTCTAATTGAATATTTTTAAATATTAGGAGAATTAATTAGTGCATACATGAGTTCAACACACAGAAAGAGTAAGTAGTTCTTTTCAAAAGTTATTTAAAAAATATAACTCAAAATCAATAAGACATGGATCTAAAATTTGATATAAAAATGATAAGTTTGGATCCAGAAATATTATAAAATAATTAAGTAAAATTGATATTATAAGATATTTTATGAAATATGTAACTTAAAACTGATGTGACTACAAATGTAAAATTGGTAAGTTATGGATGAATAATATGTTACAAGATTGATTTAAATTAAAAAATTTAAGAAATGGAATTAATGATTGGTAAGTTGTGGATTGATTTAAATAAAATAATATTAAGGTAAATTTTATATTCATATATGGATAAGTGAGATATCGATAAATAATATTTAAATAATAAAAATTTAAGAAATGGAGTTAATGATTAGTAAGATATGGATTAATTGATAGAAATACAAAAAATTAATTTTAAACTGATAATATAAAATAATATATTATAAGATATTATCCATATAGTAAATTAAATTAGATAAGATAAAATTAATTTTAAATTGATAATATAAAATAATATATTATAGATAATTTAATTTAGATTGATAATTTTAATTTTATTTTTATTGAATATGTTTAAATTAAACTTAAAGAGAAAATTAAGATTCAAAATAAATAATATATTTTTATTTTTTACATGAATAAACTAAAATAGATGAAATTTATAATTTTTAATTATTAAATTATGGAGAAATAAATTAATTTGATATTACTTAAATTTTCTTAGATGTATATATTTCAAAATATACATCCATTCATTAAAATTGATTTAAATAACTGTACAAAAAAATATTTGTATCTTATATCTATAATTAAATTCCAAATACAAAAACAATTTTGTATTTAAATTATATTATTAATTTATTTTATATTTGAAAATTTTAAAATTATATGTGAAATTTATTAAATCAAATTTAAATATATAAATTTAATTAATTTTTTTATTAAATGAATATACGATATAATAAATTTAAATTTATGTTATTAAAATTATAATATTTACTTTTATATTTTTGTTCAAGATATTATTTTAACACATAATCTAATAATTAAAACAAATTAATGATCACAAATAATATTTATATTTATGTTTACATATATTCATCTATTAATATACGTATGAGCATAAAAATAGGAATGTCTTGATATTATTTGTTACTTTAATTGCATGAGACAAATTTACATTAATATTTTATTTTTATATCACGGTTATGAAAATTATATATGTATTTAATTCTTTCAATTATTCAAGTAGTTTTTCCCTTATGAGATATACATTTGCATATTTATAAATATATATATATATAATATTATACAATTAATATTAACTTTAAAATTTAATAAAATAATAATAATTTTAAATAATATTCATAATAATTCACGTGCATCGCACGTGTGCATATTAACTAGTTACTATATAAAAGTCTTTTAACAAAAAAAATTATCAAATGACCATTTTATCCCTACCAATCCATTCAATCCCATCACAATCCATTTCACTATTTCACCGCTTTAATTATTCACAACCATTTCACAATTTTACCCCTACAATTCTATGAAAATCCATTCACATAATTGTAATCTCATTCATAATTTATTTCAATACATATATTTTATCAAATTTATATGATGACTAATATAAATATATCATAAAATAATATTAATAATTATATTAATATATTTATTAACTGATAATTACATTTCAATTTCATAATTTTATATAAAGGGATGCTTATAATATAAATCATTGTAATATAATTCATAATTTATTTCAATACATACATTTTATCAAATGTACATGATGACTCATATAAATATATCATAAAATAATATTAATAATTATATTATTGTATTTATTGATTTATAATTGTATTTCAATATCATAATATTACGAGGATAAAGGGATGCTTATAAAATGAAAGTATTTTCAATATTTTAATATATACTATATTAATATATTTATTAACTTATAATTAAATTTAAATATCATAATTATGAGGATATAAAGGGAAACTCACTATTATAGTACATTTTAGGTTTTTTTGCATATATACCATCCAAAAATATGATATTTAATTTTATACCATTGAAATATGTAGAACTTATGCATATTATCATTCTTGTTAAGTTCCATCCAAATTTTCATTAAAACCGTTAAAGTAGGCCTGTCAACAGGTTGCGGGTCGACCTGGACCCGACCCGATAAAAGGTGTAAATACCCGACTCAATGAACCCGACAATCAAAACGGGTCGGGTCTGAGTCCACCCCGACCCAATCCTATGGACCTGTTGGACCCGATTAACTCAACCCAAATATTATGTGTTTTTTTAATTTATGATCTAACCTAACACTCATGATTCAACCAAACATTTATAACTAATTATTGAATAATCATTTAAAATTTTAAACATTTGCAATATTTTTACAACTTTTTTACTTCACGTAAATCTATAATAATACAAACCGTATTTCAAATGTTCCCTCATAAAATATTTAAAAATAAAAAGGTGAAGAACTATTTATAATACAATATACTCTATTAAAAAGAAAAAAATGAAGTTATTGTATGCCCCTAAGAAGTTCTTTAACTTCTCTTCGTCTGGCCTGAGCTTGTTAATGGGTCGACCAGACCCGACCTGAGACCCGATATGGACCTGACCCGAAGGACCCGACAGTCAAATGGGTCGGGTCCAGGTCCACCCCGCCCCGACCTGTTGACAGGCCTACGTTAAAGTATTGAAGAAAGACTAAGTTATCATTTCATCTAAAATCCAAAAACATAAAAAGTAATCACACAAACTATTTATTAGCAAAGATATAATAATTATTAATACTTACATTAATAAAAATAAAGTAAAATTATTTTGAGAATAATTAATAATATATATTACAAAATACAAATTTTAAAAAAATATCTTGATTGGAATAAAAGGAAAGAATGGATAAGGTTGAATGAGTCATGATTGATTTATAAAGAACATAAAATAATTAGGTTATTATGTTTAATTATTTACATTATGACAAAAAATATTATATGTTAAGGTTATTTTTATCATTTTTACTTCTTAGTTATATGATGCATGGAGTTAGTGTTCAATTGTTTTACACTTAAATTTTTATTACTACCATTTATTATTAATTATTTCACATTTAGTATTCAATGCAATTATAGGGAATGCCATGTATTGGCATAGAATTAGGCTTGTCAATGGGTCGGGTCCGGTCCGGGCCGGGTCGGGATGGACTCGGACCCGACCCGTGGCAAGACCCGGCAGGTCCGGGTCCAACCCAGGACCCGCCGGGTCCTAGGAAATTTGGACCCGGACCCGTCGGATTCTGGTAGGGTCCAGGTCCAACCGACCCGAATATGGTTTCTAAAAAAAAAAAACTCATGAATTTGTTTGTTTTATCATTATATTATGAAAATTTTGTATAAAATATTAGTTTTGAGCTTTTTAAACTGGTGTCCTGATATTATATTTGAACATATTTTTGTACAATTTAAAACAATAAGCACTAACATATAACATTCAAAATAAATAAAAATCTAAACAATATAACAATCAACTAAAAGGGAGAGCTAATGGTTAAATGTTCAAAACAATAGACACTACATATTAATCTAAACAACATTCAAAATAATAAACACTAATGCCCCGTTTGGGAAGCGGAATAGGCGGGTATAAGGGAAGTATAAGGGTGGTATAAGAATGAATAAGGAAAATGGTTGTTTGTTTGCAGAGTATAACTTGATATTACTAAGCCAGTTTAAACGAGTATAAGAGAGTATAACAATTCTAAGTAACCCCTAGGATAAGCTATACTCACTTTATCTATTCTCATGGGCCCACATGTCAAATCAATTTTTTTACATCTTATCACATCAAATCACCTATCAACACCTCTTATACATCAAAGGGCCCACATGTCAAATCAACTTTTTTACACTTTATTTATATTTTATTCTTTATCAACTAAACAACTCAACTTTTATTCTTATGTTTTTCAATGAGAATAAAAAAAACACAACCAAACAGAAAATATTGTATTCATGTAGATTTGTTATCAATACTGACATAGTTATCTATCCAGAATAACTCAATTCCGCTATCCAAACGGGGACTAACATATTAACCTAAACAATGAACATAAATCATACAATAAACCAATTAATTATACAAATTCAAAAGCTAATAAACTAATAAGGCTTATCAATGGGTGGGTTTTGTTGGTTATGGGTTATAATTTATGAGTTTGGTTATGGACTTATGGATACAAAAATGAATTAAAACTTATACTTGTAACTTGATAAATAAGAAACAAAATTATGGGTCAACTAATACTAATAGTCTTGTAATATTTGAGTATATATTAATAAAACAGTTAGGTCTCGGGTCCAACGGGTCGGGGCAGGGTGGACCCGGACCTGACCTGTTTATATGTTCAGGTCCACCGGGTCGGGTCCAGATCGGGTCGGGTATATTACACGTGTAATCGGGTCCGGGTCTAAACCCGACTCGTTGACAGGCCTACATAGAATTCATGATTTATTTATGATCATAGTTAACACCATTTATTGTGTATATATGTTTTACAACCACTACTTTTATACACAAGCAAAAGCATGTTATAATATGGCCTATTATATTTATACATGACTATTATCAGTATATATTTACATAATTAATATAATGATATTTAAATCATAATTTTATTAATTATTTAAAAAACTATTTATTGAAACAGTCATTCTTTTTCAGGCACGTCTATTTCTACCAACCAATTAACTAATATCACCAACCTAAAAATAAAAAAAATCATAATTTAAACAACATTAATCCCACCAACCATTTGACAATCTCTCTGTCAACCACTGTTTAACCCATTCGATAGTCTCCCTGTCAACCATTATTTAAACCATTCGACAAACCCTCTGTCAACCTTCTTTTAAAACCTTCGACGGTTGGTCTGTCGACCTGAGATGGCCATTCAAATTTGTTCGGTTTTGTTGTTGTTTACATTTGATGTTGGTTAATTGGTTGGGTTTTGTATAGAGAACTTTTGGGTCGAACAAATCACGTGTATTATTTGGATTTAGAGTTGTGATGGATTTTGGGTGCAATTCTGTGTATGATATGAGGAATAGATTGTTGCATTGAGTATTTCAATTTCCTTTGTTATTTGAATAATGCGTGTAGTTGGATTTAGGGTTATTGGTGTTTAAGACTGATAAATTTGGATAGATTCATATGATGATATGATGATTGGCTATCAATTGAATATGATTTTGTTTGATTTTTTTAAGGTTCATAACTAATCTCTTTGGTCTTGAATCGAATATGATTTGTTTAGATTTTTTAGGTGCATGATTAATTTCATTATTTTTTTATCTAGTAATGGTAGTTTTGATTTGTCTAGTATTTAATTTAACTAAACTGCCTGGTTGTGATACCTTTGGAATTCATCTTGTAATTATGTTCATGTTTTTTTAATGTGTTAAAAGTTGAATGAATATATTGTAAATGTTGAATGAAATGTGAATGCGTTTATATTTTAATATACATTGAATGTGGTCGAATGTATCTCAGGTCGACAGACCAACGGTCGAATGTTTTAAAGGAAGGTTGATAGAGCATCTGTCAAATATTTTAAATAATAGTTGACAGACTTACTGTCGATATATCGTTCTAAAGAATTGTTGATAGTGAAACTGTCGAATGGTTGTAGGAATTAGTGTTGTTCAAATTATGATTTTTTTTGTTTTTTTGGTTGGTGAGATTAGTTAATTGGTTGGTGGAAGTAGACGTGCGCTTCTTTTCCATGCGATGTGTTAATTATTAGATTTACTTGGACACACTACAATGAAAACCATTGGAAAATAACAACCAAATATCATAAACATATGACATTATAATTCGAATTGCCTAATGTGCGTTGATGCTTTTCCACAAACCTCCACATTTATTCAATCAACATTGAATACTCATTAATTCCCATCCCCATTCCTTTGGATAAATGGGTCTATCGTTTCTCTCTTTTTTCTTCTCTCTCTCAAATTTTTTTCTTAGCTTAGGAAGGTGGGATAATCTTTGGTATATATGATGCTTAATTTGGTTCATCTAATCTATTTTAAGTTGCAATTAAGCTTAATATGTTATTTTTCCTTTGTTTCCTTGTTTGTTAAAATTTGGCATGTAACTACTCTTCAAAGAAAAAATCTCATATAAGTAAATTATTTTTCCTTTAACAGATTCATCTTCGATTTTCTATTCTGATTGGAAGTAGCACAACAATGGATCTGGTATTTATTCATATATCTTTTTCAATATAATTTCAATATGATATTTTCATCATCATAATAAAGTATTAATTTTTTTCTATTTAACATGAGAATATTATGATATCCGAATTTAATTATAGGTTAATAAATATTTAAATTGTTTACCCAATTTAATAAAAAAAATTTCCTATCAAATTTTTTTTTCCTCAAAACATGATATGTAGCTAGTTGTCTTCTCTTTTTTTATATCGGGTGATCTTAAAATAGGTTTTCTTAGTGAATTTATTATGATTGAATTCCATAGATTTTAGGATCTATATAAAAGATAAAATGATATCTATTTAAATTTTAGTTAATTTTCAATATGAATTTATCAATCCTCATTTATTTTTTTTGCATGGTGCATAGAAACTGTAATGCCCTAGAATCCATGACTCCATTTTGAAGCGTGAAATCCGGTTGCGTTAACTTAATTCCTCAAATATCGGAGTTCTATTTTTCTCTTTATCCAAAGATTTAATAAAATAATTTGGCATGGTTAGATTCTTCATTTCGTTGGCTTTCCAACGCTTTTTACGGATCATAAATCGGATGTGTATAGGTCAAATTATGGCCTAAATCATAGCAGGGAATCAGGCAGTGCCTGACGGATCCTATTGGTGCCGTCGGGCACACGGGTGACGGATCACTATGGAACCATCGGACACTTGAGCGACGGCTCTTAATGGAGCCGTCGGGTAGGTAAGCGACGGGCTCAATAAGAGCTGTCGATCTGGGCAAATTTCGAATTCGAAAGGTGGCTATTTTTGGAAGGAACATTGGCATTGATTGTGATTATTTGGGATTTAATTGGGTCGCATTTTTGTCCCCATGTCCATGCGAGGCTATTAAGTCTTTTCTCTCTCTCTCTCCTTTGGCATAGAAACCCTAGAAACTTCAAACCCTAAAATAACTTTCTTCTCTTCTTTTTGGCTCTACTGGCTGGGGCTCGGGAAAGGGTGCTCGTCGAAGTTTTGGTGAGTTTTCTGAAGAGTTTTAAGGAGATTTTGATTTGTAACGAGTCTCTTTTGAATGATGTCTTCATATGATCTTGTTTTAAGGTTTTCAACCAAAGAGAAGGGTTTTCTTCGAAATCTTTAATGTTATCGTATGATTCGGGTCCTTATGTTTTAGCCATAATATGATGATGATTTCATGATGTTTTTGCAAGTTTTAGTTATAATATTAGGCCTTACATGTATATACTTAGAGTTTAAAATATTTTCTTAGTTTTCTTATTCAATTTGTATGATCTTAAGATGATTTAAATTAGTTTTCGGATCTGATGTTATATAGATAGGATACTACGATATTTAGATGTATTATAAGTATTTCATGTAAGAAAAGAATATGTCTAAGTTTATACCATGTTAGTTTTATTTGTTCAAGGTAGAAATCGGATTTTTATGATCCTCGTTTTGAACCTTAAGATACAATAAAATGATATTTGCAAATACAATAAAATTTTCAATAAACCAAACTTAATAGAAATCTCATTTCAAATATGCATGCCTCAAGATCTAGTGAAAACATAATGTGTATGAATGCAATGGACACGTATGCCTGTATGGCACACAGCTGAAAGATGCTCCATATAGAGCCTGGTCACGCAGTTCGATCGTCACGCAGACAAGGTCCCACTGGACTGGGTCACACAGACCGGTCGTTACACATACGATGTCACGAACATAGGTGTCACGCAGACGAATGATATGCATGCATGATCAGTTCAACAACTCATAGTTTGCATGCAAGAATAACATAGTCTCCAACATATAGTTCATACATAAAATAATGTCTCAAAACGTGATGTCATGCTCATGTATTCCATACTCAAGATAACAGTTGTATTCATATAATAGGCATGATGCAGTCATGATATAAATATAAATAGTTTCAAAATCTACATAGAGACTAGAACCACTCACCTTAGGTCCAACGACACTAAACAACTTTAGAAGGTTTAAGGCAACCTAACCAGTCTTGAAACGATACGAATCGATCACAAAATGCACAACCGTACGGGACCCAATGGTACCCGTATTAATAAAAAAACCCTGACGGCTCTCCTAAGAGCCGTCCGAGGCAAACCCGACGGCACCTATGAGGGCTGTCCTTGACAAACCTGTCCAGAATGTACCCGACGGCTCTCAACGAAGCTGTCCTGAGGCAGAAACATGAAAATCCTAATGTTCATTAAAACATCCCAACATGTTCCATCGTTAAAAAAACATACATGAGTCGTTTAAAACAGCGCAAAACAAAAAAGAGCTCATTTCAAAAATCAAATCATGCGTATGAGGAATCCAATTAAAATCAATCCACAAACTCTATTTATTTTTTTGTTACAACAACCGAATACCTTTTATCATTTACATACATATATGAATCGTGTAAAACTATGTAAATCAGCAAGGGATATCAAAGATCATTTGTGTGTAAGAAATCCAATTAAAAATCCAGTCTATAAGGATTCACAAGACACGTATATAAAACCAATTAAATCTTATTCAAAACTCTCAAAAACTTAGATATTTGTTACACCCCGGAACAGCCCTCCTGGGATCATAACAATCCTACAATACAATGACTCATACACAAGAGGCCAACAATGACCCCTGATGAAAATGAAAAATTAATCGCATAAATAACAAGGCGACAGGAAAGCGATAAGTAACTAAAAATAATGCGGAAGCATAAAATATAATTAAGTCTGTAAATCAAAAACATTATTACAGACTCGAATACACAATTACCGTCCTGTGAGAGCCCAAGTCTAGTTCAAATACAACCACAAGTGACACGCACAATTACTAATACATACACAAAAATAGGATTGCTGATAGCCCCGCACTTGCCAATCGAAAGTTGGGACACTCCACGTACGAACTACACTAGAGGGATGTTCCAGCTCCATGCCCCACTGTCCCTGATGGAAAACAACACACGAGGGGTGAGCTACAAGCTCAGTGAGTGGCAAGAATCCAACTCAAGAATATTAATATAACACTAACTCATTTTCCTTTTAATGAAAGATATGGATGGGAGAACACTGATAGATATAAATGTCACGTAGAGACGTGACCACACATCACCCTCACCCTCACCCCGAAGGGGGGAAACTGTTGGGACTTTTGGGGAACAACTAATCCAATAACACTAACAAGTTGTAACACAAACTAATACCACGCTACAAAGATTCTCCACATCTAGATAAATACATACCAATCCCTCGCATCATCCGGTAGCCCTCTCCTGGATAATCCTCATCCTAACAGCCATCCATGGTCAGTATTCAAGCCTCGTACGATGGTGGCATCATACTCTGGGCATTCCCAATGATACGGCATCACCCGTGGTCGCTACTCGAGCCTCGTATGGTAGTCACATCATACTCTGGGCATTCCCAACAATACGGATTCACCCATGGTCGGTATGCATACCTCGTATGTTAGTGACATCATACTCTGGGCATTCCAAACGATACGGCATCACCCGTGGTCGGTACTCCGAGTCTCGTATGATAGTCACATCATACTCTGGGCATTCCCAACGATATGGATTTACCCATGGTCGGTAATTAAGCCTCGTATGGTAGTGACATCATACTCTGGGCATTCCAGACGATTAGGCCTGTCAACGGGTCGCGGGTCAACCTGGACCCGACCCGGACCTGACCCGATAGAAGACATAAATACCCGACCGAAGGACCCAACAATGAAAATGGGTCGGGTCTGGGTTCACCCTGACCCGATCCTATGGACCCGATGGACCCGATTGATCCAATCCAAATACTTTGTGATTTTTTTATTTATGATCCAACCCAACATTCATGATCCAACTAAACATTTATAACTAAATATTGAATACTCATTTAAAATTTTAAGCATTTGAAATATTTTTACAATATTTTAACTTCACGTAAAAGCATAATAATCTAAACCGTATTCCAAATGTCATCTTATTAAACATTAAAAATTTCAAATAGTGAAGAACTATTTATAATATATTACACTCCATTAAAAAGAAAAAAAATGAAGTCATTGTAAGCCTTTGAGAAATTTCTCAATCTCTCTTTGTCTGGTCTACTTTTATTAATGGGTCGACCCGACCCAACCCGACTCGAGACCCGATGTGGACCCGACCCGAAGGACCCGCCAATCAAACGGGTCAAGTCCGGGTCCACCTGGACCCGACCCATTGACAGGCCTACCGACGATACGGCATCACCCGTGGTCGGTACTAAGCCTCGTGTGGTAGTCACATCATACTCTGGGCATTCCTAACGATATTGTGGATACAGGACAGATTCAACACCGAGTAACTTCAACGCACGATGATGTTGGGAAACAGTACTCCACGCTCGTAATATCATCCGGTAGCCCTCTCCCAGGTAGCCCTCTCCCTGGCGGCCTTCCGGTGGCACGGTGGCACCACGTAGGGTAGCTCCAACGCTAAGTAGCTTCGACGCACGATTATATGGGGAGGAAGCACTTCATGCTTGCAATACGTTCGCACGATGATGTAGAGAAACAGTACTCCATGCTCGCAATATCATCCGGTAGCCCTCTCCCTGGCGGCCTTCCGATGGCACGGCGGCACCACGCAGGGTAGCTCCAACGCAGGGTAGCTTCGACGCACAATGATATGGAAAAGAAGCACTTGTGCTCGCAATACGATCCTCACAGATCAACTACTATCATCTAGCAATTACCATTGCTATACAGAATTCTCTTAAATTCCCACACAGATACATCCCTTGGATGCGGGGAAAAGAAGCTAAGTCCTTGCACTCAATCATGACAAGACATGATCCTAAAGGCGAGTCACGCACACACCTAACATAGATAGGCCTGATATTCTATCATCATAGCTATCAGATAACAAACTCTAATACATCATGAATTCCCATAGAGATGCATCAATCGGATGCAGGCAAGATAGCTACAACATTTGCATACTAAAACATGTATGATCCTGACAACAACATATCATAGATACGCATACCATAGACAAGGCCAAACACTTAAACATACACACAATTATCACAACAAGGTGCATGGACCACATGTCCAAAGAACCTAGCATTCAAGAATTAGCCACACTAAACATCCACCAATACAAAGGCAATACTATGTAAAAATCATGATTGAATGTTGTAATAAATCCCTATGGACAGGCGATGCACAATTACATGCATCGAGCGTTTTCCAAAAGGGGGAGGATCGAACCATTCACCAAAGACCCATTCATCGCGAGTCCCGCCAACGAAAGCTGCAAAACACAATCAATGATGCTCAAATCAAACATGAAGCTTCCTGACACATTTATATAAGCCTACTTCATGAAGACACCAATTCTTAACATTGCATACAACATGTAAACTAACTTATTGAAACAATCATGCAAAATTGTTTCATCTGCAGCAAATACCCCTAATGATTTGATCTCCACAGCACCAAATACTTATCCACAAATTCTGAAATAAATCATACGCATTCTCTTATATGTGAGGATCATAATCCTTGAAGATATCATATCCTGATTCAATCTTGAAATGCCTGAAATAAATTATTTTCAAAAACATGTCTATTTCTACGTGAATCTGGATAGACCATGAACATTAGGCTATAACTTTAAACACATGTAATAAATGATACAAAATTTGATATATAGCACCTAGACATATGGATGATCAAATCATATGAAGATATAACCTTCATAACATGCCTCTAGGTACTAATTTCATATGGATCTTCACAAGACAAAATCTGCCTTACTATGACACAAGACTCCCAACAACAAGGAAAGGGAAAAAACACATACAACAACACTTATGCATCCTTGCTGACCATCCAAAGCATTACATGACAATACTCATACTTCTTTGAAGCATAAACACAAATATCTACATGGCACAAAGGGGAGGTGAAGATACCTTGAGAAGAAGAGAAGAGGGTGCACATAAGATCTCCCACCATCACCATCACAATCACATGCTACCAGGTCTACACACACTTCTCACAACAAACACACATACATTCAGCCATGATTTTCCAGCACAAATGGACACACAAGCAACACCAAATAAAGATGAAATACTAAGGAAGAACTTGGATTTCACTCACCTCCATTGAGCCAACACCAATCTTCACTTCTCTTGGATTCTCTTCACCCAGACCCCCTTGAAGCAGCCATGACAGGCCCCCAATTCAAAGCAGCAGCAGCAGCAAAGAAAAGAGAGAGCTAAAACAACCAACAAAGAAAAGAAAAGAAAAGAAAAATAGGGGATTCACCAAAATCTCCTCAATCTCTTCCTTTCCTCTCCTTCTCTTCTTCTCATCCTCTGCTGGACCTCCAACAACACCAGCAAAAATTCACTCATTGATGCCCTAAATACACCACCGATTAATGGGGGTGAAATGACCAAGCTGTCTCTAAAAGAGTCATAACTTCTACAATATAGCTCCGAATTACACAATTCAAACTCTGTTGGAAATCCAAGACGATTATCTACAATTTTCATGTTTATGCGAGGATCCAATAACACCTCTATCTATTCCAAAATATGAGTTAAACACCAAACAGGGCTGCTGCCAGACTTTTCTCATCCCCAGGGTATAATTGAAAAAATACTCATAACTTTTGCTACACAAATCCAGATGATTTAATTCTACTTCTGTACAGATGCTAACTCAAAATTAAACATTTCATATCAAAATCATATTTAAACTACTTCATCTGGGCATTTAACGAAATTAAATCCGAATGCCAGTACCAGGAGAAAAGATATGCAGTTAGATTTTAAAAATTAATGCCCAAACTATTAAAATAAATACAAATTCAATATTTACCAGCCGAAAAGTGACACAGATTTACAATCTATTCATATTATAAAAATCAATATATGATATGTAAACAATACAAAACATTAGGAGATAGATCAGAAATCATACATAAGAATAATCCATTCGAAACCCTAGCTTTTGGAAAATGATAAAAATATCGATAAAATGTTAAAACACTTAGTACACCCAAGGATCTGAATATACTTTATAAAATCATTTGAAAACCGTAAGTCATAACATATTATTATAACTAGCATGATATCCTTCTATTCAAAACCCTCGATTTAATAGGATTCATAAAAACATTCAATAGAAATCAATAAACCATAATCCAACAATCCTTGAAAACCATCGATCTATTATTTGGAGAAAATAATAACATGGATATATGATAAAATCCTAAAATAATTATAAAAATATGTATAGATTCAGATATATGCATACAAGGGTCAAAACAAGACTTTAAACGATTATAAACATGATTTTTACCATTAAGAAACAACCCTAGACATGATAAATACATATCCCCTTTCTTTTGACTTGAAAGATTTGTAAAATACTTTAAAAATATCATGATTTCATAGCTATATCATAAGGATCCAAAAATTATATCTAATATATCAAAACTATGAAAAACTCAAGAAAAAAACTCAAGAGATCAACAAATCCGAAAATACACTTGCGAGGCCTAATTTCATTTAAAACTTTGTAAAATATTATAAAATCATTGACAAATTATTGATATAATATGACACCCGAAATCATACAAAACTTTCAAGAATCAAGAAGAAAAATCCATTCTTTTGTTAGAAAGACTTAAAAAACGGGAACACATGCAAAGGACTTCTAAAGGGGATCTATATCATTCAAAAGCTCTTCAAAATAGGGAAAAATACTCACAAAAACTCTTTGTTTGAACCCCTTCTCGAGCTCCTAAAAAATGGTGTTGAAAACGAGAGAAGAAGACTTTAGGGTTTTCAACGAAAAAGAGAGAGAGAGAGGGGTATATATAAGCTTTATACACGTGGGGAAATCAAAATCGATCGTATCCTAAACATATCAATGAATAATACACATTAAACCTATCTAAAACTGAAAATGTTACAATTTTAAACCGTTTACAGATCGACGGCTCCTATTGAATCCGTCATAGAACCCGACAGCACTTATAAGTTCCGTCACAATACCGATGGCTCCCCCTTGAGCCGTCGCTATTTCTTGTACCTGACCTCTCGGCACAGTTTGACCCATAACTTGATCGATACTCATCCGATTCACGATTCGTAAAAAATATTGAAAATCTAACAGAATATGGATTCTAACCATACCTTAACTTCTGAATTTGGAGATATATAAATCCTCCAAAACCTTATAGGGATGTGACCCCATGCACAAAAATAAGGAAACGACTAGGAAAACCATAGTCGTTACAGAAACTTTGACATTATTCATATCTAGAAATCACCAAATAATTAATACCATAGATTTTAGGGATTTTAGGATATATGTAAGTGATATGATGATATCTATTTAATTTTTTAAAATTTTTAAATGAATTTTTTCATGCTATCAATATTTCTTATTTTCATTTGCATAGTACAGAAAAGCTTTAACTTTTTAGTCTTCTATGACATCTATTTTCATTTTCATTTGCATATTTCTTATTATCTTCTGTTTTCTTTTTACAAGAATGATCTTATAGACTAGGTTTATCGGCTGACAATTGTATTATTTTTTTCTTTTCGTGTCTCATGTTTTTCTTATTTTTATTTTTTGGATGATGGAACATTGTGATAATTTAAATGTTGTCTGAGGATTTTTAACTTATGAGAGCATTGTAGAATTTAGATTGGTTGTAGAACATTTAATTTCATACATGAGAATATGAATTTTTTTTTATAATTTTCTTTTTGTTACATATATGACATTATTATAAGTAAATATATTTATATGTACCAATAATTATAAGACTAATTTTATTATCCTTAAATAGATATATGACATGATACTTTGAAGACAATTCCTAGCATATCGATCAAATTATCTGATCCTTAAGGTCATAATAATCATATAATGGGCACGGACGCACGGTTTTGAAGAAGAATGACTGGTTTATTTTTTTAATTAAAATTCATATTAACAAAAGAATTTAGAATAAATAATAATCTCTTCTAATATTTATTTACTACATTTTAATAAATAAATATTGTGCAATGCTTAGGGAGAAAATTTCATCTATTACATAACTTTTGGCTCTTGAACACTCATCATTAATAACCATATTTTTAATCAAAGCTTTTGGCTCTTGCATGCATTCCTGTGTTGACGTTACATGGGTCTGCGTTGGCGTACAATCTTGTGTTGATGGTACATGTTTGTCATTTTTCTTTTTTTAATAGAAAAAAGTGTGGGTGAAATGATCATCAACACATCATGTGTTAGCCTAAGGAAGTACGTACTTAAATAGTGTATGAAACGAAGTTGATATACTTACATCAGTTTTTTTCTTCTTGTTGCATCAACTTTAGTAATGGATTTCAACCTCGTCTTGCAAGGACGACCCTTGGGTTATACAACTTCAGGGGTAGAATTCGATAAACTTTCATGGGTGTGCTACCAATTGAGGAAGGTGGAAGATAATTGCCACACATGGAAAGCCATCTTTGCCTTCACTTTCGGGTCTTCATTTTCCTCATTTTATTTTATTTGTTTTCACCAAATACCATCTCCATAAGTCTTAATTTGCATTCTTGCCTGCAGTTTGTCTTACAGACTGGTTTATGACGAGGCATAGATTTCACCGGGTCGCTCTTGATTATTTTCTTCCTCTGCTTACCTTTAAATCTCACGCAAATATCACAGCCTTCAAATCTCCTTCAACAGTGTATTTCCTTCTTGTTTTAATGATGCTAAACTCACAATGGAAAACATATTCTTTATAGGGTTCGAAAGTTTTGTCGATTGACTTGAATTCCATTCCAACATTCAGTTCTGTGTCTCCATTTTCCTCATCTTCCACGATGACATATGCTTATGTTATATGTATTTCATCGCCCCCGCAAACAAGGGTGGAGCCAGGATTTAGAGCAAGGGAGGGGCAGATGGTCAAGAGACTTAGAGTAAAATAAAATAATAATTATAAATATATGATAAATTAAGATAATATTAAAATAGTTGGATAATAGAGTCCTTGAAGTAACGATGACTCAAATTGAATGTTTTTTTTTTTACTTTTTTTTTCTTGTATTTAGTGATCTAAAAAAATTTATTGAAGATCTAAGAAAAATTTTACAATCTCATTATTTTTATTCTCAAAAAATATAAAAATGACGCTTCAATAATTGAAATAGTAAATATGAAGAAAATAATTGATCATAAAAGCAAACAAAGATATCATTTATGCTTATATTTAAAAAAAAATTCTTTTTTAAGAACATTTTGGGAAGAAATTTTAAAATTTATCTTCCAAATAATATGAGAGACCCAATATAGCAATTATTAAAAAACAATAAACAAAAAATAAGAAAACCAAATTAATGATTTTTTGACCCCTCAAAATCAGATACCAATATTCACATGAAAACAAAGCTTTTCACAATTTATTTTTTAAAAAGGGACCAATGACTTCAAATTTCAAAATTTTAAATGGGCACTGTTAAATTATTCCACTATTTTCATATACACTATCACAATAAATGCTCATTTTATAGTCCAATTTGTATTCGTCACGTCTAATGCAATATATGAAATTGAGTAACATATTATATATTTCACTATCTTCGTATACACTATCATAGAAAACATAAATTAAATATATATATTTATTTCATATGAGTATGTACTTCATTTACAAAAAATTAATATACTTCATCAAATAGGTGTACACCGGAAAAAAAATCAAATGTAGCCATACTAAGATGGAAACTGAGACTGAATTAAACCCACTCATTTCTTTTCTAAACCCACTTGCTGTTATGTGTTGTAATGTGTTGTGCATGGTGTTGGATATTTTGTTTTAAAAAAGGATGATTTGAGGGTCTGATAATATGATATCATCAATAATAGACATTGCATGGCTTGGGCCCTGGCTTCCGCCCCGTCCGCACAAATCCATGAAAAAATACACAATCTATTTAGCATGTACTGTTGGAATTTTAAGTGATCAAAATTACATTTGTTCATATTAAACCCCCTTAATATTTTTATTGCATGAGTTACAAATGAAATCTTTGCATGCATTTGTAACTCCTACCTTTATTATTTAGTGGAGGATGAGAATTAAAGGGAAAAAAAAACGTTTCTATTAAAATTGGTTTCATTAGCATATAAATGGCTACAATTAATTGTGATTGTTCATTAGAATTTAAAGCATATATGTTTTCATGTGTGTTGTGACTATAAATATTCTTGGCTAGCTCTCATGGGAGAGAGGAGAATAACCAGAGAAATAATCCCTTATGTGTAGTGGTGTTTTATCCAACATCCGATCCCACTGTTATAGATTTTATGAAAATCATTTTTCCTCCAAGCCATAGTTTCCAACACCTTGTTGTTTGATCCAAATGGGCGTATGAAAGGATCGTAGTCTGTTCACCGTGGTTCTTCCGTAGCTCGCACCCCAGAAGAACAATACCAGTTGTGGTCGTATCTCTCAGTGGTAGGAGCTATTCAACCCTGTGCGTGAGGGGGTCTTATTCACCGAGGACAGAGTGTTTTCACTCGCTTCCACATTTCCGGATACACTTTTCTAATCTCTTACTCTTTATTTCGTGTTTTACGATATATTTTAGAGTATGCATGATTTAATATATAATCGAGGTTTATATTCTTGATGTGATAATTATAAGAATTTGTGTTTAGCCTAATATTTGTTTGTCACGCACAACAATCTCGGTGAATAAGCTTACACTAATTCTTATATATATGTGAAGAAATTATTTTTTAGTTTGTTGTGAACATGTGATAAATTTGAATGTGTGAATAACATAATTTTAGTTGATGCATGTTATTAGCAATCCAGATAGTGGAGTTTAATATAGACAAGGGATTTGTTTATTTATTTAATCTTGATAATGCTATCCGACTGATATGTCATTTTGTAGGCTTGACTTTTATGAATTCATAGTTTTATGTAACTAAATATTCATACTAGTTAATTTAAATGAGATTATTTTTCTGAGCTCTTATGTCCATTTATACTTGCAAATCAAATGTTATGGGATTTGTTTATTTACAAATAAAATGTGCTCCGATTTGGATTACATTGGATCTATTTTTGTTATTGGGTAATAGATCTATTTTATTCAAATTAATTATGACAATAAAATTTTTTGGTTGTGTATTTACATTGCTTTGCAATATGGCATCTCGAGTATTCTGTTCTCATGTATTAGAAAAGAGAATTTAGTTTGTGCCATTGATAGTTTGATTTTTTATTTACATTGATATGGTTAAAATTATTTTTATATTGACTCCTTACATGGCATATTAAATGTGATATTGTTTAAATGACAGACAATAGTGTTATTATTGCATCTATTCATTCATCCTCTGACCATGGGAAATTATTTGAAATTAATTTGAAAGTTGTAACCGACTCCATGATAATTAAATGGCTAGTGTGTGACATATATAGTTGTTTATATAATGCCTTTATGCATTTAAATATTTCTTAATGAATGTGTAAATTATGTTATGCTGCACATATTGGTCTGGTTTTTTTTTTTTTTTTTGGGTGCATTGTTGATTTCTTCAATAGGTGCTCATTAGCAGTATTCTTTCTGATTGGAGAAGGTTTGTGTTCTCGTTCATGTGTAATGAATGACAAATAAAAAAAAAAATTAACTCTTTTATGCCTGACTTGACCAACTTCTAAATCAATTCCTTGGAGAGCATGTAGTCTAATATCTTAATATTTTATTGTGAATTGTTCTTGTGCACAGAAACAAGTATTCTTTTTAATTCCCTGTCAAGTAAAACAATCTTGTACAATATAATTTTGATTGATTATCCAATCTGGTTAATGTTTGAAATCATCAATAATTTCTATATTTAGCATATAAGATCAATCTTAATATGCAATTTAATCCCACTGATATTTATGGTGACATGCATGAACAATTATAAAACTGTGTGAATTGTTGATTGCTGTTTCCGGTTATAATGGCTGTCATGGCATATGTGTAGTAAATTATTTTTTCATTTCATCATTTACATTATATGCATTCAGAGTTGGCATATTTATGATTTCATAATTCATACATTCCTAAAATCGAAAGGTAACATGTCTTTAAATGATTGATGACATGATATATAAATGTGGCTATGTGAATATAAATTTGATCATGATCTTAATACTTCAATACTCATATTGTTGTGAAATTCTATATTTTATGGTCTATATACATGAGTATTATTTAACATACCTCTTATTCTGAGATGACTTGCCAACATTTATAGTTCCATGAAAACATTTATTCTTTTGGGATTTGATATTTTCGTGGTGTTAGTGTTGTTATTTGTGCAGGGCACATTTATATATCTTATTGAGATATATATTAATTTCAAGGAAGGCATAATTATATTTATTTGAAGGCTAGTGGTATTCCAATAATATTCTGGCATGAAATTGAATAAATGGAGTTCTAAATTATTTGGCCATTGAGACTATTGGAATTCTTCTCTCGGTCATTATTATCATTTATTCAAAATTCTCATTATATCATCAGTGATTTGTGACTTACTCATATTTTGTCAATGATCAAGAAGACTATTGTTATTTATCAACAAGAATCTTCAAAAGGGCTTACTCAGTGGTCTCCATATACCAGTTTCGTGCTCTATTGAGAAAAGTTCATTATGCCAACCAATTTTTCAGTTTATGGGAGGTCTATTTATGTTATTTGACTTTTCTGGAGGTATTATATGAAGAACTATCTGGATATATTCTTCATGTGGCCTTCATATTTTGTGTATTATATTATGATATTCTAGAAGAATATTTAGTGTCAAACGGTCTATCCAAGGTACGTGAGTCTAGAGCAAACTTTTGATTACCTTAATTATTAGTGGTTGTGTTTAATAATTTTATGGTAATCATGCTCATATAAATGACTTGGTTAAATGCATACTACTGTAGTCAAATCATGTTAATGTGCGTGTTATTATAATTAACATGTTTGTATGCTCATGTGATGGTGATCAAGTCTTACTATTTGCATGCTTAAAAAATAAAAATAAATATTGCATGTGATTTGTAGAGAATATTTTGCATGCATGTATATCCCAAATTATTTTTTGAGTAGTCTCTAAATGTGGGGGTATTTGTGGGAATATATCATAAAATTACAATGATAATTTACATACCCTAAAATGTGGGGGGAGACATATACCTCATTAATTAAAAAAAAATTTATTGAGAGAGAGACTACAAAATATTGGGACAAAAAAAAATGAAAATGTCTAGACAGCTATAAATAAAATTTGAGTTGATTCACCTTATACTTAAGGGTATATAACTCGAGTTTGTGATGTTGCAGAGAACTTCACTAAAGGACTTGCGAGATGACTCGTCCTTAATATCGAGACCGAGGGGGATGTGGGTTAAGCCCATTAAAAAATTACCTGCAATGGGCTCCCTACCATTGTGATTGGAGATCCCATGAAGATGGTTTTCAAGGGGTTAACGAAACTGTACGGGTAAACTTGTGAGTACTGTAGAGGAAAAATTCCTCTAACCCATCCCTATGGTAACAGTGCTAACTGTAGCGGAAGTAGGTTGAGCTAAATGCTCTTAATGGGTTCGAGTCCTTTTCGGACAGGGTGTGGTCTATGCAGGCACCCTGGAGAACTCACCTATATGAGTGCACGGACGTGAGGCCGCGTTCTTTGAGATTTAGGCTAATCTCTAAGGCACTCAAGAAAGGATACGAGCACATGGCCGTAACGTGCTACCCCGCAGAACAGAACTCATATCCTGTACCATGTGTGTGATCAATGAAATCGGGTTGAAGGGGTTGAATTCAAGGACTTGGTCTATTCAGGCTTCTCCGGGGGATATGATTTACACTAAGGGTGCGTTTGGTTGCGTGATTGCGCTGCGATTGCGATTACAGGAAGCTACGTTTGCAATCGCGCAACCAAACAGTTTTGTAATCGCAGTTTTAAACCCAGCGATTGTAGGCAAATAGTGCCCAAAAGCTGCGATTTCGAAAAGCTGAGAAAGTGAGCTTCCTGCAGAATCAGGTTTGTAATCGCAGATTCCTGCAGAATCAGTTTTGCAATCGCGCAACCAAATGCACCCTAAGTGAAGGTTCAAACCCAAAAGGTACATTCACCTATTACATGGTATAAGACGCCCAAAACTCTTTGTTTCATCCCAGATCAATTTGTTATATCCCAGATCATTCAATTTATTCCTTCCTCTATCCATTTTATTGTGCCATATGCATTTTCGATCAGTGGGGGATTGTTGGAATTTTAAGTGATCAAAATTGCATTTGTTCATATTAAACCCCCTTAATATTTTTATTGCATGAGTTACGAATGAAATCTTTGCATGCATTTGTAACTCCTACCTTTATTATTTAGTGGAGGATGAGAATTAAAGGAAAAAAAAAACGTTTCTATTAAAATTGGTTTCATTAGCATATAAATGGCTATAATTAATTGTGATTGTTCATTAGAATTTAAAGCATATATGTTTTCATGTGTGTTGTGACTATAAATATTCTTGGCTAGCTCTCATGGGAGAGAGGAGAATAACCAGAGAAATAATCCCTTATGTGTAGTGGTGTTTTATCCAACATCCGATCCCACTGTTATAGATTTTATGAAAATCATTTTTCCTTCAAGCCATAGTTTCCAACACCTTGTTGTTTGATCCAAATGGGCGTCTGAAAGGATCGTAGTCTGTTCACCGTGGTTCTTCCGTAGCTCGCACCCCAGAAGAACAATACCAGTTGTGGTCGTATCTCTCAGTGGTAGGAGCTATTCAACCCTGTGCGTGAGGGGGCCTTATTCACCGAGGACAGAGTGTTTTCACTCGCTTCCACATTTCCGGATACACTTTTCTAATCTCTTACTCTTTATTTCGTGTTTTACGATATATTTTAGAGTATGCATGATTTAATATATAATCGAGGTTTATATTCTTGATGTGATAATTATAAGAATTTGTGTTTAGCCTAATATTTGTTTGTCACGCACAACATGTACTCATTTAAAAGAGTATATACTTTATTAAAATGGTATATACAATATTAACTTAATATATACTATGTTAAATAGGTATACGCTATGTTACATAAGTATACACTAAGATAACATAGTATATACGAATATTTTTTAGTAGATGTTTTTCAATCAATTATTCCATCACTATGAATAAATACAAATATATTTGAGATGATTGAAGAGAAAAATATGGTTCAATATGCATGTCATGATACACAATAAATAAATCTCATCCATGAAATACCAATTTAAAAATTAAATAACTGCATAAAATTTTTTTTATATGGAACGAACCCTTGTTGTACAAATATCAAAAGTAAAAAAATGACACACATTTCCTCTTACAAAAAAATGTCAAGATTTATAGATATTAAAAGCTATGCTCACTCGGATCACTTGAAAAATTAAATACAAACAAACAAATATTTACTTTATGTTTTGAACTGGATATAAATGTTAATGCTTCAAATGTTGAGTAAAAATACAATACAAACAACGAAAACCCACTTTCCAAAAGATTCAGCACAAAAAAGGCGTGATGTCCCACTGAAGCAAAGTCAAAAGAAATAAATGAAAAAATGAATTATGTTTTATTTCTTTTCGCTAAAAGTGGTTTTGGAAGGAAAATAAAATTTCATTTTGGGGCAAAAACGTAAAAAGGGTGGCTGACATGGCTGGTGCTGATATGGAGGAGATAGGTAGTTTTTTTGCAATCTGACGTGCAGACTGCAGCCTGAGCTACAAAAGGAACTGCGTGTATCATTACTCTTTTTATAGGACCAATGCACTTCATGAGATTTGCTTTCTTGATAATTGGATTTTTTTTTTTTGTCAACTTTCTAATATTTTTCTATATTCTTTTTGGAAAAAATGTGTATGAAAAATTGTCATCTATGAATCCATGATTAATTTTTTTTGTATTTGACACTATTATTTTCATCATTTGATTAGGTAAATTATAAATATCAGATTTTTACATTTGAAATTAAAATTATGAAAATGTTATTATAACTAATTTTTTTGACATTACATATATTACATTTTATCTATATACACAACAACCAGTTAATTAAAATAACTCCTATATTTCAGATCTCATCCTAATTTCTCTATTTGGAATCTCGTAGGGCTCACAAAATCTCCAATAATCATAGAATGGAATCAAAACCCACTAAAAAAAAACACCAACCAAAGTACCAAGCAGACCCTTAATGCTTTCAATCAAGAGGGACAAACATCATAAGTGGAAGATCCATGCCCTCAATTGTCTTTTTTAAAAGGGAAAACTAGATATAACTCCCTCTAAACTTAGGTAAATCAGTTTTAGTCCCTGTAAAATTCAAAAATAGTCGTAGGTCCCTGTAATCTTTTACAGTTAACGATTTCAATCCCCTAGTTAAAAGTATGTTAAAACATAAAGGTATATTCCATCCAACTAATGGAATCTTCAAAAATATCATTCAAATAAGTCCCTCACAAATTATAAAAATCCAAATAGGTCATTTTAATGTCAAAAATGCTCTTGAGACAACAAAATTACAAATATAATATCTTCTTCTCCATTGATGCCCATTTATGTAACAATTTCTCTTCTCCAAACTTCCATGTCCTCATCTCAGTGAGCGCCCCTTCAACCTGCAAGCTATCCACTAATCATCGGTGAGCAACATCTACTAAAATCCAATTTTTTTCACCATCACATACACACCCATCGGCCGGTTCTTCCTTATTCACTTCAAAGACTTCATGTCCACCATGTCTGATTGTGTAAGAATGTTTAATTTTTGAATAGTCTAAGTTATTCTGATCATGACTTTGTAACTTTCATACATTTCATTCATATTAGGATAGATGTTTGTTGAAATGCCACAACCATGGTTTCTTTGTTTTCTTGTAGGCTTCAAGCGGTGCAGTATTTAGGCCGTTGTATGCTTACATTCCACTGTGTGAATGTCGTTGTAAAAAGGGAGATTGTGTGATCAAGATTTCATATGCATATTTGCTCTATTTTTGTTTATTGTATTTGCTATATATAAAGATGCTATGTAAACTAAATGATGTACCCAATTATTGAATGAATGAATGTTGTTGTAATGAAAATGAAAGATCTTACAAGGTTTATGTTTTGTCTATTGTAAAGGACAACGGAACAGGGTTGCTTATAAGCAGAAATTCAACAGCAGCAGAAATTCAATAGCAACAGCAGACATTCAATCAACCTATATACTAGCCAGTAGTAGACATTCAATAGCATTGACACCTACTAAACCAGATGATAAATACATTCAACAGACATTCAACAACATTAGCATACATTCTGCACCTACTAAACAGCTTGTATACATTAACAAAATGATTTTAAACCTACTAAGTAGCTGGACACATTTTAAACCGCTCGAACGCCTTGGTGTAGTTCCTCTCAACCCCGGCCCCTCTCACGTAGATCTCCCCAAGCAGCTCCATTGACCTCGGCTCCCCCTTCTCCACGGACCTCGTGAACCACACAAGCGCCTTCTGATGGTCCCTCCAGACCCCGCGGAGCCCGAAATAATACAAAAGCCCCATCTTGTACATCGACCCCGCGTTCCCCCACTGCGCCTGGTACTCCTTGATCTGAAAGTCCTCGTCCTCCTCCCCTCTCAATTTCCTCAGTGCCTCCCTGTTCTCCTCCACTCCGCTATGGATCCTAACCGGCTCTATCACCGGCGATTGCTTGGAGATCAAGAAACTCGCCACCGCCACCTCCGGCGTAGAGCTTCACCACCTCTTCAACCTAAAAATGAAATCGTGATTTTCAATTTTGGGGGTGAAAGGTTTGTGTGTGAGAGAGACAGAGAAAGAGATAGATGTTTAATGAAAGAAGGGTACTATGGTAATTAAACATAGCTGGTTAGGTTAACTATAGGTTTAGTTTCCTGGGGTAGACGGCAGGGACCAAAGCAGATATTTTCTAATATTACAGAGACCTACGACGATTTTTGGTTTTATAGGGATTAAAACCAATTTACCCAAGTTTACAAGGAGTTATATCGATTATTCTCTTTTTAAAAAGATAATAACAAGGACAATCATTACCTCTTGTCAATGTAAGATTTGTAGGGATAACATTTTCATTACATGATAATTCTTTGTACTTTACACTTTCATATCAGAGCATAACATAGATAAGCAGCTCCAGCATTGCCACTGGCAGAAAACATTCACGCCAGAAGAAGAAAAAAAAACCTAGCAAATCTCTAAGTACTATTACAGAGGTTAGCATAGACTCAGCAATCTATAACCGATAATAAGACATGAATGTTTCAACTGTAAACAGCAGCCAATTAATGTTTCTAATGGTAACCTATACATGCACCTATGCTATGTGGCTCACCATATTGATGTCTCAAAAGCTGCAAATGAGACTGATTTGTGCATCCTCTGTGGTTGTGAGAAGCCTGTTTTGATACATCAGCCAAGAGAATACTTTGACTTTCAAAGGGACTTTAGACCTCCAATCTGAGCTGCCTTCAGGCTAGTGGATTGCAATCATATCCACTCCTACCCGTGAACCCCTGGCAGGGTTGGGGACGCCAAACCACGGCATCGGAGACCCTCTCCTGAAGGAAAACGCCCTGGAGTTCACCCAGCAAACCAGCCAGCTCTACCACCTGTCCACCTCCACATCATGTAAATTGTGGCGTAAATGAACATCCCATGCGCTCCTAGAGGCATTGGCAGACCAGAATCAATGACCTGGACCCATTTAATTCATTGATGAAGAACTAAAAAAGGCTTGCATATCAATCCTTCAATGCGCATTCACCCAGCCATATGTCATACCAAAAAAGAACCGAGGAGCCGTTCCCCACTGTCCAACCAAAAGCGAACAATATTGGCTCCGTGAGATGAAGAATGTCAGACCAGATCCTGTAAAGTCTTGAAGGGGTTGGAGAGCTTTTCGCCACAACGATATCACGCTTCCACCAGTTGGCACTATGCTTGGGGACAGGATGCCAGCTCCATCTCCACTTGCTTAGGAGTGCTTTATTGCTGTCTGCCAAATTGAGGACTCCAGCACCTCCTTTGTGTTTCCTGCTGCATTTGTGCTCCCACTTTCACCAAATGGGGTTTCTAGCTATCAGCCTCTGCTCCCTTCCAAAAGAAGCGGCGACAAATGCCATTCGATTTTCTATAATATCCCAACTGGAACTTTGAAGATGGAGAGGAAGAAGACTGGTAAGTTAAAAAAGAGCGGCCTGAACGAGAGTTAGACGCCCTCCAACGCTGAGCGCTTTGCCTTTCCAGCCCTAACTTGCGCTCGAAACAACTTGCTAGCCTCTGTAACAAGGACAATCATTACGTCTTGCCAATGTAAGATTTGTAGGATAACCTTTTCATTACATGATGATTCTTTATACTTTATACTTTCATATCAGAGCATAAGATATATGAGCAGCTCCAGCATTAACACTAGCAGAAAACATTCATGCCAGAACTAAGAAAAGAAAAACCTAGCAAATCTCTATGTACTATTACAGAGGCTAGCATGGTATCAGCAATCTCTAGCGGATAATAAGACAAAAATCTTTCAACTGTAAACAGCAGCCAATTAATGTTTCTAATGGTATCAGCAATCTCTAACGGATAATAAGACATAAATCTTTCAACTGTAAACAGCAGCCAATTAATGTTTCTCATGGTAACCTATACAATTACCAGACACTCAGTTTTTATTATGCCACATTGATCTGCATAAGAACTGACATTTCAACGTGATCATGTATATCTATATTCTATAGCAATTGGAATTCCTAGTTCTCAAAATTGTGAACTAGTGAAGTCACACAGTGTACAAGTAGGAAAAAACCATGATCGCATGTCCCTCCATCAATCCTCTTATGTTATAATCTATAACGAACAATTACTCCAAAGGATTTACACTTTTTTAATCAAAGTAATATAATGTCTCGGATGGTTTTAGTTCACAAACAACTACCAGAAAACAGGTTCTATACAAACCTACAAGTATATACTCATGTGGGTTAAATCAGATGTTCAGATAAAATGTTTGAAATCCGAAATGAACTTAAAAGATGAAAGATTAAACTGATAAGGATGCAACAAGTCATAAACATAGAGCACAAAATAATATAGGATTTATCAAGTGATTATAGCACTGACTCTTATTCATTTCAAAGCTAACAAATTCTTCCCAGATACAAAACCTATAAATTTTTCCAACATCTTTCAATTCGTCAAGAGGATTAACCTTTTATAAAATGTTGGTAGATAAGTCTCATCAAATCGTAAACATCCAGCATTTAAAACTTGAAGAAGAACACCCCATGATCAGGTATCAGCAGCTGAGCCACCATAAATCTGCCAGTGGCTTGGTACCTAAAAGACAAATACTTTAGCTAAAAAAAATAATATATATATGACCAAGTAGAAAATAAAAGCTCATGATCTTTACATATCAGGACATAAAAGAAAACCAATAATTAATACTTTGAGAGCATCACATACTTGAAATGCTCCAGTATTTACATATCAAATAAGGCTTCAAAAATATAATCAAATATATAAGCGAAAAGGCCTAGTCATGCATCACAACCTTATCATGGTAAGAATTTTTTGCGCCTAATCAGCCCATTCAATTTATTAAATGCCCACACTTTTTGTGCCAATGATCATCAACTTCCATGACGCAAGCCAAATCCCTGATCGAGCACGAAGTGCTCTGCCTCATCTTCTCCATCAAAACCTTAACCCTATCCGTTAACCTCGCCCGCAACAACCGATCTCTTAGGATCTCACACGTGCAAACATAAGGCGGGATGCCTTCATCGATCATCCTCTCGAAGTACCGACACGCCTCCCCGAGCTTGCCCTTCTTCATGCACAGTCCATGCACCACCACAGAGTATGTCGTGACAGACGGATGGAACCCACATCGCTCCATCCCCTCCCAAACCTCCTCCGCACGCTCGAACCTCCCCACATAAATCAGCATCTTCAGCAGCATATTGTATGTATGCTTATCGGGCAGGCACGAATCCTCAGCCATCCTCTTCAAGAGCTTCATCGCCATATTGACCTCGCATCGGCCGCAATGTACAGCCATGATCGAATTATAGCTCCATGTGTCAGGCTTCGCACCCGCTCGAATCATCTCATCCAACAATCCATACGCCTCATCCACCATGTCACTTCGACAGTAGAGCTTAACAACGCAATTGTAAGTGTACACATTCAGCACCAACCCATACCTCCTCATCCGCTCGAGCACCCGAACAACGGCATGCACGTCGTTCACCTCACAAGCGGCCCGTACAAAAGGAGCGTACGCGGAGGCGTCGGGCTTGAGCCCACGAACCCTCAACTCCTTCAGTAGCCGAGATGCGCTGTCAATCCTCCCACACTTGCACATGCAGAGTATCAGCGCATTATACGCCACAATATCAAGCGAGCAACCGCTCTTTGTCATTTCATCGAACAATCTCATCGCCTCGTCTGCGTTCCCCGCATCGCCCCAACCATTAATAAGAATTGTATAGGTCTTCGGATCGATTGGGTAATTGGGTTTCTGTTCCTCGAAGAACCGCTGCGCGTGTTTGACGAAACCGGTCTTGCAGAGGCTGAAGAGGAGGTGGTGGAGGTCATCGACGTTTGGGGTGAGACCGAAGTCGGGCATCCGATGGAAGGCGCGGATGGCGTCGGAGGGGAGCTTGGCTTTGCAGTAGGAGGTGAAGATGAGACGGAAGAGGTTCGGATGGATGTTTTTGCGACGACCCAAATCGTCTTTCGTGTCGAACATGAAGACCCACATGAGGGGGAACTCTCGGGAGGCGCCCAAGACGTCGACGAGGACTTGATAGGTGTGGGTGCTGTGGGTGAAGTTTGGGACGGACTTCTCCGCCCATAGGAAGAAACGGTGGGCGGAGACGCCGAGGTTGCGGCAGCGTTTGAGGACTTGTTCGACGAGGGAGGAGGATACGCGGGAGGAGAAGGGGGAGAGTGCGGATTCGAGGTCGTGGTGGGGGCTTCGGTGGTCGCTTAGGACTCGGCAGAGCTCGTTCACGTCGTCGGTGGTGGGCGGTGAAAGAGAGGAGTAGAGGGGGAGAGGTGAGAGTGGGATTGAACGGGAGGGGTTGGTGAGGGTGCGAAGAAGGGATCTTGTGCGGGAGAAGAACATCTTCTTTCTTCTTCTTCAATCAATGGTTGGGACTTTCAAGTACGATCGATATAAAGGTTTAATCAGGTTTAATCAGGCATTTTGACAAACAGTTATCTTGCATGGCTGGGTGGTTTGAGTTGGCTTGGATTGGGTTGGGCTAAAGTTTGAACTGAATCGGATACATCACAAGAACACAAAGAAAAAAAAAACTATTTGTTGAGCTAGGATAAAACCATATTACTAATCTTTAAAAAATGTTGAAATAATTTAACATTGCTTACTAATCTTTAATGATAACCTTCTCAGTGACATGTAGACAACGTTTGTGAAGATTGGACAATAGATTAAAGAAAGTGAAAATATCCCAGCTGTTTATGGGCCACGTGGCTAATCCAGAACCAAATTATCTTTAAGGGTCAATGCCCATATAGCGAAAACATTTGAGAGTCGACGAAAAAATTCATCAATGAAGGTCTTATTGTATAGGGGTGGCCAATGTGGGATTTATGGCTTATTGCTTTGTATTTGATTAGATTAATGGTGAGACCTGTTTTGTCTCGATTCCGGGTAGACTTCTCTTCTATTTAGAATCTTGGGGTATTTCTTTTTATTTTCTAAATTTCAATTGGGCTCTCATTTTAATATATCAAGACGAAAATCTATCGTTTCCTTCGTAAAAAAAAACACCTTCCATGTGACATTCGTAGTCCTCATGTAAAATTGCAACCTATACCCCTCGAAAATGGCGAGTGCCTCCCCCCTCTTTCTTGAGCACGTATACTATCGCGATGAACTTTGTGTCGGGCGTGATTGTCCCAGGCTTCACCAAAATCATCCCTCTGAAGATTGATCTTCTAAATGTTGATCAGGGTGGAAATGTTTCAAAAGATCCTCGACGAGGAGTTTGCGGGGTGGTCCGTGTCTCGCGCAACCCCCACAATCTTAAGCGTCTCCTAGACCTTCACCATCCTCCTCTCGACCCATCCCGCGGAAACAGTCCCCCGTCTTGTGATCAAGAAGATGTCCTCGATCGCGAGGAGGAAGGGGGCTCGGTCTGGTGCTGCGGGATGGGGATGTAGGAGTTAATGGTGTTCATGAGCAATCTTGGGAGTTAGCCCCGATAATCCCCTCGTGGGAGTTAGCCGCAAGTGGGCTTGGTTTTGTGAGCCTTGAGCCTTGTAACTGTACTAGTTCCTTGTGAACCTTTTTATCAAAAAAAAAAAATCAAAAATGGCGACAAATGGTTAATCCGGTTTTGATGGTTTGAGGGGTGGGGACCAGGAGATGGAATCTTGGGGTTCAAATTTTTTACTTACCCTGTGTTAGCTAACCAAAACACACACGCCATGTAGTCGGTGTAAAAACAGTTAAGTTGTGCATGCAACATGTTTTTGGTAAATGATAAAATTTGGATGAGAAATTTCTTTTCAGGTAGCAGCTTATTGGCTATCATAGGATAATGATTAGCATGTGTCATTGACACAGGAAATCTTATAACCTGCATAAAAAGATATCTTTGCATAGTCATTTGAAACACAAAAACAAATGAAGTAAATTCCAACAATCTACTCCACGACATAGATATCTTCAACTTTTTCTTTAGAACATTTTATGTGTTTATTACATTTTTTGAAAATCAAATTTTCTTTTTGTGAATCAAAACCATCCCTCTGAATGTCAATCTTTTGAATCCCACGGTGCAAGAGCCCGGCATTATCCTCTGCGGGCGCCTCATCGAGGATCTTCTGGAACATCTCAACCCAGCTTACAAGGAGAAGTTGGGGACGGTTATTCCAACCCCAATATTTATCTAACCCACCTCGTTTGTGAACCCACCCGTCTTATTTTTTATAAAAATCAAACCCACCCCATTATAAATAAATGGGATTGCATGTTCCAAACCCACCCCTGACAGTTTTCATTCATCTTTCTCACTCTCTCTTCTTGCTCTCTTCTTCTCTCCGGTCCAAGCCCCTCCCCCAATGCTCATCCCTGTTCCCCCACCCTCCAGTGGTCGTCGCCGTCTCCTTCCTTGTTGTCTCCCCCTCATGGCCACCTCTCCCACTCCCCCTCCCCCTCCCCCGCATGAACAAACTCTCCAAACCTTCTTCCTTTTTCTTTAATATGTGTTTTATTGTTTTTTTTTAAAATGTATTTTGTAGCTTTTCAGTGTATTTCATGTCTTTCTAGTTGTAAAATGTGTTGGTCTTGTTAGAATATATATGTTGGTTTTCTTAGGAACCCTAGGTTTTTATTTTTTACAAATTGGTAATGAAAATGAATCATGAATGAAAACACATTTTACAAATTAGTATCAATGAATTTGAAATGTATTGATTGAATGGATAAGTTTTTAGCAATCACGGGCCCAGGGCTGAATCAGATAACAGTTTTAATTTCCTTGTCTGCTTGGTTCGACACTAGCAGTGTCGACAATATTAGGTTATGTCGACAGTTGGATTGTCGAATCAAACAGAACCGAGACAGTAGGTTCAGTACATACATCGACAATAGTAATGTCGACAATATCAACTTTTGTCGCCATTTGGATTGTCGAATGAAGCAGAACAAAGACAGTAGGTTTAATACATTCATTGACAGTAGTAATGTCGACAATATGAACTTCTGTCGACATCGGTATTGTCGAATCAAGCAAAATAAAACAGTAGGTCCAGTACATACATCGACAGTATTAGTGTCGACAATATCAATGTTTGTCGACATCTTAATTGTCGATTCAATGATTGGGGTGGGTTTAGGTTACATTCAAAAACTAATACCAATATTATTTTATTATTTAATGTGGGGTGGGGTGAATATGTCATGGGGTGGTAATAACCCCACCCGGAGAAGTTATGCAATCACCCAGATAGTTCATTTGAGGATGCATTGAAAAAAAAATTGGCAAAATTTAATTAGACTCTAGCGTAATGTTATTTTGCATATGAATGAGTCTAGGCTGTAGGCTACCAAGTACATTTCTTTGTTTTTGAAAGTCTATACTAAGTTTATGTTGGGATTTTTAACAATTTTATTTGTGTGAAATAAATAATAATAATAATCGTGGAATAAATAATACGAAGCCCCAAATCAATCACCGGCACAATCAGAAAAATATAAAAGCAAGCAAACCACAAAGAAACACCCAATTTAACGTGGTTCGGCGTAAGCCTACATCCACGGGGCACTCCAGCAACAATCCACTATATCAAATAATAATGATAATAATGTTCTCTCAAGTTTTGGAATATAAGATGAAAGAGTGATACAGAGTTACCTCAATGAAACCCTAAATAAATCTTCCAAACAATATGAAGAACCCAACCTCGATGTGAATCGGAATCCAAGAAAGAACCTGAAGAAGGAACAACCCTTCTTCTATTTCTCTCTCTCTCCTCTCTCTCTTTCTCTCTCCACTGTTGCCGCCGAACACAAGCCGAAACCCTGTTTATCTTCTCTGGCCGTGCGTCCATCTAATTAATTGATGAAGACCTAGAGGGCATTTAATACCCTCCCACGTGAATTCATTCACGTGTACATGTGCATGTAAAACATGCATGTGGACTTATCAATTGAGCTGGACCCTATATGGGCCCATAAAACCCAACAATCTCCTCCTCCAGCCCAATGAGGGAGGAACCCGGTCCGTGACTCCTCACCTGGAGTCCGTACTGTCCAGCTTCTCGTAGAGCTCGAACGTATCTTGTTCTTCATGAGACTATACATCTCGAAAACTTTTTACCTCCCCCTCTTCAGTAAAAAAAGATATACTCAAAAGTGGGGTAAATCAATAATGGTCTGTGCTCCCTCAATGATATCTTCATCGGAATCACTGTAATCGCTGACTCTCTCGATGACTTCTTCATCAGAATATCTGTAGTATCTGACTCTCTCGATGACCTCTTCATCGAAATATCTGCATCTAACTCTCTCGATGACCTCTTCATCGGAATATCTGCCTCTAACTCTCTCGATGGCTTCTTCATCGGAATCTATGTCTCTGACTCTCTCGATGACTTCTTCATCGGAATCTCTGTCTCAAACTCTCTCGATAACTTCTTCACCGGAATCTCTGTCTCTGATTGATGGCACTGCTCCCCCTGCTCAAGAGCTTCCTGTTCTGAATCTTCATCAATGTCAGGTATCTCTGACACCTTATCGAAGTCTTTATTTCTCATCTTCTCCCCATCTGTAGCCGGCTGAATCGGAGAAGGAATCGGTGTCAAATATGCAACACCACCAATTGATTTCGGAACCCCATCGAAATCTTCAATAGGCTGGTTTTCGTAGAAGACCACATCCCTATGCCGAACAATCCTCTTCGTTGTTGGATCCCATAGCCTGTAGCGGAATTCATTTCCATAACCAACGAAGATACATGAGACTGCTTCATCTAGCTTTTGTCTCTCCTCTTTGGGTACAAGCGTCATAGCTTTATATCCAAAGACCTTCAGATGCGAATACGAAACCTCAATACTGGACCAAACCTTTTCTGGAATCTCCATATCCAAAGGAACTGATGGTGACCTATTCATCAAATAGCAGGCAATCGAAACAGCTTCACCCCAGAAGGTTTCAGGCAATTTAGCCTTCTTCAACATACATCTCACTTTCTCAACAATAGTGCGATTCATCTGTTCTGCGACACCATTGTGTTGTAGAGTACCGGACTCAGTCCTTTCGTGTCGAATCCCATGACGCGAGCAATAATCTCTGAACCTCCTCGAACTGTACTCTCCTCCATTAACAGTCCGCAATGACTTCAATCGTTTTCCTGTCTCCCGTTCCACCATGGCATGAAAGTGCTGAAAGTGCTCAAACACCTGATCCTTTCTTCGTAACAAGTAAGCCCACACTTTCCTGGATGCATCATCAATAAACGTAGCAAAATACCTATTGCCACCAAGCGATTCAACCTCAAACGGACCATAAACGTTAGAGTGAATCAAGTTTAAAATATTAGACTTCTTTTTCAAACATCTATCGAAAGAAACTTTATGATGCTTTTCAATCAAACAGTAATCACAAGAGGTAAGAGACGTACCATTGGTAAAGGGAATGTAAGACTTCTTTACCAGAACTTGTAGCTTCTTCTCGCTCATGTGACCAAGCCACCTATGCCATAAATCTGGAGATAAATCTTCTTCAGTTACATTTATTCCATCTTTGCACACTTTTACCTTTGTCTTATACGAAGTATAGCATGCCTGTCCTCTAGCGACGACTAGTGAACCCTTGGTGAGCTTCCATTTTTCATTGCGGAAGTGATTATCAAATCCTTGGCGATCCAAAGTGATCCCAGAAAGCATATTGAGGTGCAAATCAGGAACATGACGAACATCTTTCAAAGTCAATGTGTGTCCTACATCAGTGCGTATACACACATCACCAATTCCTTGAGTGACTAGTGTTTCCCATCTTCACAATGCCAAAGTCTCCTGCCCTGTACGAAGTGAAGAAATCCATCTTAGGAGTCGCATGGTAGGACGCTCCCGTATCAACTATCCACTCAGTATTCTGATATGGAATATGCGGGCATTTTTCCTCTCCGAAAGAGAGAGCCACAAACTCATCCGTATATGCAGTCGCCACGATGTTCTTGTCGTCATCTTTCTTCTTCTGATAATTTACCTCATTCTGTTCTCTTTTCCAAATTCGGCAATTCCTTTTGAAGTGACTGGCTTTATCACAATGGTAGCACGCATTTTCTTCAGACCTTTACTTGTTTTTGTACCTGCCATGACCTTCTTATTCTCGACCATTGCTCCTCCCCCTGTTCTCTATGACAAGTGTTTGTGCGTCATCTATATCCGCTGATTTTCTTCTTGTTTCTTCATTCATCAAGCAGTTCGTAATTGTACTAATAGACAACACACCATCTGGAGCAGAATTACTCAATGTGACAACTAACGACTCTTAATTGTCTGGCAAAGATCCCAAAAGCAGTAGTGCCTGTAACTCATCATTCAAAGTCATCTTCATATTAGTCAACTGATTCACCAAGCTCTGAAACTCATTTATGTGCTCTGTAACACTGTCACCTTTGAATTTTAAATTCACGAGTTTCCTGATTAAAAACGCTTTATTCCCCGCAGTCTTTTTGTCATACAAAGACTGAAGTGTTTCCCATAAAGAGTGTGCGTTCGTCTCATTCGCAATATGATGGAATATGCTGGGATCAATCCATTGTCGAATATTAGCAACACATTTTCTATTCAATTTGGTCCAGTCTTCTTTTGTCATTTTTTCTGGTTTGCTTTTATCTCCTTCAATTGGTTCAAATAAATCCTTACAGTAAAGGATGTCCTCCATCTTGGGCTTACACATCAACCAATTGGAACTATTCAAATCAATCATCTTGCTGATGGAATTCTCCATAACTATCTCACACAAATAAATTCAACCTTGCTCTGATACCACTTGTTGGGATTTTTAATAATTTTATTTGTGTGAAATAAATAATAATAATTACGGAATAAATTATACGAAACCCAAATCAATCACCGGCGCAATTAGAAAAATATAAAAACAAGCAAACCACAAAGAAACACCCAATTTAATGTGGTTCGGCGTAAGCCTACATCCACGAGGCACTCCAGTAACAATCTACTATATCAAATAATAATGATAATAATGTTCTCAAGTTTTGCTCAAAACTTGAGGAATACAAGATGAAAGAGGGATACAAGGTTACCTCAATGAAACCCTAAATAAATCTTCCAAACAATATGGAGAACTCAACCTCGATGTGAATCAGAATCCATGAAAGAACCTGAAGAAGGAACAACTCTTCTTTTATTTCTCTCTCTCTCCTCTCTCTCTTTCTCTCTCCACTGTTGCCGCCGAACACAAGCCGAAACCCTGTTTATCTTCTCTGGCCGTGCGTCGATCTAATTAATTGATGAAGACCTAGAGGGCATTTAATACCCTCCCACGTGAATTCATTCAGTGTCCATGTGCATGTAAAACATGCATGTGGACTTATCAATTGGGCTGGACCCTATATGGGCCCATAAAACCCAACAGTTTATTCCTAAAATATTTTCATTATTTTGTAGGATCTTAAAATTTAACTGAATAGTGTATTGGTTCTTTAGAAATTCGTGTGAATCATTTTGGCAGGGATGCATCATGCATCTAGAGAAGCAAATATAACTGAGTGAAAACTATGCGTTTAATAACTACTTATTTTATATGAAATTTAATAATTATGTAGAATAATTTGTTACTTTTTTTTGGCAGGTTGAAAAGATTCTTGCCTTCTGAATATGGTTTGAAGAGATTCTTTCTTCTAAGAATGGTTTGAAAGATATGTATTATGTTTGGATTTTCACTGGCTTCCATCTGATTTGGGTTGGCACAAATTAAATATTGATAGCTCTTACCGAGATGGCTAAGGTGCTCTCATTTAGGATAGCGCCTCAGAATTTATTAAAGGAATTGCAGGTTGATCCATTCTTCCCACAATCAACTTGCTTGAGCTTCAAGCTATTGTTCATGATGTTCGGTTTGCTGTGGAGATTGGAGTTAGGAAGGTATGGACTGAGTTTGATTCTACTGCAAGCTCTGGCATGACTGGATGGGAGAGGTATCATCCCTTGGACTGCTTTTAGGCTGATCCGATAAGTCAATGCCCTTCACTGTGATATGGTGGCATGGAAATCCTCTCACATTCACATGCAGATATGCTAGCCGTGCGTCGTTCTCTGTTAGGTGAAGATCTTGTCCACCCTCATGATCTTTGGATTGACATTAGAGAGGTTTTAGCTCAAGATAAGAATGTAGGGGTATATACTTGAACTTGTACAAAATAAGCTTGTAAAGTTCCCCTTATGTAAAGTTTGGCAATCCCTCCCTCTTAAGAGATAACTTCTTCGGTATATTTTGTGTTCTTTGAAAGTCACGACATTGTTATTATTTAGTTATTTTGGAATTAATAGATCTCACCTTATCAATAAAAAAAAATTAAATATTTTATGATGATTATTATCTTGATATTTGGTCTTTTTGTATTGTGAGATTTGAAGATCCGTTATAATGAATTAATGAAATGTTTCTCTACAATTTCTCGTATTCGTTGGAAACTTTATTATATATAAGTTTTGTTATGCTTAGTCTTTTTTATAGTTTCGTATATAATTTTATATATTTCGTTAGCCCTTTCTGAAGTATATATCTCATTAGAAATTTTTCATATTTTTTTATAAATGATATCATTCAATTAATTAGAGTATATATTTTATCTTCATAAAAATACATATATCATTACATGAGGCATATGAATTTTTAAAAATAAAACATGTAGGGTTTTAGTTTTGAATTTTAAAAAGTACCTAGTATAACATTTTTCTATCATATTTTGTAAAAAATACAACAGGGCTCAAGGCCCACAACCAAACCAAACCCAGAAGGGATAGTACAACTCACAAGGGGTTAGTCGGGTTTTGAACCCGTGACCTCCAACGAGAGAGGGTGCATCTAGACTACCTCGCCAGGCGAGGAGTGGTGTCAAAGAACTTGTAATTGTATGACGAATTTCAAATCCATGTGCAACATTAAGAACTTGTATTTGTTTTCCGACTGAGACCAGGGTACGTCAGCGATGGTTTCCTTGGTCAAACAAGATTCATCTTTGTACAAAAGTATAGATATGCTTGGTAAGCTGCTCTTCCTTTTATATATTTTTAAAAATAGTACACATTATCTAACATGGTAAATATTTTAATAAAAAATGAAGCATATGCTTCAATGAATTCCACGGATACATTTATAGAAAATGTGAAAAATTTCTATTGATGCATATACCTCGTTAATGTAAATACATGCATATACCAACACATATGATACTGAAAAAAAAACTATGTAATAGCACTCACGAAGGATAATGGTTTTTTTTTTTTTTCTTTCAATGAACGATAAGTGAGTGAGTTGAAGAGTATTCTACCATAACCCATAAACAGGGCAAAAACCCACTAAGGGCTAGTTTCCCTTAAGGATAAGTTACTCTAATTTTAGGAGATAAAAAGTCCATCACTTTTATTAATATTCATATTTGTTAAAATTAAGACAAAAAATGATTATAAATGTAATCTCAACTTTTAGATAAAACAAAATATCATCATTTTCATTTCAAGATTATGACAACTGTTCACAGTTTATCCTGATTATTATTTATATCAAACAGGGATAAGTTGTCCTCCCATTTACTTATCCTCATAATTATCTTTTATCTCATCATTTATCCCATTGCCAAACCAGCCTAGATGAATACAAATCTCTCCATCTAATACTTAATGCCCTTTTTGCCCCCAACAAGATGAATACCCCGGGATAATGTTATATGAAACATTTTGAGACTATTTCTTTCTTATATGAAAAAGCTATCCCTCTATTCAAGGTAAAAAGAAAAATTCATCCTTAAATATAATCGGGCTAAACATGGCAGATCGCAAGAACACATGGGTCCATGAGATTAAAGAGCATGCAACAAAGAGGGGATCTCACATTAACAATCAATGATTATTTTACATGAAAAAAAAAGGGACATGACAAAATATCTCTTCAACAATAAAGATATCCCACTTGTATGCTTGGGTAAAAAAGGATGATTATAACTAATCCCATTCTGTTTTATATTATTATCTGAGATCACTATAACATCTTTCAGGCATCAATCTATATCTTTCAAATCTGTTTACTCTTTATTAATAAAAATAAAATTATTCTTCAAAGCATTTTTTTGGCAATGATAGCTAAATAGAGCATCCTATAACTATACCTATAGGAGGAAACCACATCATTGGCCAGCTAAATGATAGCTGAATTTTTCCAATTTCAAATTCTGGAAAAGCCTGATTCCTCAACAGTGGTCAGATGGTCTCCCCCAAGCACTGGCTGGATGAAAGTCAATACAGTCGGTTCATTATTTGAAGACAGAGAGGGCTATGGAGCTCTTCTTCGCAACTCCATTTCAGACTTTATCCGGGGGTCTCGCTGGTCGCCATGACCCCCCCCCCCCTCTATTAATCTTCTTGAACTCAAGGCCACTGAGATGGGTATTTGGCTTGCATGACAAGTAGGTGTTCGAAGATTGTGGATTAAATCTGACTCGACTACGGCTCTTGCTTGGTTAAAAGGCAATGGATGTCGCCCTTGGAGCTCCATTCGAAGTCTGAGAAAATTCATAATGGTCTCCAAGAGTTTGAGGAGTGGATAGCCTCACACATCCACCGGGAGGGCAATGTGACAACTAATCTTCTTGTATCTTCCTTCGGATATTTGGCATGATCTTTGCAATGCTCTTGACCAGGATGCCGCTGGTACATCTTACATATGAAGAAGACAAATGCTCTGTTTCATTTTGCATGATCTATTATTAAATTATCAGGGAGGATTGTTGGACTTAATTATCGTTAAGATTTAGTCTTTATCAACAAAAGAAATGTATACCTCTCTTACCTCTTTTTGATAGAAAGTGAGAGTAAGAAGTCGATCCCACAAGGAGATTATGGAAACAAACAAATAATTGTAAAAGATATCAATTTCCAAAAAAAAAATTTAAAATAAGAATTTTGAAGATTGATCCAAGAAAACTACTTTAAAAGCTAAAATAAAATTTTAATTTGAATCAAGATACGAAAAAGAAGAACCACCAAGGATTGAAAATCACCCCACAAATATGATTGATTAAATCTTTCTAATGCACTTATATTTTCCTTACTTCACATGAGTCAAAAGATTTTACTTGCTCATATGAAGAATATGGATTTAAAGTTCTCTTTTAAAATTTCATTAGTTGATACACCATTAACTACTAGATCAATGACGGTTTTTATAGTGAAGACCCTTTTCGTTGACAATTAAGATATTCAACTAATGAAAACAAAATATTTCAAAGAAAGTAATTCATTTCTACTCGATTTAAAAATAAGGTTTATAAAATATCAATCATATCTCATCTAAGTAAAACGATGAAAGATCTTAAAATACTCATAATCAAGATAAATCTAAATTGAAGAATCTATTTAATTGTTAAGCATAAATCAGAGTAATATAAGATGCACAAATAAAAGAACTAATCACTCACACTTATGGGGTGGAATCCTCTCCTTGATGTAAGGATTCTCTAGCCTACCATAGTTGGTGATATTTTAGAATAACAATAAAAAAATTCCATGAAATCAAATAAAGAAGAACTTTTTATTGATTAAACACAAACAAAATACAATAGCATCTATGTCTAATACCAGAGCAATACAGACTGAAAACACAAACTGAAGATAAAAAAAAAAACTTAAAACAAAAAAGAAAGAACAAGAAAATGGAAAAACAATATTATGCTCAGCTGAAAATCGATCTCCTCTCTTCTCTTTGCAGGCCCCTTTTTATAGAGTTCTGGGGGCTGGATTGGCTAGGGCTTTTAAAGCTGGACAGTTACCCAGGATTTGAAAAATCCTTAGTGTTTTGGTAGAATTGTGCAGGCTGTCTTGATGGGGATTTGATGGATTGGTTGAAGCTGATTTTCAATGATTTTGATGGAGAATTAAGACTGATTTGACAAATCAAATTTGCTGATTTGTGAGGGAGATTCTCTCTTCTTTTGACAATTTTGATGACCCATTCTTTCCTTAATTGCTATAGATTTTTAAGAGTTTGTTCCATCATTGAATATCTCCATGTTCTTTTCCTCCAATAGCATATGGAAATTTATTTTCATATCCTATGAAATTTAGATTAATATTAGAATCTCCATGACAAATATAATTATGCACATGAAATGTATAAATGTAGTTTATTTGTGCATATTATGCTTTGAAAATAAAATTCCCTAATATGTATGTAGAAAATGATATATTACATAGGGAAATGTCCAAGACAACTCTAAAAAGTATATCAAAATATGTACTTTTGAACATCTAACAAAGACCTTAATCACAACCCCAACATTTATCCCATCTCCTCAGTCAAAATTTGGTCGAAATCACTTATATTTTCATAAGCTTTGCTACACCCAGTCATTCATACGTTTGTGTACAACCATAACCAGTATTCACATGCATTCATGCAAACAGAAAGTCTTTACCACCTTTTGATGGAGAAAGATTTAACCAGAAAATAAAATAAAAAAGCTCACCAATAAAAAAAATGAAGCTTAAAGGATAACAAAACATGCTTTTATTCTATTTCAGTCTCACAATAACCTTTTTTTTTTTTTTGCAATCACCACTTACCCATGAGAAATTATAGTTCTCTTTCTTTTAGGGCACTGATATTCTTAACACTTCTGCATCCGCCATATCTAACACAATATATAAAATATATCTATAACAATAAATATGAAAACATACAATCAATTCATTCTGAGCATGTACTTCACTTTTTGTGAAAACATGTACTTCATTAGACAATCATATACTTTTAAAAAAATCAAATTGTGTTCAGTCTACAAAAGTAATTATAGAAATGATGAAGTGTAAGATTTTCTTTCATTTTACCTCACATTCATTTTACTGGAAACAATTACCTTGTTTATTCCTGTATAATTTGTTCTGTGTTTCAGTGTATTCGGGTTGGGAATCCAAGAACAAGTCAGGTTGGATTTTCTCATAATTTTCCAATTCTATCAGTTCTCTAAGAAGAAGATTCATGACTGAGACCAGGATAAGAGCCATATATATAACAGATACATGAACAAATCAAATTAGGTTGGTTTGGCGGATTTGAAGAAGTATGGCAAGTTTCCACACATGCCAATCAGAGAGCGGTTTAGGATGATGAAGGAAACCCTGTTTGATAACCATCATCAAAATACTCAATTATGCCAGTAACCAACAGAAAGAACACACTTTTAATCAGACAGTAGCACATAGTACAATAGAGAAACCACCCTTTAGCTTGCAAGATGGGTCAACAAAAAGTTGAGACTACTGCTCCTTCAAAAGAAAAAAAAGACAATTTATAGAGGCGTAAGATTGGTATATATAGTCCCCAGTGTTCATAGCACAACGGTTCAGGGTTTAGCGGTGTTACCGATAGGTCTTGGGTTCGGGTCTTGGCGCTGACTTACCCACATGTTTGTTGGCGATTATTCGAAAGAATTTTCCATGAGACCGGAGCAAACAGGCGGAGGTAGCTTTCCCAGCTCGACCGTAAGGTCAGCCACGGGGAGTCCCTCCGATATCAAAAAAAAAAGAAAAAAAGATTGGTATATATAAACCTCCAACTCGCAAAGCTCACTGGTTTCACAAATTGAATTGCCAACCAATGAATTGGATTGCCCTCATTTTCCTGACAAACATAGAATCCAGTAGTTGAGAAACCTAGACTAAGATTGGTATATATAAACCTCCAACTCGTAAAGCTAACTGGTTTCACTAATTGAACTGCCAACCAATGAATTGGATTGCTCTCATTTGCCTGACAAACATAAAATCCAGTAGTTGAGAAACCTAGACTTCTAACCAGGCTTGGGTATATACAAGAGTGAAACAAACTATAAAAAACAACAGCGGAGTTCTTCATTCATGTCAATCAACGGGCATAAGACAAAATGAAAAATATATATCCAAATAATATATGGTATTTTAAAATTGTCTTAACTATTATGGTAAAAGGAAGGGATGATCTAATGATAGTTTCACACTATCATTCAAGAAAGAAAATATGTACTGCAGGGCAATCACTATCTGGGTAAGGAAAGACTTTGATCACAATATTGGGTAACAATGAACAAAATGTGCTGAGCAACATTTACCATGAATATATAAAAGAAAAGAAGGGATCACAATCCTCCCAAATGATCATCCACTACAACTAAAATTATAGTTCATATTCTGACGGCTTCTTGGGCCTAAACCGCTATCAGTCCAACCCAGCTTTAGCATCTATATTCACTCACACTCACACCTGCACTCAACTATAAAGCAAATTTAAGAACTATGATCACCAGCAAAATCATATCATCCGCATCCATGTCAAAAACCATTAAAATGCATAGGTTCTGAGAGTCTAATCACAGTTATTCATACAGAGAACCAGAGTATTAAACAGATCATCTATGGCTCTAATGGTGTTAATTGAATTAAACAATTAAGAGATTTTCAGGCAATTAAAGAACAAATCTAACATGGTCAAATTCTAGTTAAAAAAAAGAAAAGAGAGAGGGAGAGGGAATATCAATTCTCTTCCATAAAATCCCACATTACAGTCAATAAACAGCAATATTTTCACTATCAAGTCAATAAAAACCACCACCCACCTGTATATCTTTCAAGCTGAATAAAAGGCATGCCAAGAAGTTCCATTACCTCCAAGGGGGGGTGACCTAAAAGTTGAGCCATTTCTTGTAATAAACGCAATTCCTCGGCGAGATGATCCCATCGGGCGTGCAATCCCTGATGCGCGGGCAAACCAAACAAGGCACCGAGGCCGCCGCGGACGCCTCCTTCGCTGGGCAGCACCTGTAGCAGACCTTCCCCCGCATGACCGACGCGGAGATCCCCGTCCCGGTGCTCTTCACCTCCTCGATCCTCCCGTCCATCTTGAGCACCGTGAGCACCTGCTGCACCTGCTGCAACGACACCCCGCTCTTGAAAAGGTTAACCCTTTGGAACGTCTCATGCAGGTCCTCTGCAGTCGCGACCCCGAGCTTCCGGACCTGGTCGGCGACGATGCTCGACACGGTGGACACGAACTCCGTGTCAATGGCCCCGTCGGTGAACCACGACCCGCCGGTGATCTCCTCGGATGGCTCGAACCCGGCGGCGACGTAGTGCTTCAAACCTCGGCGGGCGCCCTTGACTTCCCGGACGAGGCCCTTGGCGCAGAGAGAGGTGAGGGCCTTGACGATCTGAGTCTCCGGGAGGTTCAGCGAGGCCTTTATGTCGGTCTTCGAGACGCCGGACCTTTCCTTGCTCTTGATTAGCTCGTATATGGCGGAGTCCTGCTCCGACGACTTCGCCTCCTGAGACTCGTCGCGGCTGCGTTTCTTGGGAGGCATTGTTTTAGGGGGTTTCAATGTGAGGATCTAATCGAATCGGATTTTTGAAACAAATCGAACAGACGTTGGAGGATCACAAATGGGAGACGACAAGATTTGGTTTTTGATCAAGGGCGGTTTTGATTGAAACAACAATAAAATCGCGTATCAAATTCGATGGCGCTATAGAAACTAGGGTTGGGTTTAAACTTTAAACTAGAACCTTTTCGATGAGCTTGATCAGATCGGCAGTAATCGGAGGAACAGAATTAAATCTTCTGGGATCCATTGATCAAATGGTGGAGTTGAGCACATGTATTGTTCCATTTCCATTACTTATTATAAAAAACAGATTCAAATAAAATCATTTTACAAATATAAATAAGATGATATGATATATACAGATTTATTATCTTGGGAAAAATTCATATAACCCCTTGTAATCTTCTTAATATCTATATAACGCCGCGACTTTTATATATATCCATATAACCCCCTGTAAACACACCCATAAATCCAAATATTTATTGTTAGATCTTCTGCATTCACATTCACCTGCATTTTGGCATGTGTATATGAACTAATATTTATTTATTTTTATTATTTACATATTAAAGGAAAAGTGACCCAACTTGTTTTAGGGTGCATTTGGATGTGAGGTTGAGATATGAGATTCTTAAAATCTTATGTTTCAAACTAAGCTTTTGAAAATCTATGTTTCATTAGATTTTCAACCGTAAGATTTTTTGCATAAAAATGAATATTGTGGTTTGAAAAGCTAAAAGCTAAAAATATGTTTGGATATGAGTTTCAAAATTTTTACTTTTCAAACGCAGAATTTATCTAAACTCATATTCAAACAGACCCTTAGCCTCGCAAGATTTATTAATGACTCGAACTAGTAATTTAAAATGGAAAATACTAAAAAAAATGTCCTAAGTATTGACAACACCTAAATCAGTCATTTACAAAAATTATATCTAAAAAAGTCTCATTTTACAATTTTAGAAAGTATAATGACTTGACTACACCTATGTTATTTAAACATCATCTTATATATTTAATTATTTAACACACCAATTAAAAATTATTAACAAAAAACAAAATATTTTTTAATTTATGCACGAAGTTTGTTATTATTTTCTGTATATCTAAATACACTATTGAGATTTTTATTGGAAAAAATTGAAATGTTTCGTTATAAAAAAAATTTAAATATTAGAAACTTTCTAAAGTCTTTTGGTGCATATATACATGTTTAATATTATACCAAAAAAATCTTTATGCAAGAGATTTATAAAATATAAATATAAATAACAAAAAACTTGAAAAATAACTTTAAAAGTTAAGAAAATCCAAATTTTTTTTAATAAATTTATGAATGACTATTTTGAAAATTTTAACATTTTTGATAGCACACTTAAAAATTTTAATAACATGTAAAATTACTCTCAAATATAAATCATTTCTTATATTGATATTATTTTTCAATTAGACGATGGTTATAAAAAGTTTTAAATATGATGAGAGAGGGTTTCAAAATTACATAAATGTATGATAGTCTTTTTAGTTTCAAAATGGTGAAATGAGAATTTTTTTGAATAATTTGTAAAAGTGGCTAATTTGGGTATTTCTAATTTTGAAAGATTTTTTGGGTATTTTTACTATTTAAAATTACTCATTAATTTGGGTATTTCTAATTTTGAAAGATTTAATATTTCAAATTAGATCTATATAAATTATAAATGTATTTTAAGATTTCAAAATAAGATTACAAGTAAATCATATCAATATATTTATATTTTAATTCAAGTTAAAGATGTTCAATAAATCTAAAAATCAAAATTTCATATTAATTTTTTAGATTTTAGATCAATTTAAAATAAGAAAAATACGTTTTAAAATTATATTTAAGATTATATTATTAAATTAAATTATTTTTTTCATAATTATATTTATGGATTATCTATTTACTCTACACACACACACATTTAAATGCATTCATTAAATTTTACATTTCTAATTTACACCTTAACAAAAATTTAAATTTAGATATATAATATTCTTCAAAGATTGTTGTTGATACATGATCCCATGCAATCTAGCCAATGAAACAAAAATCTTAAATATCACATAATGTGATGATAAAATTAATTAAAGAATATTTTTTAATATAAGCATATCATACATATTTACATTATAGTTAATCTTCCTTTTGATTTGATTTTTTTAATTAGATATATAAGATTATAATTTAAAATTATGATTTCTCTTAATTCTCCTTTCCCTCTTTTACTTTTATGTATTTCTCTTTTGAATCCATATCCCATCAAATCTTTCAAATAACCATTTTTTAAATTTAGAATCGAATTCAAATCAGAAAATTAAATATATAAATATGTATATGTGTGTGAGACAAACAGAGTCAGACAAAATCTACGAGAGCAAAAGGGTAGAGAAAAAAAAAAGAGGTATTTAATTTTTTTTATCATTCGATTTTATTTTATTAATTAAAATTATTATTAATCACTGAAAAAATTCATATTTACTTTATTAGGTTAATTTTTTGATAAAAATTAGGGTTTTTATTTATTATTTATTAAATATATTTTTTATGTTATAATATTTGAATTTTTGATGAAACTAAGGTTTAATTTTATTAGATATATGTTATGTTATTGGATTTTGAGTTTTTGATAAACTCTGGGTTTCAATTTATTGTTTATTTAAATATTAGATCTATGATTGATTTTTGAGTTTTTTTTTAAAAAAAAATTAGGTTTTATTATTTGCATAAGATAATAACTTTTATTGATTTTTATCTTTTATTGGTTAATAATTTAACTTCAAAGATAAAAAACCACGTGTTTTTATAAATGAAAAAATTCATCGAACGGATAATTTGTCATTTTAACTAAGGACAAATGCCAAGGGAGATGAATCATTTATAATTCCAAAATCATAATAATTGTTTAGGATGATCTTTGTTGTCTGATTCTTATTATAATCTTTTTATATGCACATATTTTTTTTTGTTCTATCATTTATTTTTTGGTGGGAACAAATGTGCATGCCAGTTATTGTTCTTTTCATCATAGTATGTAATTTTTCAATTAACTTCTAGAGTTTAATGGAGCATTTAATGAGACACACAACATCTCTACAACAAGAAATTAAGTATATAAAATAGAATGGTTTTTTTAATAAATTTTAATATTGTTATTTCATATTTTTGCTTGAATTTTTCATTTTTAAGTATTTTTTCAAATATTTTTTCAATGGATACTGTTGTTGGTTGAGGTTTTTTTTTATTTCATCGAGGTGATAGAATATTAAGGAAACAAATAGTATCTCTTCAAATGAAGGTAAAGAACCTATAATTATATTTTACATGTTTATTTATAATATTTTCTATGATCGCATAAACATAAAAATTATTTATTCTTTTATATGAACAATATTTTTTTTAATCTCAAGAGAAATAAATGGCTAGATTGAATGAAGATGTGTGAAATATTTTTTGTAATTATTTGATGGAAATAAAATATTATATTATTTAGTTATATATAAATTATTTTTTATTAAATTTTTCTTAAATTTTATAATATATTATAACTTGTGTATACTACATTTTATAGAAGATATTCAAATTGCATATAATGTCCACTGAACATATTTTTAGGGCAATAAATACCACATATTTTTAATACTTGTATATAACTAGTTATTAATACTTATTAATGAGAAAGTGACCAATCTTTTTAATTTTCATTTTTCCCCTCCCATAAATTTAGCAATTATTTTCATCCTATTTAATCAAAATTTAATATTTCAAATCACAATTATATAAATCATAAATATATTTTAATATTTTAAAAGTATATTTAAGTTAATAATATCAATATATTGAAATTTTAATAATTCAAATTACGGATATTCATTAATATATCTCAATTGAATTCTATAAAAAAATAATTACTTTCTTTTTTTATTACTTATTAAAGAAAAGTGACACAACATTTTATTTCCTTTTTTACCATCTTATAAATTTAAAAATTATTTTATCTTATTTATTCAAATTTTAGATTTTAAATCACATTTAGATAAGACATGATATTCCAAAATTAGATTTGCGTAAATCATATCAATGTATTAGAATTTTTAAAATTAAAAAATTTAAGATATTTATTAAATTTATCTCAATAGAATTTTATAAAAATTTGTTATGTCATTTTTATTATAATATAAAAATATTTACATTGTTGATAGTATCATTGCTGGGATGTCAAGTTGGTTGTCATTGTTGTTGGTGTTATCCCCAACAATGTCACAAACAACAATGAAGTTGTGAGTGTTGAAAATGCTTAAAAAGACCCATCTCATCATTTTAAGCATTTTCAACACTCACAACTTCATTGTTGTTAGCTTCATTGTTGGGAGATGACAAGTTGGTTGTCATTGTTATTGGTGTTATCCCTAACTTTGATATTAACAACAATGAAGTTGTCAGTGTTGTAAATGTTTTAAAAGAAGAGATAGAGGAACCATGATGCAAACATGTGGCTCTGCCTTCTATGAAGATTTAGCCACTTGATTCCACCATGGTACTTCCATCTCTTTTTTTAAAATGTTTTCAACACTCACAATTTCATTGTTCTTGGTGTTATTGTTGGGGATGACAAGTTGGTTGTAATTATTGTTGGTGTCCAGTGGCGGAGCCAGGATTTTTATGAAGGGGGCCTAATGTGACTTATGTAAATATTTTTTAAAATCATTATATTTTTTTTAATTTCAATAACATAAATTAAAAAATGAATATGTATAAAATAAAATAAAGATATTCATATAAAACATATCATTGAATAATTCTAAAAGATAATTATCATATATTAAAACGACATGTCAAATTTCATATCAATGATTCACAAAAAAAAATATCAAAATATAAATATGATAAGCAATATATACCTTCAAATTTAATCTCGACGAATTTTCATATTCTAAAAATGTTGAATAATTTAATTGTTTTAGATATTTATATAAATATTTTAAACTTTAAATAAAATAGTAATAATGATAATATGATAAAAGAGAAAAATTATATACATTCGAAGTGTTGATGGAAGAGAGGAAATGATTACTGATTGTAGATTCCAGATTGTAGGATAGTTTAATAGAACAAAAAGTAAAAATTATGATTTTTTTAGAGATAGGAATTGATATTAGGAACAATCGAAATACAAAAAAAAGTGATTAAATAATCTATTTTTTTCTAGATGGGTGCTTGAGTGGGGACGCTGGGAGTGGGGTCCGTGTTACTATGGCTTGGAGGTCAATGAAAAAGTAGAATCAAAATAAACTTTTGTTTTATCTGGAGGGGAAGAATTAATTAAAATAAGGGGTGAAGGCACACCAAAAATGTGGCTCATGGGTGGGTTTTTTTTTTTAGCGTTGGGTTGTTATTGTTTAGAAATTTTCATATGTAGATGAAGCCCATGACCTATAGACCTTAATTAAAATCAATCTAACATCTTAAAATTAAAAGGGTTTAGAATTAAATAAAAAACAATTCAGGTTTCTATTAGTGGATTAATCAAGGTGAATCATGGCCTCATAGGTTTTTTTTTTATTTTTTATTCCCGGATTTTGCATGGTGGTGGGCTGTTGCTTGTTGATTGGTTTTGATTGTTGCTTTGTATGGTTATAGCCTAATCAAAGTAAAAAAAAAAAATCAGGGGGGCCCATGCCCCCCATTGGACCTCAAGTGACTCCGCCACTGTTGGTGTCATCCCCAACCATGATACCAACAACAATGAAGTTGTTAGTATTGTAAATGCTTTAAAAGAGGAGATGGAGGAACAGGCAAAGCAACACATTTTCACCATGGTTCTTCCATCTCCTCTTTTAAAGCATTTTCAATACTCACGGTTTCATTGTTCTTGATGTCACTGTTGGGGATAATAAGTTGGTTGTCATTGTTGTTGTTATCCTCATTCAAAGTCTCGTGATCCCTTCTTAACCAATTGCTTTAATAGAAGAGATGGAGGAATTATGATGGAAACATGTGGCTTTTCCTTCTATGAAGAAAGAGCCACATGTTTCATCATGATTCTTCCATCTCATTTTTTAAAGCATTTTCAACGCTTATAATTTTATTGTTATTGGTGCTATTGTTGGGGATGATGAGTTGGTTAGAGATGACTAGTTGGTGTCATTGTTAGAGAAGGCAAATTAATTGTCATTCACATACTAATCAAACTCATTTCCAACATTCACATCAATCTCTTCTTCTAAATATTTTTCAACACTTACAACTTTATTGTTTCTTGGGGTCATTGTTGGTAATGACATCTTGATTGACATTCACATATTGATCAAACTCATTCCAAAATAGTCTATCAAGAATCTACTCCTCTAAAGCCTCTTCAACACCCACAACTTCTTTGTTGTTGGTGTCCTTGTTAGGGATGGCAACTTGAATGTTGTCTTTCACATATTGATTAAAATCATTTAAAAATTGATCAATATCGTACAATACTTCTCCAATCAAGAGTGATAATGATGACATGATATGCTTGACACTCACATTTTGATTGGCATCCTTGGGTTTTTAATCAGCATGCACGACTTCTTCGTCATTTAAAAACTATTTCCAATTGAAAAATTCATCATCCATTTCATCTTACATATTTTATTCAAAGTATGTTCTTTTGAATGATATTTGATCAACCACTATTTATAATGTTTACATATGTTCATTTTTGTTAATATAATTTATTGGTTTATTTTTGCCATAATTTTTTTATTAACTTTTGCATAATTTCTTTTAATTTATTTTTGTTAGAAGTTTTTGCTACTATTTTTAAATTTGGATATAGGCCTGCTCAGTTAATTCTTATTATAGGCTGAATGATCCCAAATTCCTTTATATTATGGTCAGATCTGCATCCTATCACATTGGCATCATCATAATTAAAAAATAAAACAAAAATCAAGACAAGCCAATGAAACATAGTGGAAATATCATAAATGTACGTCCAAAATCTAGTGTACTGCCCACCCATTCATATACCTCTTTTTCACAATAGCACATATGTTATTAGATGATACTAGTTTAAAATAAATAATAAACAAGGATGTGAACTCTATTTCGGATTTTGGATTGAGGACAGGTAGAATCTAGAGTGTTAAATGCATGAACCAATCTAAAATTACATTATGTATATATATATATATATATATATATATATATATATATATCTTCTTCTTTGTTTTTTTAGTAGATTTTTCTAGTCATGATGACATATGGGTGAATAAAACTTCAAATCCCAAACATTTGATGACATAGATATGCCCACCACCCCAATTTTAACACTCACCACCTTTATTTACACTGGAGCGAATTAGACACATAAAGTGTTTATATGATTATATTTTCTAGACAATAACAGTTGATGGAAACAAAATAAAAAATTGTAGGTTTGTGGAATGATTTAGACAGACAATCCTACACAAAATGGAGGTAATTAATCAGAAGTAGTTGGTACCAATGTTATTTTGGTTGATGTCGTGGACTTTGTATAGCTTCAAAGAAACTATCATGTTATGTGTATAACCGTATTTTTGTTAAATCTTACATAGAGAATAAAATGTTTATATTGTGAAGTTGTACATCTTTTATAAATGACAATAGTTATTCATTTTGTATGTAAATAGGTAGGTAAGGTCCGCACACTTAGCTTTGGTTAGACACATGGGGTGTCTATATAATTATATTTCCTAGACAATGTCCATGTCAATGAGAACAAAAAAATGCATATGCTCTCGAATGAGTTCGACACATACATTGTCTACATAATTATATTTCCTAGGCAATGTCCTTGTCCATAGGAATAGAAAAAAAACCCTAGGTTCTGGAATGAGTTGACACATGGGGTCTGCATAATTATATTACTTAGATAATGTCCCTATCGATGGGAATAGGAAAAACATATAGGTTCTGGAATGCGTTAGGTACATGAGGTGTCTATATAATTATATTTGTTAGACAAAGCCCCTTTCGACGGAACAGAAAAAAAAATTGTAGGTTCTGGAATGAGTTATAGATATGTGTTTGACAACACTAGTGTCAATGGTTGTAGTAATTGGAGATGGTTATTGGCAAATGCGTAAATGTATGAAGCTTTAATGTTTTTTCTGAAATGATAGACACATCGTGTGTCGAGTATATATGTATTGTTAGACAATTTGTGTGTCATTTCCTGCATAAATCAAGTTTTCTCATGAAACATAAGGAAAAAAAAAAGTCACAAATTCACAAGAGTTACTAACCCACACTTAGGTCTCTTCAATTAATCCACTGATAAATATTGATAACTATTTTCAAAGTCATATTTGCAAAGGATGTCATCTAGCGTTTGATCAAAACCAACATTTAAAGCCATATGCATTCAAAACCATCAACACCACCATTCAAAGCCGTATAAACACTGTTTAAAGTAATATAGTTATAATTTCAGTGCTCCTACAAAAACCAAAATACTTGTTGAAATAAACACACAAACACATCTAACACAACTAATTGAACCATTGTTGTTATTTACATAAACATTTATTTCAACAAATCTTAGAAAAAACAAAATGATTTATTGAACATATTAGCTCCATTTGAATATCAATTGTCATTCACCCTCTTAGAACGACGTTCTCTAGTTGGTGACTTGGGGCAACCTAACGACGATGGAAGATGTGTGTTGTATTGACAGTAGTCCAATATGTTTTGCACGTGCCTTTGTCAAAACGCTTGCAGTATGTCGCTGTAACACCTGTGAATTTTATCTTATTTATATATTTAATTTAAATATATAAATATGATATTTGAATTGAAATTTGTGTGTTTTGTGTGTTTTTAAGTTTTGGCCCATTTAATATATCCTTGTAGGTCCATTTCAATTTACAATTTGAAATACTAATTATTATGTTGAAATTTTTATATATTTTTATTTTTAAGATCTTCAAGATCTTAAATGGTTACAATCTTATTAACATTGGAGCTCAAAAGATTAAGTTTTGAGATTTCATTGTTATTGATTTTGAGGGACCCCGTTTTGAATTTGTGAATTTTTTATAATATGCTCCATGGACCTATATGTAATTTGGATAGGGACCTATTTGTAAATATAAAATAAGCAAGGGGTCGTTTTGTCATTTCGTTAGATTTTGGTATGTAAGTATATGTCTATATAAAGGGTGTGCCGTGTGCGGTGGGTCTCGTCGGTTCGGCAGAGAGAGAGAGAGAGAGAGAGAGAAAGGTATTGATTCTTTTTCTTTTTATCATTTAATTATTAGATCAATGTTTAGCTATTTTGATTTTTAAGATTTTAATAAAAATAGAGTTTTGATTTATTATTTATTTTAAGGATTAAATATATTTTTATGTTATGGGATTTTTAGTTTTTGATCAAGTTATAGTTTTAATATGTATATGTTTATGTTGTTAGATTCTTATGATTTTATAAAAACAAGGGTTTTGATCTATTATTATTTTTATTAGATCTATATTAGATATTTAGATTTTTGAGTCTTCATAAACTTAGGGTTTCGATTTATTATTTAGTTTAAAGATTAGATTTATGATCAGATTTCTAAAATATAAGTTTTTTAATAATACTAGGGTTATGATTTATGCGTATACTTAATAAGATTTATTTATTTTCAAATTTTACTAATTAAAAGTTTATTTTTTTATTTTTTTTAAAAAGGATGTTTTATATTATTTTATGAATTTTCGTTATTTTATTATTATTTTGAATTTCTGGATTTTTGTCTTTTCTGTTTTGTCTTTTCTAGTTTCGTCTTTTAGTGTATGGTTTTGTTGTAAATAAGTTTTTGATCTTTTTCTTAGGTTGTGGTATATATGGATGAATTTTGATTGTTGAGTATAAAAATTTATACCTAATAATTATGGATAGGTAACTAGGTCTTTGGCCTAGGCTTGAATCATAGGTTTAAATTAATAATTTATTTGATTTATCTAGGTTATAATTTTTGTTGTGGACTTCATTCTCCGGACCTAGGGTCTATTTGAGGTGAGTAGGCCTATTGATTTATTTTATGTGAGTTTTTCTTTTCATCGTTGAATTTCACGTGTTTATTATATTTGTATGATATTATGTGATCTCCATGCATTTATATTATGATTATTTTGCATGATTTAATTCATTCGTCTTGTCATTTAAAATAGCATGAATTATGTTATTCATGTTTCAAGAATTAACATAATACATTTTTGATGTTGATGTTTTCGAAATAACATTTGGATTAAAGATTTTCATTTCGAGACTTTTGAAAAAATTTAGGACTAATAGAGACAATCTAGTCCTAGGAGATTTTATCAAAATGCATATCATGACATTTTCTTGAATAAATCCCCCCGTAGTATTTCGCCTTTGGGGAGGAAGGTCTAGGACTCGAAGATCGGTGAGGGGTGTGGTAAAGCATTCCTTACAGCGGTGGATTCCTTTGTTTGGAGTCTGCAGCAACCGGGGCATTATGTGCTGGTGTTCTCGTAGTGATGGCAGCGACGACCCATCAACGTCTTCTAGATCCGACGTCTCCTTGAGGGAGCTTTTTGAGCGATTTAGTCGCTTGGGGTTTGGCACACCTGTTTTGGGGAACGGTTCTTCCGATTGAGAACCCTACCCGGTCATATCATTTAAGCTGCATGATTTCTATGATGTGGACCAAGGATTGGGCCACGTGATTGCATTAAAATTATATTCTATTAAGCTCATGAATTTAATTTGATTTTTAAAAGAAAATTCTTATTTTATATATATATATATATATATATATATATATATATATAGGGAGCCGATTACGTGCGGTGTGCGGTCGGTGCGGTGCGCGATCACGGGCCGTCGATCACGGGTCCATCGCATCGGACGGTCGGGTGCGATTCAACCGTTGGATGCGATGGACCCGCGATCGGACGACCCACGTCGCGCACCGCACCGACCGCACACCGCACTCACGACCATATATATATATATATATATATATATATATATATAATGATATTTTTTACTCTCATGATTTCTCTGATGTGGGCCAAGGATTGGGTCACGTGGGCATTAAAATATTTTTTTTAAAAAATTCATAATTTTAAATTTATTTAATAAAATAAAAGATTTATATTAAATAAAATTCTAATTTTCATAAAACTTTATTTTTATATATACTGTCACGTAAGGTAATTTGTCAATGGACTTATTCACTGAGTTAATCACTCACCCTATTCGATATGGGCTGGTTGTTTTATAACCAGATATTGCATATTCTGAGATTAAAGATGAAGTTTGGACTTTTCACGTCTTTCAGAAATTGCTCCGAGGTAGCGCTTCGAGAGTAAATTATAGTTGTGATCGACTCTTTATGTTTGTTTAGTTTAGATGGCTCCCACATGGGTGGTTTGTTATGTATTTACTTTTCAGTATCTTGTCTCCGCAAAAAAAAAAAAAAAACTCTGATATATTGTAAAGTCATTGGCGATTTAAAAACCATTGGTATTATTTATTTTATTATTATCGGTTTTATTATATTTATATTATATTGGTATTGGTAAAAAAAAAGAGCTGTAAATTTTGGTCTTATCATTGGATTAAATTTAGTAGCGACCCATTTACTGTCCGATAAACGGTTAGGTAAATGTGGTGGCGTTACAGTCGCCTTTGTACAAATGGCTGCAAGTATTGTGATATAGTGATACGCTACAAAAAAAAAAAAAAAAAAAAACATTAATGTGTGTGTACGGAATAAGAAAATATAAAACAACATAATACAATACACACAGAAGACAAGAAGGGAGGACAATCCATCTACGTATATGTACGGAATAAAAAAACAAAGGATCGTGTGTCCTATGCAATGTTATTGTAGATTTTGAATCTAAAATTCAAACACCGATTATATAGAATTAATAGAGGGCATCGATAAAATAAAAAAAAAAAGTGAATCTCCACAAATATCAAATCTTCAACCAAATGAATGAGAAGATATGGATCAATGATATATGAAGGGGATTGATTATATATTCATCTAATTAATCTTACTCATCGGCAGGATCCGCTCTTGCACTGGCAGATGTCCAATACAAAGCGGAGGTGGACGTCGACAGAGGTCGGGATTTGCGCTGGTGAATGTTGACGATGAAGCCAAAGAGGCTATCAACAGAAGTCGGGATTCACTCTTGCACCTATGGATGTTGAGGACGAAGCGGAAGTGGACGTCGATGGAAGTCGGGATCCGCTCTTGCACTGATGGATGTCGACGGCAAAGCGGAGGTGGACAGGGAGAGGGAGGGTGGAATGAGAAGAGAGATAGAAAATAAAAAAGAGAGAAGAAAGATGGATGTTTTAAAAAATGTGAAGGTGGTGGAGCTTTGAGTAAGATATTTTTATAAATTGGTGAGCTTGAGAATAAACCAAATGATAGGTTGTGGGGTAAAAAGGTGGTGCTCAAAATAAAATGGGTGGTGGGACTATCCGCGCCCAACATTTAAGCTTGAAACTTAAGTTTTTTAATTTCTAATTATAAATTTTGGGAATGTTTGAATCCATGTTTACATGGATTCTACCAATAAGATGCAAAACGCGGATCCAAACGATTTTTTTGTAAATGCATAGGTTCAACATTTTTCTGCATTTGTTATTAAATTTTTCATGTTTCAAAAATTCTGAAAACAATGCTTTTCAAAAGCGTACTCAATTTTTGAAGAACTGTTTCATCAGCCCTATAATAAGTAGTAGTCAAATAACTATTTCATGTTTCAACCATTAAAAACCAACAAATAAGCAGCAGTTAATATTATTAAAACTGATCTTACATTTGTTTTTATCTTAAATAATCTCCAATAACATTAAATAAGCGTGCCACAATTGTTTATTTTAAGTAGTTGTTATAGCTTACAACTAATAAGTATTAACATCACCCACTTACACCTTTTAGTACTTCTCACTAACACGTGTTTAATGCGACAAGTCATAAAAAGTGCAGTTTTACAATGTATTCTACACAACAATTATTATTTTTAAATTGTTTTTTTTTTCAGTTTTCCAAAAAAAACAATCTCGTCTTAATTTATCTATATGATTTACTGTACTACTACTATTTGTTTTTTTTTTTAAACACAGGGTGGGCATGTGCCTTATCTCTCTTATTAAATAAGATAAGAATAGAGCGCTGATACACTTAGTTCATTTTACAACCTGTTTTGCAGCCTCATACACTACATAACATAATATATCTTGTGTTATCATAATATATGTGGTTCTATAATAATGTATAGCGTAATTTTTTTAATCAATTTTTCAACTCGAAAAAAAATACACTAATATATTTCAGTATATACATCATTTCATATAACAACATATACTTCAATTGAAGAATGCATTATTTTTTTTAAAAAAAAAACTCAGTTTCAACTACAATTAAGGTTGCAATGGGGGCTAGATGCCTAGATGTATCATTTTTCGGTTAAGATACAGGGCATAAAGCCCATTGCTGGAAACAACTAACAAATAAACAACAGATTGAGCATGACACTAGAAATACAAGGAAATAACAACAAAAAACACACCCGGTAGAGGAGGTACAACTGTTTCTACCATTCAATGACAAATTTCTCCCTAATGAAACATACACATTTCGCACTTAGTCAATACCTGTGCCAGTCTTTGATGAAATGGATCACCATCTCCTATACATTCTCCATGTATAACTAGGTTCCTCTGCACATAAGATGATTTTGAGATAACCTATGCCACCACAACACGAATGTAGGACTGTGTAATCTTGGCTTTGGTGCTTCTACCCCCCTTCTTCTATCTTTCCTAGCTTCCCATATACCTTGCAAAGAAAGGAAACCATATCCATTCTAGTCGCCGCCTTCATTTGTTCCCATATCTGAATCACTAAGGCGCAAAAAACTTAGGTGCTCTATCGTTTATTCAGCATCTTCACGCAACAGACTAAGACGTTCTCTTAGAAAGACATCTTCGATCTGTATGATTTGGTGAGAAGCCTCTCTTGGAACACCATCCACATGAAGGCTTTTGACCTTAAGTGGAAATTTGGGGCCCCATGTTTCCTTGGCTTTCAAAGCCGTAGCATTCAAAGTCTCATGATCCCTTCTTAGCCAATTGTAACAAATTCGAACTGTGAATTCTTGGCTTGGTTGGGGGCACCAAACAGCAGCATCCACAACACCTTCTCTGAGCGACATTCCATTTAGTTTAAGGAGGAGAGCGGAGTACTGACTCACCTCATCGTCATTTAGGTTTCTTCGAAGGAGAATATCCTAAATGCCATTAGGGCCCTCCCTGACCAAATTTTTTTCACCTTTCCGAACTTAGCAGTGGACAGTTCAAATATACTGGGGAAGCTCTGTTTCAAAGTGCAATCGCCTATCCACTGATCGTGCCAGAACAGTACTGAATTTCCATCTCCTACATTCCATCTTACTACCTCTGAGAAGCTCTCTGTCCAACTAAGAATATCATGCCAAATGCTGGATGTACGCGTCGATGTTCTACGGAACCTGTCATCCAGGTTGCCACCACATTTATATATTGCCGCAACAATGTGATGCCAAGCAGAGAGTGATTTGTCAGCATTCTCCATTTCCACTTGCTCAAAAGAGCATTGTTCATATCTTCAAGGTTAAGGATTCTGGCCCCACAATCTTTCTTTCTATTTACAAGGTGGGCTTTCCTCCCCTCCTCTCCTGCTCCATTCCATAGGAATCACCTCCTAATACACTCCAACTTGTTCAAAACACCCTTCCGGATTAAAGATGGAGAGGACGAAGATAGGGAGGTTCGATAGGACTGCTTGCAATAGGGTAAGCTGAGCACCAAAGCTAAGTGACTTGCTTTTCCACCAATCCAGTTTTCTTTCTGGTATATGGATTATGGGCTGCCAAGTGACTTCAACTTGTCCAAATTAGGGGTAGACCGAGGTGCCTATCAGGGAATATTGATTTTTGCCAGCCCATGATCTGAGCAAGAGAGTTTAATTCGGCATCCTCCAAGTGGGTACCAAGCATCTCACTCTTTTCAAAATTAATCTTCAAACCTGAGAGGAGTTCAAAACATTTGCAAAGGGAGTACTTTGCTACTAGTTGTTTGTTTGTGTAATCTATTTTTTTTACTCAACAAATGATTAAAAATTAACAAAACTCAACAAAAAAGAAGACAATCCACCAAGAACTGCATTGTGAGTACAGAATTAGAGGACCGGGTACTCCAAATACATGATAATGGATAATGCTTTTCTCATACATGAACTAAGTATGATATCAAGGGTAAATATGAAGAAGAAATCAAGGCTTAAAATAATTCAAACAATCACATACGTAACATAAATACCTCTCTGATCTCTTTCATAATTCGATACTGACAAGCATGTTCTATAATGATAGTCTAAATAGTCAAGCAAACAAACCCACAAGCTATCAATCTTCAGTGAAGGATTGCTGGGGTTCTTAATCATACATCCCCTCTTGCTCCCAGACGTCCACGAGGAAATCGATCATCTCCTGCATATATATGATCACAAACTCCAGGGTCAGCAATCACTAGGGCTGCAACTCGGGCTGGTTGGATCAGGTTGGAGCTCGACTTGAACTCAACATGAAGTTGTTGGAGTTGAACCCAAACCTTACTGGAATAGGTCACCCCAAACCCAACCCAGTTGCAACAGAACCCAATGGAGGAGATAATAGAGATGAAATGAGAGCCAGAGAGGGAACAGAGAAATAAAATTATGAGTGTGATACGTTATACGGTAAAAAATAAATAGGCTGATTCATACTTTCTCCAATATTAAATGGTTCAACACCTGAGCTGAATATTTAAATTTACCACTCACCTGTTCAATTTGAACCAATATAACCTAGTCCCCCAATATACCCAACCCAAATTAGGTTTTGGTTTGTTGGGGTTCAGGTTTTGATTAAACCCAACTGAAACTGCCAAAAAGTTGGGTTGGGTGGGGTTCAACCTACCCAAATTGCACCCCTACTACAACAAAAAAAAAAGTACAATTGGGGGTCTTACAGAGAGGGGAATTGGTTGTGGGAATGACTTGTTTGTTCCAAGCAAACTGTCATATGTCGTGTTCCAACTGTGTCAGGCAAATCAAATGAGATTAGAAACATAAACATATAACACGACCCAGAAGGCATAGGGGACTCTCCCATACCTTAATCTGGGTTCTTTAACTTGCTGCACTCGATTTTCTGGCTTTCGATTCCCAACCCACTGCGGTCTAGTTTGGTTCCAAAGGAGGAGGCCTACAATCCATGAAGAATCGCACTTCACATACAAACAATAAAGCCCATGTACAAGCATTTGAATAAGAAGAAAACAGTTTCAATGTCTTCCTTCGGTACTCCCATCATTATAGTTCATATTGCTATAAAATCTTACACATCAATAAATGTAATGAAGTACTTATTTTTTATATTGGGAAACTATACTTTTCATGTCACATACATCTGAATGTATTAAACGCAGTAAGTTTGTACTCTGCTCAACTGACTTGTATGATTTCCTGATAATTTTGGTTTGCGGATAAACTTCATGCTTACTAGGCACATTGCCCAAATAATGTGGAATTATTTTGGAGTTAACTGTGAAGAATAACATGCTGTAATTAATGTGTCCTAGTCTTCCATGCTATAACTCAAGGGAATACAATTCATTCACATTTTGACTAGTGTTTATAGCTAAACTCAGTCCCGTTCAGAAGAGTACGTTACACAACTTTCCTTCACAGAGATTACTATTTTGTCAAAATTAATTTCATATTCAGTACCCATTTTATAAATTCTCTAGCTCTTTTGAGAAGTACAAGATAGATCAAAGGATGATAGAAAATCGGACATTTGGACAACCTCAAGCATCAAAATGACATAATTTTGGAATGTAAGCCCCATGTTTTCCATAGAATTATTTAACTCCAATAGCATGGGAAGCAGGAAATTCTTCTAATAGAAGTAGAACTTGCTCGCTTCAAAAATTATTCATTCAGAAATTCATTCATCGTCTCATATGGGAAAATGAATAAATTTAGCAAAAACACTTATACAGGTAGATAAGATAATATTATATTTACCATGGTTCATGAACTCGAAGGGGTTGCTACTGCTGCTTCCCTGTCCACCATGCAGATCAAAGGTTTGAGTTGATGTACTGATTGAAGAGATGCTCCTCTGAGAATGAACTCCACTGTTCTCCATCTCATACGTGCTGGTACTCCAAAAATCGTCCGATAAACTTTGCTTCTTCACTGTTCGTCCCTGGATTTTTAGACCCTTTGATGGTTCATCGACCGCAATGATTGGAGCGGGCTTACTACAGCATCCAAGACAACCTCTGCTCTGTTACAAATCCGGTTATACCATACACCTGATTAGAAACCAGGTTTCTAGATCTTGATATTGCAATACCACCTACATTAAAAGAATGCAAATATTCTCCAATGTGATTTTGGCCCGATATTTTATCTTTGCAGTATTCTAAGGTTTCATGAATCAATACCTTTTTAGCCTCATCACAAAATGCAATGCATCACAATTTTACTTTTAAGATTAAAAAAGTAAAATAAAGCTGTTTGAAACTTTAAATGTGCTGCATTCTTTGGCATGCATAGTTTTAATTCTAAAAAAACCTAGCAACATTTCCAAGTGAATGAGCCATTTCCCAACATCATTGGTATACTTGATGCTTGGATCATCCCTTTCAAGGCCCAATTAAAGTCACTATACTAATCTATTAACAACAACAAAAATCATGTGGACCACAACAACAGAACACTCAATCTCAGTTTTGTAATAAATTGATAATATGGGTGCATGTCATTGCAAGGCAAACAAATGGTAGAATGATCAAGAATGTAAACCTAGACAAACCCAATTGATAACAGTACATGATAAAAAACATTCAGCCTCCAGACACAATTGGGAGTGCCTTTTACAACCACAACATACTTTTGTGCATCTCTGTAGGTTCAATTGATGGTTTAACTTATCCAGAGTCACAGGAAGAAGGGAAAAACCTGTTCAAAAACTTTCATGAAAAAGTAAAAGAACAGATCAATTCTGAAAACATCAAGGAATATGATCCAAAAAGATTGATGCATTTGTGCAAACTATGTCAGGAACACAGACAAAAACTACCTATCATTTTTCAGTCATCTTATACCTAATATTTAATCAGCAACTAACAAAAAAACTTGGTGATTCTTTATAAATAAGAAGATAGGGATTTTTTCTGATGAATTTTTTTTATATATTGCATCTCAAGCAGGATTCAAATATGAAGATATATATTTACATTCACATTTTGCAGAATACATTTTAAATTAACCCAAATTTGCTCTCATGATACCGATGAACAGACCGAAAGATGTTTTTGACCTTTTTGGTACTCCTATGCATGCCTATTGGCACCATGCAACCATTCCAACCTATTTGGTGTGGAATTTATGATGCTCTGCTCTGCTCATCTCATTGTATGGATCGGTCAAAGACTTTTTCATGAGTCATTTATTGTTTGTTTATCGTATGGGAGTTATGGTTCAGTCAGTTATTAGTCAGCTATGGTGGTTTAGTGTCGAAATTCCACTCAGTGGTGGGCGTATAAATGGAGGTCACCAGAGTGTAAGCATGAGATATGAAATGAATTGACAATGATGTGCCACTTGGGTGACCTATTTTCTCATTCACCATTCTCGCTATTCCTAAATTATGCTCTTATTTTCATCTCTCAATATATCACTTCTCTCTTTCCTCTCTCACTCTCTTTATACCTGATTCTATCTTTTAGCTCTAAATTTTCGAGGAAATGAACCCCCTCATGTCATGCTCTTTCTCTTCTCTATTTCGAAAATCACTTCCTTCTTCAAATCATACGGTATGCAGTAAACAAACACCACACACTGTTTAAACAAAAGCAAAACAAAATCACACCAGAGGGCGGAAAATACATACAGAATGTAAAATTCTACTGTATACTCAACATTCTATAAAAGATATACAGAATATCATTATGTACAGCTACTGATTGTTCCCAATGCAACACCGAAAGCAGTTGCTGTCTACCAAACAATGAAATATATCAGAAGATCTATCAGTGATGGAGCATTGCTGTATCTATAGCCAAAAAGAACATATATATTGATGTAATACAATTAGATCATGTATAATCAGAAGTCTGAAAACAAAAACAGACTCTCCTCGCAAGGAAACCATTTTGCAGTCATATACAATCAACAATAATATCTTAAACTCTCCAACATTAGATTCTCCTCACATGGAAACCATTAACCACTACTCATACACAGGCAAGACTAAACTCCCTAACATCTTAAGATGCATATCTAATTGTAACACTACCAATATTATGGAGTGGCATATATGGTTAGAGATACAAGATGATGCATGCCTTGTACTGCCAAATGAATTTTGCTGAGTGTACGAGGAATATGCACATCTCCAACCAATCCTTAAAAGGAAAATTTCAATAAAGATGACTTGCTTATATTATTCATGAACATAGTTCAATAGTCTACTCATGAAGTTCAAGAGTATTTTTTTTTTTTTTTTTTATAAAAAAAACAGTTCTCATTCCATCCTTTCCTAACAAATTCTAAGTCCTCAGGGTCGAAAACCCAATCGACCTCGGGAAACCAAAAATCTGAATCCGCCCTCTTAAAAGAATAACAAATCCAATCATTAATCACTGAAAACCGAACAGTTCAAACATAATAAAACCCAAACTCATCCGTCAAGGAATCGAAAGGCTCACCCCATGCAAGCAAGGACCTGGGCGATCCAAGCAGAGAAAGATCTGTTGAGCAGCATCTACGGCTTAACAGACCATCCAACACTTTCAAATCTTCGCTTCTTACCCAAACAAATCCCACCTGAAACAGACCCTGCGATAGATAAAACACCCAATTCACCCAATTTTGGTTGTACACAAGAAAAATCAAAATTTTGAATCCAGGGTTTCAAAAGAACCTACCTTTGAAGCAGCATCGGTGGATACAATTGGGTTTTACTCGATTTTGGATTTGGGTTATCGATTTTTCACTCCCACCGTATCGAAACCTTCAATTATTTGTTTATTGTTTTATCACCAACCCAAAAAAAAAAAAAAAAAAATTTTAAATCGAAAAACGGGTACCAAACGGAGATGGGGATTACGTAAGTTGTAACAGTAGATGAATTGACGAAGAAGTACAGATTGCTTTTCACGTTGGTTTAACTTCAGCTGCTATTTTTACGCTCTTATGGTAAATGTAGAACATATGCAACAAGTCGTCCCGTTAAATTGGACTCTCTTGCTTTACAGTGGAAAGAGAATCTCTATGTTTGTGCGACGATGTCATGATCATACAACATTCAACTCAATATCTGAATGAATAGTTAATTTTCTTTCAGGAAGTTGAATTGATGATTTTTTTATCCACAACTACTATTGGAGGTAAGAAATGGTGAGGAGTTGTGGACAGGTTAAAAATTCTGCGATGCTCAAGTGAGTCTTTTCACTGTTTTTCTATTTTAAAAAAATATAACTTTATCTATTAAAATAAATATTGTTATAAAAATGAATTATATAATGAGATACATTAATAAAAAAATATTAATTTTTTTTTTAAATTTTTTATATACTACGATAGTACAGTATACACTACCCTATCATGCTGTGAATATATAGTTTGTGGATCGCTTATAGACTGTGTGGATGAGACTGCAAAATAGATTGATTGCATTAATGTTTTTTTAGATAATGCACGATAAGCTCTTTGAAAACTGGTTTTGTAAAAGAATAAGTAGCAAAAATAAGTGTGAGGATAAGAGTCAGTTTGATTTCATGTAATTTGACTTCTTAGATAATTCTTTTCATGTGAAAATTTTTTTCAGAAAAGAAAACCTATTTCCTGCGTTTGGTTGTATTGAAATTATTTTACGAAAAATGATTTTCATAGTTTGTTTTCCCATGAAATGTTAAAATGGAATTGTTTTCTAGTGTTTAGTTCCATAAATTTGAAAAATCTAATTTTTCATATATATTGATTAATATCATATTATGAATATAAAATATTTAATAACAATAAACTGATTGAAATTATTAATCAATAAAAGTTTTTCTATTTTTTTATACATGATTATTTTTAAAAAAATAAAAGTTTCATAAGATTATAAAAGGTTCACTAAATAATCTTATCACCTAACATCTCTTTCAACGGGTCCTTTGTTCCTTTTATATGTCATTATTTTTAAAAATATAAAATTTAAATAACAGTTTAAAAAGTTCAAAATATAACTATATCACTTAAAAATTTCCTACACAATAGATTATCTATCCTTTTTATATAAAATCAAACATATGACCAATTCAGAGTTCACAATTAATCTTATCTTTCAAATCTTATCAGTTTTTTTCCTATCAATTTCAATGTGACCTTCTTGTTAAACCTATTTTGAATTAAATTATATAAATTTTATTGTTTGGGATAAGTTCAAATATCTTTCTTTTAAATTATCATATCAAATATTTATTATTTGAAATAACTTTATCACTTGAATAATGTCATACACATCAGATTAATCTATCCCTTTTATTTTCTAAAATATATGTATATATATGATAAATTCATAGTTCAATATCATCTTTATCTTATGAAATATTTTCAATTGATGTGAAAAAAAATTAAATATGGCATTTATTGCTAGAATTTATTTTGAGATTTCAAATTTAAATTTTATTTTTTAGGATAGATACAATATTGGATTATTTAGGTAATTATCATATTCATTAAAATCCCTACGACACTCAAAGATAATATAATATCATGCATGTAATTTTAAAATCCCTAAAATTCATTAAATTTTATATCATATAATATATATAATTTTTTCTATAAGATATCATGTATAACATAACTGCATGCATTAATGGGATATTCAAATCAGATGTTCTTAACATTTTGGATAAAGAAAATGCATCTAACATTTTTTTAAATGAGATTTTTTTAGAATTCTTTTTTCAAAATTACATGAATTCATATTATACCCTGAAAAATGCATACATGAATTCACATTATATTTGAATAAATAAATAAAACAAGAAGAATGATGTACCTTTTTTTTGAAGCACTACCACAAATGGAATAAAATAAGATACAGATAAAAAAAGAAAAATGTTTTTTAAGCTCCAATTTATAGGCCCCATCATAGACCCCATAAGGTGGCAAATGAAGAATTCATATTACAATAATGATTTTTGGGCCCCAATTGGTAGACTCCATCCCAAACCCCATGAGGTGGCAAGACTGAATTCTCCAAAGTACATTTTTATGTTATATTCACCTTTTTTAGCTCATATATCATAATCGATCCCCATATCGGAACTGTCCCCTTAATTAGTGGAGGTGAAACCATAATTTCATTGTTATTTCTTTTTATGGAAACAATTAATTCAATTGGAAGCAATTGTGTATACTGAATACATTAATTGATTTAGATTGATTAGAGGAACAGAAGAAAAAAAGTTGATTATTTGTTTTGGGGGATTCTATTTGTTTTTATTTTTATTTCAATTCGATCAGTGAAGAAGAGAAGAATTTTAATTCATTTAGTTTTTTTGTAACCAGTTTTTGGTGCAAACAATGGCGATCCATTGAGGCTAGTTCTTTTTCGATCTAAATATATTATTTTGATTTTGATTTTGATTTTGATTTTTCGTCATTCATTTGAATCATCATATACATGTATTGAATCTGAATTTCATTTTAAATTCAGATACATGACATGTATCTTGATTTACATGCATTGTTGTATACCAAGTTTGATATGTACAATCGTTTATGATTGTGTGTTTGTGTATAATTATGCATAATATGTCATTTATCATATTTTTTAGCTTTGTATCAGCATTATTCGATTCATTCACATTCAACATTTTCAAATACAATGTACATTCACTTGTATGGAATGTGTATTTGTTATTTCAAATTTGAGATACAAGTGTATCTGAATTTGAATTCCAGCCCATTTTTTTAAGGTATTTGTTAATTCAAATTCTAGATACACCTGTATCTGAATTTGAATTACAACTCATTTTTTGAAAGTTGTTATTTTTATTTTTATAGATTTGATTAATGTATAGTTGATTAATATTTAATTGCTTATTGTTGGCATTTTGAAAAAAAATTATGAATTTTCTGTGCAGTTCCATGTAAACCATATTTGTTTATTTGGATTTTCAGATATATTATTGTATCTAAATTGATAATATGTGATTGATGTTTTTTTTTCACCTAACGTGTTTCAGATTTAAAAAAAAATATGTTACGTCAGGGAGGATTTAATGGTGCCACCTTTTGTGGGATTCAGTTACAAGGTTTAATGAGGATATTAGTTAGTTAGGACCAATTTTTAAAATTATAAGAAGAGTAGTCTTGTCATTGTCATTTTGGTGGTTAGAAAAAGTTAAATATGGAACCAATAGGAGAGTGCCACGTATTGGAGCTCACAAATGAGGCTTAATTTTTGGGGCCCATGTAGTAGCTCCCTTCATATTATACCCTTTTGGCAACCAATTCCCCAAAATGTGTGACGGTTACGATTTTTTTACTTGTATCCGTGCAACATTAATTACCTTTTTTTTTTTGGAATGTTGAATTGAATTTTTATTCTTTCATCATTAACTTGTTAGGTTTTTTTTTCAGAACTAATTTTTCCTTGAAGAACACCTAGTAGCAAATTTGAATTTCTACTTCACAAGAATTCGAAGTCACGGATTCGTCTTTTTTCTCGATTTGGATTTCGTCTCAATGTTTATCAGATCAGGTTAGACAAGTATTGTGTTTTTGGATCTGCAACCGAGTTTTATTTGCATATTAATTTTCGTTTGATATTAAAAAAAATGGCCATGTTTTGATCTTGCTATATCTGAATTTAAAATTAACATTTTTATGATCAATCTTGTTTTATATCTGAATGTCTATTTTTATTATGTTATGCATGTTATAGTTGTGAGCTAGTTACTACTACATTTTTATTTTTTTGTTACATTTTACAAATGTTACAAATGTTACTGTTTCATTTTGTATATAAATAGTTGTATGACATTATTGTTATATTTTTACAATGTAAATAGTCATTTTCCATATCTATTTGTCTTGTTATATTTCATAAATATAACAGCCAACTACATGCGTGTATTCCTGTGAAATAGTTACATTTACATAATATAGTTACATTTTCACAATGTAACTAGCATTGAAGAGAAAATGTATGAAACTCTTTTACAAGGCATTCTGTTACATTTTCATTGGAAGGCAGTTCATAAGAAATCCAAATAAATGAATTTGAAGAGAAAAATGCGGAAGTTATTGTTCCATGTGTTGGAATGTCCTTTCATATAGAAGATGATGTTAGGACGTTATATAATAACTTTGTCCGCAGTGAAGGCTTTGACATTGCGAAGATTCATGGAAAAAAAATGAATATGGGAGATAGAGATTTTTCCTCTTGCATGCTGTCGAAATGGGAAGCAGGAAAGAATGCTTTTAATGGTAGGTCTTCGATCAAGACTGGATGTGGAGCTAGGATTAACATTAGTGCTAAGGATGTAGAGTTTTTTTTTAATCATTTCAAAGGTTGTTCTTGATCATAATTATCATTTGAGTCCCCTTAAAGCTCGGTATTTTGTTTGCCATAGAAAACTTGATCCACTTTTAAAAAGAGTATTGGATATAAATGATCAAGCAGGAATTAGAACTTCAAAAAAATTTAATTCACTTGTTATCAAAGCTGGTGGTTATAATTGCAATCATATGAGGAGAGAGAAATGATGAATTATTTGTCTAGATCAAGACTTGCAAGGCTTGATGGGGTGATGCTCAAACAATTTGCGATTATGTTGTTTGCTTGCAAAAGAGAAATCCGAATTTTTTTCATGTTGTTGATTTTGTTGATAACTTCATAGTAAGATATATATTCTGGGCTGATGCGGGGTCAAGAGCTTTATATGAGTCTTTTTCAAATGTCACTTCATTTGATTCAACGTATTTGACCAACAAGTATGGCATGCCGTTTGCACCGCCATTTGTTGGTGTAAACCATCACGGATAGTCAGTGTTGTTTGGATGTTATTTATTATCCAACTATAATACTGCAACCTATGTTTGCCGTTTGACTTTTCAAAGCTTGGTTGGAGTGCATGTCAGGACATATGCCAAATGCCATAGTCACTGACCAGTGCAAAGCGATACAAGGGGTTGGTTGTTTCACAAGTTTTTCTCATTTGCACCATAGATTGTGTTTATGGCATATCATGAAGAAAATCCCTAAAAAGCTGGGCAGGTATGCATATCAATTATTTATAGATTCATTTAAACGAATTTGTTACATGTTCATATCAGGAAGAATTTTGTTACATTTTTATTTAATGTGTTACATGTTCTTATCAAAGCATGACACTTTGTCACTAAGTTCTTAGTGAAGTTTTTCAACTCAACGTATGTTTCACATTTTGCTTTTTCATATATTATACAGTTACAAGAGCTACGACAATATTAAGAAACGCTTGAGGTTCATAGTATATGAGTCTTTAATAGATGATGATTTTGATAAGCAATGGATGGAAATGATTGCAGAACATGGATGTAGCAACAATGTCTGGCTTTTATCTCTATACAATGATCGATCACGATGGGCTCCTGTTTAAGTTAAAGAAACTTTTTGGGTTGGAATATACTCGGAGAAGTGAAAGCATCAACGTCTTCTTCGATGATTATATGGTCTTTTATATGTTTGTGGTATCATATGTAGGCATTGTATTGAGATGTTGATGCATACCAACACAATGGTGGTTTCGTCAAATGACATTTTGGATCATTGGCAGAAGGGTATTAAACGAAAACATAATTATGTGAAGAACTATTATGTGGATAACATGTCGAATGAGCAAATGTTGAGGCATCATGAATTATATTCTAAATTTTCAGTTGTTGTTGAGGTCGCAGTTGTATCTGATGAGAAATTTGAGTTTTGTACACGGTACATGAATTCTTTGCATGATGCTCATATGAACTTTACATCTAAAAATGCTAACTATAGATCTGTCGTTGAAGAACCATTGCCAGGCACAAGTGTACAGTTCCCTAAAAAGGTTTGAAGTAAAGGGTGATCACCATAAAAAAGGAAGGCACCTAAGGTTTTTAAACCAAAGAGCAAGCACATGAAAATTTCTGAAAATATTGTGCAAAATGATGTGGAAGATTCTGGATCTATTCCAATTTGATTATTCTTATATTGTAACTGGTTTCAATTTTCTGTGTTGGAATGTTGTTTTAATGTAATGCACAAGCAATCTTCTATTGTGTTACATTCGAGTTTTAATGCTTTAATACTTTATTTGTTTTGTGTTACATTCACTACAACAAATTGGATTATTAGCTACGAACTTTTCTCTGCAAAATTGAATTTCATAGATAAATGTGATTTTTACCGACGAATAAATATTTCGTAGCTAATAATTTCCCCTTTCTCGATGAAATTTATTGTCGTTGCAGAAAGTATTACCTTTATCTGTGAAATACTTATTTCGTAGCTAAAGATATGACTTTTAGCTGTGAATTTCTCTCCGTAGCAATAGATATTACTTTTTGCTGCGATATTAGCAAAAGATAGGATTAAAAATTATTTTGGGTGCCTTTAATTGCACCCCTCAAATTGGGGTGCACACCCCTTTTTTTACACACCTATAGAAAAAAATTCAAATTCTTTAAACACCCACATATTTAATCGGGGCACTTAATTTTCAATGCACACCATCAAAGAAACCCTAAATCTCTTGCGCATCTCACCGTGGATCCCCCTCTCGTCGTCCCCTCTCTTGCTCGCCATCATCACAGACCTTCATCGTCGATGATCCCATGATATTATTGAAGCTGATGTTATTGTTGATGGTTTTCGGTGGAGAAATTCATTGTTTGGGGAGGATTTATTTGTTTGTTTGTTTGATTTGGGGGGGGGAGATTTTGAGAAATAGGAAAAGAAAATGGTGGTGAAATGTGCCTTTTTTTTGTTGCGTCCATGTTGTCAGTATCGGATCCACTGGTGTTGGAAAATCCGCAGGGGGCGTGTGTGGGGGTTCTTCGGGGACTCGGATCCGGTGCGCGCCTTGGCGGGCTTGGTCGGATCGTCTCTCGGAAGGGTGGTAGGGGTGTCATTCCTGGTTGAGGCGCCCGACAGCGGTTCAAGAGGATTCCGGGGTGTGTGTGATAGCCACCTGCTTTCTTGAAATGCAAGAAAAGTTGGATCGGATTTGATCGCCTACGTGGGGGAGTTTGTGGGGTCTCCACTCTGAGATATGGATATATCATACGCAGAGGTGAAAAACAGGTATCCTATTCTGCTTCTGGGCTAACTAAAGAGGTCTTGGTTCAAGTGGGGGGTGTAGGTGGGGGGCGGCTAGTGGATCTTAGCTGTCGGGTTTGGGGCGGCTAGTTTGGGTTAGCCGTCTGGGGCCTGGATTGACTTGGGCAGAATCTGGCTAGGAAATGGGGTAGGTTTTTGCAGAGGTTAAGCTGGGTTTAACCTGGGTTTTAGAGGGTGGATTGAGAGAACAGATTTGTGTAGGAAATGGGTTTTTCTCTCACAAATGAGACTCTCTCTCTCTCTCTCTCTCAAAGGATTTCAAGAGGTGGGTGTGGGTTGTGTGGAATTGGAATTCAAGATGTGAATTGTGGATTGGGATTGATTATGAATGTGTTAGAAATACTTTGGACCCCCTCTATTTATAGTAAAAGAGAGGCAGGGAAGTGTCCAGTGGGTAATAGAATGGTTTGGGTAATAGGGTGATTGATTTGATCCCCCATTAAACCTATGTTCTTCTGTCAAAGACCAGGTGAAGGGTGGCTAGTTGAAACTAGCTGTCCAGGATGGGGAGGCTACTCTCAAGTAGCCGCCGCCATCATTACCTGCCAAACATCCCATCTCTGACAAGTGGTAGCTTGGTTCAGTCACTAGGAGTGAACTGGCCAAGTTGGGGCGGCCAAAGGCCACAACCCGTCGCAATGATCAGCATTTAATGCTGTTTTATATCCCAGCCAGGGAAGCGGCTTGGGGTCGGTCAGGGGGGCGGCTAGGTGTAACTAGCTGCCCAGAATGGGGCGGCTACTTCCAAGTATCCGCCCCTCTCCAGGCTCCTAAATATTTCTAAGTATGGACTAGGGCTTTCTGGTTTTGGTTTTTCTAAAGATGTTCTCTATTTGATGTCCAAAAGTGGTTGTTTTCCAATATTACGTGAAGTAAATTTCTTTTTTTGGACGGTCAAAATTAGGGTATTTACAATTGTCCCTCATCGGACGGAGTCTTTGTGTAAAACAGAAAGACTTGACCGATGATAAGAAAAAAACCCTTATTTTGGTCAGCCCAACCTTCAAGAAGTTTAGGTCACACAACTAATACTGTTCAAAAAGTCGATTTAGACTGTCAGAGGCTAGGTCTTGACTAGAATTTTCAACCGAAAAGATGATCCAGGTGGAAGGCGAAAAAAGTAAAATAGCGAGTGATCCAACCCTCGGGCGGGGTTCTTAGCCATCATGCACGTAGCAGCCCAGCGTTAGTTTCATCGTGCCTACCATACCCATGCTTGGGTAGCTCAGCAAAGAGGGGATATCGCTGATAGAAAGCAAGTAAAGTGTTTGAGTTGGTTAATGGATCATCTGAAGGATAAAAATTCTGGAAAGGAACCAGAACTTGAAGAAATTCGAGTTTGAAAGGTACTGAAAATATGATAAAACTTTCAAGGGAGTTGTGTTTGATTAAGTAGGTTTTGGAAATGAACCAATACATGGCTGTTTGGTTTAGAAAACTTGGAGATAAATGTGCATTTAGAAGCTGACACGGGGCGGCTAGTTAGATTTAGCCGGCAGGGAGGGGCGGCTACTCGAGGGTAGCTGTCGGCCCACTGGGTCCCTTATAACCGAAAGAGACCCTCTCTCTCCCCACATGTTTTAAAACAATTCCTCTCCCTCCATACTCCTCTATTTCAAAACCGAAAAGTTTTATTTTCTTTGCCGTTTCTTCCTCTATTTCGATCTAAATCCTTCCTTCTCTCTTGATTTTAAAACCCTAAGTTTGGATTCTCCTTTTTCTTATCTCTAGACTGCATTTTAAACTAACCCCTTTTCCTTTTGTTTGTTTGTAGCGACCGAATCGCATTCGGACCCTTTGGCATGGGACGAAGAGGTGGCACTCCGTCTTAGGACGGGAGGAGAGGAGCCTAGTGGATGGAGCTGGATTCCGTTCCTTCTTTCTGATCGAACCATTCCACGTTCACCGGCCTTACATGGAGGCATTGGCGGAGCGGTGGGATCCCGAGAGTTGCACATTCATCCTTCCCACGGGTGCGGTGATGCCGACGCTTGAGGACGTTCAACGGATCACCAGCCTTCCGGTTTCAGAAGAGGCGGTGATCACGGCCACCCTTGCTAATTAAAAGGCTCTCTTCTAGGAGTTGATCGTGGAGCGGAGGCGAATGCTGAACAGGATCCCGTTGGAGCGGCTATCAGGGCAGTACGGCCTTGGTTCGAGAGGAGACGAAGGGTGAAGCCGTAGCTAGGTTCGAGAGGAGAGGGGCGATAATTGAGGCGAGGGAGGCGGCCGCGTGCCCACGAAGGGCACGGAGGAAGCTAAGGGCGTTCTTCCTCTACTTCTTTGGCCGGGTTCTCTTCTCAACAACCTCTGACAAGCTCTCGAAGAAGGTGAAACGGGCCGAGGGTAAGAAACTTGGCGGTTTTGCTCCCTTTCTCCAGGTACGTGTTTAGTGAGTAAAGAAAAGATAACGTATTCTGTTTTCGTACGACTCGCTTGGTTTTGACATTTCTCCTTCGATTTTGTAGGTCTTCAGGTACGAGCATTTTATGGTTGACCGCCCGATTCTGGTGCCGTTTAATCGTGCTCTTCCTTGGGCTATGAGGTGGGTGCCTCGGGGATCTTCGCGCTTACACTGCCTCGCTCAGTTCTGAGAGGCCTTTCGTGTTTTGACAAAGGAAGAGATATATATATTCTTTGAGTTCTTTAGCTTGTATCCGATTTCTATTTTGGCTAAGTACTCTTCCTATTTCTTTTGATGTTTTATTTTGTAGATAACTTGGAGGCCCTACACAGAGGAAGAGGTCCCCGAGGAGCTGTCGCGAGACGTTTGGCTGATTTACTTTAATGAGGTCATGTTCCATGTGATCAGCCGAGTCGTCTGTCAGCTCGGGTATCACTAGTGGGTGCTTGATGTCCTATCGAAGCGTCCCCCGATCCCAGTGGTTGGAATTCCTCGGGACACGAACCTTCCGAGGAATTATACAACATACATGGCGGTATGGATGAGCAGGGGGACTTTAGTTGAGCATCATCCCGAGGTAATCAGCAACGAGGAGTATATGGCCTGGAACCGCCAGGAATATGCCAGCATCCTTGGGACTATGGAGGAGGAGATCCCGGATGCTTATGTAAGAGAAACCCTCTATTTTTCTTTTCCTTCTTATCTTTTTCTCATTGGGTATTCAAATGATGTCTTCTTTTGTAAGTTGAGTTGAATGAGCTGGAGATTAAGCTTAAGGCCACCAACGAGTACCTCCAAGCGTGGACCAGGCAAATAGAGGGTTGCTTGCACAGAGGCGACGTTTGCAGGACCAGATTCGGGTCCTCGAGGCTCAAGTGGATGCTCTTTCAAGAGCGAGAGCCGACGGTGTTTCGTCTTCTTCTGCTCCTCCTCCAGCCACCGCTTCTGATCGAGAGCTTGAGCTGATGAATGAGCTAGACGTGGTTCGGAGTGAGCTTTTGGCCGTTCGATTGGAGCTTGATCAGGCTAGGGAGAGGGCTACGAAGGCCGAGGATGAGGTGGATTAGTTGCAGTCCGAGAGAGCCTCGAGGGAGGGAGAGATGGACCAGCTGCGGTCCCTTATTGTGTTGATGGAGGACAACGGGATGTAGCTCACCAACGCTCCTATCCGCGAGTTCTGCGACAAATACGGCATCCGGTAGCAGTTCTCCTCCCAAGCATACCCACAAGGGAATGAGCAGGCCAAGGTCACCAACTGCACCATCTTCAGCAGCTTGAAAAAGAGGCTCGAGGACCGGAAGGGGCGGTGGTTAGAGGAACTCCCGAGAGTCCTTTGGGCATATCAAACCGCCCGAAGAAATCCCACAGGGGAAACCCCATACGCCCTCGCTTATGAAACGGAAGCGGTCATTCCCACTGAGGTCGGCCTCTCCACTCTGCGAAGCTCGCTTGCTGACTCCGAGTAGAACAATGCGGCTCTCACCAAAAACCTCACCTTGCTCGAGGAACGAAGGGAAGCTGCCCTCATCCGCTTGGCTGCCTACCAACATCAACAAGCCCTCCACTTCAACCGAAAGGTGTACCACCGATTGTTCGTGTCAGGCGAGTGGGTGCTCCGACAAGTCACCGACAACACTCGTGAGCTCAACACTGGGAAGCTCGGAGCAACCTGGGAAGGTCCATGTGAAGTGGTTGAGGCAAATGGCAAGGGGGCATACAAGCTTTGCACACTCGGGCCTCGCAAGGTACCCATTCCGACGCCATGGAATGCTATGAGCCTAAGAAAATACTATGTGTAGGCCGGGTGATTTTACTTTAAGATGTTTAGAGACTTCTTGTGATTAATTCATGCCTTTAGTTTGCTTCAATATGCTCTAAATATGGATGATTGTCTATGAATCTCTACTCAATACATAGCCCATCACGTACAACCTCGAGTAGGCTCGGTAAACGTCTACCACCTACCCCTGTATGATCGGACACGGCAAAATTGTTCCACTCAAGACTTGGCCGCATGTACCTCGCGGGGCCGGATGGGAATGTGGTACCCAACCACCCTCGTGCATATGGCCAGGTACAAACCAAAAACAAAACACCTCCAAGGGTGACGCCGTTAGTCGGTTCAAGCTGGAGTAAGTGGAGGGTCCCATAGGGTGACGCCATTAGTCGGTTCAAGCCAGGGACCCGACCCATCCTTTCCCATAGGGTGACGCCATTAGTTGGTTCAAGCCAGGGAACAATAAAACTCTTCCAGGGTGACGTCGTTAGTCGGTTCAAGCCGGAGGAAGGGGAGAGTCTCATAGGGTGACGCTGTTAGCCGGTTCAAGCCATGGACCCGACCCATCCTTTTTCATAGGGTGACGCCGTTAGTCGGTTCAAGCCAGGGACCCAACCCAAACGATCCCACAGGGTGACGCCGTTGGTCGGTTCAAGCCAAGGATTCAACTTACAGGGTCCCATAGGGTAACGCCGATAGTCGGTCCAAGCCTGGGACCCGACCCATTGCTTCCACAGGGCAACGACGGTGATCAGTATATGCCAGGGACAAGCAAAATTCCCTAAGCCTATTTGGTTGACAAGTGGAATTGGGATTGTGTGAATCCTGGGATTCCAAATCCAGGTGGATTGGGATTAGTAATCCTATCAACTTGTTTGGTATGGAATATGATTCAGAAAACAAGATTGAGATTCTCAATCCCAATCATGTGTTTGCTAATGCATGAATTATAATATAAAAAATTTATATATTCAAAAATGCCTTTTCTACAAAATCTAACATATGTTAACTCAAATTCAATTTTACATTATTTAACACACACATCTTCTAAAATTACCCTTTATTTAATAAAATTTTAACAAAGATTCATTTTTTCAATGTTATAACATCAAAATTCATATTTTTTTTTAAAATAAAATTTTCTTCAATGTCGTAACATCAACGACCGATATGTTGGCAACATAAGTCAAATAAAATAAATTATTAATAGACAATGGTAAAAAATTAGAGAAAAATAATCAGATAAGTTTTAAAAGGCACATTTAATCATAACAAAATTATCTTAATTCACATCTATAAAGTTTTCTTACTCTATCCAAACACATAAGCAAATTAATATCAGACTTCGCACACATAGGCAAATTAACACTAGAGTTCACGACCTCAATTCAAAAGCCTTTCGCATGATTAATTAGTCCGACGGAAGTAAAGATGAAAGCCAATCCTTCTTCAATTCTTTAGGTATATTTGAGAGCAAATTAACTTTCATATTATTTTTAAAAAATAAAATTAAGTATGATTTGCTCATTACCACGTCGAACCCTTAAGCCATGTCTTCTAGTCACCGCATCTCGAAGCACTCGAGAATCAGCTGTTGAACCCTCCCAACCTGGTAAAACATATATAAATTGCATGTCTTGGGAGCAAATTCTCAAAACATTTGTTGCAATTTCATTTTTTCTAGTCCGATATCTAGGTTTGCCAACCGCTGGCACACAAACTCTAATGTAAGTCCTAGAGCTCCCAAACAATTCTATAAACAATATATAAATTGTTAACATTATTTGATATTCAAAATTCTAATAAAATATAAGTAAACTATAACACAAATTATATTTACCTTAAACCATTTCCATCTTGGATCTGTACTGTTCTCTAGAACTGTTTCAGGTGTTTTAAATAGTAAGTCATGTAAACAACTATTGTATTTAATACTGCATTAAAATGCCTGCTAACAGTTTCTCCAGATCTCAAAAAAAAAAAAATTTATAACTCGATTTTTTACATGATGCGCGAGAATGTGTAAAAACATAGCAACCATCTCCTCTACTGTAACATGTCTTGTGTCATCTAATAAACTATTGGTGCGAACCATATTACATAGCACGCTAAAGGTATGTCTATCCATTCTTAGTTGTTTGATACATATCACATCATTTCAGAAAATCATTTCATTTAGGTTTTCCATACGTAACAATGTCAAACTACGAGGTTGATGTTTTAACAAATATTTCTTATAGATCCTTTCTGCGACAATAGCAACTAAAATTACCATCATATTTTGTAAATGTACCAACAACAACTTTCTCTCCTTCCCAATTGTCTACGAGCCATTACTGCATCAAATTGTTATTCATTAAAAACATTCAGGTGAATAAGATGAGAGTAACAACTATATATCAAAAAAATTAACAACACATAGAATTATCCATAACAAATATTTCAATCTTGCAAATAAGATCAACAACTATATGACAATATTATAAGTAAATGTTCATGTTTAATTTTTTCATCTTTAAAAAATTCAAAGCATATTAAATTTAAAAAATATATATAAATTAAAAAAAAAACAAGAAGATCAAATGGGTGATTAAACTAAGAAAATTTTAAACTAAGGAATAAAAAATCTATATCAAACCGATTGATAAATCTATATCAAATGGGTGATAAAATTAAGACATATTAAGTCAAGTAATAAAAAAATCAATAACGAAACCTATCACATGCATTGATGAATATCTAATAAACACAAAAGAATATTGATTAAATCGATGCATTGATAAATGACAAAAAAAATGAAGAAGAAGTCTCCGCTTACTTGATGTGTTTTATTAAAAATTGACTATGGAGATAGCCGATTGGTGGAGATGGTGTGTTTTTTTTTTCGGCTTTAATTGGTGGAGATTGGGATTTCAACTTTTAATTGGTGGAGATTTGGGAAGATTGTGAATTTGGTTTTTATTGGGCGGGAGTTTGGATTCAGGTCGGTTATTATTATTATTTTATATTTTTAAAATGTTTTAAAATCTTTTTATTTTATTTAGGTCGGTTATTATTTGTTAAAAGGGAGAGTTGATTGTTATGAAATTAGACATGTAAAACATGGATAAAAATGCCTTTTTCACAATCCACCTAGATAGGGATTGACATAATACCACCTCTTGAGTGGGATTCTCAATCCCCCTAAACAAAAATTCTCAATCCCTCTCTTCCAATCACAATCACCATTTTAAAAATTATCCAAACAACTTATTGACATATATTGGTATTCTCAATCCCAATCCAACCACCCAATACTCCTATCCAAATACACCCTAAGGGTCTGTTTGGTTGATAAGTGGGATTGAGATTATGCGAATCATGTGATTCTAAGAACCAGGTGGATTGGGATTGTGAATCATGCCAACCTGTTTGGTAAGGAACATGATTCAGAAAACAAGATTGAGATTCTCAATCTCAATAATGTGTTTGGTAATGCATGAATTACAGTATAAAAAATATATATTTCTAAAAATACCCTACATATATATATATATATATTAAAATATATATTTTATAACTAATTTTTTATTTTATAAATAAATATATATATAGTTTAGTTATGATAGCAAATTAGTTATGATAAATCACATGAACCTTATATATATTAAAATATATTTTATAATTAATTTGCTATGATGTATATATATATAATATTTATATTATATATTTAAAATATATGATATTATATTAAATATATATATGCATATCTTAATATTAAATATATTATGTTATGTGTGTGTGTGTGTGTGAAGGGAGATGAAGAGTCTGGGTAAAAATATTTAAAATGTTTTTTTTTTTCAATCCATTTGGATTGGGATTGGGGGAATACCACCTCTTGAAGAGTATTTCCAATCCCCCTAATCAAGGATTCCTAATCTCCCTCTCTCAATCCCTATCCCCTTTTAAAATTTATCCAAACAACTTATTGACCTGGATTATGATTTTCAATCCCAATCCAGGCACCCAATACTCCTATCCAAACACACCTTAAGGGCGATGCTGCAGGTCGGTTCAAGCAAGGAGGGAAGGAAAGTCCACATGAGGCTACACCGTTCGTTGTTCAACCTGGAGACCCCACAAGTCGCACTGGATACACAGTTCGAGACAAGGGAACGACACATGCCCTGCCCGAGAGACTACACAACTAAGTCATTGACAGGCCTGAGCCAGGGGGCAGAACGGGACTTCGATCGGAAAAAGGTGTTATGAAGCAAGGGCAGGACATACACTATTCAAAAAGGTACGAATTCAGAAAATAAAATTCCTTTTCATTAACACCTTTCCTAGATCTATTACCAAAAAAACAAAAATACTACCACCACCTCCGAGTCCCAGCCTTCGTGGAAGCTCCAGGCATGAGTCACCCTCAGACCAACGTCAATCTGGCCCTTGAGATCGCCCTCGGAAGCCTCTTGCTCCAGCGCGCGCGATTGCTAGTACTCGGCCGAGCGCCGATACTCGTCACGCTCGGCCTCCAGCTGGGACACTTGGGCGATGGCGTGCATCACCGAATCCTCGGCACGGGCGAGAGAGTCAAAAGAAGGCATTCTGGAGGCAGGGACGGGGCTGGCTGGGAAAGGATCTTCAACATCCTCGAAGTCCCAGTCGACCTCCTCATCGTCCTCCCCCTCCTCCCCTAAAGAGGACTCAATGGTCCGCGCCAGGATGATGACCACCAGCTCGCGACGGACCCACATCCACTGGTGGTCTCCTCGTGCGGCACAACGCCAGCAACCCCTCGGCATCGGCCATCGGAGTGTGCGCATCAATCGATGACAGAAACTGAGCGAACCAGACGAGGGTCTCAACGACTGGTTTGACTCTCAGCTCCATAAAATGGACTCGGGAAGCTGATAGTTCCCTCCCCAGGTCAACACGTTCTGCATGGCATAGGAATGTGCACGTGAAAATTGGGAAAATAATAGAAAAGAAAACGGGAGAGTAGAAGTGTGCAAATACTCACGGAGGGTCCTGAACCGCGTAGGAACCGGTGGCGCACCACGGATCGGGCATTGCCACGCCCCACCCAGAGCGACAACCTCTTTTCACCGCCGGTCGACATTAGGAAGCAAGAACAAGAGACGGCGCCCACCGTTGGTGACGAAGTAGTAGCGGTGCCTCTCATTCGGACATACCGTGAAGCGGTAACAGTATATGATCTCGGCGATCCCGAGACCATATCCCCGCGTCTCGTTCAGATAGAGCGAGGCGTGGAGACCCAGAAAACGTTCGGATACACCTGAAGTGGCACGAGTCCGAAGCATGTAAGGAAGGTAGGGATCAGGGGATGAAGAAGAAAATGGATGACTGAGAGGTGGTGGTGCGAGAAGTACGCCTCTCCCGAACAAAGCCTCTCTCCGTCCTCGATTCTCGGAGATCAACGAAAACCCGAGGGGAGAGAGAACTTAGGATAGAGAGAGAAGCTTAGGAGGGAATGGTCGAGCGATGCTTTGACCAGCCTCCCCCCACCTCCATTTAAAGCGAGGGTAGCGATCGTTCTGATCTTCGAGCGCTTTCACTCCCTTCCACGTGGCCGTTGTCGCCGTCCGAGCCTTAAGACACCTCAAGACAAAGCAACGAGCCCCCCGAATGACAGCTCGAGGAGGAGGCAAGCGTTAGTTCCCTCAGAAACTGACACCTCGATGAATGAGCGGATAGCCAACGCAACTAGACCCCCTAACTCCCTCAGAAACCCACGCCTCAAGACTTGAACGACCTAGTTGACGTTAGCCCCTCGAAAACTAACGAGCCGCCGCCGTAAAGAAACGCATAGAGACTGATGCAAAAGTGTTCCTCAGGCCGGCCTTACCACACGCCACGCGTTGCTCCAAGAAATATTTTTTCCACCCAACTGGAGGGCCCTTGGCCCCAATCAAGTAGAAAAAAGGGGGCATCTGTAGGGCCCCAAAATGAGGCCCATCTGTCAAGCTCCACGCGGCACCGGCCCACGGCCCGTTTAAGACCGACCCGCAACCCGTCTTAGGAAGGCCCACGACCTAGATCGTTTGTCACACCAGATCCGACCCGTCAACCGGTCAAAATCCTAGACTAGTCAAACCAATTGATCTCCCAGATATGACAAATCCAATAGATCCAGGTCCATCATTATCCTAACCCTCTAAAAAGCCTAGGGAAAGGATTTAGGACTAGATCAACCTTTAATATCAGTAAATCTAGATCCATCATAATCCTAATCCTCTAAAAAGCTTAGGGATGGGATTTGGAATAGAATCAATATGGTCAATCCCTGATGATGATCATGAATCAGAGTCCCATCTAATCCAAATTGAGGTGATTTCCAGAGCACTATAAAAAGCAACTACGTATGACTTGATCCCCAGAGGTAAATAGAGGGGTACATAGGCAACCTAGAGAAATATCTCAAAGTTCAGTCCAAAAATAATTTTCACCACATCCCAGAGAGGGAAGCCGGACAGACAAAGGAAGAGACAGGGAAGAGCAGAGTAAACGGATCTTGGTGACCCGAACCCGGATAACCAATTTCTGGCCCTCCAAAAGCCTTTCCCTACGAAACATACTCGTAGCAAAAGGTACCTTTTGCAACGATAGGTGACTTTTTGCAATGAAATCTATTTCGCAGCTAAAAGTAAATAAATTTAATAAAAAATATAATACAGACCTTTCCATATGAAATATTTCGTAGAAAAATGTCACATTTTTGTATATTTTTATATTTAGTAAAAAAATAAAACTAGGCCTGCTTTGGTTGTTAACTTAAATTTCATTAACAGTTTCAATTTTGGGGAACCTAAGAATTTGAATGTTGGTTTTGGCTCACCAAAAGAGATGTGGGATGATTAATAGATGAACAAGAAATGTGGGCTAATTGATTTGCACATGCGAATTCAAGGGGTTTTTAGTGGGGGTAGTTTTGGTTTTTACTTTTTTTATCATTTAACAAGCCCACCAATAAGGTCATAACACCTCATAGGGCTTGTGAATAGAGTTTATAACTTGAGGCCTGAATATCATCATTAATAAAAAAAAATGAAGATAGAGAGTTGAGAGCTTTTTAAGATTTCTCGATGCAAGGAAACAACGTACGTACCCATGCAAGGAAACAATGTATCACAAAATCGGGATTTTGGGGTGGTCAGGGGTTTTCTTTTCCGTTGACTTCATTTTCAAATGTATCGTCGGATGAGAATGGAAGAAAGGCCTTCAGAACCCAAACAGATTTCTATAACTGATTTTTCTAAAAATTTGCTACATGCATATGTTTTTCATGAAAACAAATGGACCCTAAATGGTTGTATAAATTATTATAAAAAATAATTAAGAAAAAATATTGATAACTATTCTAATTTGAAATAAAAAAAAGTATATGATAACATTTATCCCCTCTTTTTGTCTATAATTTGACAAACATGAATAATGAAATAAAAAATAGATTTCTTATTCTTTAAAATAGATTTTTTATTTTCAAAATCGCATTCCCTTTCATAAAATTAACCCTTAGGAAGTTATTGGAAACTTGTTTTTCATACGAGATTTCTTTCAAAAAGTTAGTGGTAACTTTATTTTTCATTTGAATGGATGAATTTGACAACTTACTACTAATGGGGGGCTCGTATTGGTGAGAAGTTGGACATATGCCTACATCTGTTTGATGCCTGTGTTTGAATAAGGAATATTAATATTTCTTTCATGAAGTCATCACAATATTTTTACTTTTATTTATGTTTCTTAAAAAAACTTAAAATACAGAAACAATAAGGAAACATACTTGTCATTTTGGGCCCACAAAGACCCCACATCAAACGAATATATAAAATCACTTCTAATGTATAATAAACATCTGTCATTTTCACTTCAGTATTATTTTATGAATCACTTTCAATGGAGTGCAAATAGGACACTCATGGAAGTTCTTCAGATATAGAATTGAAGAATTGAAAAACATACTGGATGATTCGATCACAATAGATATAAACCAGACCAACAGAAACTGTAATCTTTGTGAAGAAAATGAATCCTTTATCCGAAATTAGACATAATAAAAGGCGGTCCAACAGTGAGGTTAACAAAACCTCTAAATCTGATGCTCCCAACTTACAAGTCAATCTCAAACGAAGAGTTTGGAAAATATGTTTTCAGCATCAAAGCTGATAAAAACCAATGTCGCCATTTGGAGTCTCAGAAGCTACTGATATATCATGAGACAGACCTCCAAAATGCATTGCTAGTGTCTTTTTCAGGCTACTTGTTCTGCTTGGTCAGCAGAGAAGCCAAACCAGCCCCCCAGCCATTGCTCAGTGTTGGGTCCTGCTTGGCGACAGATTCTGAGGACCTGAGATCGATAACGGGGCAGTAAGAAATCAGTGTGTATTTCCTAATGCTTATTTTAGGTATTGATTTAAGAACCCATTAATGATCTACAATAAACAAGTTTAATATAACAGAACTACGCCAGTATGTTGACCAGCATTGTTCAATCTTAATAGTAACTTGGCAGATTCATTAGTTTCTATAATGTGGATTAGCAAAAGGTCCATATGGCTTAAAATTGGGGATCTGACATGTATCTATCTACATAAGACCTCAGCTCACCTAGCTGACAGAAGGAATCAAGAATGCATAATATTTCACAATTCTGGACGCGTTTAGTGGAAAAAAGAGCTAATGGGGAGAAGACAGATTCATATTCCTTTAGGATTTAAAGTAAACAACAAGCGGAAAAGAGGGCAAATAGTGCTAGGTGGGATACAAAAAAAGAATATAAAATTACACCAAAGTTCAATATATAAAAAGAGGCATATGAATATGACAAAAATGGAATCAGAGAAAAGACAAGAATTGGATCCTCCTTCCAACTTGTCATAACATCCTGAAAAGAGAGCAAATAGTGCTAGGTGGGATACAAATTCCCTAGTGTCCACTATAAAGCCTAGAAGATCAGAGAGTAGACAGTTACATGCTTTTTCAACTATATGTCAACAACCCCCCATAAACCTAACAAAGGTTCGTTCAAGAAAAATATGGATTTTTGTATGTAGGTAAGGGACGGTTTTGCAGTAATGATCAACATATACACCTGCGTAAAGAGAGAGATCAAAACATATCATCATGTATCTAACTCCTTGCGTGGCAGTACATATATTAAATGTAGGCCTATCAGTTTCCAAGCCTGTAACCAAATATCATCAAAAGAGTCTCAAGCACCAACAAAGATCAGGGATTTTACTTCATTCAAAAAAAAAAAAAAAAAATCAGGGCATTTAATATCGGAAGGCACCATGCTGTATCACATGATGCACATCGGTTTTTCACTCTGTGTATACAGTATAGTACTTTTATACCAATGCATAATGCATTTTTACACTTCTTTTATCCACTTTTGGTTTCCAGCCATCGGGAAATGTAGTGATCATCTTGTAGGAGTTTTATGAGGCAGCTGCAGCATAACATTAGATAAGAACAGCTAACATAGTGTCTAACATAGCACATCATATCATACCACATTGTGTGATACGTCTCAGTGTTAGAAGTGACTGATACTATCTCACTGCCAAATATTAAAACCTTGCCAAGAAAAAAAAAACCAAAACTTTGCAATGAAAGAGCTCTTTTCTCCACAAAAAAAACAACAATTGTGATCAAGTACTTTATTGCAAAGTCTATAAATTATGCATCCTCTGGTTGAATCATAACGACTTACTTCGATTTTTACTCTATCTCCTGGTAGTACCCATAAGGAAGCATAATATGTGGTTAAAAGAAACAAACAAATAATTCATAGAGGTGAAACCCACTACTTCCCCAGTATAGAAGTTTCTCTTTAGAAGACTGGAAAACTCATTGATTGATGAATTTTGTGGCATTCTAGATCAATATATCTCACTTTGAATTTTATCCAAAACAAAATTTTCACAAATCAATGCCCTCTTTAGTGATCAGAACTTTCAATCCTTGATTGTATTTGATGCAAATTGAATTTAGGGTTGTTTTCATTTTTTATTTTATCTAGATAATTAGTTAGATAATTAACTATCCTTAAATTAGGAGTGGTTGAATTGTTAGGAATATATTGAGTTGTTAGGTGGTCAATATTGGTTTGTTGAGACTGGTTCGAGATTTAGGCCCTGTTTGGGACCGTGTTGCAGCGGATTCTACGTTGGCGAATGTGGCGGAACACCACCCCGAATCCAAAAAAAAAAACTGAGTGCGCGTTGGGGTAGCAAAAATGGCGTTTAAAGGCCATTATTATCCGCGGTAGAGAATTCTCTATCGTGGCTCAGGGCAGCGAATGTGGAGTGCCATGCCACACTCCCAAACGCACCCTTAATTAAGACATTATCTAATTTCAACAAACTTAAACATTTATAAATATGCCTCATTAGTGTTGTAGAAGTCATCGAGTTTTTAGAATTGTTTCTTTGAGTTTGAAAAAGGTCCTTGGAGACTTTTTTGGGCTCGTATTTTGGTTGTAGTGCAATACAAGTTTTCTATTAGCCCTATCCTTCTCTCTTTAAAAGGTTTCTTCTCTATCGATCCTTGATATGCATCATCTAATATCAGAGCTTAAAATTCCTCTCTGGGCGGTCAGATCCCTACCCTGGGATGGCGAAAATACAAGTTTTCTATTAGCCCTATCCTTCTCTCTTTAAAAGGTTTCTTCTCTATCGATCCTTGATCTGCATCATCTAATATCAGAGCTTAAAATTCCTCTCTGGATAGTCAGATCCCTACCCTGGGATGGCGAAATATCAAGGTGCATGTTCGTAGGGCGACACAAATCGAGAAGTTTGAGATCCAAATGGATAATTTGGTAATATGAAGACTTTTGTTGCTGCGGTGGGCAAAATAAATGAAACCCTCGAGAACGTGCAAAAGCATTTTGATAAAGTTGCAAGACAATTGCAACATCAACCGTCTTCGAGCCCAAATTCTTTGACATGAGTCCGTGGTTTCAACCCGAAACCCCTAGTGACGATGCTTTGAGATACCCTTTTGCTGGTCCTTCACCAAGTCCAACCTCAACAAAGACTAGAAAGTAATTGAGTTTTTTGAAATTGTTTCTTTGAGATTGAAAGAGATTCTTGGAAACTAATTTCGCTTGGATGTTAGTTGTGTTGGAGCAATAAAAGTTTTTTATTAGCCCCATCCCTCTCTCTTTTGAAGGCTTCTCCTCCATCGATCCTTAGTCTATATCATCAACAAAACCATTAACACTAGCCAAAAGAGTCCTAAGGCCTCATTCAAACTCAAGAAGGAACAATTCTAAATAACTCAATGGCTTTTAGCCTTTTACATCTCTAATAAGACCTATTTACTGGCATTAAAGTTTGTTAAGGTTGGATAATATTTAATCTAAATCTCCAACTATTTAAAAAAAAAATATATATTAACCACCTAACAACTCAATATATCCTAACAATCTAACCACTCTTAATTTTAAGCCAAAACCACTAACTAATTATCTAATTAAAGTAATAAAAAGAAACAGAACAACCCTAAATTTAATTTGAATTAGCATCCCTCTAAATTCTCTCAACAAACCCAAAAATACGTCAAATTTTTATCACTTCCAAACACCTAGTCAATCATAAAGTTCTTGCATCACTCTTATAACAAAAGCTTTAGCATGTTGTAACGGTTCAAATCCATTTGTTGATAGCTTCTCCTCAATGTTTGTAATACCAGTCAATCTCTCTTCATCATCTCATCACCCAATACTTAAAACTCTGATCTTCCAATCCATATCTTTCTTCCACCAATCATAATTAACACTAAGGGTGTGTTTGTGCACAAATTTGAAGGGAAAGTGAAAGAAAGTGAGGGAATCAAAGGGAAAGTGGTGGAAAGTAAAAAAAATTTCCCTTTGACCAACTTTCAAGGTGTATGTGCATATAGTGGAAAAAATTTTCATTACTTTCTCTTAAATTCTCACCTATGGGAAAGAGAATTTTTTTTTTCACCTTTTCTAATAAGATAAAATAAGAGAAGGAAAGTGATGGAAATTTTTTTCCCTTCATTGTTTGGCAAGATGGTAAAGGGAAAATTTTTACTTTTCATCGCTTTCCCTCTCTTTCCTTTTGGCACATATACACCCTAAATATCTGAAGTGAAAGCTATGCACATGACTCTGTCAACACTATATGCTTTGCAATCCCGTCAAATTCTACCAACTTGAGCTCTTGCCAACCATAATAAACATACTTTGAAACCATATCCCGATCAACAGATTCTTCACAAATGATTCCAATAATCTGTAGGCCATAAAAATGGATTCATGTCCACTTTGTATTCAGTGATTTCAAAACAAATTTATTAGGGACCACCACCAAACATCCATAAGAACCATCATGTATTCAAATGAATTCATCAAAATTGTCATGTCGATTCAAATCATAACCTATCAAAAGCTTAATTCAGAAACATAACCTCACTATGCTGTGTCAGATCCACACACAAACTACTGACAAAAAAAAAAACCCAAAACTGTTCTTACTGAATTAAAAAAAAACAATACCTAATTATGTATGTATCTGCGCTAATCAAACCCTCAGCCTCACCATCACACAACTTCAGCTCATATGTCTATGCCCAGTAATAAACCAGCTCAAATTTTTCCTCAAATTCAACCATTTTTTAACTGGCATTTAAGAGAACTCACATTATACAGTACAATATTTTCCACCTCCTGCAAAGCTTCACTAACCTAAGATCTTCAAAAGCCAACCCTCTCTAGTTCAATTTGCCCCAAAATTCAACAAATCCCCATATATATATATATATATATATATATATATATATATATATATAAAAAGATAAGTTGTTAGTATTTATTTTAAAATCACAATACATCCATGATGACAACATCAACCAGAATTTTAGCAGGAGCCCAATGAAGATTTAGTCTATCCATTCTCAAAACATCCATAAAGGAACTCATTTTAGCATCACATAGCGAGAGCGAGAGAGAGAGACTCACGGGGGAGGCAATGGAGCCTCATAAGCAAAGGTAGAGAAGCCCTGGCGTTGCTTGTGCTTGGGATTGGAGGTGCAGAGGACGTAGACCCTCCCCCTGCGCTTCACAGTTCTACAGAACTCGCACAGCTTCTTCACTGACGACCTCACCTTCATCGCTTCTATTACTCTCTCTGTCTCTCTCTCTCGACTCTACACACACGTATTAATTAAACGAATTATATGATTAAAAATTGCTTGGATTGAACCCTAAAACAATAGGAATTTGAAATTATAAGGCAAACCTTTAGGAACCGCTGAGTGATCGCAAGATTATTTTCACGCCCCTTCGGAACCCTAAAATAAACTAAAATGATATCGTTTGGTTTGGGGTCTTTCAGTACTGACTGAACGAACCTTCGGATGGATCTGATCGCGTGGGCTTGAAAGTTGTATCGGGAAGGCCCATAACTAAACGTTCCATGATTATCTATGTAACTACACTGGACGAGTGCTGTTACACTCAGTTTTTTTCTCAGTCCAAAACACAGTCCTATATATCACTTTAAAAATCTAGTAAAGTATATACCTAGTTAGATATTGTATACACCACATTAAATATTTTCTTACTCTTACTAAAAATAGATTCATTCAATTTGAAATTGAGTGATATACATTTTTATCAAAACATATACTTCATTAGATGATGTTTACTATTTAAAAAAAAAATGAAAATGTGTGAGGTTTGGTTGATGAATGTGACTGAGTCTAACATTTTCCATACTGGACATATTCACCAACAAAACTCAGACCTCATATGTTTTCACTTTTTTTCGAATAGCAAACATCATCCTAATGAGGTATATGCTTTGATAAAAGGTGCATATCGTTCCAATTTGAGTTGAATTAACCCATTTTTAATAAGTGTAAGAAAATATTTAATGAGGTATATACAACATTTAACAAGATATTTACTTCACTAAATTTCTAATGTGATATATAGGATTGTGTTTTAGACTAAGAAAAAAATAGTGTAACAGCACTCTTGAAAAAAAATGTTATACGGGGATAGTCGATTCAGATTTTGATGGATTTATGTAGACATTATTTAAGTGGTAGACCGTCACAGACTTTGTAGACTTTCACAGACTTTTATAAACTTTCACAGACTTTTACAAACTTTCACAGACTTTTATAGACTTTGGCAGACTTTAACAAATCGACTCTCATGGACTTTTACAGACTTTTGCAGACTTTCACAGAATGATTGTCATGGACTTTCACAGACTTTCACAGATTTTTCAGACTTTCACATATTGAGATTCTTATGGAATTTTACAAACTTTTGTAGAATTTTATAAATAGATTTCGATTGATTCTCGTAGACTTTTGCATATTTGTTTTATATTTTTAAAATAACAAATATTTAAATTTAACACGAATTATTAACACCCAACATAAAATATAATTTAATATATTTAATATCGATCTTCACATACCTGAAATGTATACTGTTACAAAAAAAATCATTTAAATTTATTAATGGGTAATGAATTTAATTTATGACTTTAAATCATTTAAACTTATAATATGTACTCTTTAAATCACTTAAATATGTGAGTTGTAATTTTAAATTTTCTTATAGGATTTTTTTCAACTAATAAAAATATGAGAATTAGAACTATTAATATTGTTTAAGAGCCAATAGGGGGTTTACGAAGTTATTTTTCTCTCTGTAAATTTTTATCTAAAGGTCACTCTTTTTTTTATACTAGTGAATGTCATTTCATATTTTGTTAAAAGAAAAAAAAAAAAGATATTTACAATGCTATAATAAAAGTCCATGAGAATCCCACTCATTTGGGTGATATTTTGAAATGACTTTTTCTTTTATATTTTTCTCTTTAAAGTCCACAAAAGTCCATCACTTAATAAAGTCTTCATAAATCATGTTTAAATTGAATAACACATGACAAAATGTTTACTATGAGGAGTCTCAATTGAATAACGGTGGACTTTTTGTCCATGAAAAAAATGTCTTAATCAAATAATGGTAAACTTTTTGTCTACGAAAAAATGCTTCAATCGAATAACGCTGGACTTTTTGTACACGAAATAATAAAATAATGTCTCAGTCGAATAACACTTGACTTTTTGTCTGTGAAATAATGTATCAATTGAATAACACTGGATTTTATGTCCATGAAATAAGGTCTCAAACGAATAGCACTAGACTTTTATCTATGAACCAATGTCCTAATTGAATAATACAAGATTTATAAATCCATGGACATGGACATTTTATCCATAAAAATCCTAATTGACTACCCCTATTAGACTCGGCCCAAATTTCTTGATGGATCGCAGTCGCCACGACATTCATCCCATGTGTTCAATTCTTACATGATAGAAAAATTAATTTTAACCCCCCACCAACCATTAAAGTTTTAATTTTAAATTTGTCTGAGATGGTCATAATAGCAATTAATGTGCCTCTCTCTCTCTCTCTCTCTCTCTCTCTCTCTGACACACACACACCACACACCCCATAGTAAGATTAACGAGATGCAGAGAAAAAGATATTACTGCACGAAGGAAGAACTCTAGAGGAAAAGAATATGTTAGAAACATTTTAAATGTTTCGGTTTTTCCCCATATTATTTCAAATATTTTCAAATAAAGAATCAAAAGTTTTAAAATGTCTTGAAGGGAAAATATTTCCTCTATTGATTTTTGTTGCTTGGGAATATAGTCCCACATTGGTTAAAATGTTTTATCACAACTTATTTATAAGGAAGAAAGTTGCTACTTGGGTAGGGTCCCAAGGGGGGCAAGGGCTTGTGGATTGCATTTGCATTTGCATTTGCTTTTGCTTTTTTGTTTTTGGGCACTGGTCGTCTGGGGACTGGTCGTTGGTCATTGGGTTCACTGGGTCTGGTCGCTAATCACCCGGTCACCTGGTCAAGAAGAGACGAAAGAGGTAGAAGGATCTTCACCAATCTGTAACAGTCATGGACTGTAACCGCCGTGATTAAGGCGACGCATGATTGGGGCGGACATTTGCGAAATGTTTCATCCGTTTTTTCAAAACGGCTCTCTTCTTCCATCGACTATATAAACATGCTATAGGAGGACTACAGAAATAAGCAATCTCAACAATCTCTCTTGTTTCAGAAAAGTTTTCTTTTGTTTATTTGGCGATTATTCAAGTCTGCGACCGGTTCACATTGTGTTCTTCCTGCTGCACCAGAGGAGAAGATCAGCGAGGCTGAGTGGTTGTATCCGGGGAGCAGATCATCGAGTACCTTGTGCGATTGAGGGGGCGATTATGTTCTTAAGACAGCGTTCTACGTGCCTCTATCCAAGCCATCTTCGAATCCCTTTCTGTTTTGATCTGCTGTTTGATCCACTGTTTGTTTGTTTAATCTGATTTTGAAAAAGTTTTTCCAATAATTTAAGAACAAAATCTTCGTTTTCATATTAAACCTGTTTTTCTCCCCTTCACACACTGCCATGGCCTTTAATGATGATAGGGAGTCTGCCAAACCCGATACCAAGTTCAATGGAGAGAACTTCAAGAGATGGCAGCAACAGGTGAAATACTGGCTTACAACTTTGGGCCTTATTTCGGCCATCTCTGTTCCCTCTGGTGACTCCGGAAATAACCCTTATTCCACCACCGAAGTCATAGACCAGTATGCAACCAAAATCTCTCATGCCCCTTCTGTGAGTCCTTAGGATCTTGATTATTTGTGTCATGGTCGGATCCTATCCACCCTTTCTCCAGATCTCTATGATGCATATTGCTCCACTAAAACATCTGTAGAACTATGGAATGTCTTAGAGGACAAATATGGTTTAGAGGATGCAGGTTTAGAAAGGTACCATTTCGTAGATTGGTTAGAGTATAGGATGGTAGAAAACAAAACTGTTACTACCAAAATCCTAGAGTACACCAAACTGATTCAGAATGCCAAAGCCTAGGGTTTCAACTTGTAAGAGAATATCCAAGTTGCTGCACTTGTTGAAAAACTACCCCTTTCTTGGGACAATTTTGCAAAAACCCCTAGGCATCGTCAATGTCAAATGTCTATGTCTGATTTAATCAAATCCTTGAAAACTGAAGACATACACAGGGTCAAAGACAAGAAGGTTAGCCATTCTGAGTCCAACCTAGTAGAGGGCAAGAAATTCAAACTGAAAGGAAAGAATTTCAAACCAAAAAAGAATTCCTCCAAAAACCCAAACACCAAAAATGACCCCAAGTCAAAATCAAACTCTACCAAAAAGACCTACCATTGTTATGTCTGTGGGAAGCCCGACACTTTACAAGCCAGACATCAAAGGATCTGGACGAGTTGACCTGAAGTTTACTTCAGGGAATGTCCTAACTCTTCGAGAAGTGCAGCACGTACCAAAATCAGGAGGAATTTAGTTAGTGGATCATTGTTAATCCAAGTGGTTTACAAGTTAGTTTTTTAATTGAATAAGGTTATAATAGCTAGATTTGGCTCCTTCATTGGGAAAGGATATTTGTGTGATGGTTTTTTTAAATTATGCACTGTTGACTCTTTTGTTTGCAAAAATGATAATAATACTCATGTTTTTATGACTAAATCATGTGATGTTTGGCATGCTAGGCTAGGTCATGTTAATCATAACTCTATGAGAAAATTGATGAGCATGGAATTAATTCCTAAAGGTCAATTTGATAACTCTAAGAGGTGTGATATTTTTGTGCAATCTAAACTGCCTAAGAAACCTTTTAGAACTGTTAACAAAAATTCTACTATTCTTGAATTAATACACACTGATGTATGTGCTTTGAATGGAATCTTGACTAGAGATGGCATGAGATATTTTGTGACATTTATTGATGATCATTCTAGATTTTATTATGTTTATTTGCTTAAATCTAAAGATGAACAATTTGATAAATTCAAGATCTATAAAAATCAGGTTGAAAATCAATTGGAAAAGTCTATTAAAAGGGTAAGGTCTGATAGAGGTGGTGAGTACACTTCTAATGAATTGAATTTATTTTGTGAATAAAATGGTATTATTCATGAAATGACTGCTCCCTATGCTCTACAATCCAATAGTATTGCTGAAAGAAAAAATAGGACTTTAATTGATATGGTTAATTCTTTGTTTGCTCAATCTGGTGTGAGTAATAAATTTTGGGGTGATGCTTTATACACTGCTAATTTTATTTTGAATAAAATTTCTTTTAAGCATATTGAAAAAATTCATCATGAATTATGGTTTAGTAGGAAACCTTGCATGCAATATTTAAAAGTTTGGGGCTGTTTGGCTAAGGTTAAAATTCCTAAATTCAGGAAAAGAAAACTTGGGCCTAAAACAGTAGATTGCATATTTTTGGGATATGTAAACCATAGTCATGCAAATAAATTTCTTATTATTAAATCTGAAATTCCTGATTTTCGAGTTAATAATATTTTTAAAACTAGACCTCAAGATGCTATTTATTATGAGTATTTTTCCTATGAAAGAAAAGATTATTAGACCTGTTGGTGAAAATTCTTCTCATGTTGCATCTACATCTACATCTACTTCTGAATACCCTATTTATGATGAACCAGAATTTGATGATAATCTTGGAAGAGGTAAAAGAATTAGAACTGAGAAGAATTTTGGTTTTGATTTTTATATCTATTTTGTGGAAGATGATCCTAAGACTTATCAAGAGGCTATGAATTTTGTTGATATTAGTTTCTGGAAAGAAGCCATAAACAATGAAATTGAAAGCATAATGAACAACAACACTTGGATTTTATGTAATTTACCTTCTGGTTGTAAATCTATTGGTTGTAAATGGGTATTTAGAAAGAAATTAAAACTTGATGGATCTATAGATAAATTTAAAGCTAGATTAGTTGCAAAAGGTTTTAATAAAAAAAAAGGTGTAAATTTATTTGACACTTACTCATTTGTTTTAAAATTTTCTTCCATTAGAGTCCTGATTGCCTTAGCTGCCATATATAAGTTCGAGGTCCATCAAATGAACGTCAAGACTGCCTTCGTGAATGGTGATCTTGATGAGAAGATATATATGGATCAGCCTGAAGGCTTTGTGGTGTGAGGACAAGAAAAATTGATGTGCAAATTGGTTAAGTCATTATATGGACTTAAACAGGCACCTAAACAATGGAATGAAAATTTTCATAAAATTGTTTTATCTACTGGTTTTGTGAGTAATGAATCTGATAGTTGCATTTACAATAGAATGAAAAATGATGCATGTGTAATTCTATGTTTGTATGTAGATGATATTCTTATATTTGGTACAAACATGTCAATCATTAATGAGGCTAAGAATTTCTTATCTAGTAAATTTGACATGAAAGATCTTGGTCCTACAAATGTAATTCTGGGTATAGAGTTAACTAGATTGCATGATGGCATCTCTATTTCTTAGTCTCATTATGTTAAAAAAATTTTGAGAAAATTTGAATATTGTGATTGTAATCCTATTTCTACACCATATGATCCTAATTTTCATTTAAAGGTAAATGTAGGAGATCTTGTCCAGCAACCTAGATATGCACAAATCATTGGTAGCTTAATGTATTTAGCTAACTGTTCTAGGCCTGACATCTCTTATGCTGTAGGAAGACTGAGTAGATACACTAGTAATCCTAATGTAGACCACTGAAAAGCCTTATGTAGAGTCTTTAGATATCTTAAAGGCACCATTAGATATAGCTTGCACTATTCTGGTTATCCATCTGTTTTAGAAGGATACACTGATTCGAACTGGATCTCTGATTCTTATCAGACCAAGTTCACCAGTGGATATGTTTTTATTCTAGCAGGTGCTGCTGTATCATGGAAGTCTGCTAAACAAACTGTTAGAGCAAAGTCCATCATGGAAGCTGAGTTTATTGCCTTAGATCTTGCTGGTGAACAAGCTGAATGGCTTAGAAACCTGCTTTTAGATATACCTATTGTTAGAAGACCTCTTCCACCTGTATCTATTCATTGCGATAATAAGGCAACCATAGATAAAGCCAAACAGTCTAAGGACAAACCTGGGAAGAGATTCATGAGGTTTAGGTATTATAATGTAAGGGACTATGTCTTACAAGGAGTGATCTCACTTGAATTTGTTAGATCAGTAAGTAACATTGCAGATCCCCTTACTAAAGGATTAGCGAGGAGGCTAGTCTTATCAGCATCGAGAGGGATGGGGCTAAAGCCCTTAGAATAGCACCATAGTAGATACCCTACTTATCAATTGGAGATCCCATGAAATAGGTTCAAAGGGACAAACAAGCTGTTGAGTGACTATGTAAAAGCACTAAAATCTAAAACCATCTCTATGGTGCCAATGCTTTAACTGTGATGGTTTAAGAAGAGCTAAAAGCTCTGAATGAATTCAAGGTCTTTAAGACAGGGTGTAGGATCACGCAGTATACCCTTGGAGAATTCTACTATAAGAGTGATTGTGGGGCCGCGATCTATGAGAACATGGGCTGATTTTTAGAGCACTCTTAAAACAGATACGCGTAATGGCCGTAATGCGCACACCGACTGAAAATCTGGTCTAGTACTTGTGCTATATTGTGGGACTAATTAAAATCTGAACAAAAGGGTCTAGTTCAAGACCTAGTTCACTACGTCCCTTTAGATGGAAGTCAGTCAACACTAAGTGGAGGTTCAAAGCCCTAAGCTACCTCTACTGAACGCATAGTAAAATATCACCATATTTTATTTTCTTTAAAACTTTGAATCTTGAGGGGGATTGTGAGAAACATTTTAAATGTTTTGGTTTTCCCCTCATATTATTTCAAATGTTTTCAATTAAAGAATCAAAAGTTTTAAAATGTCTTGGAGGAAAAATATTTTCTCTATTGGTTTTTATTGCTTGGGAACATAGTCCCACATTGGTTAAAATATTTTACCTCAACTTACTTATAAGGAAGAAAGTTGTTACTTGGGTAGGGTCCCAAGAGGGGCAAGGGCTTGTGGATTGCATTTGCATTTGCTTTTTCTTTTTGGTTTCTGATTGTTGGTTGCCTTGGCACTGGTCTCTGGTCGCTGGGTCCTGGTCGCTGGTCACCTGGTCAAGAAGAGACGAAAGAGGTATAGAGGATCTTCACCAATCTGTAACAGTCATGTACTGTAACCGCCGTGATTAAGGCGACGCGATCCATAACCGTTGTAATTAAGGCGACGCGTGATTAGGGGCAGATGTTTACGAAATGTTCCATCCGTTTTGTCGAAACGGCTCTCTTCTTCCATTGCCTATATAAACAGGCTATAGGAGGACTGCAGAAATAAGCAATCTCAACAATCTCTCTTGTTCCATAAAAGTTTTCTTTTGTTGTTTTTGGCGATTATTCAAGTCTGCGATCAGTTCACATTGTCTTCTTCCTACTGCACTAGAGGAGAAGATCAGTGAGGTTGGGTGGTTGTATCCGGGGAACAGATCGTCGAGTACCCTATGCGATTGAGGGGGCGATTCTGTTCTTAAGACAGCGTTCTACGTGCCTCCATCAAGTTCGTTTCTGAATCCCTTTCTATTTTGATCTGCTGTTTGATCCACTGTTTGTTTGTTTAATATGATTTCGAAAAAGTTTTCCCAACAAAATATTCATTTATTCAGTTGTTCTCATATTTATTTTTTAAATCAAAATCATTAACAACGCGAAGACATATATATATCACCACATAATCAATAAAACTAGTTGTCGATATCATCATTCATATGAGTCATCACCTAGAGAAACTGAGTTCTTATAGCCACCATCGATCCTCATTGGTCATATTATTTATTATTATTCATTGCATTATAATGTTTTTTTACTTTTTTTTCTTCTTGTTTTGTTGCACAAGGTTTAAAAATTTACAGATACTTGTTTTGCCTTTCTCTAATAGATATATAAAATCTTTTTCTTACCATATATTTTATAGTTTTATCTTTTTTTCCTATAATGTTATTTTTTATAAATAGGATAAATCATTTACATTTTTTTTTGTAGTGCATGCTTTTCCATTATGTGTATGTCATTCTATCATAGTGTATACTTCAATAATGCAGTGTATTCTATGCTAACATAATACATATTTCATTTTTATTTTATGTATGATTTCATCAACATGTGCATGACATTCTCGTGGAATGGATTGATGAAGATGTATATGAAGGACACTTTAGACTATACATAGAAAGATAATAGTAGGCATGTCAACGGGTCGTGGGTCGACCCTGACCCGCCCCATAAAAGGCGTAAATACCCGATATAAAGGACCCGACAATCAAAACAGGTCAGGTCTAGGTCCACCCCGACCCGATCCTATGGACCCGTTGGACCCGATTGACCCGACCCAGATATACTATAAATTTTTTTTATTTATGATCCAACCTAACATTTATGATTCAACCAAACTTGTATAACTAAATATTGAATAATCATTTAAAATTTTAAACATTTGAAATACTTTTACAACCTTTTGACTTCACAGAAAAAACATAATAATCCAAACCGTATTCCAAATGTTCCCATAAAACATTAAAAAATTAAAATAGTGAAGAACTATTTATAATACAATAGATTCTATTAAAAAGAAAAAAAATGAAGATATTGTAGGCTCTTAAGAAATTCATCAACCTCTCTTTGTCTAGCCTGAGTTTGTTAATGGGTCAACCCGATCCGATCCGAGACCCGATATGGATCCGACCCGAAGTATCCGATAATCAAACGGACCCGACTCGTTGATAGACCTAGATAATAGTGGTGTCCCACTCAAACCAGTGGATATGATTGTTGTGTGTTCATGTTGCATTGGATGGATTGCGTGTACTGAGTTTATTAACGATGTGAAGTCTTCCTCAACAAGTCAAAAGCTATCATTATGTTGTCATTCTTGCAGGGCTCTCTTGTGTTGTATTTGTTAATTGAATAATTTGTATATTGGTTGAACACTGTGGTGTATGTAATTTGAACATCCTTCATTTTGATTATTTTGGTTGAATATTTTACATTTGTTTGACAATGTTATTTTAGTTAATTATTTAGACTTTTTTTTGTTTGTCTTTATATGGTTGTTATAGGAGCCACTATAATGCTACCATACCTGGCATTACCCCAATTAATCACATTAATTGGGGGTGACAATGCATTTATCAATTAATGGACGGTTAATGTGGTTCATAATTTACATAATATTTGGGGTGATCAATACATATATTTGAATTTATATTTAAAGATCAAATCAAATCCTGATTAATGGACATTGATTGAGTACTAATCTGTTGAATTTGTCTCCCCCAAATTAGAAAGGTTCACATTGACTCACTTTTGAGATTGGGCTCAGTTCCCCTGTTTCCATCGGAAACAGAAAAAAGAGCTGAGTGACGAGGTTCAGTTTATACAAAAGTGAATTTAGCCAAAGAACAAAACAGAACGAAGACAATTTTTTACTGATGCACCTTTTTCATTCCTTCCGGATTCTCTTGAGCTACTATAAGCAGGATCTGTAAACAGAATAATATGAAGAAATACCAAACGATGAACCTAGAGTTCTCGGTGAATAAAGAATGAGTTATGGGTATTGTGAGCTCTTAATAAGGTGAGCTTCTGAGGTGCGTAACATCTTCGGGAGCTTGTCTCCAAAGCAAAGTAAGTTCAGGTGCATAGCATTCTCGCTTAAGCCAAACAATCTTTTTTTTTTTATCACCGTTGATGTTATGATTTTAGGCAAGTACCAAAGGAAGATATGGAATTTACCGAATGCAGCTACAAAGGAAGGGGTTGATGGAAACAGGAAATAGGGTTTTTGGCCAATGAATAGATCCATGTCCAAAAGATCACGTTAGCTGATAGTGCGGATTCAAATCCCTCTAAATCGTCACGTCACCGTTAATAGGGGATCCAAAACATGTCAAAAAGGTTTGATAAAATTACACTAAAGTTATTGTACATCAAAATAATTATAAACTAGTCCCTTCAAATTCAATCAAATAAACGCACGTCAAAAAGGTTTGTAAAATTTATATTGAAGTTATTATGTATCAAAATAATCACAAATTAATCCCTCTAAATTGAATCAAACGAGACGCAAAATGGTGAAAAAAAACTATTTTAACTTTTATACAAGTTCACACCTCATTAGGTATGTAATTTAAAAAAAATAAAAATACAAGTAAACTGCATTTAAGATTGTAGGAGGCCAATTCGGCCAGGACGATGAGTAGGGAATAGGAAAGATCAAACACGTGGATTGACCGAAAAATAGCCATTTCTCTGGCTAAAAGGATATGGGCCCAAGGAGAGAAGGCCCATGAAAAGGGCCCATGGACTCAGGGCCTGACGATTGCCAGAGTAAAATCTTTCCGCCCTCGGTACGGACGGTTGGTAAACCCTGGCTTAGTCAGGTCACGAAAAAGACCAAGAACCACCTAAGTTGGGCAACTCATATGCCCGACCACGATACGTCAGACACAATGGTGTCCGACCAGGGCAGTTTAACCATCTGGCAGGATCATGAGGGTGGGTAGCAGGTGTCTACCGACATAGACCCTGAAACATAGCAATGCCCGGATTGAGAGGCAAATCGGCCTTAGGCCAAACAGTTAGTAAAGGGAATATTCCCTGACACCAAGAAGGACAGTACATCAGAAAACCGTTATAGGCTAATGATGATCCCTAGGCGCTACGTGTCCTAGGATTCAGAGGCCACATGGAGATTCCATATAGCGTTATGGCTACTCTGCAAGGTCTGAACAGACACGCCTTAATCCAGTATAAAAGGGATCCGCCTCCCTCTCGTGGTATGCGAAAAATTTTTGGATTCTCTCTCCTTCTGATTCTTGAGTGTCTTATGCTCTTCCTCTTCTTTCAAAAAAGAGAAGGATAACTGACTTGAGCGTCGAAGAGGCGTTAGCCGGCACCACACTGGTGTGACCTGCAGGTATACGAAGAGGAGGAGGGACGACAAGGAGCGGAAGCCGAGGTTCTAGACGGACCGACGTGAAGGCGAGTCCAGGCCCACATCGCCTAGGGTCCACTTCCAAAGCCCGGATCAGAGGAGATCCGGCCCAAGAGGGGATAACTGGAAAATCCACCCCCACAATTGGCGCCGTCTGTGGGAACGAGCGAGAAGCCGTTCCCAACCAAGACCCGCGAAGATGGTGGCGACACGAACTCGATCGACGGTCCATGAACGAGATGTGGATGATGGAAGAGTGACGCCCGATGATCCACTCCCGCCGAAGGGAAAGGCACCAATTGGATCGTCTTCAAAAGATCCAACCCCAGAGGTCGGGCGTGACCTAGCGAAAGAACTGGAGGTTATGGACCAGCGCTATCAACGTTTGGAAAACCTGATGGAGCAATTCTTGAAGCGCAGGGAGATCACACCGCCACCTCCCCTGCCGGAAGTGCGAAATCAACCGGACCCAGTCAGGGCCAGAGGCGAGCAGCGGGACCACGACCCTCAAAGTCGACAGGCAAACAAGCGGAGCCACGAGTCAGTGTATTCGTCTGGCGAGGGCGCAGGCAACAAGAAGATGAGCAAAGACCACCAGTCTTTCCAACCATGGAGAACCGGACAAGAGACGACAATGGGGAGTGTCGATTATTTCCCGTGCCGTGAACATTGGGGCAAGCGTGCCCACACCCACAGAACGGAGAGACGAGAACACTACCAAAGCCCAGGTCGGTACCTACTACCTAGTCTCGTCAGACGATGACTATGAATAAAACCATCAGGAGCGTACGAAAAGAATGTACATGAGTGATATGACAAACACCCGCGATCGGGAATTTATCTCAAGAGCTTTGAAGGGGTTCGAATCACCCTTCGTGCAGCACATCCTGCACAGCAGACCCCCAAAAAATTCACCCAGCCAAAGTTCCGTCTATACAACGGAACGACTGACCCCTTCGATCATGTACTGAGCTTTCATCATGCAATGACGCTCTATGAGTAGCATGACGAGCTCATGTGCCGCATGTTCCCGTTGAGCCTCGAAGGGGCGGCTCTTAGTTGGTTGGTTCCACCAGCTCCCGGGTGGGTCAATCCGCTGCTTCAAAGAACTCGGCACCCTGTTCACCGAGCACTTCATTTACAGCAGGAAGCAAAAGAAGGACCTCGGTGACCTCATGAAGGTCCATATGCAAGCGGGGGAGTCTATTCGGGGATACGTTGATCGATTCCGTCTCCTCATGTTTGAGGTAGACCGGTGCGACTCAAATGCGGCCATAATGGCATTTTGAAATGGACTACCACCAAAGCATGACCTGCACAACTCTCTGGTCATGAAAGTCCCAGAATTCTAAGCGAACTCATGTGCACGGTGGAGAAGTAGGCAAAGGTTGAAGACGAATCTACCTCCTCACGACCCTAGGCTGTTGCCGCTGTCACAAAGAATCCCGTGCCGAGGGAGGACAAAGGGCGCAAGCCGTGCATCGACCAGAAGAACATCCCGATGACCAATGAGGTCCGAGAGAGGCCATACACAAAGTTCACCCTGCCCCTTGTCCAAATATTGGAGAAAATGAAGCATGCCCGTTCTTCCAGTGGGCACCACCCATGAAAAGCGATCTAGCTACTCGAGACAAAGGTCTCAAATGCGATTATCACCGGGACTTCGGTCACCAGATGGAGGGATGTCAGACCTTGAAGGGATTTCTGGAATCCTTGGTCCGCAAAGGGAAGCTGAGAGAGTTCATCGAGCCCAAAGAGGAGAAGAGACCAGAAAAACACGTGGTTGCCATAGGACTGTCACACGCAGCAGGTGTCATTGACACGATTTGCGGAGAATTACCGCAGCTGATGGGTCCCAAGTCATTTCATAGAATGGAGAAGCGAAGTTCGGGACATTTGGAAGTTCTGCAGATAGACCAAGAAGCGAAGTTGGTCTTGAAGAAATTAAGAATCAATGATCCGGGGGTCATTTCATTCTCATGATGATCTGGCCGGAATAGCCACTCCCCACAGCGATGCCTTGGTCATAACACTACAGATCGCAAATTTTGATGTTAGACACATACTAGTTGACACCGGGAGTTCGGCCGACATACTGTTTATGCAGCCCTATCTCAAGATGGGATTGAAACCAACCAGTCTCGAGCCAGTAAGGGAACCATTGATAGCCTTCAACGGGAGCCAGGCGGTACTGGCTGGACGAATAACTCTGCCAGTTCGGGAGGGAGAAGAAACTGTCCTAACCGAGTTCATAGTTATGGATTTTCATTCCCCGTGGGATGCACTTGGCTGGGGACGATGAAGGCCATCCCATCCACGTATCACCAAAAGTTGCGCTTCCCGTCTGTCCAAGGAATCATGAAAATACAAGGCGACTAGTTTGCAGCCAGGAGATGCTATGCCATTGCGACCTCTGGAAAGGCCCGAGCCGAGGAACAGGCCGGGGAGGCAGGTGACATCCACCCCAAGCGATAGCAATTACTGAAGGATCTGGTGAGGGCCGATGAAGTCTGGCCCGATCCTGCTCAACGGGTGGTGGAGCCACCGAAGAATCGAAAGGAGGTTCAAAGGCTAGCGGGGAGGTTGGCTGCCTTGAATCGGTTTATTTCCAAAGCAACTGAGAGGAACCTCCCTTTCTTCAAATTATTAAGGAAGGCCGAGAAGTTTGAATGGACCTTCGAGTGCCAACTAGCCTTCGAAGAGTTAAAGACATACCTTGCATCACCTCCGCTCCTAATGAAGCCGAGTCCCGGCGAGCCGCTTTATCTTTATTTGGCGGTGTCTGATCACACGGTCAGTTCGGCCATTGTAAAGGAACATGAAGGAGTGCAAAGGCTTGTTTACTACGTCAGTAAATCTTTGTGCGGACCAGAGTCCCGATATTTGTACCTAGAGAAAGTTGTCTACGCCTTGCTTGTTTCTTCCCGGAAGCTCAGACATTACTTCGTAGCTCATGCGGTCAACGTCGTGATCGACTACCCCTTGAAGCCTATCATGAAGAAAGCCAATATCACCGGGCGGATGCTAAAGTGGGCAATTGAACTCTCTCCTTTCGATCTCCAGTACGTTCCGAGGAGCGCCATCAAAGGACAAGTGATTGCATTCATTTTGGCCGATCTAACCCCGCCCTCAGGGGAAATCCTGATGATAGAAAACCAAGATGGGGTACCCGACTTGAAATGGACTCTGAATGTCGATGAAGCTTCTAATTGGAAGGGCGCAGGCACAGGCCTGGTCTTAAGAAATAGCAATGGACTCTTATTCGAGCATGCTATCAAGCTGGGCTTCAGAGTATCTAACAACGAAGCGGAATATGAAGCCCTCATTGCGGGATTGGAACTCGCGACTCATCCGGGGGCACGAGTCATCAATGTCTACAGTGATTCTCAGCTAGTGGTGTTCCAAAGCACTGGCGAATATGAGACCAGGGACGAGAGGGTGACGGCATACCAAGGAAGAGTGAAGTTGTTGCTTTCCCAATTCAAATAAGCAAAATTGCATCAAATAGAAAGAGAACTCAATGCCCAAGCAGATGATTTGACAACCTTGGCATCATCCCTCAATGGGAAGCCAGCTAGGAGCATTTACATCGATTACCTAAAAGTCCCGAGTATCGAGAGGATTGGTGAAATTTTGATGGTAGCTTGCGTAGAGGATTCACCCAATTGGATGACGGACATCAAACGATACCTTTCGGAAGGAGTCTTGCCGAAAAGTAAGTACGAGATGAGAAAGCTCAGGCAGCGGGCAGCCAGGTATTGGATGTCATCGATGAGAATCCTCTATAAAAGAAGTTTTCAGGGCCCTTACCTTAGGTGTGTCGGACCCCGGGAAGCATAACGAGTCCTCAACACACTTCATTCAGGCTTATGCGGGGGCACATAGGATCTCGATCACTGGCCCTTCGGGCAATGTCGATCGAATATTTCTGGCCAAGCATGAAAAGAGACTCTATGGAACTGGTTTGAAAGTGCGAGAACTGCCAACGGTTCAGAACGCTCATTCACCAACCAGTGGCGGACCTGATGCCTCTGGCAATTCGCTCAGTGGGGGCTGGACATAGTCGGACCGATGCCCATGGCACCACGGCAAAAATGTTTCCTCCTCGTAGCCACCGATTACTTCACCAAACGGGTGGAAGCAGTGCCCTTGGCAAGGATCAGAGATACCGAGGTCAAGGCCTTCCTCTAGAAAGATACCGAGGTCAAGGCCGCTTTGGGGTTCTACACTCCATCATCTCAGATAACGGTAAATAATTCGATAGTGCCTTGATAAAGGATTTCTGTGTAGAGTTGAAAATACATCATTTCTCTACCCCGCAGTATCCCTAGAGCAACGGGCAAGCGGATATCACGAATCGAACTATCTTAGATGGGCTGAAGAAAAGGTTGAACAGTGCGAAGGGAAAATGGGTTGACGAACTCCCGTCGGTCCTGTGGTCCTATCGGACCACCTCAAGAAGGTCTACCGGAGAAATTCCCTTTTCATTGGCATTCGGGGTTGAAGCCGTCCTGCCAGTTGAGACCGAGTTACCCACGCACCGAACCCAGGATTTTGACCAAGCAGCAAATGATGATCAAATGATGCAGGACTTGAAACTTTGGGATGAAAGAAGGGAAATCGCATCCATCAGAAATGTGGATTATCAAAACCAGATATCCCGATATTATAATCGGCGAGTTTCAAGTAGAAGCTTCAAGGTTGATGACCTGGTCCTCAGAGAAGTCTTCTCAGAAACCAGAAACAAGAAAGATGGCAAGCTCGGACCAAATTAGGAAGGCCCCTCAGAGTTACTCATGTCGGACCAAACAAAGCCTACCACCTTGCAACAATGGAGGGGGTTAAAATCCCTCGTCCTTGGAATGTAATCCATTTAAAGAAGTATTATCATTGAATGAAAAGTCTCCTTCTTTTTCTTCAAATCTTCTGAGTGCATGACAACACGACAGGACGTAGTCGCTCTCAATGGGCTGAACCTGATCGGGGTTGCTCTTTCCACTCGACTCAATTCAGCCCTCGCAGTCGCGCACTAGCCGAATGACACCCTAAGCCGCACTCAACGGGCTGAACCTGATCGGGGTCGCACTTTGCACTCGACTCAGTTCAGCCCTCGCAGTCGCACACTAGCCGAATGGGACCCTAAGCCGTGCTCAACAGGCTGAATCTGATCGGGGTCGCTCTTTGCACTCGATTCAGTTCAACCCTCGCAGTCGTGCACTAGCCGATGGTACCCTAAGCTGCGCTCAACAGGTTGAACCTGATCGGGGTCGCTCTTTGCACTCGACTCAGTTCAACCCTCGCAGTCGCGCACTAGCCGAATGGCACCCTAAGCCATGCTCAACGGGCTGAACCTGATCGGGGTCGCTCTTTGCATTCGACTCAGTTCAGTCCTCGTAGTCGCGCACTAGCCGAGTGGCACCCTAAGCCGCGTTCAACGGGCTGAACTTGATTGGGGTTGCTCTTTGCACTCAACTCAGTTCAGCCCTCGCAGCTACACCTTAACTAGATGATGTGACAGAACTGCATTCGAAGGTCCGAAGCGCCACCAAGTTTATGCTTAATGCTCAATTCGAACTAAGAAGTGAACTTGATCCCCCCTCGGAGAATCATGTCGACAGTACAACACAATGCATACTAAAACCGAAATTGAAGGATAGAGCGTATACATAAAGCAAAGTAGTAGCGTAAACATTTAGCCCGCACAAAATAAAAGAGTGGATAAAATAACAATTATTCATGTTCGTTCACCATACAATAAAGTGGCTCTTACGCCATTAAAAATTTGAAGCCATAAGTTTTCACAAAAAAAGGAGGGGTCATCATCATCATTGTCAACGATCGTCGGCTAAACGATGCTGCAAAGAGCCAAAACGCCAAGAGGTCGTCCACCATATACCGACCTAGTTCTCTCGAGAAACATTGCTTGAAGGAGCGCAGCGAGTCAAGGGAATGGAGTCATCGTCGGTGTCTTCTTGACCTTCTTCACCACATGCCAGTGTCACCAGGTCCTCGTTCATATGGACCACGGTTTCAACGACATCGGTCACTTGATGACACACCTCCGACTCTGTGAGATTCTCAGACGGCTCATCCTTCATTGCTGTGACATCGGTAGCTACCGGCCTTATAGCAGCCGAGTTATATGGGCAATCTGGGGAGGAAACTCATCGACATCGATTATGTCAGACAAAGAGCAACCCAGAAAATTGGTTAACTGCTCGGATATCTCCGTAGCTTGGGGAAGTGGTATAGGATGGGCGAGGTCATCTTTGTTGTGTCCGACCTCAGAGTCAAGCAAAGGAGGACCAAGATCTGAACAACTCGGTCCGCATCAGGTACAGGAGCTCCATCCTGGCAATCTCGGAAACCTTTGCGATAACCTCGATCGTATGCCATCGAGGCGACTTCCTTAGATTTTTCCTCTAGAGGGCCCAGACAATCCTTTACCTTTTCAAGGACCCGCATCTGAAAGTCCAGCGCCGCCTCCTCTTCTGCTGCTCAGATTCCGAGGAAATGCGAGCCTTCTCGGCCTGCTCTTTTTCCAACGCATGAAATAGCTATAGGTGCTCCTTCTTTAGTATTTCAACCACCTCGGAATGCTCCTCCTGGGCGGCCTTCAACTTGGCCTCAGCCTTTTCATGAGCAACTCGCTCTTCTTTATATGCCCGATGAGCCCAAGCAACGTCTCCAACGACATGCTCGTACGATGGGCCCACTGAGCCCGCATAAACACTGAGCTGTACCACAAAAGGGAAAGTTATGAGAATCGAAAGTGGTACCAAGCAGAGGGATAACCTTCCATGAAACTATTAACACAAAACGCACCTGGTAAGCTATGCTCTGAAAAATTGAGCCGATCTCTGGAATAGATATGGCATTCACCAAGGCCCTGTCTTTCTCCAGGACGACCGACTCGATTAAGCCAATGGAAACATCACGGTCCCGAAGACCTAAGTCAAAAATATGGACTGGGTGAGAATTTGCCCGAAGAGCTGGAACGAAGGGTCGGGTCTCTGATTCCTTAAGAGTCAACGGTGGAGGGGGTAGCCTAATGGTCGAAGCAACTTCTTTTCCTTTCCCCACAGGGACATCCAAAGAAGAGGGTCCCGGACGGGGAGAAGAGGAGGGAGGACTTGTCGTGGCCACCCTGCTCCTCTTAAGAGGAACAATCGAGGGGTACATAATTGGAGATAACCGCCTCTTGTCCGAGCAGGGGAGCTGGCCAATCCTTCCCGACCGAGCGTCCACCTCGGCTTGAAGGGCAGCTAGCCAAGCCAACTTCTTCTTCTCGCTGGAGGGGGTGGTAGACCTTCCCGCAGAGTCGGTGCCCGACTTACCTACGGGCTGAAGGATAGTAAGAGGGTCAATCGTTATGGACCCCTTCTCCTTCTCGACCATCGACGGGCACTAGCAGAGATAGAGCCCGACCTGTCCCCAGGATGGGCATCAGCCAAAAGCACCCCTGGCTTCGACAGATTACCTCTCTTATCTGAACCCGAGGACACTTTCCCTGCATGATGGGAGCCCAATTTTTCTCCCAATTTTGGACTCCCTCTTGGACCCCTGCGCGGTCGGGAACCATGTCGAGCGCCACTTGACGAGCTCTCAGTCACCATTGGATCGCTAAAGCCAAGCCTATAAAGCGGCTCAAGCTCCTCTTCAGAATTTTTTTCTATCTCAGAAGGGCGACTCGCCTGGACTGCCGGAAGCTCAGACCCTTGCACTGGGGAGGGAGGGGCCGCGTAGACGTCAGTAAGGCGAGGCCTTAGCCGATGAGTGCTACTTGGATTCAGATTGTCCCAACCAAGGATTCTGTTGAAGACCTGTTCACTTCTTCTAAAAGCGGCCTTGATATGTTCTAACTTCACCAAATCCTTGGGTGGACGAGAGTTGGCGCTAGGGGCTGGTTTGAAACAAAAGAAGAATTAGAAGAGCTAAAATGAGAAATCGAATTGTAAGCGAATGAAGATGTTGCCCGACCTAATGTGCCCATCAAGATGTAACATGGCACCTTCCAGGCATCCTCAGGGGCATCACCAAACTCCCAATTTCTGGATAAAATGATCAACTTACTTTTGGTCCAACCCTTATCGGAATCTGGAAATTCATCTATGAGCTTTTCTTTAGAATTCCTAGCCCTAAAATGGTATCCCCTTCCTGACTTTCTAAGTTCATATGTGTACATGATTTTGGGAACCCCCAAATCCAGGTCCAAATCTCTGTTCAGCGCTATGTAGCACATTAAAACCCTAAAAAAGTTGGGATTGCATAGGGTAGGATGAAGGTCAAATGTCGATAAGAACTTCCTAACCAACGAGGGAAAGGGCAAAGACAGGGCGCCCCTTGCTATCTGAGAGGGATATATGTACATGCACGAATGATCCATGCAATCTAGGGGGATAGGGAATGATTCAAACGGTGGCCATTCCATCCTAACCGATTCTGGAATATCAAACATACCCCTAAGACCAGATAAGGATTTTAAGACAGACATCCTTGTTGGTGGGCAGGAAAAGCAAAAAAGGTCAAGTACGGAGGAAGAAACTTCCCTAAAATGAGAAATCCCAGAGCGACGAAGATGAAGAAGCCGAGCAGAGCAGTTTGAAAGATAAAATGAAGAGAAAGAGAGGAGTAGTAATACCTTCGACTCGGTGATCAGGTCTGATAGTCGTCAAAACATGATAACAAAATCCCTATTTTAAAGATGTCGGTCATACCCAAGAGGTGACACGTCTTTTTGGCTGACCGATGCACGACGAGTGGCCTTTCAAAATGAAAATGCGGCAACCCTAATCATGAGAGATGATTCAAACGCCTTAAATATCCCGCCAAGAGCGCCACGTGTAAAGCCGGCGCAGATCTTTGACATTGGAAGATACGCAGAATCACGAGGGCCAGACCTTGCATAACCACGTGAGAAGACACCTTCACCGAGCTGGACGATCAGGCGGTGATGATGAATTTTGACAAACGAGACTGACAATAGCCGCATCTAACCTATGAAAGTAGGTTAGAAAAAGGGGGCAGAATCGGTAAAGCCCAATCAAGACAGGAGGAGTCTTCTCTCAGTCGAAACTGAAATGCCCGACTTGATTCAATGACCGATTTGTCCAACAGGCCAACTCGGAGCAATGTGACCAGTCAAACAGTGGCATGCAAAACCAAATCGCGGGACTTAAATAAAAACCATTACATGATTTTTTAAAAGCATAAAGCCAATAATATTGTTTGCTGTACAGGCAAGATATATATATATATATATATATATATATATATATATATATATATATATATATATAAATGATGTGGCCACGAGCGCCCGGGGTGGTGGAAATGCTTCGGACTCAGAGCGTGGACTAAGTCCCTCTCGGATACAAGCCGCGGCACGTCGACTCTTCAAAGACAAGTGGAAGGACTCATTCAGTTCGTGGATGGACGGGAAGGCGCGACCAGATTTTCCATCTTGGTAGCCAGCCCGGAACCCAGAAATGTAATCCTCCAGCCTCTCATCCTCCACGTCACGGGTAGGATGGCCTGGCCTCACCAGGGGCCCCTCGGAGGCAGGAGCCCTTCCAATCACCTCGCATTGCACGCATGACAACCTCGTTGACAGAGGGAGAATCGGTATGGGCCCACTCGTCTTTGCTCTGTGGGAGCCCGAATCCCTCTGCCGCCCAGGGTGCGGGTGTTGCGAAGTCGGGGGTCCTTCCAGAGGTGAGAAGTAGGGAAAGGCACGGGATGCCATCCTCGCGATGTCTTTGGCGCGATGAGCCACCAGTGGGAAGGGTCTGACATGGAGGGCCATGGTTAACTCAAGCTGACGAGGAGCATCTCCGAGCAAGCTGACCCAGCTTCGCTCCCAGAAGACCAAAGCTTTGGTGATGTCCTCGAGCCAGAGCTCTCCATCGGGAGGGCAATCCAAACCCTCTCCTGCATAACAAATAAAACAAGTCTCCTGAGAACACTGACAAGCAGTCGAGCAATAACGACAGAGGGTATGAAGAGCATTTACCAGGGAGAGGTCCTAAAGGTGGTAGGAAGCTGCCACGTCGAGTCTATGGACTTCCACGCTCCAAATACCTTCAAGGGATGGTTTCTCCAACCCGAAAAGGTGTCATCCACGTCCAATATTAGCGGAGGGATGTTCAGGTGCCTGGCAAGGTAGTAGGAGTCGTCCCCCCTTGGTGACGGTTTAAGTTGATAGAACTTCAAGATTTCCTTCAGCCTAAGCCGCACCCTGGCCGCATGACAGAGAGCAACCATGGTCGAAAGGATCAGGTAGCTGCTTGGAACCACCTAGAGTGGGTGGATTCCAAAAAACCCTAAGAAGAACTCTAGGAGGTCTGGCAGGGGAAAGAACAATCTTCCCGTCTCTATCTGGGAGAAGAAAAATATACAAGAAGTTCGTGAGAGGTCGGGGACACCCTGCCCTGATAAGGCTCAACTGAGATGGTTTTGGAAGTTCTAGACATCTCGATTAGAGTAGAATATTGAGAGGGAATGTTGTGGGAAAGTGGGCAACATACGCGAGCAAAATATATATGGATAACAAGCACGCATTTATTACGAATTCAAGGTTCGAAAGGTGACCTCGAAAGACGAGGAGCCGTTCATGAATTGATTGGATGCGCTCGATTATCGATGGTTCAAAGGGATAACCCAATATTCAAGGTAATCAATACATTCATTTAAAAGCATTAATCATTCACCGTGCGAAAGCCAATAACATAAAATTCAGCGATTAAACAAACATAGCCTTAGGACGCAGCCCGAGTAATGCCAACTAAAAAAAGAGATAAAATATATTGGGGTCAGCATCTTCACTACGGCCACGGATGAGAGGTGGAGGGTCCTGACCGAGTAGATGCGCCCGAGTCTTCTTTCGCATAGCGACCAAACCTTCTCTCAAAAAGAGAAAGGTCGTAAAGTTCCTTTAATTTGGATGCGGATGGAAAGGCCTCCCCGCCTTACCTGGCCATGTAGCCAATGTAGAAGCCGGCGCAGAAGTCCTTGAAGCACTCGTTCTCCTCCTCCTCGACTAAGCGCCTCATCCTCTCAAGCTCTTTACATGCAGCAGTAACATGACTGCAGGCTGTGAGGCTGGCCTTGCGTGAAGGAGCCGGGGGCATCGAAAACCGGCCAACGACCGCAACTCGGCCAGGGCTAACGCAATACATGTACTGCAGTACCCAAGAAGGAGACAGGGGAGTTGGAATTGATGCCCGAGGATCCCTCCCAGCCGTTGGAGATTCTCGATGGGGTTCAGCGAACCTCTCCTCCCGGGAAAAGTGGCCTAAGGGGGCTGCGGAAGGAGGAAAAGAAGGCGCTGGACCAGGAAAAGGAGAACCACCGCTGATAAACTCTCCCGCATCCTCCCCGTGAACTCCAAAAGCTTGGGCAAAAAAAGGTGGGGGACTCGGCGAAGAAGGTCGAGATGTCATAGGCGAGGAAAAATGACTGACTGACCTCTCTCTTTCGACCTCCTCCTGCCCAACGTAAGTCGAAGTCGGGGCCTGCTGTTGGATCGTCAGAGACGGAGCAAAAGGGGGAGACAGGGGATGACCACCTCCAAGAACTTCCCCCTCGCCAGCCTCCTCATGTTCGGGAACATCGATCGGGCGGTCGTAGGGCTCCCCCATGACCGAAAGCTAAGCCCGAGGTTCTGCCCAGGAAGGGAGAAACGGAAGGACGCCAACCAGCAGACCGATTTGTAGAAGGAGCCGGAGCGGCTGGAGAAGCAGGAACACCTATACTCGAAGACATCATGCCCAACAGAGTCCTCCAGTTCTTCCTTCAAAATCCAAAGCCCGGTCCACATCCTCGGATCGAAGAGTCTTTGGAGGAGGGCATGCATTAAGAGATGACGCTCCTGGGATAAAAAGTACAATGTCGTAAGCAAGGTACCACATTCAATGGTCAAATAAAAAAAGGACTAACCTGAGCCTAAAAATGAGCCCCTCATCTTGGTAGGAACGCGAAAGGGATAGTTTACTGGCATCCAGGCACCTCAGACCCGAAGGACCTTCAAGCGACAATCATAAATGAAGTCCTGGGTATCCAGGATCAACATTTCCAAAGTCGGTCTCCGGGTCAAGTAGAAGGTATGACTTCCTCCGACCAGGGGCTTCAAAATATAAAAGCTCCTCACCTCGTTCAAATTGATATCAAGGGCGCGGTTGAGGGCGGTAACGGCCTCCAGGATTCAAAAGGCGGTAGGGACAAGTTGGAGAGGATGTAGACTAAAGAAGTTCAGAAACTCCACTATCAACACGGATAGTGGAAAAAGGATCCTGCCGGCCTCCACTTGGCTGGAGTAGACCCAGAACGACGCAGGTTCTGACGGGGGAGGCATCTCTCCCCTGTACTCCTCCACGGTCACAGTGCCTGAGATGTGCGCCATTAAAACAAAGGAAAGAAGGGGGCAAAGAAGGTTTTCTGGAAGCGCGACTAAACACAAAGGGTGAAAGGAAGCATGCAGACAGTTCGCATATATAGCGAAGATTTGAATTAATGGCCCAACCTTCGCAATGATTCGGAGTGAAATGAAGCGGCAAAAACTAAGAAATTTGAAAAAACCGCCTAAGTGGCATTTATGGAGAAGGCGTACAGTCAAATGACAGATGGCAGGAATGAGAGTCGACAGGGCCAGACACCGAGGCAGTGCCAACTGGGAAAACTTTAAACACATGTCTTCCCCCTGAATGGGCCTCCTTGAATCAGTTCTTTAAGACTCGCAGGCACTTGAGATTCCAAAAGAAGGGGGGCATTTGTAGGAGGCCAATCCAGCCAGGACGATGAGTAGGGAATAGGAAAGATCAAACACATGGACTGACCGAAGAATAGCCATTTCTCTGGCTAAAAGGATATGGGCCCAAGGAGAGAAGGCCCATGGACTCAGGGTCTGACGATTGCTAGAGTAAAATCTCCCTTCCTCGGAACGGACGGTTGGTAAACCCTGGCTTAGTCAAGTCGGGAAAAAGACCAAGAACCGCCTAAGTTGGGCAACTCATATGCCCGACCACGATACGTCAAACATGATGTTGCCTGACCAGGGCAGTTTAACCATCTGGTAGGATCGTGAGGGCGGGTAGCAGGTATCTACCGACCTAGACCCTGAAACACAGCAATGCCCGGACTGAGAGGCAAATCGGCCATAGGCCAAATAGTTAGTAAAGGGAATATTCCCTGACACCAAGAAGGACAATACGTCAGGGAAACCGTTATAGGCTAATGTGATCCCTAGGCGCTACGTGTCCTAGGATTCAGAGGCCACGTGGAGATTCCATATAGCGTTATGGCCACTAAGCAAGGTTCAAACCGGCACACCCCAATCCAGTATAAAAGGGAGACTCCGCCTCCCTCTCGAGGTATGCGAAAAACTTCTGGACACTCTCTCCTTTTGATTCTTGAGTGTCTTAAGCTCTTCTTCCTCTTCTTCCAAAAAAGAGAAGGATAACTGACTTGAGCGTCGGAGGGGTGTTAGCCGGCACCACACTTGTGTGAGCTGCAAGTATACGAAGAGGAGGAGGGACGACAAGGAGAGGAAGCTGAGGTTATAGACGGACCAACGTGAAGGCGAGTCCAGGCCCATATCGCCCAGGGTCCACTTCCAAAGCCCAGATAAGAGGAGATCCAGCCCAAGAGGGGACAACTGAAAAATCCACCCCCCACAAAGACTATAAAAAATAATAAAAAATATTTTTTTTAAAAAATGAATATAAATCTATATGAACTTTAAACAACGTCCACACAATTGTCATTACAAATCAAATTAAACCATAAGAAGCCACGATCAAATTTAAGCAATAACATTCAACTCAATCATTTCATAATAACATAAGGATAATAACAAAAAAATTTAAGTGACATTCATGACTTACACATATCCTATAAAGACTTACAAATACCCAAATGAAACTAATGGATATGCTCGAGTAGTTTGATTAGTGCTCCTCATTGACATCAAATTTGTTTTTGTGCCTCTCATTGCTACATTGATAGTTTGCTTGGGAATCATTTACATCAAATAGTTGGACATGTGTAGCAGGATGTGATTAAAATTGTTTTTTAGTATGAATATGATAAATGTTAATTACAAAAGAAAATAAGTTGATATTGAAAGTAAATACTAATATGATTGCTGATTAAGCAATATATAAAAATGATGTAGTTCAAAAAAATTACCTTATAAAAATGTGGGTTTTTGTTTGGGGTTGTAAGATTATGGTTATGGTTATCTTCAAATTTGCTTACATGACACCTCTTCATATGCATAATTTTGATAGACATAATTGCAACCAGTTCTTTTTTCTAAATGTGATTTTTTCACAACTTTATCTCATTTATTATTCTCACAAAAATAATTCTTTGAATAAACAATTTTTTGGCTTGTAATTCTCATTTATTAACATTTTCAGAGTTGAATTTGACGCTAGATTTACGAATATTAAACCAGATTTTTCAACATAGTTATTGTAGAACTGACATGCTGATGTGTGATTAGGGGTGCAACTCGGGCGGGTTGGGTCGGGTTGAAGGTCTATCCAAACTCAACCCACAACACACGGTGCCCAACCTGAAACCGAGCCCAAACTCGACCTAAACCCGGGGGTTCGGGTCGGGGTCGGGGTCGGGTTGAAGCCGGGATTGGGTTGGGCAAAAAAAAAACCTTGAAGAACTGAAGCACCAACAACATTCAAAGCACAATTCAGAGAAAAAAAACTTGGCTATTAACCAATCCACGAAAACCAAAAAACAATCCCAATGAATAAACAGGGTGAATGAACCAAGCGAAGTGACAAGCTTATAATTCACAACATTTTTAAGGTTGAAAAAGAGAGAAACTCAATAACATAATATTCAATCAAATGAAACGACAAGAAACCCTTCTGAGGATGCTAATGCGGGACTATAAAAAAAATACAGTGAGAGATGGAGACGGAGATAGAGGAGGATACAGCGAGGATGTTGTCGGAGTAGTCACCGAGGAAATCGAAAGCTTGTGGGGGCCTCCGATCCTGACCTAGGTTTTGATGTCAGGATCTCCATTGCTCTCTCTCTCTCTCTCTCTCGCTGAGAGCGACGTTGTTACCTTGGGAGAAAAAACAAAGGTGAGGTGGTGGCATGGTGACGGTGGTGAAGAGAAGGATGACAGTGGGTGAATTAGGTTTAGTTGGAAGGGTTGTGATTTTACCTGATGGACGGTCAAGATTTAACCCCTCCAACCAAATAACCTACTGGTCAGTGATCAAATTAGAGTATCAAAGCATCCGCGGGTTCGGGTTCAACCTGACTAACCCGAGACGTCAATCCGAACCCGAACCGAATTGGGTTCGGGTTGGTTCAGGTTCAGGTCGGGTTGAACCCGACATGAAAAAACCCGAACCCGAACCCGCCCATGGGTCGGGTTGGGTTGGGTTCAACCCGCCCAAATTGCACCCCTATGATTAAATTGAAGGGACCTATTTATGATTGTTTTATTGTACAAGGACTATATTTGCAATGGTTACAATTTTTTTTAACATCGTCTGTGAGGGGGCTTTGAATGATGTTTGCGCGACTCAAAGGGATCTATTTGAGATTTGATTGTTTTAATATATAAGGACTATATTGCAGTGTTTACCATTGTTTTTTATTGACGTCGTCTGGTGGGGCATCAAATGCAAATGTTTGGATGATTTTCCGTTCAGTAGACACGTGGAGTCTATCCATTGATCAAAAAGCCTGTTTCCTGTTTCCATTGAAAACAGGGGAATGGAAACAGGGGATTTGAACCCTTTGAGATTTGTCACCATAAATCAAGGTGAATCCTCTAATTTTAGGGACTGTCTGGATACAATCTCAATCCCAAAACCACTACAAATACATGCAAGAAATTAAAGAGAGGAAAGTATATGTTCAACAAAGGCACACATGCCCACATATGTTGAAATACACAAGGCACATATGCCCACACACATTAAGAGATCGACTGAATGGTATAGAGAGAGAATCTGGTACAGAAAATCATGTGCACATACACTTTTCTATTCTTTCTTCTACAGTTACTGACTTGACCGTCGAAAGTCCCCCTCTTTTTTGCAGGTCCTTTCTCGCGACACTGATCGAATCCTCCTCTCGATCTTATTGTGGTGTACTGACTCGGATCACAAAAATTGAACCCAACATTTGTTATCTTATCAACCTAGTATATAATTAACTAAATAGTGTTTGCTCATTTAGTGTAGTGTATACATATCTAACATAATGCATACTCATATAACATAATGTATACTTAGATAACATAGTATGTGCATACCTAACTCTGGAGGTAAAAATCTACGCTAGGACACGTGTTAAGGTGAGACGTACATGGGCCATCTGATTTAGGGCCCACTAGGCCCGATCCAAGATGGATGACTTCATGATGACATCATTAGGTGTGTCAACACAACTAGACTAAAGGATCTAGTCGAACGGTCGAGCACTTTGTGAGAGGATGTCACCTCGAGTAGTCTAAGGCACAACCTGACGCCAGGTCTGATCGGTCGACCTTACTCCTCGCAGACATACTCGGAAACGTAACGCGCGGGCAGGTGGAGAAACAGTCAGAATACCACTAACGCCTGTAATCGCCACGATGACACTTAAGACCCATACCAACAGAACGTGGGCAATCAAGGGCCGAAGTGAGAAGTAATTACGGGAACATTTCCCTAAAAAAAAGCCAGCTAACACTTAGTGACAAATCGATTATAGGGTTACAATTGGAACTATGTGAGACTTGATCCCCCAGGGGTACGTAGGCAGCCTATAAAGAGGTTGCGAGCTAGCACTCTACAGGCACAGTAATTGTTGTTACAACCAAAGATCCATATTGTTTCAGTTTATTTCTTTTTCCTAAAAACTCTTACCCAAATTCTTTGAAGTTTCAGATCTCAAATTACAAATTTAACTGTAGAGGAAAAATATCCACCTCACTAACAAAGTAATATTGTTTTTCTAGTTAAGTTGTTTAAAAAAATGCTAGCAAGAATATCCAAATAATATGAAAATAATCATAATAACAAATGTTTTTGAATATGTTCATTATGAAATTTATGATTTCAGCCAACAATCAAATTCCCCATTGACATATATATTGACAACAAAAAAACATTGATTGTGGAAATTGAATGATACTCTCCTGTGTTTTTCCAGGAGCCTTCTTGAGGATGTGCTAGAGATATATGTCGAGCATGAAGAAAAATATCTTTTACAACCCATCCAATATATCTACATTGAACGATGATTATCTCTTGCAGATGACGGTTCTAGATACACGCCAATCATATCTTGAAGGGCAGTGATAGTCCCACTACCCTAATTAACTTTCCCACCACCTCTAATTACGAAAATGCCATTATTTTTTTAATTTTTTTGTCTCCCTTTCCAGTTCGACAGCGTTCAGTCGAAGTGTTCTTCACTGGGACGACAGAGGTCCGTCGAACTATCTGAATAAGTGTCGACAGAGGCCTAGTCGAAGTGTGTTTCACTAGGACGACAGAGACCCGTCGAAGTGTGTTTGTAAGTGTCGACATGGATGTGTCGAACCCTTCAAAACAATAACTTTCTTCTAAGAATCAATCATTTATACAATCATTTAAGTCCTTATGAAAAACAAAAATGTCATTTAAGTTATTTAAGTCTTTTTGAAAATCATTCACATATATATTTATTTAAGTATAACAAACAAAAATATCAAACAAAGAGTTATTTGAACCAAATAAACAGTAAACATTTCATATAGAAAAAAATATTATTTTCTTTTCTAAATAAGTGGAGTTTGTTTATAAAAACTCCACTTGTTTAGAAAATAAAATAATGTTTTTTGTCCTTATAAAATGTTTACTGTTTAGTTGATTCAAATAACTATTTGTTTGATATTTTTGTTTCTTATATATATATATATATATATATATATATATATATGAATGATTTTCAAAAAGACTTAAATAACTTAAATGACATTTTTGTTTTTCATAAGGACTTAAATGATTGTATAATTGATTGATTCTTAGAAGAAAGTTATTGTTTTGAAGGGTTCGACACATCCATGTCGACACTTGCTCAGACAAATCGACGGGTCTCTGTCGTCTTAGTGAAACACATTTCGACTGGGCCTTTGTCGACACTTATTCAGACAGTTCGACGGACCTCTGTCGTCCCAGTGAAGAACACTTCGACTGTACGCTGTCGAACTGGGTAGTGGGAAAGGGAAACGAAAAAATAAAATAAATAATAACATTTTTGTAATTTTAGATAGTGGGAAATAGTAACTCCGGTAGTGGGAATAGCTTTGCCTATCTTGAAAAGCCATATGTACATCTCCATCAACTCAACAAGCAAATAATACGACTTTTAAACCACCTTCGACTATGTACTTCTTGCCTGTTTTAATAAAATCGAACCCACAATGAAAAATATATTCCTTACAACATTCAAATGCTTCATCTATTAGTTGAATTTCATTCAAACTTCTAATTTTGGTTCTTTATTTGCCTTATCTCCATTGATTACATTTGTCTCAGTCGTTTATATTTCATTTTTTCAATACAAGTTCATATGTATTGTAAAAAAGCACACTGTTAGTTAAATGATTATATTCTTTATTACCAAAGTATATACTGATATAATTAGATATACACTATGTTAACGCAATACATACTATATATTAGTATATACCATTACATCATAGTGTATACATTGAGCTAATATAGTGTATGGCTGACAAAATGATTATAGTACCACAATTTCATTTGACAAAAGTGTGCGCTCTTCTAATATAATATTGTTTCATTCATCGTGTGTGCGCTTTCATCAACATATTATTGTATTTGTAAACACGATTAAAACATAAAAAATAAAGACAATAAAATGGAGAACATAACACACATACTAGGACAATTGCATAAAATGTAAAAAAAAAAAAAAAAAACTGACGGTATTCTTTCACGAAGTTGCTTTCCGGCCACACTTAAGATTAGATAAGTTTCCTCTTTCTTTTTATGAATATAGAGAGCGATAGAAGCTCCACTTTGAGGGGCCAATAGAGAAGAAAAAGTGTTACACGTTGAATAAGAAAATATCACACATTCATGTAGAATCGCACAAATATTGTTTATCATGATTTTGTAAGAATCGAAGCTTCAATAAAAGAACTATTCATAAAAAAGTTTTGAATCTTATTTTACACAAAATAACAAAAAATGCCAATGAAATCACCTTACTCTTCAAGTCTGATTGAAGTAACATACACATGAAACAAAAAATGAAAAAAATTGGTTTTAGTGTATTCTATAAAAAAAAGGTGAGAAATCCCACAAAAAAAACACAAAATAAAAAAGAATAGTAAATGGATTGTATTTTTTTTATTATTTGTTTTTCATTGAATCACATTTAGGAGGGAAATGAATTTTGTTTTGGTGGAAAACCAAAAATTTTGACTGACATGGACAATATGAAGTAATGGAGAGAGGATTGCAAAACAGCTGCAATTTGGATTGAGTGTATCAACACTCATCATTTTATAGAGTGCTTGATACTCTTAGCCCCCGTTTGTGTAACGGAATAAGGTGGTATAAGGGTGGTATAACGGTGGTATAAGAATAGATAGGAAAAATAGTTGTTTGTTTGAAGGGTATAACTTGATATTATTAAGCCAGTATAAACGAGTATAAGAGAGTATAACAATTCTAAGCAACCCCTAGGATAAGCTATACTCATCTTATCTATTCTCATGGGCCCACATGTCAAATCAATTTTTTACACCTCATCACATCAAATCACCTATCAACACCTCTTATACATCAATGGGCCCACATATCAAATCAACTTTTTTACATTTTATTTATATTTTATTCTTTATCAAACAAACAACTCAACCTTTATTCTTACGTTTTCCAATGAGAATAAAAAAAATACAACCAAACAGAAAATCTTTTATTCTTGTAGATTTATTATCTATACTGACATAGTTATCTATCAAGAATAACTCAATTCCGCTATTCAAACGGGGGGTTAGTGTTCTCATATGTGGTCTGTGCAGGTGCACAATGTACAGTTTGTGCGGCCGCATATGCAGCCGCACAGACAGTTCGGTAGCCGCATAGGCTAAAATAAAATATTGTTTTACAGAGGATTTAAATTTCAGACATTGGGGTGGTTGGGAAATAAAATATTGTTTAGATCTCACCATGTCGGATGGATGAACTAGAGACTGCAATTCCGACTATAATTGGAACTGAATATATCATTTTCCCATTTTCTAATTATATTTGAGTAAAGAATAATGTTGGAAAATGTTACACTTGAGGTCAGTTTAGTGTTCATTCTTGTCTTTATTCTCAGATAAATTATCAGAGATCCTTAAAAATAATAATTTCTTTTTTAGACTAAAGTTATCAAATCGATTGATCGTTCTTGCACAATCACTCTTACAATCAAACCCGTTTTGATTTTTTTATTTATAAGAAATATGGTTAAATGAAATACATGCTTTCATTGATCGAGCATGTTACGTCACTGACATAGATGATCTGGCGTTACACAAGTGGTTGCAGTGTTTTGAGTGAGAACTCAAATAAACGTTCATTTAATAGGGTACTTTGACACATGGTTCATCTACTATGGTAAACCAATTATAAGGGTTGTTTTCAGTTTGTGTTATTTTCAAAAATAAATAAATAAATGTTCTCCCGTTTGTTGTAGAGGAAGAACAGAACGAGTGAAAATAGAGGGAGATGTTCTGTAGATGAAGCTTTTTTCTCCAGAATTAGAAATTGAAGAGAATGAATAATTTATGTTATTAAATTTGTACCCAACATTTATACTAAAAGGAAAAGTAAATGACTAAACTACCCCCAATACATTTAACACCCCTTCTAAAACTCTGAAAGATAGAACCCTTAGAGCTTGCACAAAAAATAACAAACACCTCCAATTATCGAAAAACTCGATTGTGTGAATTGATAGTCGCCGTCTATCATTTGGAACCCATCATTTTGCTCCCACTCTTTTTAGTCTGTCAGAGTCGGTGGTCCTGTTAGACCTGTGTTATTTAGAGTCCTAATTTCGATCGGAGTCGCTAAAATTTTAATTTTTTTAGCTACCTTCTGGGGTTTAAGAACTCTGATTGAAGATATAACTGCATATTATGGGTCCTGGTATTGTTTAGTACTGCCCATAAAATTTTCGTTTAATTCCGATAACGTTTTTGGAATTATGCAGTTTTAGATTGGTATTCGGATTTGATTTTGTTAAAATCCAAGATGAAGAGATAAAAATCTGATATTATTACGAGATGTTAAGTTTGGAGATAGCTTCCATATAGAAGTGGAATTGGATCAACTGGATTCGTATATTAAAAGTTATGGGTATTTTTCCATGTATACCCTGAAGTTGAGAAATCCAGGCAGCAGCCCTGTAAGATGTTTAGCCTAGATTTCGGAATAGCTGGAGAGGTTATTTGATCTGGGTGTAAACATGAAAGTTGTAGAGAATCGTCTTATCTTTCCAATGCCACTGGAATCATGCAATTCGGAGCTGTATTGTGAAAGTTATGGCCGTTTAAGTGAAGGTTGCGCAGAGGTTTTAAGTCCGAGGATGACTTGGTCATTTACTCGACCTTTGCTTATTTAACCCCAAATGTGCACGACCTTGGGCATATTTTCTTCCCTCTTTTGCTCTGGTCCAGCCGTTGTGTGTGTGTTTGAGAGGAGAAAGTGATGGTGGTGGAGAAGAAGAGCTCCATTGGAGGAGAGCAAGGTGTGTGTGCTTTCATTGTTGGTTGTTGTCTCTTTCCTTTCCCCATCTCCTCTCTCTCAGCCCCTCTAATGGTTTCCCCTCACTTTTTCACTCAGCCCACCAAGTGTTTGTGGAAATGCCTATGTGAGGGAGAAGAAGGAGTGCTTGGTTGTTGGTGGAGCAAGAAGTAGAAGTAATCAAGGTTAGTATGTGTGCATGTGAGAGGAGTTGTTGTTCCTTCCCTTCTCCATCCCCTACCCTCTCATGATCTCCCATTTCCCCCCTGTTTTCAGCATATGGAAGAGCTCCCATGTTGAGGCGGTGGTGGCGGTCGAGGTGGTTGCGGGCGTGCTTGCGAGCCCCCACACCTCCCCTTTCCTTTCCCCTCTTTTGGTGAGTTTTCTCTCCTCCTAAAGTTGGTCTTAAATGCATGTGGGGGTGCTTGGGGAGGGCTTGCATGGGTGTTGTGTATGTTGGGTGCATGTGGGGGCTGGGGAGGGGTGTTGGGTGGCTGGGCGCACGCGCGGGGCCGTCCGCGCGCGTGCGCGCGCAGGCAGGCGCGCTGGAGGGCGCAGACGGGCGCGCAGGCGCGCGCGTGCGCGCGGGTGCTGTCGGGCGCGCGTGGGTGTCTGCGCGGAGGGCTGGCGGGGTGCACGGTGAGTGCAGGTCTTGCGCGCGAGTGCGCGCGGGCAGGGCAGGAGCGCGCGGGGCGCGCGGGCGGTGCGCGCGAGCGTGCGTGTGCGCGCGGATGGGGTCCTGGGAGCGCGGGCAGCACGTCCGGGTGCGCGGCTGGGCGCGGGGCAGTGCGCCGACGGACGCGGTTGCGCGTGCGTGCGTGCAAGCGCGTGCGTACGCGTGCGGGACCACGCGTGTGGCTTCCCGGGGGCTCGGGGGGGTGTCCGGGGGCTCGGGCACGCGTGCGTGCGTGTACGTTTGCGTGCGTTCGAGCCCGTATGCGTGGATGTCTATGTCTTAGGCATTCCTAATTGATTCTGTATGTTTGTATGTGGTTTTACTCATCATTTTGGTACCCCTTGCCTTGCAGACCTCGTCGGTTGGGATGCGCGACGACCCGGGTATCGGTGAGTGGTTTGATTCCAACCCTTCCGGGAGCGCTCGGTGCACGTAGTCGTGCTTCGCGCTTTCATGGGGCCTTAATTGCACCCTAAATATGTTAGATATCATGCATGCTAGGTTGTATAGCTCGTATATTGTGTAGAACCCCTATTCTACCTTATACTTGCCTATGTATTGTATAGAATATGGCATGACTTAGGTTGTTTTGTTGAATTACTACCCGTATTATTAATTGAACATATCCAGCATGTCTAACTTGGGTTAATAACGGGGTGTATGCGCAATAATCCCGATTTAGTACTCGAGGGTATGGTATAGTTGTTGCACCCATCTTGTTGGGGCAAAACTATGACCAGTTTCGAGAGGGGATGAGGCATTCCCTCTCTCTCGCCCTCCCTCCTTTCGCAAACCGAGTGAGTAGATGTAGTTCCTACTTGACTCGGGTTTGCTTGGAATTATTAGCATACACCTACTGTCGCGCGGATCGCGCTTAACCCTCCCCTTTGAGTTGGTGATATCCAACGCCTGCTTAAGTCGTACTTATGTGATTGAATATTTATTATGCCCTCGTATGCATGTTTAAGTAAGTTATCCCTGGGTAATTAATTGCATATTCTGTATATGCCTATTTGGGCCATGAGCCTTGTTTAATGGGATTAGACAAGTGTATGACCTCCTATGGGGTCGTACCGTGCCTTTGACACTTAGAATAAAATGTCTTCCCCGCATTGAGTTATGCGCCCTGGAGGGAATTAATGAGAATTCATTGCGCTTATCGGTGTTTGATAACCGATGATGACGGATCCATAGGGATCGTATTCGCGAGTGTCGAGTGTTCTTTCCTTCGTCGGCTCCGAGTAGAGACTACCCGGCATAGCAGAGTCTGGTGAGGAGCCCTCCCAGATACTACTCATGACGCGTGTGGGTGTGCCCATACGGCTGAGGTAGTGATCGTGGGAGGCTAGTCCAGTAGAGGCCTGAACCCTGTGCACGAGGTAGTAGAGGCCACACCGGGAGAGACTACCGAAAGACGAGTGGAGTAGAACAATCGACCTCTTCCCCAAGAGCCTATGTCACCTCGAGGAGGCGGTGAGGGTGAGGGTGTAGTGGGTCGGCGTGGGTTCGATCTGCCAGTTTGTGCAATCTCCCAAGATCCTATGTCACCCGTCGGGGTGAGGGTGAGGGTGTTGGTGTGAACGGGGTGGGCTCGAGTTGATACTCGACCCACCAGTCTGTGTAGTAGGTTTTCCTATGGGGTTCGCGCTGCGAACAAGTAGTAGCTCCTACCAATATTGTCGTATATCGTGGCCCCGACGTAGTAGAGACTACCCATGGGGTTCGCGCGGGTGTCGAGTGCTCTTACCTTCGTCAGCTCCGAGTAGAGACTACCCGGCGTAGTAGAGTCGGTGAGGAGCCCTCCCAGATACTACTCATGACGCGTGTGGGCGTGCCCATACGGCTGAGGTAGTGATCATGGGAGGCTAGTCCGGTAGAGGCCTGAACCCTGTGAGGTGCCGGGAGGTTGCCAGGTAGTATGGGCCACACCGGAGAGACTACCGGAGGACGAGCGGTGTAGAACAGCAAATTTTGTCCTTCAAGTCCCTAGACTCACCCCTGTGGGGGCTAGGGCGTGGGCGGGTACGGTCACACCGCCGTGTGACCTTGTTAACCGTTGGGTTTCTACCCATGGTTTCCTTGATAGGAGATTGCCTTAGGATCGAATGTTGGTGTTGGTGTTTGGTTTCTGACCACTCACTGAGCTTGTAGCTCACCCCTCGCTTATGTTTTTTCTCAGTTGACGCTGAGTCGGATCCAAGAGAAGAGCTTCCCTGGCGCCATCCGAGTAGGAGACCCGCGTTCGCGTTGGATGTCTTGCGAGTCGGAGGCTATCAGCATTCCCTTTTTATTGTATGTATTATACTTGTGCTTGCGCACGGTATGTAGACTGTTGATGTCAGTTATTGTATATATATTGGCTCTCATAGGACAGTTGATTGTGTACTCTAGTCTGTAATATGTCTTTGAATTACAGACTTAGTCATTTGAGCTTCCACTTTTTGTATATATTTGATGTCAGTTACTTGTGTATTGCCCTTTTCTATTGTGGAGTATTTATTTGACCTCGTGTATGGATTACTGATATCATTTATATATTTGCCACGTCTCGGGGACGCCGCCCTGGGGCGTGACAGGTCCACTAGATCAGATGGCAGCGGACGAGATGTAGAGGCACGCGGAGGGATCTCGAAGGCGTGAGGAGAGGCTATGAATGTGTGCGCACAATAAAAGGAAGATGTGTGCGGAGGCAGCATTGCAACGAAAAGAGAAAAAATGCACATAAAGAAGACGTGTGCAGAGGGGCACGGAGGTGGCGTAGGGAGTCGCGAGATTGCACGGAGAGCGCGAGAGGGCGGTCGGTGCAGCAGGGGGATGCACGGAGGGTGCAAGGGAAGTCATGAGATTGCATAGAGAGCGCAAGAGGACGATCGGTGCCGCAGGGAGTTGCGTGGAGGTGTGCAAGGGGAGTCACAAGATTGCACAGAGAGCATGAAAGGGCAATCAATGCCGTAGGGAGATGCGTGGAGGTGTGCAAGTCTGCGAAGAGACATTTGTCGATAAACTCACAGATGATGCTAAAAAAATGGATGATGATATCAGGGATGAAAAATCGATCGAAATGGATCCATGGAGCACCTAAAGCAGACATTCAGATAGAAAAAAGGTTCAATTTAGTGTTCTGAAATCCCAAGGTGGCCACTGGAAGGCGCTGCGAGGAGATATTTGTTGATAAACTCACAGATGATACTAAAAAATATAGATGATGATATCGGGGCTAAAAAAATCGATCGAAATAGACCCCTAGAACACCTAAATCGGACATCCGGATAGAAAATAAGGTTCGATTTAGTGTTCTGAAATCCCAAGGTGGCCACTGGAAGGCGTCGGAGGGTAGTGGAGGATCGCTAGAAGTGGCCAAGGGCGGTGGAGAGTGGCCGGAGGATCGCTAGAGGTGGTAGAGGGCGGCAGAGAGCTGTCAGAGGGCGACTGAGGGCAACTAGTGATGGCGGAGGGCGGCTGAGGGCGACCGGTGTCAGCGGAGGGCGGCCACGGGCACCCGGAGGCGGTGGAGGTCAGTCAAACCTGATCGGAGGCAGCTGAGGGTGGCAAGAGGGCTGTCAGAGGTTGCGGTGGCGGCCGGAGGAAGGCCAACAACTGCGGAGGGCGTAACCTGTAGCGGAGTGCGGCGGTAGACATTGACTGGGACACGACAACGTGGCGGTCGACAGTGGCGCATGACCATGTAGGTTCCCGGGTACACCTGGGTCGCGTTCAAGTGGAGCTGGGGGCGAGTCTCAGGTGATCCAGGATGTTGTCCCAAGAGATCCTAGGTGTTGTCCCAGGATTGCACAGGTCACATCCCGAGAGATCAAGGGCTTTGTCCCAGGAGCATTGGCACGCGCTGGTAGGGCAAATCTCATGATATTCGGGAGTGTTGGGATGTGCTAGCCAAGCAGATCCTTGGAGATCCGAGGCACTGTCCTGGGAGCACTGGCTCACGCTCGCAGATTGCATTGGCAGGAGCGTGCACAAATCGCGTGGGTGGGCTGGCGCACATATGACGTGGACGCGGTTATGCTGATTGCATGGGCGTGCTGGGGCATGGAAGGTGAGCGCGGTGGCGCTCGAACAGGCGCGGAGGGTGTGGTGGTGCTTGGTGGCTCCCGCGGGGGCACGTAGAGGCTCACAGACGGGCACACGAGCGGGTGTGGAGGCGGCACGTAAGGGCGCGAGGGCACGCAAAGGCTCTCAGAGGCACGTGGAGGGAGCACGAAGATGCACAGGATCGAAGATGCACGGAGGGCACGCGGAGGCTTGCGGACTAGTGTGGAGGTATGCGGCGGCGTGCGGACAAGTGCAGAGGCTCATGGTGGCTGGCAGACTTGCGCGGTGGCGCACGCGTGGTTGAGGCACAAGAGTAGCGTGAACGGAGTGACGGATAGCGGATCGTTGACGATCTCACAAACAAAAAGTCCTCCCCTATCCCGATTAAATATTCCTCAAATCGAAGCGGGAAAAGAAAAGAAAAACTTTTGTGGATCTAAGATTTTTTATGTGGAGATTCTAATATCATGTTAGAATTATGAATTGAAGAGAATGAACCACTGATGTTATTATGATTTGTACCCAATATTTATAGTACAGAAAATGAAAGACTGAAATGACTAAACTACCCTTAATACATTTAATACTCTATAGGGACATCATTATCATATATAAATGGAGAGAACATGCTCACTTTAGATTGGTACTGCAACACAATGGTTAATGGTTGAAAACTTGGAATAGCAGAATACAGAAGGAACAAACACACAACTGGAGTTCCTAAAGGCAAGCGAAGTGCCAATCACATATAAAAATGCAGTACATAATCCATACACATAAGAACAAATATTAATCAGTCAAACAACCAACCCTATATTCTAATGCAGCATGCATCACTCACGCTCAAACATCAGCATCCCCTGCATTTATTCTCTAACCAATCCACACCTACAGTACTACGATGGGGAGGTACACAAAACACACACACACACACACACACACAAAAGAGAGAGAGAGTGTGTGAGAGATAAAACATACTACTTATGTGGTGAGTATGGGTGGCAGGTAGTCAGATTTGGTGCCGAGGATCCGCGCCTTGGTGTCTGGGAAATGCTCAGTCCCGGGCAGCTCGGTGACCACACCTTCATTGGTGATGGCGACTGGGTAGCTGAGGAGGTGGCCAGGGAGGTCCTGCTCGATTGTCTCACTCGCGTAAAGATCCCAGTACTTGTCGGCCACCCTGTTCACCTTCTGCACACACTCCACGCTCTCCGGATGGAGGAATTGATCGTCGATCATGCCGAGGTGTTCATACCACAGCGCCATACGGAATCCATGGACCTGTCCCCTAGCGGGCTCACGGGTCGTCAGATGGTACGGCTGGTAGGCTCCCATCGCGATTTCGGAGTCCCTGGCGCCATCCATTGATCGCTGATTGATGTTGGCTGACCCAATGATTATGTACTCGTCATCGACTGTTGAAAGATGAAAGAAGGAAATATAAGAAGAATGATATCAGAATGAAGAGAATTGAGAATCCATAATGTAAAGCAACTCAACATTTCACCTGATACTGTGGACTAACACGTGCAGATCAAACAGGCAAATGCTGCAAATGCAGTTGAATATATATGATTATGAAAGGATATAATGCAATTCATTCCATAGATGAATAGCTTCTGATTAATCCAGGAACTGGGGCAACTAAAGGAGTGTCAGTTTTAAAATATATTCTAAAAAGATGAAATTCACAAAAGGGAACACAGAGAATCAATATTCATGCATTTGCATGTTTGTACACAAGAACATGCTTAATGACAGCAATTTTTTTAACTGCAGACAGAAATCAAAACCAGTCAACAAAATTCAATTAAGTCCGAGTTAGATACCGAACTCCATTACAAGAAGCACAAATAAAACAATGGAGTCTCCAAAACTTACACCTCTCAAATGATCACGAAAAAATTCATATTTCATGACCTAAAGGTATGACGAATTTTATTAGAGTGTGAATTGAAACAATATGCATGTCAAGTACCAATAAAAAAAAAGGGAAAAAAAACAGAAGATCAGCAAAAGCTTTTCAAAGGACTGAAATAATATGTTTGCAGGAAGTACTTACCAATTAGCATCTTGGCATGGACGTAAATCATGAATCGCCTTGCTTCCTGTGCCCTAATATAGTCTGTGTCCGGTTCTGGTTGCTCCCCAGGTGTGTATTCTCCACTCTTCTTAACCTCACGATTTGCAAGACAGAAAAAGGTCAGATAGTCTTTAGGATTAGCTTCAATGCCCTTCGCACTCAGTGCCTGAATTATGTCAGTATACATCATCTCCATTGTCCTTCTCTGCCAATCTAAAATAGCCTGGACCGATGCGCTCTCTGGCACACCCTCCGGCCACATCGGCACCACAACGTACACCGTGAACCGCTCGCCAGCCTCAATTTTACTAACAATCTTTAAAGAGAGTTCTTTGGGGATGAGATGCAGAGCACCAATTTCCTCAACTTTTATGTCGTCAGGCTTCCACCCAAAAGAGCTTCCGAGGAAGTACTGGTTCTCAATATAAATGAAGTTCTTCGCCCTGCGGATAGCATGTATGTATGCATCTTGGATGCTACGATCAATGATATTGTCCTTTCCACTGACAAGACCTGCCCGAGCTGCATCCTCAGGTGTCTCAGGGAAACCAAAGGCAGCCCCACCATCGATGGACCTGAATAACTGAACATTCCAAGTCTCCCTGTCCTCAGTGAACATGACTGGAGAAGGAGGGATGATGATGTCGGAGAGGTCTCTAAGCTGAAGCAGCAGATCTTTCCCACCTTGCTTCCTCCACCTTTGCTCAAAGTTGAAGAGGACATCCCAAGCGATGGGCCCCTCCAACTTGCTGTGAATGTCGTGCCATGGCTCTCTGGGACCTCCTTTCATGATCGAAGCACCGGCAAAATTGGGCTGGTGGAAGTCATCATGATGGGCAGTGTCAAGTGTCCTAAACAGGGAGTGGAATTGTGTGTCATATCTCCCATCACAAAGATCAATCCCACCTACAAAGCTGACAATCCTCCTCTGCTGAGAGCCTCTGTTAGGCATCTCTTTATCCACAACTACAATCTTTTGGTGGTGCGTGAACATGGTGGAGATCTGTAGATCCTGGACGAAGCTGCCTCCATTGTCGGGGTTTCGAGGGCAGAGCACACAGTGAACATCTGTGTCATGGAAAAAATTCGCGGTTTCTTCATCATGGGTAGCCATCAACCCATCTTTTTTTAGTAGACCTACAGAGGTCCTGTCATCCCACACAAGCATAAGAACCCGGACTCCCTCACTGGCCTTCCTCTTCAGAAGCTCACCGAGAGTGACATCCCCTCCAGGCTTCTGTCTCTTCAAATCCCTCACTAAAGAAATCTCTGTGTACACTGACCACCCTGTAATGTATATCAGATGCTGTGCATTGCTGATTGCATCAAAGACATCCTCCCAACACCTGTGTGGCTCATAATACTTGCCGTTGGCAAGTGGTATCTTTGGAGTGAAGTTATCTGGCACATGGGCATCCTGATAAAGTGTGACCTTGCAACCCTGCCTCTGTGAGAAGAATGTGTATGGTACACCAGGATATTTAGGACTTCTGATTCCACGTGCCCAGTTACGATCTAGTGAAATATCAAAGAATTGTACTTTCACATGGATCCTGGCCCCGCCGTGCAAAGGGTTACGCTTTTCATCACAGATATCCAGCCATTTATCAATTTCTCCGCCAGTCAAAATCTCTTCCACAGGTAAGTAAGCTCTCCCAATTAATGAGGCTCCAATTGGGTTATCAAATTTTACAGTGAATATCACATCAGCAGCCAAATGAGCACAATAAATATGGAAGGACTCGTACCAACGAGGGTTAACTGGTTCATTTGCAATCATACGGGTCCGACCAACCCTAGCCTTCTCAAGGTCAATGGTTGCATAGAGCTTGGAAGACCCCTTACCAATACCTACGGTCTCTTCAATGCCTTCTACAAGCTAAAGGAAAATTTTGCAAATTCCAGCATCAATCAGATTAAGAAAACTCACAGGAAGTCAATTAAACAAATGTATGAAGACAATTCCCTTTCCAAAAAATTTTAAGAAAAAACCTTGGAGCAGCAAAATGACTCTCTTGATCCATGATAATTTTCTCACAAACCCTCTCTTTGGTGTCTCCAAAATGTTAAAGTAGAATAAAACTCGCGCATAATTTATAACTAAACATGGTTAGTAAACCCCTCATCCCAATATCAAGTGAAATTAATTACTGTTCTAGAAAATACAAATAATCTTAAAACAAAACAAATGATGAATATGAAAGATAAAAATCCTTTAGGTTCCTCTTCCAGCAATTGTAAATCCAATCAAAATATTTCACAAAAGCCACCACCTCGAGGAAATGCAAAGGTTCACATTACATTATCACTTGTCAGATTAATGGAAATACATTGACATAGAAAGATCAACCAGTTGTATGCTTAACATTGATAAAGCTTTAACAAGGTTTGGCTTCTGAGTGAAGTTACATCATAGAATTGGCAAACTTGAAGTTGAGTGTGAAACAAAACCAGCATGTCAAAAGCTCTCAAAGAAAAAATAAGAAAATTGACAAAGATGAATAAATAACTTAAAATTTCACTGCAGGTGAAGAGATAAAACATCAAAGGAATTTGAATAATTCTCAATGATGGGTTAATTTTATGAAAGTTCTTCTCTTCTGAATTCCAGTTATTTCTTAAACAAGGTCATTCGAATTGTGAGGTAGTCATTATCATATGTTTTTTTTAGAAAACGGTAGGCTTATGATCTTATAAAAAAGTAAAGAGTAGGCCCAAACCTGTATCATATTTAATTAGTTATATTTATGTTTTCCCATATATGTCAATCACACATACCTAATAGTCTGACCATCAGAGAACTGTATTGCACGTGATCAAGTCACCTAAGCAATACACACAAGATTTTGCCCTGTTATGCCACTGGAATTCCTAAAATATTTTCATTTCTTATTCCATACTTCCCAATTTAGCCACATCAACCTTAAAATAATCATTAGTTCTTACTTCTTAGCAATATCGACAAGCCCCTCAATGACTGACTGACTGACAGATAAAAAATTTGTAACAGGCAAACACATGGTTTAATGAAATGCAAATCATGCTTTGGACTCAAGTAACTGCATTTGGAAATCCTTGGCACGATTTTTTATCCAGGAATTCAGTACTTTCAAGTGACCAAACATTTCAAGGAAATTTTATGTCCTAAAACCATCTAAGGAAGTCCATATAATCACATACATGAAGAGCTTTATCAATCCTGCATGTAATTCTAAATGGAATTAGAAGATAATTTTTTCTAGTTAGAAAAAATGAGTATTGAAAGTTTATAATGAAATATGATTATAAAAAAATTCTTCATTGTCAAACAAACAAAGGGATTTCAAGATTCCAAAGCCCACCAAACAAATTTAACTAATTAACAATATAGTTTATTTCCTGAGACATTTAAGTGTATATATATACTAAAATACCTATAAACCAGTTCGCATCCAAATTCCTCTTGTTCTCATGTGAGATAAATACATCACAAAAAAAGAGCACGAATCTAAAATTAGACTATGATGATATCATTTTCAATGCTAAGGCAGTAAGTCCCCACTGGATTCAATTAAAAAAACTAATATTTTTGAAGAGAAACCTTTCACAAGCCTATATCCTTTTCCACCCAAAAAGCGAAAACTTGAAAGCTATAAGCCAAAACCCCCACTATAAACCAGTTTGCATCCAAATTCCTCTTGTTCTCATATGAGATTAATACATCACAAAAAAAAGAGCGCCATTCTAAAATTATACTATGATGATATCCTTTTCAATAATAAGGCAGTAAGGCCCCGCTGGATTCAATTAAAAAAACTAATCTTTTTGAAGAGATACCTTTCACAAGCCTATATCCTTTGAAAGCAATATAAGCCAACCCCCCCCCCCCCCCCCCCCCCTACATGGTTCCAAAATCCAAATGGAGCTTGAATAAATTCACTTGAACTACTAGAACCTCAAACAAGAAAAGGATTAACCGAATGAATAAAACCTTAGGTAAATCCATTCTCCTTAAATCCTCTGTTCTGGAAATTTCCCAATCGAAAGCCAAAAACGGGCTCCCACCGCTCCAAATCACTGAAACCATCCAATCGACAATTCACTCCCAACTTAATCGATAAAATATAGAACAAAAACAGTCTAACCATATGAAATCCAAATTCAATCATATATTATTTCTTAAATCAGATCCGACCTGAATTTCCAGAGGCATATGTAAACAAAGCATCTTGATTTCGATCAATGCACGATAGGTCACCAACGAAAACATCAATTCAAACTCTTTTGAGAGTCAAAATCAATCAAAGCAACAAACATCCACCAGAAACCTAGCAAATCAGTAAGATCGTAAAGAATACCTTGCGAAAGAACTTGGGAGCACCTCCGGTCGCCCTGTTCGGGTTCGAAAGCGAGTCCGCCTCGAAAATCGTGACGTGCATGGTCCCGTGAAGCAGTATATGCGCCATGATCGCCTTTCAAACGGAGAGAGAGAGATCCGATGCGTTCCGAACTTACCAAACCGATTCAGTCAAAGAAGAAGAAATCAAGAGACGAAATGAAGCCGGTCCAATCTGGATCGGAAGATCAAACGAAGAGCGGATCGAAAAGAAGGCGAAGAAGGAAATCAATCGATCCGCATTTGATGCTGAGACTCCGCGAACCGAAGGTGGACTGGGATCTCGAGGAGCTCTTACAAAGTCTGGGTTCCTGCACCTCGAATTTTCAGTGTTCGCTCTACGTGGCATATTTTGATTGGTTGTGGAGACGGTGATCTCGACCAGGTGGGTTTATCTTTTGTTTTTTTAATACATGGACCGTTACGATTGATGGAGCGGGATCACGTGATTTAAAACGTGCGATCAATGGACTTTATGAGATGTGAATTACGCGTGGGTGGTGTCAGGTAATCCACGGTGTCGTTTGAGATCCGGAGACTTCATTTCTGGTTTTTAATTTTTATTATAATAGAAGTACCAATGTCCATGTAACTTATCATTTCCATTATTGCAAAATAAAATTTATATTATTTCAATTGATAAATATTATTTTTTCTTTCGAGGATAGCCTTCCTGAAGGACGTGTTGGAATTAAGGCCATGTGAATCACATGTTGTGGTATGCGTTTTAAAACCTGACCCAAGCCGGCTGGTTTAACCCGAAAACCTCCTTCACCTGCTTTCAATTTTAAATCGATTAACTCTTAAAATTCAATAATATAAAAAATCAATAAAATTTAGTCAATTCACCGGTTGAATCAACGGATCTTGTGAACCGACACGAGTTAATTAAGCTGATTGATTCTTTATTACATAAAAATAGTGATTAATTACTTATGAAACCCAATAAAAAGTTTAGATTTCATTTATTAAAATCATGTTAAGATGTTAAAGAAATTTTATATAAAGTTTTTTAACAATATCTTATATTTTTATTTTAATATTGATACTTTTTTTATACATCAAAGGGACCGTCGTGGCTGACCTTAGGGTCGTTGGGAGGCCAGCTTCGCCCGTTTGCCTCGGTTCCATGAAAAATTCTTTCTAATAATCGACAACAAACATGTGGAATAATGCAAGACTCAAATCTAAGACTTATCCTAAACACGGGTAAGCTCTGAACCGTTGCGATATGGCCATTGGAACTAATATTGATATTTAATATGTTTATTATATATTATAATTATGTCACAGTTTAAATCCGGTTAACCCGACAGTTGAATCAATGACCCTTGACACAATGATTTTTCTGGTTCATTGACCGGTTCAATTTTTACAACATTGGATGTGTTAGAATAAAAAAAACAAATAATAATGAGTCTTAATTCATTAAAAGAGTGACAAAACCCTTTTTATAATAGTACAAGACGTAATACACATGTAACACAATAATATATATGTAATACAATAATAATACCATACATATATATTCTAACACTCTCTCTCAAATTGAAGGTGAATCAAACAACATGAGTTTGCGAATGAGAGACTGAAACCTAGAAACTGGATGACTTCGTAAAGAAGACAACGATCTGCTCAGAAGCGTAAATGTATGAGCAAGGACGTGCTGATGGACGAAGTGGCAATCAATCTCATTATGTTTGGTCATTTCATGGAAAACCAGATTGCTGGCAATCTGAATAACTCTCCGATTATCACAGTAAAATGGAGTAAGACCTATAATATCAACTCCAAGATTGACCAAGAGACGTTTAAGATGAATAATCTTTTTGGTTATGATGGCCATTGCTTGATACTCGGCTTATGTGTTCAAGAGAGAAACAACATCTTGTTTCTTACTGCACCAAGAAAATGAGAGAATCTCCAAGGAAGATGCAAAAGCCATTAGTGGACCAACGAGTAGTCGGATCACCTACCTAGACAGCGTCAATGTAAGATCAAAGAACAAGAGATGAGGATGATGACAAATATAGTGATCTATTGATAGTAGATGTCTGAGGATTCTCATGAGAGCGCTATAGTGAACCAAATAAGGAGCAGAGATGAACTAAGTAACAATGTTGACTACATGAGCAATATCAGGTATGGTGATGCAGAGATACACTAACTGACCCACTATCTGCTTATATTATGTAGGATCTGGAAGAAACTCTTCATCAATATGACAAATCTTTACAAGAAGCTCAAAGTGAGTGCTGCGAGTGTCAGATATAACAACACGATCAATAATGTTGGCTGTGTACTTCTGTTGAGAGAGAACAATCTCCCACTTAATGTGAGCAATCTCTACTTCAAGAAAGTAGCGAAGAGTACCAAGATCCTTCATCTGAAACTGACTATTAAGATGACATTAAACAAGAATAATACAAGTGGAGTCGTCACCCGTGACAATCATATCGTCCAAGTACAAAAGTAGAATCACTCAACCCTGTGACGATGATTGTAGAATAAAGAGTGATCCTGAGAGTTCTCAACAAAATCAGCCGCTAGAATAAACACTGTGAAAATGCTCAAACCATGCGTGAGGAGCTTGCTCAAGACCATATATGGCACACCAAAGATGATAGACGTGATGAGGCGGCGTATGAAGACCAGGAGGTGGTTGCATGTGGACCACTTCTTACAAGTCCTTGTGAAGAAAGACATTGTTTACATCCATCTAAAAGAGAGGCCAGTGATAAGTCATAACAACTGCAAGAAGGATGCGAACAATGGTCATCTGCGCCACAGGGTGAAAGTCTCCTCAAAATCAATCACATACTCCTGTGTGAAACCACACGCAATTAGTCGAGCCTTGTGTCGCTCAATGGATCCATCAAGTCAATATTTGACCTTAAAATTCCATTTACAACCGATAGGCTCATAACCAGTGGAAAGAAGAACAATATTTCATGTGTGTCTCCCAAAGGCCTAGAACTCCTCATTCATGGCTTGTCACCACTCAGGGTGCTGAACTGTCTCTTTATAGGATCGAAGCTTCTGATGAGTATGAATAGCTGCAGGAAAGGCATAAAGTTGTGGAGAATAGGAACTCATTGAAGCAAAACCAAACTGATCAGGGGGTCTATCATCAAAACTGAAGTAGGCAGGCGGACAACGCTCACACTGATGATGGCAAGCGATGCAACTTGGATCCACATCTAAGAGAGGGGCATCAGGTGCAGGAGGCGAGGCACCAGGAGAGGTATCTGTAGGAGGACAGGGAGAGGAGCTCGAAGGATCACACTCGATCATAGAAGACCCAATAAGAGAAAGACTAGGAGAGCAAAAGACACAAAAGATGATCTAGGAAGAGGAAGAGACTCAAGGACAAGGCAAGGTCAAACAGAAGAAGACATAGGAGAAGTGGACTCCGAGGATGTAGATGAAAAATAGGGAACATCCTCAACAAATGACACATGGTTGGCAAACCAAAAATGATGATCCATGGGATCATAACAACAATATCCCTTGTGCTTGAAACTTATCCCTAAGAAAACACATTGAACCGATTGAGCAGAGAGCTTGTCGCGAGCATGAAAAGGGAGTAGAACATAACACGTAAAATCAAAAATACGTAGACGACTGAAGTCAGGACAAGAAGAATAAAGATGTTCATGAGGGGACACGCGAGAAAGAACAGTGGAGGGAGTGATATTAATGAGATGAACAAAAAAAATGGCATCCCCGGCCCAAAAATGCTGTGGAACATACGAGGATAGTAAGAGAGTGCGACCATTCTATTTGCGAGTGTAGGTATAAATAAGACTGCTAAAAGAGTGTATCATGAGACTGGATAAGAGAGCGCATTGTAGAAAAGATTTACTCCTTAGCGCAGTCAAAGCTAAAAGTTTTGATACGAGCTTAAAAGTGAGTGTGAATCATGATGGCAAAAACATCATAGACGTGAGCAACCTCAGAGCGATTATGCGGTAACTAAATCCACGTAAAACGAGAATAATCATCACTGAAACTAATATATTATGAAAAACCACTAAGAGAATACATGGGAGCAACGCCCCAAATGTCTGAATATATTAACTCAATAGGACTAGTGGACTGATTATTTTAGAACTAAAAGGAAGGGTCATAGGTTTGACCTGTTTATAGCCCTCACACACAGACAAAAGGAGAAAAAGAAGTAGATCCTATCACATGACTCAAAGATACCTTTAAGACGGACTCAAAGACATAACCTAACATTTTATGCCATAGATTAGCGTTAGAAGTGACACTACCATAGAAGATAGAGAAGTCCAGAACTGGGAGATGCAGATACTCTACAAAGTATAACCCATCAACCCTACGACCAACGCTAATCCTTCGCCCCAAGTGTGGATCCTGCACAAAAGAACCAAAGGAAGTGAAAGAAATTGTTAGACCGGAATCACAAAGTCGATTAATAAAAATAAAGTTCATGCACAGATCCGGCGCATGTAAAACAAATGGAATGGATAAACGATCGGTGGGAAAAGTGGTGGTGGTGATAGATCCACACTGGGTGATAGCTAACGTGACACCATCAGTAGCTACAAGAAACAAAAGGCTCTGATCCAATGAGTAAAATGTATCCACACCTAGCTATCATTTTAGCAATCAAATGTGCTATCCCACATTATTAGTAAATTACTTTATAATACAAACAATAAGAGCTCTATAAAAAAAAATGAGTCATGTGAGTGGAATCCAAAATTGAAGTATTGCAGTAAAATCTATTGAAGAATAAATAAAAATTCATGAAACAAAAAAAATAGTAATATAAAACTTTTTTTATAGTTTTCAATGACAAATAATTCATGTGACGGATTGATCATTTTTGCCACTCATATGAGTATACATATTGTTGTCCGGTCTCTTTTAGTTTCTCATTCTTATGAGTATACATATTGTTGTCCGGTCTCTTTTAGTTTCTCATTCTTTTTCTGTTTTATCTATATATCATATCATTGAATAATTGTTTCAACTCATATAATATAGTATTAAAGTCATTTGGTTTGTTTGGATTCAGGATAATTCAATTGTCAAATAAAAATAGATAAATTTAGATCCATTGAGAAATTTAATTCGTAAAGAAATCAAAACGGTCATAAACCTGTAAGTATTTTCATGCTCACGTACTACTCATATTTATTACAACATTACTCTTAATCTCAAAATTGTTACATTGTAGGACATTGAAAACGTACAACATGAGTACTGAAAGCAAGTCAAAGAAAGTTATCTCTTGGATTCAATTCTCGGTATGACTATTGTATTTTTTAATTTCTTTTATGATACTTGAAATCATATAACTTTTGTTTGTGCCATGCATATGAACATGGTCGTATATGCATGTATCTTCTTTAAAAAAAAATTATCAGACAAAGAAACCAGGATTTATATTTTTTCTTTAAACAATATGTACCTGAAAAGGCCAAAGACAAGCCATGTGCATACCAAAAACAAGGATGGAAAGGGGAGAAGAAAGGTGGGATGAAAAATATTTGGTCATTGTTTTAGTCATTGGATCATGAGCTTCGATAGATTAAAATGGTGGAACATAGAAGGCTTGTGCTCTTTAGTACTTTTTAAGGTTTCTATTGTTACAATCATTTCAGTCTTTTCATATATGTACCGCATCCTGATGTGTGTGGTTGTGTTGGGGAAGAAGACAGGAGTTGGGCTGGACCTGATCGAGATCCAGTTGATCTATCAAGTCAAGAGTTCAACCTCCGGGCGGTCTCCGTCCTTCTATATCTCTCGCTAAGCTCGGGCGCCAGAACTGATTCTTGACATGTCCCGGGGTGATATTCACGACTGGGAGGATCGCCGGATCCGAGTTCGGGGTACTTGGATGCCAGAGGGTTGGGATTCTTCCCATCGCCACTTGTGTCGTCCCTGAAAGCCGATGGTGGATGCCCCCAGGCCAGAGTTCGAGGAGGTGAAGATGGATGACATTTTTCGGGTGATGGAATATCCAGACCGATCATGGTGAGAGCTGCTTGGATTGGAGGAACCGCAACGCGCTCCACCCATCGCCACATTTCCTTGCGATGTGGTTGAGCCAGCCGGTGGCCACGGTTTGGTTCCTCCTCCATCCGTTCCGCATAATAGGATAAGACGGCACTATCAAGTTCCGCTACCCAACCGGTGGACCTGACTTTGTCGTCCCCGCCTTCTGACTCACCAACTCCATCCCCCGCCGTTCTATCGTCTTCCCCTTTCGCTTCTTCTTTTTCATCGTCTTCCTCACTTTCTACTGCCACCCTGCCAATGGTGCCCCCGGTGATCCTAGATGCTGGGGCAGATACTGCTCCTATTCCCTAGGACCGTCTGCAGGGTGTCCTTCTCCCTTCTGGAGGTCTCTCTAGGAATTTATAAGCCTCTGTTCATTTTGTCGCCCTCTCCATAGATCATTAATTGCGGTCCCTTCGCGAAGCTTGTGAGGGTGATGAAGAAGATCATCTTCTGGACTTCATCAGCGGCTACTGCCTGGGCTATTCTGACCACTCGCGTGGTTTTTGACAGATGAACAACGAGGAGCTACCCACACTTCTTCACGCCGTACGGGAGTGGAGATTCTGGGGGAAGGATTGAGCATAAAATAGAGCCGATGGTTGAACACATGTACTTTTTTTTGTGTAATCTTTATCCAATCAATGAATAAAAATTACTTTTTATGTTCAACCTTGCTCATGTTTTATCTACTCGCGTATTTCATATACTGTTTCTCCTCGTTGTACATTTCATTTTGTAAATCGCAAAGTTCCACAAGCCAAGGCGCCACGATCTTCTTTGTAATTAACCCACATTAAATACGAGGACTAATCATGTTGAACGAGTAGAGGTACCTGGTCGTAGCCACGAATGTTCACTAATAGGACTCACGAATAGGGTTCACGAACAGAACTCTCGAAAAGAATTTACCAACAGAATTCTCGATCAGAACTCACGAACAGAATTCTCGATCGCGACCATCTGGTCGTGAAAACCATCTGATCAATCTGTCTTTTCTCCGTGCCATGTAGGAAGGTCTTGATTATGAGCCCGCCATCTTTTTGAAACCGCCGCCTCGCCTTTTGCGCCAGTTGTCCCTCAATTTTCACAGAAGATTTCAGCGGTAAATCTTTCCACGATCTCGGTTTTTGCGCCTTTGCCATTATTACGGGGGTTTCTCGAAGAGAAACTTTCCCCTCCATATAATCACCTTCACTTCTAGAATAAAAGGAAGATTTTTTTAAAAAGAACATACCCATTTTTTACTTCAAGCCCTGTTTCTTCTCACTCTTCCACCATGTCGATGGATATTGTCCAGAGGCTGCGGACCTCCCTGTCCATTTCAGACTCCATCACCATCACCCCGACAACCTACAAAACCATAGATGATCTTAAGGAGTTCAGTCCTGAGAAGCTCTTCATGTATCCTTCTCAGATGCTAAGAAGTTTTATCTCTTTTCCTCTCCCCGAACTGATCAAGGATTTCATGCGTCGATTCATGCTTCACCCAGTACAATGTTCCCGTAACTTATTAAGGGTCTTGATGTGCGTTCTCACGAGCAATCGCAGGCTGCAACTTCAATTTGGGGTAGATGACATCTACCACCTATATGATTTGAGGAAGACAGAGCACGCATACTATTTGCAGACGAGATCTAACGCTATTCCCCTAGTGGAGAAACTTCCTTCTTCCAACAGTGGATGGCGGTAAGAGTGCCTTGTAAATTTGATCGGTGATTGGGTGCTTCCTGCCCCCGTTCCGGGAGAGGTGGCACTGATCCCATGTCAGCTTCATCCGGTGAATCTGGGTGAGCACAAGAATAAATGAATTTTTGTTCTCTCTTTGTCTTAGGCTGACGAGCTTTTTGTGCCTTTCACAGATGACTTGGAGCGCGTGACCCCGACTGCGTCAATGGAGAAGTTCGATCAGATCGCTAGGGCCCAGGAGCTGGAGGAAAAGGATTTTCACAAAATCCTCAACTTCCCTGTCCCCAAAGCTTCGAGTTCCTCCTCGAAGGTTGCTGGTTTGTCTTCAGGAGTTCAAGTTTCTTTTGCTTTGTCTCCCGTCGTTGCCATAGAAGTGGCTGAGCGGTCTAGTGCCTCCAAGGTCAAATCCGCTTCAAGGAAAAGGTCTAGGTTGCCGCTTCCTTCAAAACGAATAACTAAAGCCTTTGGCCCAGCTTCATCGGTTGAAGAGGCAGACTCTGAAGATAGAGTCGATGCTCTATCTGACGTCTCTCGGGCTCCCCCTATAGAGGTTGATTTGCCTTCGAGTGTTGTCAGTGCAGCAGCCGTTGAGCCTCCCGTGCCTTTTCACGAAGAGGGATGCCCACCAAGTCCCGTGGTTTGTCACGCACCAAATACGGTGGAGGTTCATTCTTCTCCAGAAATTGAGGTGGTTGAGGCTCCAGCCCCCGATCTTCTGGTCGCTTCTTCCGGAGTAATAATCGAAGAGGTTCGCGTTGAACCCTCTTTTTTCCGAGAAGGTGGTGACTAGGTCTCCTTCACCCTCCTCTGTTGGGGTTATTCCAGTTGCAACGGCAGGTTTGGTACTTGCAGTCGTTGCCATGTCGGAGGTGCCCGTAGCCGAGATGTTGGAGACTGTTTCTTTCACGGCCTCTCCTCCAAGGGTGCCACCAGTCGTTTCGACTGCTGTCGAGGTGCTCCCAGTCGCTTCGACTGGGGTCGTCTCTTCTGATTCTCCTTATTTGGATGCGCCCTTTGCTACGATGTCTATGACTCCTCCTGTTGATGTCGTGGGTGCTGGTATTTCTCGTCTGGCATCCTTGGAAACTCCTTTCGCTTTAGCCCCTGTACCTATGACTTCGTTCGGTAATTCTTCATGAGGCCCTCTTGCTGATCGTGCTAGCAAAGAGTTTGTCAGTGCCCAACTAAGGGGCTGCCTTCTCGAGGGTGACCTGGACAGTGCTCGCCGGGCTACGACGGAGGCGCTTTTCGCTCGACTAGGCTGGAGCTTTCACAACGTAAGCGCTTAACTTCTGTTTTGAAGCTCCCCCTTCAATATACTCACCATTTGCTCTTCAAAATTCTATCATTTGGCAAGTGCTTGGTGAGCGGAGCGTGGATGCGATGAGACATGAAGCCCTCTTGAAGTCGGCCCAAGAATTTGTCCATCGAAGAGAGGCACAACTGAAGTTGGTCGATGAGCAGTTTGCGATTGCAAAGTGAGCTCGCCTAGTGGCGGAACTCGCCGAATCCTCTGCTCGTCGAGACTTGTCTATTGCTCAAGTTCGGGGCACTGCTGTTGAAGGGTGCGTGAGAGAGCTCCTCGATCTAAAGCTCTCCCAATCCTTCGATCAGGCTTCCTTTTCCTTGTGGGCGCACAATGCAGAAGAGCGAGTTGAGGCCCTACCTCGGGAGTTGCAAGAACAGCAAGCCAAACTCTCCGAGCTTCGAGCTGACTGTGCTGCCGCTTACAAAGAAGGTTTGTCGAAGGGCTGAGGTGAAGCCTTAATGACAATGAGAGACCAGATGAAGGAGATAACATATTCTTTGATGGCATGCGCCGAGAAGAATTATAATTGTGGATATCGTCAAGGATATGAAGATAGATCCAACAATGTCTCTCCTTGCATTGCCGTTGCTCCTTCCGATTCTGATTTTGGCCCAAATGATGAGTCTCAGATTTAGACCTTTTGTAAAGAACAATGTTTTCATGAACGACTTGTCTTTTAAGTGCCTTTTCATGTTTAACATGGTCTGAATGTTTGGAGTGCTTAGGACGAGAGGGTTAATGCCCTTTCAGGACTTCAGCTTGTAGAATCGTCATGTTCGTCCTATCCGCGCGACCTCCAAATGCTGGTCGTAGAGCCTGGGCTCTTTGAAACCGAGTGAGCATAGGGGAATGCTTGTCCTTCCTTTCATCCTCATCGTGTGAGGTGTCTTGTGTGTTCCTTCTCCTTCTCTTGAGAGCTTCAAAGGTGGAGTGCTTAGGACGAGAGGGTTAGTGCCCTTTTAGAATTTTAGCCCGTAGACTAATTCTGCTCGTCCTTTTTGTGCGACCTCCAAGTGTTGGTCGTAGTGCCTAGGCTCTTTGAGACCGTGTGAGCATAGGGGGAAACTTATACTTCGTAACGACCTCACCTCATGAGTGTAACCTATGTGCCTCACTTTTGCATGTCTTTTACTCTAGTGCTTATCGATGGATGAGGCGTCCCTAGCACGACCTCTTACACAAAGAGTGCTCATCTGGTCGACCTGAACTGAATCAATGCGCGACCTCCATAGAGTGCTGTACTATCGACCTCTTGGAGTTCAACCTCTTGTTGAGAATGCTATTCTCGCGACTCCTCTTAAGTGTGTTTTATTTGAAACCAAGTTCCCATGCGATCTCGAACGGGCGTTCATTCACACAATATATAAATAATGAATTGAAACCAAGCGAAAAACTTTTTATTTCAAAAGTAGTACTTTTTCAAATGCATTACATTGCGAGGTTTTATGAGTACCTCTCCATTCATTCATTCATTCTAGATAATAAGTTCCTTTTGGGCCCAGTTCGATGACCTTGTATGGGCCCTTTTGTTGTAGCTTCGAGCAATCTGGTTCTGATAGTTTGCCATTCTGATGGAAGCCGCTTCCCTTCGCTCGTCCCTCAGATCCAGTTCAAACGCGAGAACCTCTTCATTAGCTTGAGGCTTAAAGTTCTTGACCCAAAAGTTGGGATCCCAAGCTCTATAGGAATCACCACCTTGATGCCAAATGCTAGAAATAATGGAGTCTCCCCTGTAGCCCTTCGCGCCGTAGTGCGATACGATCATAGAATCAAGGGAAGTTCATCCACCCAGTTGCCTTTGGTCGCGTCGAGCCTCTTCTTGATCCCGTCCAGGATGGATCGATTGGTGATCTCTGCCTGACCATTTCCTTGGGGGTAATGAGGATTGGAGAAAATGTGTTTTACACCCAGCTCCTCAAAAAACTCCCTCATGGTGGCGTTATCGAATTGCGTCCCATTGTCGGAGATTATAGTGTTCGGTATCCCGAACTGACAGACAATCTCCTTCCAAAGGAAACCTCGCACTTTGATGTCACGGATTCTAGCCAGGGCCACGGCCTCCATCCATTTGGTGAAATAGTCGATGGTGACCAGGAGGAATCTCTTTTGGGATGGCGCCAAGGGCATTGGTCTGACTATATCGAACCCCCATTGAGCGAACGGCCAAGGACTTGACAGCCTATTCAAATCCCGGCTAGTCAGTGAATCAGCGGACCGAATTGCTGACACTTGTCGCATTTCCTCACCAGGTCGAGTGAGTCCTTTGCGAGGGTCGGCCATAAATATCTGGCAATCAATACGCATCCCACCAAGGACCTTGAGGCCGTATGACTCCCGTATATTCCCGAATGCATTTCTTTCAACACCTCCTTGGCCTCCTCGAGAGTGACGCACCTGAGGAGTTGGCCTTTGAAGCTTTCTTGTATAGTACGCCTAGATCAGAAATATAAAAAAATGAGCGGATCAGCTCTTGATTTTCCTTGCTTGCTCTTTGTCTGCTGGGAGGAAGTCGTCTTTCAAGTAAGACAGGATGAGATCCATCTAGGTTGTCTCCCGGGGTTCCGACTCTACCACAACAACCTGCTCGAGGTGAGCGATACTTGGTTCCCCTAAGAACTCGACTTGAATCTCCCAGGATGGTTCTCCTTCTAGAGCACTCGCCAAATTTGCTAGGGCGTCAATTTGAATGTTCTGCTCATGATCGATTGCGTGGATTTCCCAATCACCGATCTGTGTGCACAGAGTACGTGCATAGCTCTGGTAAGCCACCATACGATCATCCTTCTTTGATATTCTCCAGTGCTCTGACATACTAAGAGATGAGAGTCGTGTTAGATGGTCAATTTTCGAATGTCGAGATCTACTGCGAACCCCAAGCCCACGATGAGAGCCTCGTATTCAGCTTCGTTGATGGAAGCTTTGAACCCTAACTTGATCACGTGCTCGAGCAGGAACTCGTCTTCACTTCACAAGTTTGGCTCTACTTCTGACCCTTTTCGATTGAGCACCTAATCGACATGGAGTGTCCAAGAAATTGGTCTGTAGTCGGAGATGGTGCAGACCTGTTGCTCATAGGTGTAAGGTCGGCGATAATGTCCTCGACCACCTGTCCTTTGATTGCGTTCTTGGGCTGGTATTGGATGTCAAAAACTGATAGCTTTACTGCCCATTAAGCAACTGTCCTGAGACATCTGACTTTCACAACACAGCTTTGAGAGACGAGTTGATGATGATATGGATTGTATGGGCTTGAAAGTAATGGCACGGTTTTTGGGTAGAAATGAGTAAGGCAAACACAAGTTTTTCGATGTGAAAATACCAGGTTTCTGCCTTGCTGAGCACCTTACTTGCAAAGTAGATCACTCTCTATCAACCGGTCGATGTGCTTCAGTAGCGCGGAGCTAACATCATGCTCAAAGATTGCAATGTAAAGGAGCAGGATGTCTCCTAAGGAAGGATTCACCAGAAGTGGCAGCGTGCTATGATACTTTTTTATTTCCTCGAACACTTTTTGATATTCTGGCGTACATTCGAACCTTTGAGCTTTTCGCAGCACCTAGAAGAATGGCTGGCATCGATCGGTGGCTCTGGAGATGAACCGGTTGAGAGGGGCCAACCTCCATTAGTAGGTTCCATCAAGGGGAACTTGAATTTCTTGTTTCTAGGATTCACAAGATATATATGGAAAAGACTGCCAAACCTTCCTAATTACCTTACTACCCCACTACACTAGGGTAGTGTCTACTGAACTGAGTCTTAAATTAGGTTGGCTAAGCTGATGGGGAATCCATTTAAGAGTTGTGGAAAGGACTGAAGATACTTTGTATCCAGCGGACTCACGAGAGTCTCTGAGAGGGGAGCGCTCAAGCAATCTTTTTGATAACTTCTCACAAAGAATAAAATAAGGTGTCTTTAGATTCTTTCACATAAAGACAGTAAAGTCAGGCTTAGATGAAAAATGAAATAGAGGTATGTGATAGATAGTTATCTATTTTGATAGTCGATTTTTCTATATTTTGCTTGCATCTCCTTTTTGTTTCACGGAGGCACCATCTCCATTATTGCCTTGATCTGATCAGGATTGGCTTCGATTCTCACTGTGTCGTCAAATACCCCAAAAACTTACCCAAGGTGACTCCGAAGGAGCATTTCATGGCGTTCAGTTTAAGGTGGTACTTACGCAGCACAGCGAAAGACTTCTTCCAGGTGGGCTAAGTGGTCAATTCGGCGCTCTCTTTTGACCATCATATCGTCAATGAAGACCTTAGTCACCAGCCTCTCATAAGTGGCCCTAGCATTCTTCAACCCGAATGGAATCACTTTATCACAATAAATGCCAGTGAGAGTTATGATCATTGTTTTCTTTTGGTTGGGCTCGTACATCAGGATTTGGTGATAGTCTGAATAAGCATCCATGAAACTCATTAGTTCATTACCCGATGAGAATTTCACCTGTTGGTCGATCTTCGGAAGCAGGAAGCTGTTCTTCGAACATGCGCTGTTCAGGTCTGTGAAATCCACGTAAACCCACCACTTCTTGTTCTTTTTGGGAACCACCACGATGTTGGCCAACCACTCAGGGTGTCGCACCTTGCAGATGAACCACGACCATTCGTCGCTGCTTCTGTCAGACTGGACAGATGGCCGACGAGATGAATAACTGATGATTTGCCACTTCGGGATCGATTCCCGACATGTTTTGAGGCTTACATGTGAAGATGTCCTTATTCTCGAATAGGAGGTCGAGTATCGCCTTTCTCTCTTCTGCAAAGAGCAAACTCCCGACGAGAAAGTATTTCTTGGGGTCAAGGGGATCTATCGGAATCTGCTTGAGGTCTTCAAGAACCCTGTCTTCGGGACCAGGCCAGTGCTCGCCGGCCTTGACCCAGTCTTGAAGTAGTTGCTACCTTTTTGGATGAATCTATCCGTCCTTGGGTTGCTCCTCGAATTTGGGCAGGGTCGACTTCCCTGCCATCGCCGCCATGTAGCAATGCTTCATGGCAACTTGGTCTCCCTGTATCTCAATTATCCCTTGGGTTGTGGGGAATCGGAGACGTTGGTGGTAGGTGGACGGAATCGCCTTCATCGCCGCCAGCCAGGTGCGTCCGATGATAGCGTTGTACGGAGATGGGTGGTACATGAGAGTGAACTCCATCATGGTGGTCTGGTTTCCTGCTCGGACTGGTAATGTAATGCGTCCTACTGTGGCAACATGTGCTCCGTTAAAAGAAACCAGTGGGTCCTTCATTGGGGTGAGATCAGTGGCTTTTAACCCCATCCGAAGGAAGGGCTTCATGAAGAGGATGTCGGCCGAGCTTCCTGTGTGTACAAGAATCCTCTTAACGTCAGAATTAGAGATACGCAAGGTGATTACCAGCACATCTGAGTGCGGGGCCTGGACTCCTTCCAGGTCGGCGCCAGAGAAGGTGATGACTCATTCATCACCGCTTCTTGGTCTTTTCAAGACCAGCTTTGGCTTCTGGTCGATCTGCATCATCTCAAAGGAGACCTGCATCTTCTTCGAGTCTCATCGGGTACTTTTCAGCGTGATGAAATGAGCTACGCCCCCGAATATGACGTTAATGACCCTGCCGAAGTATTGGGGTCAATATTCACCACATGCTGCTCGCTGGGAGTTGGAGTATTCTCCAAAGGAGCGTATTCCTCGAGGTGACCTTTTCAGATCTGGTTCTCAGGAACATCCGGAGGATGCGGCATTGGTCGGTGGAATGGCCCACACCCTTGTTGTAGTCATAGTGGATATTTTGATCTCGCTTTGACTTGTCGTTCTTCATGGGTGCCAGCCATCTGAACCATGGCTGTCCCTGGATCTTGGATAAGATCTGAGACGGGGGGATCTTGAAGAACATCCCCCCGTCCTTCTCGCACCTCATTGGTTGAGGCGTCAGACTTCTTGCCCCTCTCATGCTGCTGGTCCTTCTGACATGGCTCCTGTGGCCTTTTGTTGCTGGTGCTGAGGTGGCCGCCGTTGGTGAAGATTTGGGCGTAGTTACCGCTTGCTTCAGGAGTTTAGACTCCTCTTCCATCTTGGCATAATTTTTAGCACGCCCCATTAGATCACGCAAGCCGGAAGGAGTGCGCTTGATAAGTGACTCCTTGAGGCTATTTCTGGATGACAGGCCATGCCGAAAAGCCATGACTGCAGCGTCTTCATTGCAGTCTTCAACTTTGAACTTTTGGATGCGGAAGCGATCGATGTACTGCTGAATCCTTTCTCCTGTTTGTATTTGGATCTTCATTAGACCCCCCAGATCCTTCTTCCTTCGCCGGCTGCATGAAGTGCTCGACAAACATGATACCGAACTCTTCAAAAGTTCTGATTGTCACAGGTGAAAGGAGATGGAACCAGAATGCAGCCCCTTCCAGGTTGGAGGGGAAGAAGCGGCACATCAACCCATCGAACAGCTCATACAACGTCATTGAATGTTGGAACGCCAGAATATGATCGTAGGGATCCGTTGTGCCACTGTATAACTTGAATTTGGGTTGAACGAACTTACGTGAAAATCATTCCCTGAGAATCTCCGTGCAGAAAGGGGAGGATAATCCTCGTATTGCATGTTCCACCATTTCATGACTCGAAATGAGCCGTACCTCAAAGCACAAGATGTAACGAGGCTGCGCGACTGCTCCACCGGTTCATTGACGGGGTGGAGAGTCATTCTGATGCCCTTCAGATACTTCGCGTAAAGCTGACCGCTCTTGATGTATTTACATATGTGAAACCTCCCGCAGGGTGGAGCGTTCTCCATGAGGCGAATGCCCGCGCTTCTTTTCATGAGGTCGTCGACCCGCTCGAGGAGTGCGCGAACGCCAATAGACCGCTGCCTTTGGTTGGAGGAAGAGGTACTTCCCTCCGAACCTTTAGCATTGACAGTTGAAGGGTTGTGCAGCACAGGAGCTGGTGGCTGAATTCCCTCCTAAGCTGGTTGTTGTTGATGCCTGTTCATATAGAATTGTTGCATTGACCCCTGCAGACGGATGAATAGAGTTTCTTGCGAAGACTCCATCACCTGCCGAGGTCCTGAACCTGACTGACCAAGGTTCCTGGTGAGCCATCATCAACATTAATTGGGAGGACGTTCCTTTCCTGCCGCCCCTCTATATGGATTTATTTGGATCGGACATTACGAACACTGATCTTTTGTTTCAGTGTCCCATAGACGGTGCCAAATTGAGGTGGATATTTCTCCCCTTCAGTCAAATTTATAATTCTTTTGGGATTGAAACTTCAAAGGATAATTTTTGTAGGAATTTTGGTGGTAAAACAAACTAAAATAATATGGATTTTTGGCTGTACCATTAGAGCGCTAGCGCGTGACCTCTTTATATGCTGCCTAAATACCCCTAAGGGATTAAGCCACACGTAGTTCCCTTAATGCTCTTTTAACCGCCTTGCCACTAAATGTTTAGCAGGCTTTTTTCCAGGGAAATGTCACTTGTAATTATGCTCCATGTCGGCACTTGGCTACCCACGTTCTGTTAGTAGTGGGATTAAGTGCCAGCTTGGCGATTACAGGCATTAGTGGTCATCTGACTGTTTCTCCATTCTGCTCGGGGTCCCTTAGTGTACCCGCTCGTGTGTTATGCTTCTAGGTATGTCTGCGAGGATTAAGGTCGAACGACCAGACCTCTTGTTTGGTCGTGTCTTAGACTGCCCATTCCCGATGAGTAATGTCGACCGACTAGACCTCATGTCAAGTCGTGCCTTAGACTACTCATGTTGACATTTGCTCACGAGGTGTTCGACCATCCAATTAAACCCTTAGCCTAGTCGTGACTGCACACCTAATGACGTCATCGTGAGGTTGTCTGTCCTGGATCGGGTCTTGTGGGCCCCAAGTAATATGGCACATGTCCGTCTCGTCTTAACACGTGTCCTGGCGTAGATTTTTACCTTCACAAAGACATTAACTACATTTGAAAACATAAAACACAATTAACAAGAGCTTGGAAATGTCAATATCAACAACCAAAATGGTCAAGTCAACAACCACTTTCTTCAAAACCAATTTGGTGGGATTGGGATGCAAAGGGAGGTAGATGCCCCTACATCAGGTTCCCCCGGTTGAGAAAAATTCACCCTCGATTTGGAGTCAAATATAGGGTTGCAAATCCGCCACATTGAAGGTTGGTGACACGCTATATCCCTCTGGGAGATCGATCTTGTAAGCATTTTCTCCAACTCACTTAAGGATACGAAAAGGGTCATCAGCTCGATCTTGCAATTTCCCAAATTTTCCATGTAGGAATCGTTCCTTGCGTAGATGAACCCACACTAAGTCACCTTCTTGAAAAGAGATAGCACGATGATGCTTGTCAGCTGTCTCTTTATATTTTTCATTGCTTCTTCCAATCTTGACTCGAACTTGCTCATGAAGCCTTTTAATGTGCTTGGCCCAAGCATTTGCATCACCACTAAATCGATTGGTCACTGTCAGAGGCACCAAATCCAAAGGGCTGATTGGATTAGCACCATAAACAATCTCAAAAAAGAACTGGCTCTCGCAGATTTGCATATGGAACAGTTGTATGCAAACTCCGCTTGAGGCAAGACAATGTCCCATTGTTTCTTGTTACTTCCCACAAGGCTTCGTAAGAGACTTTCCAAGCTTTGATTAACCAACTCTATTTGACCATCTGTTTGGGGGTGATGAGAAGTGCTGAATTGTAATTCTGTACCCAACTTCCTCCATAAAGTTCACCAAAAGTGTCCAATGAACTTTGGATCGCGATCAAAGGTTATAGTCTTTGGCACACCATGGAGCTTTACTATCTCTTGGAAGTAGATGTCCGCGATTCAAGAAGCCTCATATGTTTTGTTGCATGGGACAAAATGAGCCATTTTAGAAAATCGGTGTACCACCACCATGACCGAATCTTTGCCTCGTTGGGTGCGAGTAAGACCCAAGACAAAGTCAATGCTGACTTCAAGCCATGGAGCATTCGGAATGGGAAGTGGAGTGTATAAGCAAGTATTTTGAGCGTGACTCTTCGCCAAATGATAAGTGCGGTATTTTGAGCGTGACTCTTCGCCAAATGATAAGTGCGGCAAAGCTGAATATGGCGCATCACGTCCTTCATCATTTTATGTCACGCCCCAAGCGTCCCCGAGGCGCGGCAAATATTGAAAGTATCAGCTATCATACAAGAGGTCAACAGATGACTCCAATAAATAATACACAAGGCTAACAATCAATGATAACTGATAACTCAAATGAAAGGCGGAAGCATAAAAATATCAATAAGTCTGTAAATCAAAATATTATTACAAACCCGAATACACAATCACTGTCATGTGAGAGCCAAGTCTAGCCAAATGAAATACAACAAGTGCCACATGCACGGTTTACAAATACACAAGACTCTAGGACTGCTGACAGCCTCACACTCGCCAATCCGCCAGACAGAACGCTCCATGCATGCAAGACCACGCCACAAGGAAGCTCCAGCTCCACGCCCAACAACGCCCCTGTAAAGGAAAACAGTACGCGAGGGGTGAGCTATAAGCTCAGTGAGTGGTCAGAAACCAAACACCAACATAATCATTCGATACTAAGGCAATCTCCTATCAAGGAAAACCATGGGTAGAAACCCAACGGTTAACAAGGTTAGGCGGCGGTGCGACAATACCCCGCCCTTGCCCTCACTCCCAAGGGTGGAGGCTTTTGGGACTCACATGGAGGAATAGTCGTTAACCACTAGGTGTTACCGCGTAACAGTTACAAGAGTCCATCCGCTTACGAGGTAGAAATAATTCGACACCTCAAGCGTTTGGAGGTATACCCAGAGTATACTCGATGGGTACAACTCACATTCGCCCTCACCCTAGCCCTCACAGGGGTGAACCTAGGGATTTGAAGGACAAAACTTGCTGTTCTACACCGTTCGTCATCCGGTAGCACTCTCCTGGGCAGCCTCTACCTGGAGCCAGCCATGGTCAGTACACTGTCGAGCGCATCGATGGTACCTACAGGTGGGGGCTCCGCCCAGGGTGGCTCAACCTAGGCAGCTTCAACACAGATCCAACGAAGGGGAGAACTATTCACGCTCGCAATATCATTCGGTTGCCCACCGTCATGCAATCTCTAACTGGTATGCTCTCATGATCAGTACATCTGCCGAATGCATCGGGAGTACCTACAAGTGGAAAACTTCTGACCAAGCAGCCTCAACGTCAGGGCCACGACATACGGCGATATTGGGAGGAACCACTACTTGTTCGCAGCGCGAACCCTATGAAAAGCCAATTACTCAAGCTGGTGGGTCGAGTATCAACTCGAGCCCACCACACTCCTACTAACACCCTCACCTCCGAAGGGTGACCTAGGATTTTGGGAGCAATATCCTCACCCTCACCCCGACGGGCGACATAGGATCTTGGGAAATTGCACAACTGGCAGATCGAACCAACGCCGTCCCACCACACCCTCACCCTCACCCCCTCCTCGGGGTGACATAGGCTCTTGGGGAAGAGGTCGATTGTTCTAAGCCCTTGGTCCACCGGTAGCCCTTTCCCCGGATAGCCTCGACCTGACATACTCCCACGATCAGTACACTGTCGACCACAGCGATGGTACCTACAGATAGGAGCCCGGTGCCAGGACAGCGTTTCCGACGTCGGGAAGTTTCTACACGGATCCAACGAAGGGGAAAAACAATCTACGCTCGCGAATACGATCCTCTTGGATATGTCGTCATCGATCATCAAACACCGATTAAGCGCAACGAATTCTCATGAATTCCCTCCAGGGCGCATAACTCAGATGCGGGAAAGACATTTATTCTAAGTGTCAAAGCCATGGTATGACCCCATAGGAGGTCATACACTCGTCTAATCTCATTAGACAAGGCTCATGGCCAAATAGGCATATACATAATATGCAATAAATACCCAAGGGTGGCCTACTTAACATGCATACACAAAGACAAACAGGCAAATACAACAATTATAACCTAACATACGTTGGATGACACCAACCTAGAGGGGAAGGGTTAAGCGCGATCCGCGCAACAATAGGTGCATGTCAATAATTCCAAGCAAGCCTGAGTCAAGTAGGAACCGCATCTACTCACTCGGCTCGCGAAAAGAGGGAGGGCGAGAGAGGGGGAATGCCTCATCCTCTCTTGAGCTGGTCATAGTTCTGCCCCAACAGATGGGTGCAACAACTATACCACACCCTCGAGTCCTAAATCAGAGGAATATTACGCATACACCCGTTATTAACCCAAGTTAAACATGCTTGATAAATAGGGGTAGTATTTTAAACAAAACTACCTAAGTCATGTCATATTCTATACAATACATATGCAAGTATAAGGTAGAATAGGGGTTCTACACAATATACGAGCTATACAACCTAGCATGCATGATATCTAGCATATTTAGGGTGCAATTAAAGCCCCATGGAAGCGCGAAGCACGACTACGTGCATCGAGTGCTCCCGGAAGGGTTGGAATCAAACCACTCACCGATACCCGGGTTGACGCGCATCCCATCCGGCAAGATCTGTAAGTCAAGGGTATCAATAGGGGTGAGTAAAACCACATACAAGCACATAAAAATACCTAAAATAGACTAGAAATGTCAAAGACTCAGATACGCACGCATACGGGCTCGCACACATGTAAGAACGCGCATACGCACGCATATCCGAGTGCCTCGGCACCTACCCAAACCCCCGGGCAGCCACACGCGTGGCCCCCGCACTCATACGCACGTGCCCCCGCACACCCTCAGTGCACCGTCACACTCCTTGGCGCGCTCCCGCGCGCGCCCGCACGCGCCTGCGCCGCGCACGCTCACACGCGCGCGCCAGCCAACGCGCGCCAACACCCCCTATATGCGCGCATCTGCGCGCGCACGCGCGCGGACGGCCCCGCGCGCACGCCCATCTCTCTCTAACCCCTCGCCAACCCTCCACTCTCACCCAAACTCACTCCCCCTAGCATGCATGACCTCTCCAAACCTCCCAAGCCTTTGAAAATCATAAAAGAAGGGGGGAGATGCGGGGCTCTCGATGCGCCCACGACCACCTCAACCACCACCACCACGCCTCCTCTTCAGCCTCTCCTCCTCCATACTTGGCTGAAAACAACATCCACAACTACTATATGCACACACACACACCTCATGTGCTTCTCTTGTGCATCTCCTCTTCATTGTGGCATTTCATCAAATATGTGGGGGGCTGAACACACACAAAGGGCTGGACCATGTGAGGGAGCTTGAGAGAGGAGATGGGGAAAGGAAAGAGGCAACAACAACTCAACAAAAGCATACACACCTTGATCTCCTCCATAAAAGCTCTTCCTCTCCATCACCATCACTTCCTTCTCCTCCACCCAAAACACACCAAATAGGGCTGGACCAGAGCAAAAGAGGTGAAAATAATAGGCTAAGGTCGTAACATTTGGGGTGGTATTTATAGGCAAGGTCGGGCTGAAAGACTAAGTCGTCCTCGGACTTAAAACTGTGAACAGCCTTCACTTAAATGGCCATAACTTCCTCAATACAGCTCCAAATTACATGATTCTAGTGGCATTGGAAAGATAAGAAGATTATCTACAGCTTTTATGTTTACACCTAGATCAAATATCCTCGCTAGCTATTCTGAAATCTAGGCTAAACATCTTACAGGGCTGCTGCATGGATTTTTCATCTTCGGGGTATACTCGGAAAAATACCCATATCTTTTGATATATGAATATAGTTGATCCAATTCTACTTCTATATGGAAGCTATCTCAAAACTGAACATCTCGTAATAATATCGGATTTTTATCTCTTCATCTTGGATTTTAACAAAATCAAATCCAAATATCAATATGAAACTGCATAATTCCAAAAACGTTATCGGAATTAAACGAAAATTTTATGGGCAGTACTAAACAATACCAGGACCCATAATATGCAGTTATATTTCAATCAGAGTCCTCAAACACCAGAAGGTAGCTAAAAACTAAAATTTTAGCGACTCCGATCGAAATTAGGACTCTAAATGACACTGGTCTAACATTTTAGGCCAAAAGAAATTGGCCTGAACGAGCGCAAGTGTCTTGTCCCGCCCAAAATGTCCGCCAAGTCCTCCTTCATGACGCTTCTTGATAATGGCTTCTTGGAGGGAGCTCTCAGGGATGCACAAAAGATTCCCTTTGAAAAGGAACCTGTCTTGGATGTGGTAGTCTCCGCTAGGACAATTGCACCAAATATCTCCAAAAAAGTCATCTTTTTCATGCAAATCTTTAATGAATTCGAAGCCTACTACTTGAGCATGCATAATGACGAGTAAATGATACCTTCGGCTTAGAGCATCAGCCACTTTATTAAGGCTTCCGGCTTTGCGCTTGACAAAGAATGAGTAGGATTGCATAAATCCCACCCATTTCGCATGACGATTATTCAGCTTGTGTTGACCGTTGATGAATTTCAAAGCCTCATGATCGGAGTATAAGATGAAGGGCTTGAATGATAGCATAAAACTCCTTATCATAGGTGAATTAGCGCTTCCGAGCCTCATTTAATTTTTCACTAAAGAATACGATGGGTCTTCTTTCTTGGATGAGTACAGCACCGATCCCAACATTGGAAGCATCACATTCCACCTCAAAGACTTTTTCAAAGTCTGGTAATGCAAGAATTCGAGCATCTATCATTTTTTCTTTGATGAGTGTAAAACTCTTTTCTGCTTCTTCGGTCCATTGAAATGTCCACCCTTAAGACAATCGGTAATTGGAGCAATAATGGAACTGAACCCTCAAATGAAATGTCTGTGGAAAGTAGCCAATCCATGGAAAATTCGAATGTCATGGATGTTGCGTGGAGTCAGCCAACTCACAATGGCCTCTACTTTCTTCGGATCCATCTTGATGCCCTCTAAAGAGATGATATAGCCCAAGAAGATAAGGCTATTTGAGAAAAATTCACACTCCTTCAGATTGATATAGAGCTTCTCCCTTCGAAGGATCTCAAATATTTGACGGAGATGCTCATAATGAAGATCATGGTCCTTACTATAGATGAGAATATCATCAAAATAGACAACCATAAACCGCCCAATGAATGGGTTGAATACCTGTTTCATGAGTCGCATAAAGGTACTAGGCGCATTAGACAATCCGAATGGCATGACTAACCACTCGTATAGTCCCTTTCGCGTCTTAAAGGCGATCTTCCATTCGTCGCCTGGTCGAACATGGATTTGATGATATCCGCTCCTTAAATCTAGCTTGGTGAAGACTCGCAATCCCGCCAGATGATCCAACATATCATCGAGGTGTGGGATAGGAAAGCGGTATTTGATAGTGATTTTATTCACCGCTCTACTATCCACGCACATCCACCACGAGCCATCCTTCTTGGGAACCAAGGGTGTTGGAACGGCACATGGACTAAGGCTTTCTCGGACCATTCCCTTGTTGATATACTCATTCACTTGGGGTTGCAGTTGCTCGTGCTCCTTTGGACTCATTCGATATGCCGCCTTGTTGGATAGAGTAGCACCCGGCATGAGGTTGATACAATGTTGGATATCCTGCATCTGTGGTAAACCTGATAGGGTCTCTTCTGGAGAAACATTGAAAAACTCCTTGGGCATGGGAAAGACCTCGGGAGGAAAAGAGGCAATTTCTTTGTTTGTCTCCTTCACCACGAGTGCATAAGCTTCTTGGCCTTCATGTATCTCGTGATCTATCTCTGTCTTTGTGAGGAAGCTACTTCCCCCCACCTTAACAGGTTTAGGAGCGCTCTACTCGTGAGGGCCCCAAGATAACCTTTGCGCCATCCTTCTCGAAGGTGTAAGTATTTTTAAACCCATCATGGATGACTCTTCTATCCCATTGTCAAGGCCGACCTAAGAGAAGATGACAAGCATCCATAGGAACAACATCACACCACACCTCATCCTTGTGTTTTGAACCAATAGAAAAAGAGACAAGGCAACATTTAGACACATTCAGCTCATTTCCTTTTCGCAACCAAGAGAGCTTGTAGGAATGAGGATGCGACTCTGTCTTGAGATTGGATTTTTCACCATTTTCGAGGAAACCACATTTTCGCAGCTTCCGCCATCAATGGATGTTGCACACCTTCCCATATGCTGTGCATCGGGCGTGAAAGATATTCATATGAAGCCATCGGTCATCATCTTCGGTGTGAGATAAGTTCATGTTCCTCCGGATGACAAATGCCTCCCCATGATCGCTATAAGTGACCTCTTCCTCTTTATCATAAATTGGAAGCTCATTCACCAAATCTTCTTCAATTAGCTCCTTAGTGAGGCTAACGATCCGTCTATTGGGGCAGTTCAAGGCGATGTGCCCAATACCAGAACACTTGAAGCACTTGATGGATGAAGAACGAGGACGGTTGGAGTCAGCTACGTCATCCCACCGACTAGTAGTTACCGGAGTAGAAGTGGGACCACTTTTAGTGGAAGGGTTGGAGGTGGATCGAGTTTGAAAACTACTCCCCGGGTTGGAAGCGTCCCCACAATCATTTGACCGAGCACCACCTATGCTGGTTGGCCAACGATTCCCGCGAAGCTTTTGTTGGCGCTCCACTTTGAGCGCAAGCTTGTAGATGTCGTTACTTACTTGTGTAAATAAGTAGTATAGCCACATCTAACCCTTAAATATGCTAGATATCTTGCATGCTAGGCTTATATAGCATGTAATTGGTGATGTATTCTTTCATGCATGAATGATTATGTTTCCATGCACACTTCTTGTATGGACATGTGTTCTATGTGTTTATATGGATGTATAGAATATGGCATGACTTAGGTTGTCCTTGGTTGTAATACTACCCCTCTATTAGTAATATCTAGCATGATTAAGGCTGGGTTAATAACTGGGTGCATACTTAATATTCTATAGTCATAAGACTTGAGGGCATGGTATAGTTGTTGCGCCAATATTGTTGTGGCAAAGCTATGACCAGCTTCCTGAGATGATGATGCATTCTCTCTCTCTCGCCCTCCCTCTTTGCGCGAATTGAGTAAGTAGATGTGGTGTGTATATATATATATATTTGAATCTATCAATGATATTTAATATTAAAAACTTATCAGACTAAAAAAAATTAATTATAGCACAAAATTTTAAATTGATTGTATATTTAACCTTGAATATACAATTTAAGCTTGTAATTCGATATTTCACATTTTTCAACTAAGAAATCAAACCAATTACACTAAAATTCTAAATAAGAAGTAAACCCCCAATTTTGGTTATGTACCTTCTGAAATATAAAAAAATATAATAGAAATCAAAATCATGAATATATGCCAATAGAGAGAATAACTGAAATATTTTATATAGTATGTAGTCATGTTGTCAAGACAATGCGAGTGGAGCATTTCTTGATTTGATTCATGAAATAATTTGATAAAATAAAAGGAGAATATATTTCTCATTCTTTCGTTGGATCAAAGGTGAGTGGGTCAAGTCTCTATGTAGATTTTGAAGCTATTTATATTTATATCATGAATGCATCATGCCTATTTTATGAATACTATTGTTATCTTGAGTATAGAATACATGGGCATGCATTATGTTTTGAGACGTTATTTTAAGTATGAATTGTATATCGAATATTATATTATTATTCTTGCATACAAACATGTGAATTGTGTAAGTTAACTCATGCATATCATTCGTCTGCGTGACATCATCTGCGTGACGAGGGTCTGCGTGACCCAGTCTAGTGGGACCGTGTATGCGTGCCACCCATCTGCGTGACGATTGGTCTGCTTGACCAAGCTCTAGATGGAGCATTTTTTGGCTGCGTGCCATACGGGCATGCATGTCCGTTGTATCATACGCATCATGTAGATAGTATGAGACTTGTGGGTTTTTCCTCTAAAGAGATGCATTATATTTTATTGCTATATTTGTGAAAACTATATTATGTTGGTTCGAATATTTAGAAATTATTTTGAAGGTTTTAATATTATTATTAGGACGCTAAGGTCCATTCACTGAGCGTGTGGTAGCTCACCCATCCTTATATATATATATATATATATTCTTTTTACATTTGAGCTGATTTTGTTTTAATGCATGTTTTTTTTTTCTTCTAAAACTGCAGTCATAAAGTTTCATAGTTTGCCCCTACAAGTTTGAAATCCTGACTATGCCATTGGAGCAAAGCAATGTGAGACTCTATAGATTATGTCACTTGGTCTGCCCTCAGTGTAGACTGTGTAGCAATGTAGGCGGTTGCCTAATCTCCTTTCCCAAAGTGAGCCCCAATCTGAAAAAAAAATATTAAAATTAAAATTTTATTTTTTTTCATACTTGAACATATCTTCCCATTTATTTTAAAGTTTAAATTTACACTTCTTTATTTTAATATGTAATTCATGCGTGACATCTTCATGCAAATTTTTTTGTGATTTTTAGAAATTTCAACTGTATCTTTTTTTCTTTTGATTTTATATTATATATTTTTAGCCTATTCCTTTTTTATAGGAATTGATTCATTTTTCTATGCAGGAACTTTTAATAAATCAAATAAATAAAAACAAATTCAGATTTTTGTGATTTTTATTTCTTTTTATATATGAAGAGGTATTTTTCCCCTTCAATCAAAATAAACGGTTGGAGTCTCCTTCCTGAATCCAGACCCAGTTGAATGTGGATCCTGCACTCAAAATGGAATAAAGGGGAAATCAATGTGGTGTCAGCCAAGGAGACTCTGAAGAAATGTATCAGTAAGGGAATTCAAAGGTTACACTCTTAATATGGCTTGTTTTGTAGATCACACATATCTTGATTTGATGTTTACCTTCCCTTTTATAGGGTTGATGAGCCAAATAGCCATTGTCACTAGCCTCATAGCCGTTGTAACAATTCTCCTTTAGTGGCCGCTTAGTGGGCGTGTTTTGTGGTAACCACCCTACTTTATTGTAATTAAACATGCCCATAATTACCCACGTTTTGTAGATAATGGACCTTAACGACCAGCCTGATAATTATTGGCGTTATTAGCGCTTGACCATTTCTGAGGTTCTGCTCGTGGTCTTTGTTTAATTAGGACATGGAGTCATGTTTGATACATGACTTAGCATTTTTTCGCGAGGTGTAAGATTGTCCAACCAGACCTGATTCACCTCATGGGAAGATCAGCCTGGTTTGGTCTCGTCTGGCCGGGAGTGCGTGATCAGTATTTTCACGTCCAGCTCGGGTTATTGGATGTCGGGTGTAGCAGATAATACCAGTCCAAACCCTGACACGTGTCGTCTTTTAATAAGTTGTAGATTTTTTCTTCTACAGATGCCCTCTCTTCTGTTCTTTCGAGTTTTCAGGAGAGCAGAAGATATGGAAAAACATCATTTGATCACCAACTACTTAAGATTCGGGGATGTGGTCACCTGTTATCATGGAATCTTCTAATCTGCAAAGGATTTGACGGCTGATTTTCAACCCCCTCATTAATGATGCATGGCACCCCTTTTGATTTTTCAAAGAAGACCTTTGACGACGTCCCTTCGGTTCTTGGGCTTTGCATATTTTCGAGGTAATAATTACCCCAAAATCCTCGTAGTGATTTTATTGCAGGCGTCCTTTCAATGCATCACCAAGGGTAGATTTAAAGAAGAGGGAGAACGACTTATCTGTTCAGCAGTCTCACTCTGTCCAAATCCTTGAGCAATGGCCGACCCTTCTTCATCTCTCACAACCCTTAATAAAGAACTAGATGTCGCCTCTATCTTCACATTGGAGGAGCTCCCTGGGGATGAAAACCCTTCTTTTTCTTTTGATCCCGGTTATTTCAGAGGTGGAGGTTTCACTCCACCTCTGCCACATTTGGTGGCAGATTTTCATGATTTCTTGAATCTTCATCCACTCCAAGTTGTCCCCAATGTATACCGCATTTTAATGTGTGTGGTCGTGTTGGGTGAGAAGACGGGGGTGAGACTTGGTCTAACCGAGGTCTGTTGGATCTGACCAAGACTTCGTCTACCGGTCAGTCCCCGTCCTTCCACTTCTCTCACTGGTCTAGGACACCGAAGTTGGTGCGTGGTATGTCCCTAGGCAGTGTTTTCAATCGGCAGGACCGCTTGGTTCGTGTCTAGGGCCTTTGGATGCTAGATGTTTGGGATATCTCTCGCAAATGAGAAGGAGCGGGTGAACACGCACTGAGCACAAAACTATCAGGTGTCACATGATGGGATGCACCAGAAATAAAAAATTCAAGAGATAAAATTACCCGGAGTGAAAGAGAAGGCAGAGCGAATAGCGGAACTAGACTAAAGTGGATGAAGTCAAAGTTGCTCAAGGCATTGATTGATTAGGGTGTCAATATGATCTGAGATAGGCAGACCCGATGCAATAGAATAGCAAGTGGTAGTAGGACAATTGTGAACCGGACCAGGACCACGATCATACGAGGAACCTTATGTTTTCTCCAATGAAGATCCCAATAGTTATTGATGACATGACCTTGTCTTTGCAGTGCGCACAAAAATGCATAGAACGTGATTAAAGTGCAGTAGAAATAGTAGGAGAAGCAGCAGCCTGAACTCCAAAATATATGGTTGAAGGAGTAGTCTGTCGAGAAGCCAGAGTGCAAAGACAAGTCTCCTTAGCAACAATCTCGGCTAGAGCAGCCTCTAAGCGTGGAAAAGGATAACGATGAATCAATTGTTCAGCCAAAGTGAAAAATTAACGGAGAGCCATAAGAAACTGGTATAACTCACGACGATCACGAAAGGCGGCTTGCTTAGCTGGAGTGGCATGTGGACTAGCATCAAGATTATGTAACTCACGGAAGTAGGTGTGCATGCCACCTAATAGATCTGTGATAGAGAGATCTCCCTAAACAATGGTCTGAACCTCAGCAAGTAATTTATATTCGCGAGCGCCGCTTTTCTTCACAAAGCGTTCAAGAAGAGAAGCCAATAGCTCGGCTGCCGTATTGAAGCCTCTGAGATCGACGCGAAGAGAACGATCAACAGAGTTAATCACATATGAAGAGGCACGCTAATCTCGTTTACGCCATAAGGGATATGTTGGAGCTTTAGATAATGGAGCAATAGAAGTACCATCAAGGTGACCGTATAAATCACGTGGAGTAAGGGTGATCTTCACAATGGCCAGAAAATTTGCTAGCGACAACCAGACGATGGCTGATGAGATCTCGACCGTCCGATGGGATGAGGGTGATTAGAAACCCTAAACCATTTCCTCCTCTATAAATAGGGGGCAATAACAAACACAAGAGGTATGCACAATTTCTTTTTGCTAAAAACCCTTTTTTGACCATTTTACTGACTTGAGGAGGGTCTTTCGCAGGACCCCCACCTCTTGGTGTTGAAGATGCTCTTGGAGCAAGACGTGTTCGGGCGGAGGGGAACGGAAGAGGCCAAATCCGCTTACTCGAATCTGGTAAGGATAATTTTTGCCCTCCAGTAATTAAAATAAAGATAAGTATTATTTGGTTAAATTTTGGAGGATTTGAATCCTTTTGCATAGTTTTTTTTTCCAGGTAAACAAAACTTTTGCACAATCATCGATATTGAATTTTGTATCTGATTACAAGGGAAAGAGAATATTTAACTGTTTTTTTTTGGATTATAGAGTAAGTCTAGAAGAATACAAATCAGACTTTTTTCCTGGAATTCGTAATACCATAAAAACCCGAACTTCCACTACACATGAGAATACACATAGGTTTTAAAAATTAAACCGTTCAATGAACCAAAAAAATAAATGGGTCAAGAATAACTGGTGCAACAGTTGATCAATCGAATTTGAAACTTAATAGAATTATAATACAATAAATTTATTATTTTTTATTACTACATAAAAATATGAAATATTTTAAAAAATCTTTGCATAAATTTTTTTATTTAACATTATAACATGATTGTAGTATATAAAATCTAAACTTTTTTTATTTTATATTTTCACTAATTAATCACAATTTATACGAGTGAACCGATGAGTTTAATCAATCCGTAACCGATTCACAAAAATCATCGGTTTAACTAGTGAGTAGATTGTGTTTTATCAGTTTTTTTATATGCGTCTTAAGGGTAAATCGAACTATAATTCAAAGCAGATGAATGTTAAATCAATTCAACCGGCCGGGTTGGGTCGGGTTTAATTTTAAAACACTGCATTTTGGCCCTACAATAGCTTGCAATTTTAACATCTGAGAGTTGATCAAGATCTGAACCATAATGATCTGAACAGCATTAGATTTTGAATGAACCGTGCTGATCAAACATTGAGGTTCATAAAAGCATAACTGGCTGCTTGTTGCCTCAGTAAGTTATTGTTATACAGATGATTCTTGATGAATGTAGGTGTGATTTCTAGATATACGGATGACTATCATTCCCTGTTTCTGATTAAATATGTGCATTTATCTTGATGATTATTTGTTAACTGTTGGTTGCAGATTTGATGATTTCGAAATTGTCGTTTAGATTTCATCTTTGCCAATAAAAGAAATTTATAATACCCTTACCTATGCTCGGTAGAAAGTGATAACAAGGGGTCGAATCTATAGGGAGGCTCTTGAAGTAAACAAGTAAAAATAAAAAGGCATCAAAAGGATTTTAAAACAAAGATTTGAAGGATTGATATAAGAAAGCTAAAATAAAAATCTAGGTTGGACAAATTATGAGGAAGGCCACCAAGTATTGGAAATTCATCCCAAAGTGTCGTGATGATTCATCCCCAGCCAGCGTTGACCTGCTTCTCCAATGCTTAAGGACCCTTAACGGACCAACGAACACGTCAATCTCCCGGGGAACGAACATCCAGAGCAGCCGGCCGTCTCCTCTAATGCGGTTGCACCTTCCAAGCGCCCCCGGGAGGAAGACCACGTCTGGTAGGACAACATGATGAAGGAAGTCGACCGGCGTATCCTTCACAACCTGAAGCCTCGGACCCCGACGGATATTGTCATGCAAACAACGCACCTGATCAATAACTCCCAATTCACGGAAGAGATCGTTCGTGCTCCCAAACTAGATAAGTTCACCCCTCCAAAATTTAAACTGTTTGAGGGGAAGTCTGACCCAACCGATCACATCTTTCACTACCAACAGCTTATGTCCCTCGATGCAGGGGACAATGCTTTGCTTTGTAAGGTCTTTCCGTAGAGTCTTGGAGGACAGACCTTGACATGGTTTCGTAAGCTCTCGACTGGCTCCATCAATAACTTCAGAAGCTTCTGTGAGGCATTTATCAGCCATTACATATGCCATTGCAAGTCCAAGAAGGACGTGGCGAGCCTGTTCGGGATGAAGCAAGCGGAAGGCCAGCACTTCCGAGATTACCTCACACGCTTCAACGTGAAAATGACGCAAATCGAGGCGTGCGACCCTCAGACTGTGGCGATGGCATTCTGAGGTCGCTTGATCCCCACCGGGCATCTCTACGAATCCCTCATCCGAAAGCCACCTACCAATATGGCGGATGTGCTCACTCGCGCGGAAGGGCCCATCAGCTTGGAAGACGACGTCTCGTTCACTGCCCGGAAGGCGACTACCATTGTAACGGTTGCGCCATCTGAACCATAATGATCTGAACAGCTTTAGACTTTGAATGAACAGTGCTGATCAAGCATTGAGGTTCATAAAAGCATAACTGGCTGCTTGTTGCCTCAGTAAGTTATTGTTATACAGATGATTCTTGATGAATGTAGGTGTGATTTCTAGACATACGGATGACTATCATTCCCTGTTTCTGATTAAATATGTGCATTTATCTTGATGATTGTTTGTTAACTGTTGGTTGCAGATTTGATGATTTCGAAATTGTCGTTTAGATTTCATCTTTGTCAATAAAAGAAATTTATAATACCCTTACCTATGCTAGGTAGAAAGTGATAACAAGGGGTCGAATCTATAGGGAGGCTCTTAAAGTAAAAAAGTAAAAATAAAAAGGCATAAAAAAGATTTTAAAACAAAGATTTGAAGGACTGATATAAGAAAGCTAAAATAAAAATCTAGGTTGGACAAATTATGAAGAAGGCCACCAAGGAATGGAAATTCATCCCAAAGTTTCGTGATGATTCTTTCTTTAGCACTTAATGGAAACAAAATATTTCATAAGGAGTTCACTTCTACTCGATTTAAAAATAAGGTTTATAATCTGTATCTCATCTAAGTAGAACGACGGAAGATCTAAAAATTCTCATAATCAAAAGAAATCTGAGTTGCAGAAGTTATATAAACATGAAGAACAAATACAAAAACACTAATGCACAGAGAGAAGAATTAATCACTCAACTCATGGGGTGGAATCGTCTCCTTGATGGGTGGATTCTCCAGCCTATCATTTTTTGTGGTATTCTAGAATTAAAATAAAAATCTTTCATGAAAATAAAATTAAAAACACTTTTATTGAAAAACAACAGAATCTCTCTCTCTTATACAAAAAAAAAAAAAATGACAAAAATAAAAACTAAAAACGAAAACTTAAGACTAAAAAGAAAGAACAAAGACTAAAAATAAAATTCTTCTTGGTTGAATGAAGAGATGCCCTCATCTCCTTATGTAGTAGTGTCCTTGTTATAGGGTTATAAGAATTGAATTGGTTGTAATTGTTGATTTGATTGAGTTGTTAATGCTGATTTGTAAAATATGTTGGAGATATGATTGCAAGATGTGATTGCAAAATCTGTTAGAGATCTTGTTGGTTTGTTGGAAATATCAAAGCTGATTTGATTGAAGATTTTATTGATTTGGTGGATCAGATTTAGAAGTTTTGATGAAACTTTGAATGCTAATTCCGTCCCCAATTTATAACCTGCAAAATTTAGAACCTGCATATTTAAATTCTGTCAAATTTATATTTTTGAATTTTAAAATATGACTCCACATGAAAAATATGATTACGCATATTAAATATATAAATATTATCAATTTTTGCAAAATATGTTTTGAATCTAAAGAAGAGAAACTTCTTTAATATATAGAAATGAATAATTACATAGAGAAATATTTCAAAACAACTCTCAAAAATATATAAAAATATGTTCTTTTGAACATCTAACATTACCCAACCTGGATAGTTTTAAGATTGAACCAAGAGGGCCAGGGGGTCCCATTGTTATTATTTGATTCTGACAAACACGTTGTACCATCATATGCTTAGGGTGAAGGAATTCAGTGCCCACCTTGAATTAATTGTTGATCCTTCTGATTTTTTTTTACCAGATTTCATGTATATTCTTTCTTTTATTTTTTTCACATTTTATCATGTATTCAACTATTACCACCTTAGCATACACATTTCTGTATGATAGTGATGGATAATAATGCACAGTTTTTTTGAATTGCATCTTATAAAGTCCCACTTAAGAGTATAAAGTGAATCATTTATTTATATACAATGCAGATCAGAGAGAGCTAGCTGCCAACATTTTTGTATCAGCGAATCAGTTCTTCTGATACATGCAAAATGTATTCTATGTCAATTGGTGGGTAGTGCTGTAAGAGCTTCAGATTCTCTGCAAAGTCGCCACCCAAAAGCTCGCGCTTGACGCACAGTACCATCGCACAGCAGACCCTCAACAGCATCTCCTGCAAACACTCCCGGTCAAATGTAGCACAGTGTGTTTTCATCGTGTCTATATCAATTACATGCATGCATAACATAGGACTTCAACACTGAAATTCTTGAGACCAGAGAGCTTACCTGAATCCCAAGTGGATTACTGAGAAGAGAATCCCATATCCTCATGACGTCGTGGAATTCAAATTCTTGTGTCAGCAGTAAAGTAATCCACCTGAATGCATAGAATTGAGGGTTCACCTGCATATCTCACAATGCCCACTCATTTGTTGCATGTTTTTCAAAGATCAATGTGTTCTGTTTTGTTAGTGACATCGAATGCGAATTATGAAGGCATTTCTAATATACCCACCTTGTTGAAAATCTCAAGATGTCTCCACAAATCTTCGTCGTTAAGTTTTATTAACTGTGAGAAGTGCGAGAGAGTGGCCATGATCCCAACTGAGCTATTGTCCAGATGCTGACAGAAGTGGTCTACTGAATCAGTCAACAACCGAACGAAACAAGCATAGCTATCCGCTTCTGCATGTAACTACAGAGAAATGACGAATAGAGATGTCGAAGTTACATATAATGTTATGAGTTCCAATTGTTAATATCATGTGTAAGTATATACTTCATTTTGTTTTTGTAAAGGCATGTATTTCATTAGACATGTATATATATACTGTAAAAAAATTCAAATGTGTTGAGAGTGCAAAAGTGACTACAGGAATGAGTGTGAACAATGTAAAATTTGATTTTGTAAAGCTTACTGCATTTTTCTCGTCCGAATCCATACTAAATATATAAAACAATGGGGCTAAGACTTCATTCATTCCTTGCACATAACCGATCGCAGGATTTAATTTCGCAAACAGATGGAGGATGCTTCTCATTGCCATCTGCACATCAGATACAAAAAAACCGACCCAATAGTCAAAACTGTCCTATTATACACGAAAACAAATTTCAGAGTTGAAATACCTGATTTTTCTGGCCTACCGACGAGTCCCCAGAGAAGAATTTCATACTAGGATGCGTGCGTTGCACATCACGGTCTATTTGTTCCACTATTTCTGTATCCTGCAAAAAACCATGTGTCTATTTCCATTAGCTAGAGAATAACAAAATTCGTTGAACAGGAAGAATGAATTCACCTCAAAAAATCGGTGCCACACACTAGCCTTGCTGAGGCTCAATGGGTGATCTCCAGTAGAGATTTTGTTTCTCCGAAGGAAGCCAATCACATCATTCACTGATTCAAGTTTGTTTGATGGCGAAGTTTCATATCTTCGTGTAAGTGTTGACTGTATAATGCAGGTGGTATTACTAAAAGATGACAATAAATCTTGCTCTAGAAGACATGTGTGAGGAATGACATACAGGATTTGAGAGTTCTTCTTCTTTTAGTGCAGCATATTTTGATCTGTTGTTAGCCAAATCAGCTTCCCAGGAATCCCTTGCAGCTGGCAGATAACCCAATAGCAGCTGCATGTAAAAAATCTTAGCAAGATCTAATTAACAAGTTGCTATATATGTTAAGAAGTGAAGAAATACGCCGAAAAGCACCTTGAACTAACCAACACCCAGATGAAATTAGTGGTTTTGTTATGCTCCAAGTCAATGAAGTAGCAAAAATGAAATGGACAATTCAGTAACAATTCAGTTTCTTTTGAATATCAATAGTTGTTTTGAATTGTTATAAAAAATTATTCTCATCAAATGGAGGATCCACATCAGAATCAAATAATTACTTCTTCAATGGCATCCTGAATATGTGATTTTGTTGAGAAGAAAAGAAGAATTAAACCTTCCAGGTTGTTGCACGTAAACTGCCTCCATCAGGAAGACCATAATTTGCCATCCATTGCAGCCTATCTAAATCTATGACCTTTTGAGATAGCTGTAAAAAAAAATTGCAGGAATATAAAAGATGAGTATATTCTCATATATCTAACACACTAGGTTGCATCCATTCTTAAGTATGAACTTGATTTATTTATATATTCACTTTTCTAACTAGGAGCAATCGACGCATGTGCACAACAATTAGCCCAGATTACATTGAAAATAATCTTGATTATGAACCCTTATTTGCAATTCTACATACATTTAGGCTTTTTTAAAACCAATTATGGAGGGTTCAAAAATGAATTATGGGAATTCAAAAATAGTTTTTGAAACCTTGGTTTTGGTTGTAGATATTGGTTTTTGTGTGTTGAAAACAAAATAAATTTTGTACAAAAGCGCATTGAAAGTAGCTTTTATGAAGAGAAAAAACTATTTCTGAAAATTGATTCCAAACCGGGCTTAGAGAGTGCGCCAATGGAAGTAAAATTGTCTTCTGTTTTTTCATAAATTAGAAAATGTAGCCCCAACAATCTTTATTCCATGAATTATTTAGAATTGATTTAAATCAATGATAAGACTTAAAAATCATCGATTCGCACCTCGAACTCCAAATTCGACCACTTCCCATCATCAGATTCAATGGATGCAAGCCCTGAAAACTCCTTCGCGATCATCTGAGGAACCCTTTTATCAAGTGTTTTGAAGACAAGCTCTGTGTCATCCCATCCATGGATTTCAATGTCAACCTCTCTCACTATCTGGGGACCAAATCCAACAACCTGTAACATCTCAAGCTCCTCACCTCCATCAGGCCCTGCATCGGAAATCAAAGCAGAGGTTTTAGAGGCTTCGGAACCAAAGAATCCAAGACGGTCCAGGGCGGTTCGTTTCAATGACATCAAGTGGAATTCGATTAGCTGGACTGGTGTAACTGGATTTCTGGTTGTGTGAGTGTGGTTTTTTTTTTTTTTTTTTTTGGGGGGGGGGGGGGGGGGGGGGGGTGGGTGGGTGGGGGGATGGCGGGAGAATGGTAGTTATGAAGAGTTGGGGGCAACTGTATTTTTGAATGGTAGATAGGAGTGGTCAATTTGTGCTAGACATCTAGGCATTGGTTATGGATATGCTAAGTACCTTTTGAAGCATGCATACTTCTTGATTTAGCTTTTGAAATCTATATTTGACTAACGATGTACATTCTTTTATAAAAAATAAAATACATACTTAATTGTATGAATTAAATGCATATATTTTTAAAAGTATATATTGTCATAGTGAAATATGCTACATTAAACGGATTTATATAATGTGTAGTGATGTGATTTTTCCAAAACAGATCTTAAAAAAAGATTGAGTGAATCAACACCCTTTGGGTTGGGTGGGTGTTCTCTTACATAGAGTTTCATTTACAACCCTACGTGTAATTTCACATATTTGTAACGAAATATATATCTTATAAAACAAAGCATTTGTTTTTTTTTATAAGTTCATAAAATTCATTAGAATATATTTAGTTTGTTACATGAAATATACACCTAAAAAAATTAAATCATGTGAGGATTATGCATGGGGTAGCATTCATAATTGTCCCTGACTTTTTCCTTCCAGAGTCTTTCATGTAGTCTTCACCTTCTGCTAACAATACATATACATTAGTGTGCTATGTGTATTAGGGTATGAAAATACAGAAATGTGTGCATTCAATTGCTCGACAGGCTCATGAAGGATCAAGGGTAAATTGATATTGGAGATTTGGCACTGAATTATGGATATATATGGGCATCAAGAACTTTGCATTGAACTTTGGTCATGTTTGTTGCAGTTTAAATTTGCAGATTATAGATTATAACTTATAAATTATAGATTATATATCACTTTTCTAACAATTTGTAAACATGTTTGTTGTAACTATTTAAAAGTAATAAATAAGTATTAGTGGATGTTTGTTTAAAACAACTTTTTAAGTATTAGTCTATGTAAAACAGTTTTTTATTGTACAATTGTCAAAACTACTTCTAAATTGTAGAAGTAAAAAATTGATTTACGTTTGACAAAATAAATTGATTTACATATAAATTTTTTTATAAATATTTAAAAAAATCAAATTAAGATAAATAATATTTCAAAATAACTACAATATTTTTCAAATATTAAATTATAGAATTTTAATAAATTAAGTAACAAATGGAATTATAAAAACAATTTGATAATGTATTTTTTGTAATAGTAAAAAAATTGAGAAGATAAAAGGTAGTTTAGTAATTTTTAGTGTAATAGTTAAAAAAGTAGATACACATTATTAGTAAAAAAATTAAGAGAACAAATGTCCAAAAAGAAAAAAACTAATGCATTTTATAGCTATAATTTAAAAAACATCATTTTCTCAATTTAGAGATTGCGACTTTTTAAAGCTTTGTTTAACTTAAATAAGTTTCAATAAGTTTAAAAAAAACATGCAACAATTGCTTATTTTAAGCTAAAAGTTGTAATATGTAACTTATAAGTTTAAACAAGCATGTACTTTGTATATCTGTTTTGGAAGACCAAACTAGAATTAACAATAACAGGTGCTTGAATGATGAATAAGATGGAAGTATAGTAAAGATTAAATAACAGAAAATATCATAGAGGACTTGAATGATGAGTGGCTGATGTTGTTTATCACATGGTGGTAATATGGTTGATCAATGAATAAACCACATTAACAATATATATCTTCCATATTCAATCTACTGTCTCAGCTCGACCGTAAGGTCAGCCACGGGGAGTCCCTCCGATATCAAAAAAAAAAAAAAAAAAAAAAATCTACTGTCTCATTCATTCCCACTTAACGCCCACGGTAGCTGGAAAACTCAAGCCAACTAACCCGAGAAAGGATTCCACATTTCTATATTAATAAAGGGTTGTTTTTCTCATGTTGAAGTAGTACTTTACATCAAGTAATATGAGCATCCTGAAATGATATATTTTGTTCCCACTTGATCACTCAAGTTTCTGAAAAGCAGAAACAAAGGAGTGAAAACTACCTGCCCCAGCTTGGAAGATCACAATTTAGGATAGAATTAGCAACTAATCAGTTTGTGACATGATATTTCTTTCTAGTGCAATAGGGGACAGTCCCGCGTGCAGCCTCACATTTAATCTTCACATGTTTTGATTCTTATAGTGGTATATATTTCACGTAATAAAACATATATTTTCATAAATATGAGTTCCATGAACCCACTCATAGAAAAAATAAAAAATTGTATGTTTCATTTAACGATATATATATGTCATTGGATATATATGAAACTTGCATGCGTAGACTTTATATAACAACACCTTCCTTAATTCCTATAATGATCTTATGTGTGTTTAAGTGTTTCGTTTTAATTTTTTATTAAATTTTATCCTATCAACAAGAGCAAATATCAAATATCGAAACAAGTAACCTTCAATGAAGAGGGATACTTTTACTAACCCCAGAGAAGTGATTTTTGATAAGTAGCAAAAATTGTGCCTCTGAACCACATTAATCTTTCCTCACTGTAAAGACAAAGCTTCTCCCTCCCCCCAACCACCTCTCCCCCACACCTTCCAGTGTTTATCTTCCTCAACCATCCCTCATCTCAGCATTTATAGTTTCATATATGTAAAGACTCTCTCTCTCTCCATGCACCTGGGCTTACAATGTGTTCTTTATGTTCTTGTGGGGGTGTGTTAGAGAGAGAGAGAGAGGGTGTGTGTGTGTTGCCATTCATGTATTTCCTCCCCCCAACAAAAGAAGTGATATTTTGGCATTCTTTTCATACATTACAAAAGGGAATATTGTCCGAGGTATATCTCCAAGTGAAGGACCAGTTTTCTCACTCTACTAGTAAATCAAGGTGTCATACTGTTCACATTCTCAAATAATATTTCATTAGAGGAAAAATTTTGAGAATGACCAAGACTTTATATTTAACACTGTTGCCTAAATTTATGACTGACCCACTAAAAGAAAAGAACAGTACACACTACAGATCAGCAACGACCTGCACAGTTAATAATCCATTACATGTAAATCAAATGCCTCCACCTCATGAAATTTAACACTCCCTTTTTGTTCCTCTCCTACCCTGTCTGTACAAAAAATGTCAAAAATGCAGCAGTACTGCTATTAATCTAGCTACGTTGAAAAATAAGTCCGCTTTCGTGGCTCGGCAAAATATTTTTTGCGTCCACGAAAAGTAATAAAAGAACTTCTCACTATTTAGATTATACTCTCTTTGGGAGTTATAGACCTTACTCTTCCTCTCAAAATCTTAAGACTATCCTTTCAAAGGATGAGAAATCAGAACTCACAGAAGAGTATAAATCATGTATACACATGAAAATATGCATACAAAAAAAAAATGAATATCATGTTTTCATTCATAGTAACAATCAATATTTCAACTCTTCTGTCGCATTTCATCTATAATATCTAGAAACCAGAATACAAGACATAAATCCAGCGTATTTTCATCTTAATATCTTCTATGCATTTGCATTTTAAACTATTGGTAGTCCACAAGCGTAGGTGATGATTTTTAATACACCACACACTTCATAAATATTGGTGACGCAACAATCTCTTCGTCATCATCACATAGTACTACTACTTCTACTATGTTTAATTTTTTTCTTACAGTTCACCGACATCTTCTGATCATCCATTTCTCATACATTCTCACCCTTTTAAATCCTCCTCACATTTCACACCTCTGAAACACCCAGTACTTGCTAAGGCTTCACTTGAAACCAAGTCCAGAGAATTCAATACTGTGGTCATTCCAAACAAAAAACAAAAACATGGTACAAACAAAGAAATTCAGAGGAGTCAGGCAGAGGCACTGGGGCTCCTGGGTCTCCGAGATTCGCCACCCATTATTGTAAGTTCACTCTACTCATCAAATTCTGTCTTCTTTCAGAACTAGTACTAATGCTGCCATTGTTGTTGAACCATAGGAAGAGAAGGGTCTGGTTGGGCACGTTCGAGACGGCCGAAGAGGCTGCCCGAGCATACGATGAGGCCGCGATCCTCATGAGCGGCCGCAACGCCAAGACCAACTTCCCCTTGAAGTCTCCGACCGGAGAGGGTTCGAGTTCGAATTCAAATTCGAATTTCAATCCATCCCCAACTGCGCTTTCTGCGGTGCTATCAGCGAAGCTTAAGAGGTGTTGCAAGACACCCTCTCCTTCACTCACATGTCTGAGGCTCGACATCGAGAAGTCCCACATCGGAGTTTGGCAGAAACGTGCGGGGTCGCGATCAGAGGCCAATTGGGTCATGACAGCTGAGCTTAACAAGGCCTCCCCTGCTTTAGAGACCGCTCACTCTGGTGGGAGTTCTTCAGCTCCGGAGCCGGAGGTGGAAGAGGAGGAGAAGATAGCATTGCAGATGATAGAGGAGCTGCTGAACAGGAACTGCCCAACACCACCAATACCTTCATATGGAGAAGCAGAGGGGGAGAGCATCCTTATGTTGTAGTAGTAGCAGTTATGGTAGTAACAGTTGTCCTTATCAAGTGCTTCATTTGGTCTGATTAGGCGACTGTTTGTGGGTGTGGTTTACATATCAATGTCTGTCTTTTATAAGAGTTCTTTATATATATTATGTGATGATACTTGTGTGTGTGTGAGAGAGAGAGAGAGAGAGAGATGAAGATTATAGTCATATCAAACATATGTATAGTTTTCTCACTTTTAATTATCGTGTGATAAAGATATATGTAAACATGGGATTGAAAGACTTTAATAAGATTCTCTTTTATGTGTCATGTTCATTTTTGAATTTTGTTTTCTGATTGCAACATGATTTGCTTTGGACATGGGAGCTTCACATGAATTGAAAGGGATTTTATTTGGGGAGGATATGTTTTAAGGTTCTGATTGTTCCACTTTTGGAGGGTTGTTTGACAAGATTGTGACATTTTGTGATCCTATAAAAAAGACACACATGTAATCATGTTTTCATGATTATGTTTACATTTGGAAAGTATTGTGTTAATGTTGATGAATTTTTTTGTTAATCATCACTCACACACATTGTCTTTTCTCTTAAGCTTAGAAGATCAAGTCCACTGGCTTTCCTATTAATCTCATTAATTTCCAGATTGGATATGCTTAACCATTTTGAGAATCAACTGAACATAGTTCTGAATTTTTGGTATTGACACTAGTCTAAATTTTTTTAAATCTTGTTTTGCTATTGGAATTGAATAGTAGAATATAAAGGGGAAAAAACATAATAGCTAACTAGTCTATATCATGGACGACGACAAAACACGTAATCAATTGCATAATTAGAAAATTTTGTGTGATAACAAATCAGATAACGGAATGAAAACGATGTTTCAGAAATGAATGGAAGAAGGAATATTTGCATCCAAATCACTTTCAAAATTAATCGCATTCGTAGATGTCATAAACTATGGTGTATTATGTAGAAGTAAGAACATGCCATTTTCAAATTTGTTAAGTTAGCAAATGCAAGCTGGTGTGGAAAACAAGATTAACTTATTAAACTACTTTTGAAATCAGATTTCCAGGTAGATTCCTAAAAAATATTTTTTTCCATTGTTTACAACTAAAAGCTATTTTTTGTTGGGAGCAGTTCAAGCGTAAAAAACATCATGGGTTAAATATGATTCCTGCAAAAACAAAATCATCAAATCGTGTTTTAAAATACCTAAATTAAATTGCAGTCAACACAATCAACCCATTTGATCCATTGAAAATCAAGGAGCTGGAAAAAGGTTAAACAATATTCATGTCTGACTTTGTATTCAAATGTTTCCACAGTTAAATGTAATTGAGTGTTGATGGCCTCAAAACATCAATGGATCTACCCACTTTCACTAAACATTGTTCATTGCATAGAGAGACTGGATCAGCTATAAAACACTAGTCACAAAAGTATTAATTGGAAAGAAACAGTACTGTATGTGTGTGCGTGTGTGAGAGGAGTAGACATGAAGTTGGTTGATCATAAATGATCCATGTTATTTAGAAAAATCAAAACACGTGCGACACAATTAATCTAAAAACACCTAAATCCACACTTGGGAGTACTAAAGGGCCTAATGTCAGTCGGCTGGCAATTATCTGAAGTTGTTAGGTGAGGTGAAAAACTTTGGCAAGACAAAAAAAAAAAAATGCAAGTGAGGTCACATGAGCCATAAAGAAGGACAGGTTGCCAGTGATGTTGATATTTTCTTCATTTCTTCATGTTGTGGTCCTTCCTTAAGATCTATACATTTTAAGGGAAAGGATGATGACTTACAACTACGACGAATGCGTTGTACAACTCTGGAGGAACAGTGACCTAACGTTGTGATGATCTTCTGTTTGTTAGGTGAGAAGAGTCTGTGATGTAATGAGAATGTGTTCTGCTACAATGGGGTAATTTAGCATATCTTGATTATATAATAGATGGGACAGGCTGTTTTGTGAGTGTCAGTATATGGTTTTCAGTATATTTGGAACTGAAGTTGTAATTTTTGTTGTCTGTTATGGACAAGTTAGTGAGCAAATGAAGATTAAACATCTAGTGATTTGAAGACTGAAGTCTGAAACTATTTTTCGAGTTTCGATCTGTTTATGTACAGATGAACAATAGAAGATGGTGGTTATGCACTGAGTGAGACATCATTCAGTCAATAAAAGTAACGCAACATGAAATGATATAATTAAGGATCAGACTAATGTAAAAGAGAAGAAACACTTGAAATGTTATTGATAAAAGATGATTTAGCATTAGGCTATAAGTCTTTTACATTATAACTCAACTAGGTTAATTAAGATGAACACAAAAAATTACTAAAGAGGTTCATTAAGAAAGGAAATTGAAATTCTATGAATTACCAAAAATAGTTAATTTGCTAATATGAAAATCTAAAAGAAAGAATTTGCCTAAATTTGTTCCAGAAGATCCCACAAATTTCTCAGCTCACCAAATTCCTTGTGATTTTGTGATATTTATACTATCTTTTGGTGGTGCAATTGCTACATAAACAAATCGATCATTTGTTCTACATCAGAAAATCTCAATTAATATATAGCTAGAAAGAAAGCTCATTTGGAATATTAGCAAGTCATATTATCCTAAGAAGTTCAGAGATTATACTGTGGAGAATGATCTTGTGAAATCAGTGATACCATCTCAAATTTGAGTGGTCACGTATTCAGTATAATATTACATTAGATTTTGACTTACAAAGGATCTCGATATATCTAATCTTTTTCAACAGCTTTTATAGATTTATATTTGATTGCTTCGATTCTCTTTCTCAATGAGTTAGCTTAACAATGTTGAAGTTGTTATCTTGACTTTATCTAACACAAACAACAGTAACTATTGCAAGAGCATGCTATTTTCTCAAACTTGCAAAAATGTCCAAATTAATATTAGTGTGTGAAATCTAAAACTATTTAATTCTAATTGTAATAATTAAATAAGTTCTGAGATGACTAATTATATAAAAACTAGCAGTCCAAATTTGTTCAAGTACATTTTACAACAAAGACCCTAATTTGCTAACAAAAGAACACAATCAATAACAAAAACACCAAATTTTACAAGAAAACTTGAAACTTTACATGTTTCCAAATGATGAACGAACCAATTTCATGGTAAAGCATCCAACTTGAACAACTTGATTAAAAATATGTAATTTCATAAAAGATTTGATGTTTATTTTGAGATGGTACAAAGTGAAAAAGTTAAAAAGCAGAGGATGTCAACATGCACCACATATTATGTTCGTGTGATATTCGGCGTTCTCTGGGCCGTCGATGTGTCGATGAGTGTCGTTTGAATGGTGTAGATCGATGAAGATGGGTGAACTTTGATTTATTCCTTCTTTTTTTTTTTTTATAACTTAGGACGTCCCGCAACAGCCCATATTCCAGTGATATATTCTACTGGCAAGTATAGTGTTATGAATTTTTTTATTATATGTATCCATTTATTTAGATATATTTTATTTTCATAATAATTGTTGGAAAGATTGGAGAACTTGAATGAAGTTGAAACACCTGTTATACAAAAGAAACTGAAAATACAAAGGTTACTTCAATGCGCGTTACAATGTCGCTTTCCTTGAGACGTTATTTTCCTCCACCAAATAGAGTGATGCACCGAGGTTCCAAAATACGCCTCCAGGATACAATGAAGTAATACCGTCTGCCTGCAGTGTGCACTGACGAAAGCAGATCGAATATCTTCGAAATGTTGCAAATCTGCCAAGAAGACAACATACTATTCTATAGAACAACAGTATACTGCAAGTATTTGATGCAAGGAAAACCTTGACTTGAAAGCAAGAAATTTGTGACGAAGGTTGTTGGATTGAAAGAACAAGGGAAAGAAAAGAGATTGTTTATCTTCTTCTTCCTACACCCTTATCTTCCCAGAAGTTTGTTGATGCCAAAAGGATTCAGAATCCACCCCTGTTTATAGTTCTATAAGCACCCTTTGGTAGCACTCATTAAATGGTATAACTACCATTTAGTTACTCACTCAAGAGATGCACAAACTACCCATTAAATGGTATAACTACCATTTAGTTACTCACTCAAGAGGTGCACAAACTAATAGTGTCTCTTGTTACACATGCATCAATTAAGTGTTCTAGCTACCACATTATTTTGAAAATATTCCAACAATCCTCCACCATTTTAATGAATGAGGTTTTGAAAAATTCCTTGTACAGACTTAAAATCTTATGCATAAATAAAGGTGTCTTTTGGACTTGAAACTTCACTTAGTGACAATATATCAAAGTTAGTCAAGGTGACATGGTAGGCAAGCTTTGAACCAACGACCTTATTCAACTAACCGGACATTTATCACACATAAAGTTTCTATTTCTCTGATATTCACAACGTTGACACGTAGATTGGCCTTGTGTCTTATATCCTGTTTTTCATGAATGCTCTAGTAACTAGCCAAGTTACATAGGAAGCGGCACTACTTCCAACACTCATATAGGTAGACTTATCAAAAATGTTCATGTGACTAAACATTTCAACAAAAATATGTTACAAGTCTATTAAAAGCATAGTAGCTTATCCTTAACACATCACAGGTCCCAAGCACTTTACCTTTGGGACACATCATAATTTTAGTGCTTGCAATCATTACATATGATGTACTTTACTCATTGAACCCAAGATCTTGATGTTTCAAGTGTTGAGTTGAGTTTCCATCATTGATGATCATTAGATGTTGGCTTCAGTCTCATCCCCTTTGACGTTTTCCATACTAAATCCCTTGCAAGGCCTTTCATCAAAGGGTCCGCTAGGTGACATGACCTAACGAAGTCAATTGTAATTACTCCATCACTGAGTAATTGTCTCACATAGCTATGTCTTAAGCCAATATGCCTAGACTTGCCATTATATATTTGGCTGTATGCCCTAGATAGAGTTAACTCACTATCACAATGTATAGATACTAGAGGCATTGGTTTGGGCCAAATAGGAATTTCAATCAATAAGTTCCTCAACCATACAGCTTCCTTGGTGCATGAAGCCAAAGCAATAAATTCTGCAGCCATGGTAGAGTTTGCTATACATGTTTGCTTTTTAGAGCCCCAAGAAATTGCTCCTCCACCAAGATTAAAAATCCATCCACTAGTGGATGAGTGATCATCTCTATCAGTGATCCAACTGGCATCTATAAACCCTTCCAAAACTGAAGGATAACCAGTATAATGAATACCATAATCCAAAGTATGTTTTAAATACTTGAGAATTCTATACACTGCTTGCCAATGTATCTTACTAGGATTTCTGGTATACCTGCTTAGCCTCTCAATAGCATAAGCAATATCAGGCCTAGTACAAGTCATTGCATACATAAGACACCCAATAACATGAGCATATTCCAATTGAGATACTGCTCTTCCAGTGTTAGGGTACAATCCTATGTTAGAATCAAAAGGTGTAGACACAGGCTTACATTCAGAGTGATTAAATTTCTTTAATATGTGATTGGGTAAGTACTAAGCCATTATTTTTTCTAATAATTTTGATACCCAATATTACATCAGCAAGCCCCAAGTCTTTCATATCAAAATTAGATGACAATAATGTTTTAGTGACATTAATATTATCACTATCAGTGCCAAAGATCAACATGTCATCTATATATAGACAAAATATCACACCTTTATTTCCTTTAAATCTGCTATACACACATTTATCAGAATCATGAATTCGAAAACCATTAGAAACAATTACTTTATCAAACTTTTCGTGACACTGTTTTGGAGCTTGTTTCAAACCATACAAAGACTTAACTAGTTTACAAACCTTATGTTCATGTCCTGGCATAACAAACCCTTCCAGTTGCTCCATATAAATCTCTTAATTCAACTCTCCATTAAGAAAAACTGTTTTTACATCCATTTGATGTATTTCAAGATGATAAATTGATGTCAAAGCAACTAAGGTTCGAATAGTAGCAGTTCTAGCAACGGGAGTATATGTATCAAAATAATCTAGGCCTTCTTTTTGAGTAAAGCCCTTTGCTACTAATCTTGCTTTGAATTTTTCAACTGTTCCATCAATTTTCATCTTTTTGAAGATCCACTTACATCCAATGGGTTTAGAGCCAGGTGAAAGATCAACTAGTTTCCATGTCTTATTTTCCACAATGGACTCCATCTCATCATTAATTGCTTCTTTCCAGAAAGAAGCATCTTGAGACTTCATCGCCTCTTCAAAAGTAAGAGGGCCAGTCTCAATCTCAAGTGAAACCATGGTTTGTTTAATATGTGCATCCCTAGTACCTTCTACTAGGTACACAACAAAGTCTGGTCCAAATGACTTTTCAGACCTTATTCTTTTACTCCTTCTGAGTTCAGGGGTTTCATTCATGGCACTTCGTTTTTGAATTGTTTCTAAAGGCTTTCCTGAGTCAAATATTTTGGTATAGTGGAGAATCTATTCTCATAGAATATTGCATCTCTTGACTCCACTATAGTATTGACTTCAATAGAGCTATTTGGTTCTGTTACAAGAAACTTGTAACACTTGCTATGCTCAACATAACCCAAATTAAAAAAATGCATTCAATACCCTTTTCACCTAATTTCTTAATTTTAGGCTCAGGTAATCTCACAATAGCTCTACAACCCCAAACTTTCAAATATGATAAGTTTGGTTTTCTCTTTTTCCATAGTTCATATGGAGCAGTTTTCATCCTTTTATTGGGTACTCTATTCAAAATATGACATGCAGTCAATAGAGCTTCACCCCAAAACCCCTTACTAAGACCAGGATTACACATCATAGCATTTATCATTTCAGTGAATGTCCTATTTTTTCTTTCTGCTACTCTATTTTGTTGTGGTGTATATGCAGTAGATGTTTCATGCACAATACCAACAGATTCACAAAATTCAGGAAACTGATATTCACCCCCTCTATCACTTCTAAGGCATTTAATTTTTGCGTCACACATGTTTTCAACTTCTATTTTAAAAATTTTAAATTTATCCAAAACTTCGTCTTTAGAGTGCAACAAATACACATAACAATACTTTGAAAAATCATCTATAAAAGTGACAAAATATTTTTTACCTCCTCTAGTAGGTACTATGCATGTCACATACATCACTGTATATAAGTTGCAAAAGAGAAGATGTTATTTCAATTTTTGGAAAAGGAGTTCTTGTTATTTTTGTTTGAGCACAAACTTTACACTTATCATACATGTCATGATTACATTTAGGAATTAAATCTAAATTAGACATGTCATTTAAACGTTTATTATTCACATGCCCCAAACGATTATGCCATAAAGACAATGAATCAATCATGTAAGCAGAAGAAATATTTATTTTATTAATGTTGAGTTTGAACATACCCTCGTACATGTAGCCTTTCCCTACAAAGACCCCACCCTTAGATAATACAAATTTATTAGACTCAAATACAAGTTTAAATCCATACTTATTAAGTAGGCTTACCTGATACAAGATTCTTTCTAACTTTTGGAACATGACACACATCATTAAGAGTGAGAGTCTTCCCAGAAGTAAACTCGATTTGCACCTTGCCTTTTCCTTTGACGATCGCAGTGGATGAATTCCCCATGTAAAGGACATTTCCATCACCCATTGGTTCATAGGTTTTGAAAAGGCTTCGATCGTTGCACGCATGTTTGGTGGCTCCTGAATCGATCCACCATGCATCATCATCTTCAAGAATATTAATCTCGGATATCATGGCCAAAAAATTTGAAGTAGATTCTTCCTTTTGTTTCTTTAAGAGACGACATTCTCTCTTATAATGGCCAGGTTTTCCACAATGGTGACACGAGCCCTTCTTTTTCTTAGAATCTTGCTTCTTCTTGGAGTCAAACTTTCTCCTTTTGTTGTCTTTGTCTTTGGGGTGACTTTTGGTCTCTTTCCCTTCACCACATTCACTTTAGAGGACACAATGGCCTGTTCATCAAGACTATTAAGTCTGTATTCTTCTTCAATGCGAAGATGTTGGCCCAACTCATCAAGAGTAATGTCCTCTTTCTTGTGTTTAAGACTTCTCTTGTAGTCTTTCCAGGAGGTATGGAGTTTATCAATAATAGAGGATACAACAATAGACTCATCCATATGCATGCCATGTTGATTAAATTGGTTTGGAATATGTAGAATTTCATGAAATTGTTCTACCACACGCCTATTCTCAACCATTTTGTAACTAAAAAATTTAGAAGCCAGAAATTTCTTACTTGTTGCAGCCTCCACCAAATATTTGGCTTCTAGAGAATCCCATATTTCTTTGCTTGAACCTTTGTTATGGTATTGATCGAAGAGAGCATCAGACAAGTCTCGTCCTCATGTTCTTGTGGCTTTGGTGTAGTAAGAACATAAACCACGTTCAGACTTGCCAATAGAAAATGTAATTTCTTTTGCCAACGTAAGAAATTGCCTCCATCAAAGCGCTCCAACTTGACGAAATCAATGGTGAATTGTCATAGAAAAGACATGGGTCCCATTGATGAAAATAACGTCTTAAGATTGTTGGAAAGATTGGAGAACTTGAATGAAGTTGGAACACCTGTTATACAAAAGAAACTGAAAATACAAAGGTTGCTTCAAGGCGCGTTACAATGTCGCTTTCCTTAAGACGTTATTTTCCTCCACCAAATAGAGTGATGAACTGAGGTTCCAAAATACGCCTCTAGGATACAATGAAGCAATACCATCTGCCTGCGGTGTGCACTGACAAAAGCAGACCGAATATCTTCGAAATGTTGTAAGTCTGCCAAGAAGACAATATACTGTTCTGCAGAACAACAGTATACTGCAAGTATTTGATGCAGGAAAACCTTGACTTGAAAGCAAGATATTTGTGACGAAGATTGTTGTATTGAAAGGCAAGGGAAAGAAAAGAGATTTTTTATCTTCTTCTTCCTACACCCTTATCTTCCCAGAAGTTTGTTGATGCCATAAGGATTCAGAATCCACCCCTGTTTATAGTAGCACTCATTAAATGGTATAACTACCATTTAGTTACTCACTCAAGAGATGCACAAACTACCCATTAAATGGTATAACTACCATTTAGTTACTCTCTCAGGAGGTGCACAAACTAATAGTGTCTCTTGTTACACTTGCATCAATTAAGTGGTCTAGCTACCATATTATTTTGAAAATATTCCAACAATAATATGTATTTTTTAAACTATTATATGTAAATAAAATTGAGAAAATTAATTAGAAGTCCTTCCAGTCACTCCCTCATTATTTTTAGACCATTAAACTTTTATTTTACTTTTTTTAGATCCTAAAACCCAAAATGTATTATTTTGAGTCCATTGGATGAATTGCCGTTACGTATACCACTTGAAATGTCAACTTTACCCTTCCCACTTAATGTCCCTTCCTCTCTCTCCTTCAAATTTCCCTCTAAATCCCTTCTTCCTCTCTCACTAATACCCTTCTTTTTCTCCACCAAAACCCTAAAAAAATCATCATGAAACTCTCTGATTGCCCTCCCTCCATCGATGAAACTATCGGCGGCGACATCCACAAACCGAGAAACCCTCAACAATCCAATAGAGGGCGATTGTCCCAATCCTTCATGGCTGCAACGTCATCACCCAGGCTCAGCCCGACACCTCCTCTAGAGAGTACGTCAAACTCATCCCTTTCATCACCTGATGGAAATAAATGTTATATATATTTTAGAATATCTGCTGATATAGATAGATTTGCAATCCGAGTACTTTGTTAATCTATCCTAGTACACCGTTTTCATGTATATGTATATGAATTTATTTAATCCGGACAAGTTTTGAATTTTTTTTAAAAAGATATATATTTTGTTGGAGAAGATGACCGAGACTTCAATGGAACACTTCAAGTCACGTTACAACGTAACTCCTTAAGACAATATTTGCCCCCAATATAATGTGCATAGAGTAGTGCAAATTTGTTTGTAGATAACTCGAAGTAATTTTCACTAGCGTTTGCACTGATGATGGTGAATAGAATACTGAAGGGACCCAAAGGAACTAGAACCCCAGTATCAAGTTCTTGAGAAACTCAATACTGGAACAGAGTTTTAAAAAGAAATAGAAAGTCTTATATGATTTTGAAGTAGTTTTAATGGGTGGAATCCATGTCTATTAATAAACATTGGAACACTCTTTCAAGGCATCCCATGAATAGGGGTGGTAAACGAGCCGAATGAGCCGAGCTTTGACATATTCAGGCTTGGCTCGTTTAGTATCAGGCATGGCTTGGGACCGAACTTAATTTCGAGTTCAAGATCGGCTTAAGCTTGACTCGTTTGGCTCGTGAAAAGCTTCATTGAAGTTTGGTCCAGCTCATTTGTTAAACGGGCCAAGTCAAAGCTCGAACTAAGACTCGACTCAGGCTCATTTAACTAAAAAAAAACTTGTTTAACATTTGAAAAGTCATCTTTCACAAATTACAACACCTTATACCTATGAAAATGACATAAGCTCGAGATTGGACTCGGCTTGAGTTTTTTGTTTTCCCCTTTTATGTTAAGTACAAGCTCGAGCTCAGCTGGGGCTTGGCTTACTTATAAATCGAGCTTTAAAAAGTGTTCAAGCTCGACTCATTTGTCTAATCGAACGAGCCAACGAGCATTAATCGAGTCGAGCCTGAGATGAGGCCGAGCTACATGGCTCGTTTGCCACCCCTACCCATGAGACACAATTGACTCCAATCTGGATTGTTGGATCTTCAGTAACAAGATCGACGTTCTAGATCGATCAACATCAGATGCATCCTTTCTAATGGCACTTGATCAATTCAACAATGCACATTGTATTTGAAGTCCCACCATTGGGACGGTCCAGATTACATCTAATGAAAAGGATCTCCTAGCAACAATGCCAAATGCGCCTACAAAGTGCCGCATTGCACCCATCGTGCATGCACGTGTGCGCATGCGTTGACAGTACTTAAGCACAATGTGCAATAACACCTTACCATTTATAAAGCAAACATTATTTTATACACACTTCACTTTATATTGTGTACAATGTTTTTCTCTTTAACATATGTGGGACTAAAACCCAACACACAAAGATACAAACATAAGACTCTAATTTACAAAACACATAAAATTATATTTTGAAAAATCACTAACATATTTATGTAGAAGTACATGCGTCTGTGAAATATATATTTGAATGAATTTTTTTAAAGTTGAAGGTAACAAAATTTGAATCATATTAAGCCAAAGCCAATGCCCAAAAGCATAAAAGAGCATAAAACCCATCTCAATAGAGGAGGAATCTATCTAGGCCATCAGAACCAACAAACAGAGATACCCCAGTTACAAATTCTCTCCCTGTCCCATATAAAATTGATGTTTGTATTTCTACAATTTTTTATAAATAAGTATATACTAGCTATTCGGAAAATCATACACATAGTCAGGACTGCATGATAAAAATCCCTCTGAATCACAACATTTATAAAAAGATCATGGCTTCAAGTTTCAACATGCTCCTTAAAAAAAAGAGGATATATAGTTACCTCTCGAGTAATCATCTTTTCTAATCGGGTCATTCAGTCTTTTTTTTCTCTCTTTTCTTACCCCCATTCACACATTGCCTTTTTTCTACTCAATAATAAAATAAAAATGCCTAATTTTCTTTCAAAAAAACTTTAAAACTACTTATTAGCAACATGGCATTGTATAAACAACTACATGAGAGTGGGCACACCCAGTGGACTTCGATTATCTAGAAGAATCACATTCGAGACCCATTTTGGCATCACTTCCTCTCAAACGATTTTCAAACTTGTGTTATGTGTAATACATCATATTTGATTGGTTACAGGAGAGACCATTAAGTTTGTCCAATGTCACTTTTAGAGATCCATCCCTCCCATAGTAACACCTGCAAATTTTTACTATTTATATATTGATTTAAATATATAAATAGGGCTATTATATGAATCAAGTTCTCCTAATGTGCATATAGGTTGGCCCATAGAAGTAGGGCCCATATAGGTTCAATTTCATTTATAATTTTTAAAATTATTAAATGGAGTTGAAATATTTATTATATAATTTTTTGGATATCATAATGGTCTCAAGAACCATTGTGTGTGATTGTGTAAAATTTAGAGCTGGAGAAGTTAGGTTTTGAGGCCTTTTGGAAAGGAGCATACGGTAATGGATCTTATTGTGAATAGTAAAAGTTTGGTATTTTTTTTTATGTAGAAATATCCCTCTAAGACCCCTGGATAAGTATGATATGACTCACTTGAAAATAAAGTGTTGGCTTGGGTTTTTTTCAAAACTTCATCCCATATCCCACGAAAATTTTGTTACAGATTTAGGGACAATTTAGGGTACCGATTAATACCACCTTTTAACCTCAATCATCCTTCATATTTTGTCAACCTAACAAAAAAAAAATAGACGCCGCCGTGAGGAGAGGGTTCTTCATCCATCATAGGTATTCCTTAATCCTTTCTTTGAATTTCTTTGTTTGAGTCTATTAGATTGGGGCCATAGATCTCTTGTTTCATGAATAACAGGAGGTAGAAATAGATTGAGAGAGAGAGATGGAGAGGTGCCTGAGTGTCTTCGGAGAGATTACCGACGCTGGGTGTAGGAAATAAAGGGTCGGGTGTAAATGTTGGTGAGAGGAATAGATGGGTTGATGATTTTAATTAAAGATTTCACGGATTTGCACCTAATACAACTTGGTTAATGGCAGGATATGTTAATTGAATTTGTCAGATTCATGTGTGTGTTGTTTGGAAAGGTAACGGGTCAAGATGATGAAGGCCCAGCCCATTTGATTGTTTATATTTTGGAAAATGTTACGCCCAGGTCGGTTTCCAGCCTAAAATCTAGTCTCCACGTCTGCTGAGCACTTTTTGGGTGGGTGACGTGGCCGCCACGTAGACGGGACTCAACTCGTAAAACAAAATTTAGTTTGGTGGGAAATTTTGGGGTTGGTTTCGAAATTCAAAATTTAAAATATAAGTGATTTGATGGTTGCTTTTTTAGGATGTGATGGCAGCTGACACAATTATCGAGTGCTTTATTTTATCGATTCATGTATTTACGTCAGGTCTGATATGCTGGACTTATCAGCGCATATGCGTCGATAACTTTTCACGAAAATCGAGGCTCTCACTTTCTGTCACAGAAATCTCTCACACCTCTCACTCATCCTCACTTTTTCTCACAAAATATATCTCTCTCCCTCCCACCCTGTAAACTCTTCGTCTCCCTCAACTTCTCTCTCTCTCTCTCTCCGTCTTCCTGAATCTCTCTCTTATTCGTTTGTTGGTGTCCGTTGGCACAGTCACACAGAAATCTCTCACACCTCTCACTCATCCTCACTTTTTCTCACAAAATCTCTCTCTCTCCCTCCCACCCTATAAACTCTTCGTCTCCCTCAACCTCTCTCTCTCTCTCTCTCTCTCTCTCTCTCTCCATCTTCCTGAATCTCTCTCTTATTCGTTTGTTGGTGTTCGTTGGCACAGTCACCTGAGTCAAGCATGACATCCTTCTCTTCCACTCAAGTGTTGTGGGTTGTTTCCGACGATGGCGTCGCCTCTACCGGCTACTTTTTTTATTTTTGTAATTTTTAGATCGATAAAAAAAATCATCATGCTAGGTTTATTTAGTTAGGAATTTTGTTTTCACCTCTTTTTTTTTCAGTTAAGAATTTTTAAATATAAAAATAAACACCATGTTTTTTTTGCCTCTACCACTCTTTTATTTAGTTAAAAAATTTTAATTCTGAAAAAAATCACCATGTATTTTCGCATTCAACGCTCTTTAGTTCAGTTATGAATTTTTAATTTAGAAAAAAAATCAGCATGCTAAGGTTATTTAATGTTATTTTGTTCATAACATGCATATTTTTTGCTTCTCTAGAAGTACGTGTGTTTCATTTTTTTCGTATTATTGTTATGTGCTACAGTGGGAGCATATGCTTCTGGTTCTGCGCATATGCTCTGTTGAAAGAGCATATGCAATCATTATTTTTTTACAATATTGTTAGGCTTATGTCCATAGCATATACTTCTTTGGAAGAGCATATGTTGTTTTAATGTTTAATTTGAGTTGCACACATATATAGATTGATTTAATATTTGTAGTCATTATATTTTTGGAGTCTCACTATACCTTTTATTACATATATCTCTGTTGAAAAGACGAATATACCTCGTTAGCTGTGCAGCGTTGAAAATTGATATCATGAAGTCCGTGAAAAGATCACACAAAAACTTGGAGGGGGGCGGTGGAATAGAGGCCTGTGAGGGAAAATGATACTTCATTGATTGCGCCATCGCTTTAAATGTGTGTGTATAATTCAATTTTTGCCTCTACTTTCATTATTTGGAATGTAAGAATTGTAATGAGATATATAAATGGTTTACTAAAGCACATATCTTATTATAAATTTTCATATGATTGTCTTGTTTAGGCATTTAGAATGGTATGAGATCCTTAAAGTGGTATATGTTTTGTTTATCAACGCATATACCTTATTATTATTATTATTATTTGTCGTATGACTCGTGCTCGACTATGTTATTGAATGTAGATATTGAATAAGGCATATGCGTTATTTATCGACGCACATAACTTGTATTCATGTTTTGTCTGCTTGTCATGTTCAAATATGTTGTGGTATATCAAGCAATGCGTCATATGCTTTAATTATCGATGCACATGACTTATCATCATTCTTTGTGTAAGTGTCTTGTTCGACTATGTTGTGGTATGTACATCATTGATGAAATATATATTTTTTTCAACATGAAAATATGGGAGAGGTCCATGTGGCCATGGGTATATCACTTCTTCATCATGAGATGCCAATTATTTAAGGTGATAAGAAATGATTGGCTCGCAGAGGATGTATCTATTTCTCTATAAGGATAAGTGCGCTTTAATTTTAGCATATGCCTTATTTAACGAAGCATATACGCATTTATAGGTAATCGATGGTTATTCAAGCACTATTTCTGAAGTATTGAAGCCCTCTATCCTAGCTAGGCCGATTCTATATGTGTATGCAATTTTTAATGTATATTCCCTTACATCCTTTTATCATTTCATTTGAAAAACATTCATAATTGTTTATATTCCTCTCTTAAATGTTATAGCAATATTTTAGTACGAGCATGGAAGGAGCCGAGAAGTTTTTCAAAGTCTTTGTGTGGTTGGGTGATGCAAGCAGAGATGATTTGGGGATGATTATTTTTCCCCTTTTTATTCAAAGCATTGGTCCTTACTGATATTGGATGGGGAGAAGAAGACATTCAAAGTGTATAATTCGCTGAGTGGAGAAATCTATGAATCGTGGGCGTTTACTGTGGTAAACTTGCTGAAGGAAATGATACTGAATTACGCAAAGATTTGACCGATACTGAATCTATGATTCTAGTGGACCTGGATTCTCTGATGTAGCAGAGATGTTTTGCGCATCTTGTTTGAACATTTCTTGTGTCTTTTTAATGTGGTATGATTGTTTGTTTGAATACATTCTCCTATGGGTGTTTGATGTTGTTAAGTTGTGTTACAACACTTCCCTCTTTTTTTGGATGTTGTTGGTTTAAACAATTATCCATATTTAACGGAAGCATATGCCTACTTGTATAAATCATACATATAGTCTGGCTGTGAATGTATGTTAAGTTATGCTTTTTGAACACTTGATTTATCTGTTTGGATGTTGCTTGTGTTTCATTTCCAGTCCTCTAATAACATACATTCTTTATGATTGTTTTTCAATAGTCCAGTACTCTTAATACATGACAGGTAGCATATAAATTCTTAAATAGGGTATATGTATAAATAAAGTAAGTATATATCAAATCAACCAAATTATGGTTACTTAACATTTATTTCAAATCTAAATTATAAGACATTTGAAATGTTAATATATCATATCCAATTCTGAATAGTAAAACATTATAATTATGAAGAACATTTACAAAATGCTTGACTATGATGCCATCCATCTCTCAAATTCTTATTCCATATAAGTCGATTGTGATGCGAACTGAGTATACTGCTGTGAACTTGGTGTTGGTGGTGTGCAATTTGCAAGTGTAACACGTCTAGGATGTTTCTCTCTTGTTGCTTCGATTGTCAATTATTCTGATATCATATCGACAAAATAAAGAGATTAATAAAACATGTAAAAGTTTATCGACGCATATACTACTTTAGAGTGGGTACGTGCCGAGTATAGAGAATCATATACTTACATTTTTCTGCTTATTAATGTCAACTTCATACCATGAAACATTTTGCTTAGTTTATGGGTGACCCTTCGATTGCGCAATGAGAGGCTAGTGCTTGCTTTACTTTTACTATTTCTCTTTCTGTACTTCATTTCCTTTGAACATGTAAAAATAATTGTCTTCAGATCACCTTTGGGAGTGAACTTTCTTCTTGTCTTAATGACACCAAAACCATTGCGGAAAGCAAAAGCCTTATATTGAGAGTACGTTTCATCAATGGAGTCAAATTCCATGCCAACAATTAATTCTTCATCATTTGCTTCATAATATTTAATATCATCAGCCTTTTACATTGGGATTCATTGCTTCTTCACACTGAAATTCAGCATTCAGTCCCATGTATTCCAAGGTCCATCATTTCTGTAATGACCCACATGTTTAATAGCGTATATGTATCGATAAACAAGTATGTACTTGAATATACATGAAATATATGCTTTCGTATTACATGTATACAATGGCCAATGAAAAGAGAGCACAAGCTTTTTGGTTTGTATTAATAGCACGTACATACTCTCCTGAACGACATATATGCAAATTAACAAGGCGTATATGTTTTCAATGAAAATATTCATTCATTACATAAAAAAAATATCAATAATTTTTTAAGGAAAGCACATAACAGACAACGAGACAGATACCTTATTTTTGACAGAAAAACGAATTGTTCCTTATCGGATTTGGTTGGTGTTGTCTGGAATTAGAAGGTTCTCCAACTTTGTATGAAAAAAAATCAGTCTAGCACAAAAATAAATAAATCATTCATTGTTAGGTATTCAGTTGTTGGAGGAGATTGAGAGGAAAAAACTGTAGTTGGAAATGAAGGAGAGAGAATGAAATTTATTTGCTTTGACAGGGAAGAAAAAAGGAGAGGTCAAAAAGGGGGGAATCCAAAATTTTGGCGGGATGTTTTTGGGGGGAAACATTTTGGGATTGGTGAGAAAAAGTGGGGGGCTGACGTGGACGAGGGTGGCTGACGTGGAGACTGGATTTTAGGCTGGAAACGGACCTGGGTGTAACAATACCCTTATATTTTTCATTTTTATTTTTCCATGTGGGTTGGTTGGTTTCGTGGGCCACATAAAGATGATGGGTTAGTGGATCCATATTGATATCTAATGTTACATAAAATGTTGGATTTCGGGTGGTCAATTAATTGTTATTGGAAGCCGGGTATGTAGTCTAAGTCAGTCCAGTTAAACCATAGGGATGATTTGAGTTTAGAATAAATGGGTAGTTCATTTTATATGGTTATTCAAGTCTCTTTTATTTATTGGAAATATTATTTTTATTTTCAGGCGATTCTCACACTGCTTAGACTTATAGTTTGTCACGAGTGTTCTTGTTAAAGGTGAGTAGATGTCTCTATATTATTTGAAAATCATAATATATGTATACATTTCGGTATCATGTTATTTTTATGATTTATAAAATATATTCTGTATGAAGCGTATGAGCATGTTATCATCAGCTAGGTTGATATTTTGGATATATCGTATGCATTGGAAATTATGGGATTTATAAAAAATTGTTGCATGCCGTATACTTGAAAGAATAAGTAGTTTTGATTGTGCATGCATTAAATCGTCTAGGTGGCTGCGGTCTAAATTTTGACCCAAGTCTAGGTGGCTATGTCTACGTGGCCTAATTTTCAAAGTGAAATCTCTGCGGCTAGGTGTCGTGGAAAGCAGGCATGCGTGTCCGTTGCATTCATATACATTATGTAATTTGAATTCATGAGTAGATTTTTGTGATATCATATTTTGTTTGAAGGAAAAATGTTATTATGTCCTTGTATGTTTTAAATGACTTCTTTATTATAAGATTTTCATTATATTACAATTGTTTCGTATTTATAACTGATCATTTTAAAGTACAATATATTATTGGGACACTTGTGTCCATTCACTGAGCACGTGGTAGCTCACCCTCTCCTTTCCCAACCTTTCAGATTAGCTGTTGGTGGTTGTCGATCTCGTTAAAGCGTTGGAGGTCGAAATTCGTATTATCTATTTTTCCGTTGCATCGTAGGTGTTCGAAATAAGTCTTTCGTTTGGCATGTAGTTTCCTTAGTCCTTTCAGCAAAAACAGATGGCGTTTATGTTTAAACTATTATGTGTGTATCTCATCCGCGTTTAGGATGAATTATGTTTAGATCCTGGTTAAGTTTATGATTGAATTTTTTACTAAAATATTAGTTATTTTATTTTAAATTCTTATTTTCATTTATTTAATTTTTTTTAAAGGGCTTTAAATCGGGAATTATATATATATATATATATATATATATATAGGGAAGTGATTCGGTGCGGGATTGCGGGAAGCGATCACGGGCCGTCGATCACGGGTCCATCGCATCGGACGGTCAGGTGCGATTCACATCGACGGTTGGATGCGATGGACCCGCGATCGAATGACCGACGTCGCTTCCCGCATTCCCGCATTGAATCCACTCGACTATATATATATATATATATATTACGGATTTAGAGTAGTGTAACCGAATTCATTGCTTCTAAATGGAGCGGTGAAATTTGGGGCGTTACAGTTTGGTATCAGAACCTAGGTTTTTCCTGTTAGGGCTAATGACATAAGGTAGAACTAATAGGCTTGCACTGCATATAGGATGCGTTCTAACTGTGTGTTATTTTTATAATAGAAAAGTTTGAGATGGAGAACAACAACAACACTTTGCGTCAGGATCTCCAAACCCTGACCAATTTGGTGGCGCAGTCCATCCAACATCAGAATGATATGGCGCTGCGTCGTTTGGGAGAGAATTAGAACCAGCCGGAGCAATTGGTGATGCGCTTCAAGAAAATGGATCCGCCGGTGTTTCACGGCGTTGGCACCAACCCATTGGCCCGAAGCATTGGATCACCGAATTGGAGCAGATCTTTAAGTCGTTGCAACTGACTGATAGTCGTCGTATCCTCATGGCGGTTCATCAGTTTCGAGGAACTGTTGTCCAATGGTGGACCGTTCATTTGCAATCCCTGAACCGCGGGATCGAGCAGCTTACTTGGGAGGAATTCGTGGAAATGTTCTATAAGAAATATTTTCCTCCTGCGGAGCGTGATCGCATGATTCAAGCATTCTTGGAGCTTCGCCAGACACAAGACATGATAGTGGCCCAATATGAAGAGAAATTTTAGGAGCTGTCAATTTTTGCGCCCCAGTACATTCAAGATGAGAGCGAGAAGTGTCGTCGCTTCCAAGAAGGGATAAGGAGCGACATCCGACATAGACTATGGAACCTCCGAATCCGTGTTTATGATGAGCTGAAGAATTGTGCCATTGTTACGGAGCAAGATGCTATTGAATGGAAGAAGGAAATTTTATCTCAGATTAAGAGTAAGGCTGATGCTCGTTCTGGCGGTGGTCAGAGGTTTGACAATCGCAAGCGAAACTATGAAGATGCGGGTCATGGTCAAGGAGTTCGAGGCAAGATCATTTGCTACTTCTGTCGGGAGTCAGGGCACAAATCAAACGTGTGTCCTAAGAAGCAAAGTGACCCTCGTGCGTGCTATAATTGCGGGAAGCTGGGTCATCGCCAAGCCAAGTGCACTGAACCGAAAAAGCCGCGCGGTGGCTATCCGCAGGCGTTTAATGGTGGATCTGCTGGAGGCGGGCAAGGAGCGTCGGGTTCGCGTGGTCAGCCAGCTCAGCCACAGCAACGCGGACAGGTCCATGCCTTATCCGTGGGGGATGTTCGCGCGATTGACGAAGTCGTCCAAGGTACTGTTTCAATTGCCGGACATGATGCTTTCGTATTATTTGACTCTGGAGCTTCTCATTCTTTCGTATCTGCCACATATGTAAAAAGAGCATTTTTAGTTGATAGCCCTCTAGAGAAACCCTTTATTGTTGCAACCCCTACCGACGAGTTGATTGCCATTCGATTGGTCTACCGCGGATGTATGGTCCGGATAGAGGATCATTGTCTTGTAGCGAATCTGCTGCTGTTGGAGATTCAAAAGTTCGATGTCATTCTTGGTATGGATTGGCTCTCGACCTACCATGCTATTGTTGATTGCTTTTCGAAGACGGTGTCGTTGTGTTTTGTCGACAATGGAGGCGTCACACCATTGGGCTTGATTTCGGCGTTCCAAGCGCATCATCTCTTGGAGAGTGGTTGTATGCGGTACATTGCATGTATCGTAGACCGCAATGCAAAAAAGCAAAGATCGAAGATACAGCGGTGGTCTCAGGATTTTCAGAAATTTTTCCAGATGACCTACCAGGATTGCCGCCTGATCGGGAAATTGAATTTTTGATTGACCTAATCCCTGGTACCGAACCAATATCAAAGGCTCCTTATCGGATGGCACCTACAGAGTTGGCAGAATTGAAGGCTCAATTGGAGGAACTGCTAGAGAAAGGGTTTGCAAGGCCGAGTGTGTCTCCTTGGGGTGCGCCAGTGTTGTTCGTCAAGAAGGACGGTTCATTGCGTCTATGGATTGACTACTGTCAGTTAAATCAAAAGACGATCAAGAACCGATATCCTCTTCCAAGAATAAATGACTTGTTCGATCAACTTCAGGGAGCTAAGGGCTTCTCTAAGATTGATCTAAGGTCAGGTTATTACCAATTGAAGATCAAGAGGGAGGATATTCCGAAGACGGCTTTTCGCACTCGGTATGGGCATTATGAATTCCTGGTCATGCCGTTTGATTTGACTAATGCCCCTGCAGCATTCATGGATATGATGAATCGGGTCTTCAAGCCTTTCCTTGATGAGTTCGTTGTTGTCTTCATCGATGACATTCTAATATACTTAAAGAACAAGGAAGAGCATGCTGAACATCTTCGTTTGGTACTCCAGAAGTTGGAGGAGCATCAACTTTATGCAAAGTTCAGTAAGTGTGAGTTCTGGTTGGAGAGCGTGACGTTTCTTGGTCATGTCACCTCTAAGATTGGAGTTGCGGTTGACCCCTCGAAGATCAAGGCGGTGATGGAGTGGAAGCAACCGATGAATGCTACAGAGATTCAGAGTTTTCTGGGCTTAGCACGGTACTACCGAAGGTTCGTACAAGACTTCTCAAAGATTGCAGTTCCGTTGACCTGTCTAACTCAGAAGAATGCAAAATACATCGCGAGAAAAGTTTCCAAGAGTTGAAGCGGAGACTCACGTCTGCTCCTATTTTGACTATTCCATCTGGTCTTGGTGGGTATGTGGTGTACTGTGATGCTTCCCATCGAGGGTTGGGTTGTGTGTTGATGCAACACGAAAAAGTAGTCACCTATGCATCTCATCAGCTGAAGGTGCATGAACTGAACTATCCCACTCACGACTTGGAATTGGCAGCGGTGATCTTTGCGCTAAAGATTTGGAGACATTATCTCTATGGCGAAGAATTTGATGTCTTCACTGACCATAAGAGCCTGATATATCTGCAGTCTCAGTCAGATTTGAATAATCGTCAGAGGCGATGGGTGGAATTTCTAAAGGACTATGATTGCAAAATCCAATATCATCCCGGTAAGGCTAATGTGGTTGCAGATGCACAAAGTCGTCAACCTTCAGGGATTTTGTCGTACGTGATGGTTGGTCAATGGAAGCTTTTGGGTGAAGCTGCCAATCTATTCAGTGTGGTGCCTCTTTCAGAGAAAGGTTTCTTTGCTAGACTTGTTGTTAAGCCAGATCTCATTGATGAAATAAAGAAGGCGCAATTGGTGGATGAAGAGTTGAAAAAGTTTTCATCGGAGAAGGACCAAGGGTTGAGGCCGGATTTCACCATCCGGGCTGATGGGGTCCTCTGTTATCACGAGCGTGTTTGCATCCCCGTAGACGCTGAATTGAAAAAGAAAATTTTAGATGAGGCACATAGGTCTCGGTACACCGTACACGCTGGAGGTACCAAGATGTATCGAAACCTTAAATTAAACTTTTGGTGGTGTGGAATGAAGAAGGACATTGCGGAGTATGTGTCAAAATGCTTGGTGTGCCAGAAAGTTAAGGCGGAGCACCGAAGCCCTGCTGGAAAATTGTAACCATCGGAGATCCCAGAGTGGAAGTGGGAGCATGTCACTATGGACTTCGTGACTGGCTTGCCAAAGTCGAAGAAAGGGCGTGACGCAGTTTGGGTTGTAGTGGATTGATTGACGAAGTTCGCACATTTTCTAGCTATGCGTGTGAACGATTCATTGGAGGCACTGGCTAAACTTTATGTCCAGGAGATTATTCGTCTCCATGGAGCACCGGTCAGCATTGTCTCAAATCAAGACTCGCGTTTTGTCTCACGCTTTTGGAACACTCTTCAAGCAACGTTGGGAACAAGGTTAAATTTCAGTACAGCTTTTCACCCTCAATCAGATGGACAGTCTGAGAGGACGATTCAGATTCTGGAAGATATGTTAAGGGCTTGTATAATTAATTTCTGTGGAAGCTGGGAGGATCACTTAGCCTTGGCAGAGTTTGCATACAACAATAGCTTCCAGGCAAGCATTCAAATGTCACCTTCCAAAGCGTTGCATGGAAGGAGTTGTCGCACACCTCTGTGCTGGGATGAGGTTGGTGAGCGAAGTCTCATTGGGCCAGAGCTCGTCCAAGATATGTTTGACAAGGTAAAATTGGTTCGTGATCAACTTCGAATAGCACAGAGTAGGCAGAAGAGCTATGCCGACAATCGAAGGCGAGAGCTAGAGTTCACAGTAGGAGATCACGTACTTCTAAAGGTCTCTCCATCAAAGGGCATAGTCCGATTTGGTCAACGGGGAAAGTTGAATCCACGTTTCATTGGACCGTACGAAGTGCAAGAGAAGGTTGGACCATTAGCATATCGTTTGGCCTTACCGCCATAATTGGATCGTGTACACAACGTATTTCATGTATCAATGCTAAGAAAATACGTGCATGACCCTTCTCATGTCATCCAACTAGATCCAGTTCAAGTGCAAGACTTATCCTTTGTCGAGCAGCTGGTGAAAATTTTGGATCAGAAGGAGCAAGTCTTGCTTAACAAGACCATTCCGTTGGTCAAGGTGCAATGGCGGTATCATATGGGAATACCTGAAATGACTTGGGAGCGTGAGGAAGAGAGGAAGGAGAAGTATCCACAGTTGTTTGTTTCTCCTTGAGGTATACATTGAATTTAGAGGACTAAATTCCTTTAAGGGGGGAAGAATGTAACACCTGCAAATTTTTACTATTTATATATTGATTTAAATATATAAATAGAGCTATTATACGAATCAAGTTATCCTAATATGCATATAGGTTGGCCCATAGAAGTAGGGCCCATATAGGTTCAATTTCATTTATAATTTTTAAAATTATTAAATGGAGTTGAAATATTTATTATATAATTTTTTGGATATCATAATGGTCTCAAGAACCATTGTGTGTGATTGTGTAAAATTTGGAGCTGGAGAAGTTAGGTTTTGAGACCTTTTGGAAAGGAGCATACGGTAATGGATCTTATTGTGAATAGTAAAAGTCTGGTATTTTTTTTTTATGTAGAAATATCCCTCTAGGACCCCTGGATAAGTATGATAGGACTCACTTGAAAATAAAGTGCTGGCTTGGGTTTTTTTCAAAACTTCATCCCATATCCCACGAAAATTATGTTACAGATTTAGGGACAATTTAGGGTACCGATTAATACCACCTTTTAACCTCAATCATCCTTCATATTTTGTCAACCTAACAAAAAAAAAATAGACGCCGCCATGAGGAGAGGGTTCTTCATCCATCATAGGTATTCCTTAATCCTTTCTTTGAATTTCTTTGTTTGAGTCTATTAGATTGGGGCCATAGATCTCTTGTTTCATGAATAACATGTCACGCCCCCAGAGCGGCCATCTCCAAGGGGTGACACGTGTACGATACCGAGTATATCATAATCAGAATAAATCATAAGGAATAAATGATTGTATCAGAATAAACGACAGCGGAAGAGTATATATAAAAAAAAAATGAATATTACAAGGCCATGAAACAAATAATAGTGGCCCTTAGAAGAATACACAATCACCGTCCCGTGTGAACACAAGTCATAATTACAAATACAGTCAAATGTATATATCAACAATAACAAAACACCTGGTACGAAAAATAACAGGAAGCTGACAGGTTCACCAAATCGCCAAGAGGCCCACAACACCTTCAACAACACACAGCTCACCAATCCTACGCAACACCTGGATGAAACCCATAAAAATAGGGTGTAAGCCGATGAAGGCCTAGTGAATGGAACTAACTACAAGACACCTCAAAGTACAGTTCCAACACATCCATAAAACTTACATAAATAACTATTAAGTATAAGCCGACCAGCCTTAGGTACCATCACTGCAGAAGGCCAACTCACACTAACCTAATCATGTCACCAGCATAAGGACAGATCCGTCTGCATCCCATACCACAGGGGATCCATCCCATGCTAGCAACGCTATAACACTAACCTCGCTATGTCCCCAGCATAAAGACAGATCCGTCTACGTCCCATACCACAGGGGATCCATCCCATCCTAGTGACTGCAACGCCACTACACACAAATGCCTCACAGTTCCTCCTGTCGCGCAGTGACTTCTCTTAGGCGACCCATTTCTGCAAATGCATCGGCTTGGCCAATACAGGGAGTATCACTCCACCCGTCAAGTCCACCAGAACCCGACCGCATCACAAACCGCATCAATGGATCCCGCCCTAGACTCCATCACTTTGCAAACAAGGTCGATAAACCCGGTATCTTGGCTAAGGCTCTCCGTCATCCAACCACTCTGACACGTAGCCGATTTAAACCATCGGATACCGTGGGCGTCCAGGATGAACCTTGAAAACGCTCCCTCATGAAGGACACCCAGAGTTTACCCTCACCTCAACTGACTCACACGAAGCATCTAAATGCAAAACTAAACCGTCAAACCCAGTATCTTGGCTAAGGCTCTCCGTCATCCAACCACTCTGACGCGTAGCCGATCTGAACCATCGGATACCGTGGGCGTCCAGGATGAACCTTGAAAACGCTCCCTCGTGAAGGACACCCATAGTTTACCCTCACCTCAACTGCAGGTTCGCACTCATGACTTGCAAGAACTACCATAATCAACCCACCCTAAACAGGTTCGACACAGACCGGTCAAGGACCTACGATGTCACCACAATAAGCAACCAGATCTGACCCATACGATCAGATCCCCTTACCCCTAAACGATGTCTCTAACCAGATCTTTAGGCAAAGATCTATAAATCATGCTGATAATATATATATCAGCCATTAACAAGGCTAGACGGGATATGACAAGATAGACAGATATTACCCAGGCTAGATGGTTTAACAATGCTATATATATAGAATATAATATGTAGTCATTAACAAGGATAGATCATGAGCATGCATTCAAGATATAAAAATATGTATATAATAATATCAAATCCTACCTTTAACTACATATTCCAGGTTTAATTAATGTATCAGCACGCGAGGATGTAATATAAATATATTTATGACAAGTAATCATGCAATCTCAATTATAATCTACTTAACCATGTCATGTTATCATTTAAGGATGTCACCATAGTCATGCATACATGATTAATACCATACCATAAACATGACTATGTATGGAACTATATTATCGGAATGTCAAGTTAGATCCACTCACAGATGCAATCATTCCATCCCGCGAAGAATCGCGCGCTTCAGACAGTCCAATGGTAACGCCATCGCTACTGGACTCGTGGGAGTACATCCATTCCCACCACAAGCCTAAACACAAGATCACCACCTTCCTCATATTGAGGAGACCCCTCTGGACAAACAAACATTGCCAACTCAGCCAAGGATTAAAACATCCATGCATAAAAAAAAAAATACAAACATATCCTAAGATCTAGCCAACAAGTGCAAAATACACCCCATACCTCAAACCACTAAACCAATTATCCCACACCACCAAAAGCCACTCATCCTTAGGCCATCATTCAATTAAATCACCTATAAATCAGCAAGAAACCTCACACCTTAACCACAAACAAATCTGGGCAGCACTATAAATCTGGGCAGCACTACAGAAATCTGGGCAGCAATATAACCCAACGCTTTGATCTCCACAGCACCAGATACTCCTCCAAAAATTCTGAAATGAATCATACATATTCATTGATATGCTAGGATCATAATCCATGAAGACACCATAATCCAATTCAATCTCTAAGTGCCCGAAATAAAATAAATTCAGAAACAGGTCAATTTTTACTCGAATCTGGACAGTCCTTATAAAACAGATCATAACTTATGCCACAGGTAATATAATGATACCAAATTTCATACATAAGATCTACACATATAGATGATCCTGTCATATGAAGACACCATCCTCAAAATATATTTCTAAGTATCACATTCATAAGCATCTTCACAAGACAGAAAATCTGCCTTACTATAACACAACTCCCAACAGCAAGGAAAGAGGAAAAACAGATATAACAACACTTAAGCATCCCTTGCTGATCACCCAAAATACTAGATAGGACCACCCATACTTCTTTGAAGCATAAACACAAACACCTACAAGGCACAAAGGAGAGGTGAAGATACCTTGGGAAGAAGAGAAGATGGTGCACATAAGGGCTTCCACCATCACCATCACATGCAAGCCTACACACACTCTTTCTCACAACAAACAACACACATACATTCAGCCATGATTTCCAGCCCCAATGGACACACAACCAACACCAAATAAAGATGAAATGCTAAGAAATAACTTGGATTTCACTCACCCCTATGAGCCAACACCAAACTTTCACTTCTCTTGCTTCTCTTCACCCAAACCCCCTTGAAGCAGCCATGACAACCCCAATTCACAGCAGCAGCAGCAACAACAGAAACAAGGAAAAGAAGGTCAAAACAGCCAACAAAGAAAAGAACAAGGGATTCACAACAATCTCCTCAATCTCTTCCTTCCCTCTCTTCTTCTCCTCTCCCTCTCTCTCAGACTTGCTCTGATGGAACCCCTAAAACAATATGAGCAGAGACCCCTTTTATTCCCCCAAAAACACTTATAGTGGGGTGAAATGACCAAGCCGTCCCTGACTAAAAATTCTGGACAGCCTTCACTAAAACAGTCATAACTTTTACAATATAGCTCCGAATTGCACAATTGAAACTCCGTTAGAAAGCCAAGACGATTATCTACAGCTTTCATGTTTATGCCAAGATCCAATAAAGCTTCTAACTATTCCAAAATATAAGTTATGCCAGACATTTTCCATCCCTAGGGTATAATTGGAAAAATACTCATAACTTTTGCTACAGGAATCCAAATGATCTAATTCCACTTTTGTATGAAATCTAACTCAAAATTGAATGCCCCATAATAAAATCAGATTTAAACTACATCATCTTGGGCATTAACAAAATTAAATCCGAATCATGCCAACCATATAACTTAGGATATAACCTAGGCATATATGAACCTAATGCATTCCCAAAGAACAATAATATGAAATAACACATATAATTGTGCTATCCAACCACCCAAACATATAAAAGAATAACATAGGCCTAAATGTAGGTCCGGGGTCTTACATAACAGGAGGTAGAAAAAGATTGAGAGAGAGATATGCAGAGGTGCCTGAGTGTCTTCGGAGAGATTACCGACGTTGGGTGTAGGAAATAAAGGGTTGGGTGTAAATGTTGGTGAGAGGAATAGATGGGTTGATTATTTTAATTAAAGATTTCACGGATTTGCACCTAATACAACTTGGTTAATGGCATGATATGTTAATTGAATTTGTCAGATTCATGTGTGTGTGTTTGGAAAGGTAACGGGTCAAGATGATGAAGGCCCAGCCCATTTGATTGTTTATATTTTTCATTTTTATTTTTTCATGTGGGTTGGTTGGTTTCGTGGGCCACATAAAGATGATGGGTTAGTGGATCCATATTGATATCTAATGTTACATAAAATGTTGGATTTCGGGTGGTCAATTAATTGTTATTGGAAGCCGGGTATGTAGTCTAAGTCAGTCCAGTTAAAACCATAGGGATGATTTGAGTTTAGAATAAATGGGTAGTTCCTTTTATATGGTTATTCAAGTCTCTTTTATTTATTGAAAATATTATTTTTATTTTCAGGCGATTCTCACACTGCTTAGACTGATAGTTTGTCACGAGTGTTCTTGTTAAAGGTGAGTGGATGTCTCTATATTATTTGAAAATCATAATATATGTATACATTTCGGTATCATGTTATTTTTATGATTTATAAAATATATTCTGTATGAAGCGTATGAGCATGTGTCCTAAGAAGCAAAGTGACCCTCGTGCGTGCTATAATTGCGGGAAGCTGGGTCATCGCCAAGCCGAGTGCACTGAACCGAAAAAGCCGCGTGGTGGCTATCCGTAGGCGTTTAATGGTGGATCTGCTGGAGGCGGACAAGGAGCGTCGGGTTCGCGTGGTCAGCCAACTCAGCCACAGCAGCGCGGACAGGTCCATGCCTTATCCGTGGGGGATGTTCTTGCGATTGACGAAGTCGTCCAAGGTACTGTTTCAATTGCCGGACATGATGCTTTCGTATTATTTGACTCTGGAGCTTCTCATTCTTTCGTCTCTGCCACATATGTAAAAAGAGCATTTTTAGTTGATAGCCCTCTAGAGAAACCCTTTATTGTTGCAACCCCTACCGACGAGTTGATTGCCATTCGATCGGTCTACCACGGATGTATGGTCCGGATAGAGGATCAGTGTCTTGTAGCGAATCTGCTGTTGTTGGAGATTCAAAAGTTCAATGTCATTCTTGGTATGGATTGGCTCTCAGCCTATCATGCTATTGTTGATTGCTTTTCAAAGACGGTGTCGTTCAAGACTCCGGGGTTGCGGACTTTGTGTTTTGTCGAAAATGGAGGCGTCATACCATTGGGCTTGATTTCGGCGTTCCAAGCGCATCATCTCTTGGAGAGTGGTTGTATGGGGTACATTGCATGTATCGTAGACCGCAATGCAAAAAATCAAAGATCGAAGATACAGCGGTGGTCTCAGGATTTTCAGAAATTTTTCCAGATGGCCTACCAGGATTGCCGCCTGATCGTGAAATTGAATTTTTGATTGACCTAATCCCTGGTACCGAACCAATATCAAAGGCTCCTTATCGGATGGCGCCTACAGAGTTTGCAGAATTGAAGGCTCAATTGGAGGAACTGCTAGAGAAAGGGTTTGCAAGGCCGAGTATTTCTCCTTGGGGTGCGCCAGTGTTGTTCGTCAAGAAGGACGGTTCATTGCGTCTATGCATTGACTACTGTCAGTTAAATCAAAAGACGATCAAGAACCGATATCCTCTTCCAAGAATAAATGACTTGTTCGATCAACTTCAGGGAGCTAAGGTCTTCTCTAAGATTGATCTAAGGTCAGGTTATTACCAATTGAAGATCAAGAGGGAGGATATTCCGAAGACGGCTTTTTGCACTCGGTATGGGCATTATGAATTCCTGGTCATGCCGTTTGATTTGACTAATGCCCCTGTAGCATTCATGGATATGATGAATCGGGTCTTCAAGCATTTCCTTGATGAGTTCGTTGTTGTCTTCATCGATGACATTCTAATATACTTAAAGAACAAGGAAGAGCATGCTGAACATCTTCGTTTGGTACTCCAGAAGTTGAAGGAGCATCAACTTTATGCAAAGTTCAGTGACCTCTTCTGCCACGCCACCCTCTCCTCCTCCGACGACCTCTCCCTCCAAGATCTCGCTTGACCTCTGTTTCCTCTTTTGCTCTTCACTTGAATTCTACTAATCATCATATTCAACAGTGAAAAATAAATAAATACCACCATCACCGCCACCAAATCTCCTTCAATTCTTCCTCCACCAACCTCTCATATCACCTCTCCATCCCCTCCTCCACCGCCAAGATCCTCAGCCACACCCTCCTCGACATCATCCGCGACGAAGCCGAAGAAGAAAAAGAAGAAGACCCGCCCAAATCCACTGCCGGAACCCCCGCCCAGATCCGCTGGAGGGGGATTCGTGACCGCCTCCTTATCCGCCGCACCAACATCCCCCGCTCCTCTCTGTCATCTCCCTCGGCACCGTCATCATCACCACCAACCCCTTCAACACCCCCTCCGAGATCTCCAAACATGCCTCTGATTCTAAACCAGTCCTCGCCTTCACCACCGGAGACCTCCTCCCCAAGATCGCCGCCCTCCGCCTCCCGATCGTCCTCCTCGATGGCTCCAATGATGGGAGATCCGTGGAGATGATGAAGTTGGGGCGGAAGGTGTAAACTGTTTGGGAGGGGGATTCAAGGAAGAAGAAGAAAAGACGGGTAAAAATGTAATTCTTAGGGGGTTATATGTATCTTTTGTAGTTTAGAGGGGCTTATTTGGATTATTGCACTTTAGGTTGGTTAGGGTGACAGAATATTCCACAAATATTCTGATTCTGTCAGTGGTTAATTATGTTCGTGGGGAGGGGGGTATCTGGATTTATGGAAAATACAGGGGGTTATCTGGATTTTTGTATGTTTGTAACGCCCCCGTACCCAAGACTCTATGTTTAAGCTCGAATACGGTTCGTTACCATAAACTCTTTCTAAAACAAGGGTCATATATTGTAACGTTTCGGTATTTTTCGGCCTTATATATTTATTTTAAATATATAATGGAAATTTTAAAATTTGATTTTTTATATTTCATTTTTCAGATTTGGCGGTGGGCCTAAATGGGTTCAATTTGATTTATAATTATGATAATTATAAATTGATGTTAAAATAATTATTTTATATCTTTCTATAGATCTTTATAGTGTTAAGATACTTTGGTTGAAATTTGGTGAGATTCGGAGTTTGGAAATTTTGATTTTTAGGCTTAGTGTCAAGTTATTGGGCCTAGGGATCTAGTTGCGAATCCAGAATACATTTTTATAGCCTTCTGGGACTTTTCTGTAAATCGGATAGGGATCTGTTTGTAAATCGGATAGGGACGTCATTGTAAACTGGAAACACTTCAGGGGTCGTTTTGTAATTTCGGTAAACCCCTTTAAATAACATGTTTGGGTTAGAGTTTTTCATCCAAATCTCAGAAGTTATGAAGGGTTATAATGACCTAACCCTAGATGGAGATGGTGGGTGGTGTAACCGGATCTAAGGTGAGATATCATTCCCTATTGATTTTGTTAGTTTTAATTTATTTTTGTTAAGATATGATTACGTCAAGTAATTGTTTGGGGAAGAAGTTTGATGGATTAGGGTTAGGGTTTGATTGATTTAATTTAATGATTATTTGATTTGATTTTTATGGATCTCAAAGGAATTCTTAAGATCAAATTAGATTTATTAGTTTTGGGGATTTAATGGCATTTTCGGGTTGATTTTATTCATGGACGTAAATCGTGTTTTTGACTATGATAGAGTCGTTTCTGGAAAAAATGTATTTGACAAACAGAAATAGGTTTTGAAAAGAGCTTTCCAACAAATCATTAATCGTCCAATTCGGAGTTACGGATAGAAAGTTATGGTTTTTGAAAGATTTCTGTGCAGTTTATTGAAATTCAAATATTTAGCTTGATGACCAAGTTTGATGAATGTTAGAGATTTAGATGATCTCAAATTTGATGTTTAATGAAGTATAGTTTGTTTTGCGGGTTTTGATGATTTTATTGATCTTGAGAACTTAAATAGAATCTTAAATCGATAATTTGGTTTAGTGGGATCAATGAATATTGATTGGATACTGTTGTTATTTGGATGTAAATTGATTGGATTTGAGTTACTCGATCATGGAATTATAGTTGAGCCTTATTGGATTTGTCCAAATATTTATTCGAGGATTGATCGATTATATGGGTCTTATGGAATAAATGGATATTGATTATCGGATCGGATCATTGTGAGTATATGAGTATTCTAATATTTATTCGAAGTTGGGATTTTCATTAGGACTTTGAAGTGAGTTGTTGATTGTAGGTCTATAAGATATCGGCTTTTGGGATTATTGGGCATAGTGCTGTTATAAGTTGGTTGTTAAGTTGTTTGGGTCGTGATTGATTGTTTCTGATCTATTATTGTATAATTGTTATGCTAGGTTATCAACGTGCGAGTGTGTATCATTGATGCTTGCGTGGACCGAAGGTAAGTAGGCCTATCGATTTATTTCGTGTGAGCTTTTGCTCTATAACATTGAATTTCATATTCCAATCATATTTGTGTGATATTATGTGTCATCCATGCATTTATATTTTGATAAATTTGCATGATTTGGATATTTTCTTCATATTGATCAAATTGCATTTTCGTTGAATGAAGTTGCATGATTTAATTCATTCATCATGTCATTAAAATAGCATGAATTATGCTATTCAGGTTTCAAGAATTAACATAATATATTTTCTAATGCTTATGCTTTCGAAATAATATTTGGATTAAAGATTTTTATTTCGAGAGTTTTGAAAAAATTTAGGACTAGTGGAGACAACCTAGTCCTAGGAGATTTTATCAAGATGCATATCATGACATATTTTCTGGAGTAAATCCCCCCGTAGTATTTCGCCTTTGGGGAGGAAGGTCTAGGACTCGAAGAGTCCCAAGATCGGTGAGTGGTGTGTTAAAGCATTCCTTGCAGCGGCGGATTCCTTTGTTTGAAGTCTGCAGCAACCGGGGCATTCTGTGCTGGTGTTCTCGTAGTGATGGCAGCGGCGACCCATCAGCGTCTTCTAGATCCGACGTCTCCTCGAGGGAGCTTTTTGAGCGATTTAGTCGCTTGGGGCTTAGCACACCTGTTTTGGGGAATGGTTCTTCCGATTGAGAACCCTACCTGGTCATATCATTTAAGCTGCATGATTTCTATGACGTGGACCAAGGATTGGGCCACGTGATTGCATTAAAACTATATTTTATTAAGCTCATGAATTTAATTTGATTTTTTTAAAGAAATTCTTTTTTTATATATATAATATATATATATATATATATAATGATATTTTTTTAACTCTCATGATTTCTCTGATGTGGGCCAATGATTTGGACCACGTGTGCATTAAAATATTTTTTTAAAGTTTATGATTTTAAATTGATTTAATAAAATAAAATATTTATTAAATGAAATTCTGATTTTCATAAAACCTTATTTTTATATGTAACTATCATATGAAGTAATTTGTCAGTGGGCTTATTCACTGAGTTAAACACTCACCCTATTCCAAATGGCTGGTTGTTTTATAACTAGGTAGCTCATCTTCTGGGGATCAAGGCAAAGTTTGAAACACTCCAAGGATCTTGAGGTAGCAATGTTTGGAGAATAAATAATAGTCGCAGCCGACTATTTGGATCTATTTTAGTTTAGATGGCTCCCACAGGGGTGGTTTAGTGTGTCTTTTCATTCTAGTATTTTATTTATGTCAGACTCTGATATTCTGTAAGACCGTTAGTGGTTTATAACTTTTGGATATTGTTTTCATATCTTATCACTTTCAGTTTTTATTATATTAGTATTGTTTAAAAAAAATGTACAAATTTTGGTCTTGTGTTTGGATTAAGTTTAGTAGCGACCCATTTACCGTCCGATAAGCGGTTAGGTAAATGCGGGGCGTTACATATATATATAATATTAATGTCTGAAAATATGAAGCATTTATTAAATCATAAAACTATGTCCAGGATCTAAACATAACTCATCCTAAACGTGGATGAAAACACAATAAAGGTTAAATATAAGCATCCAACTGTTTTTGCTTAAAGGGACTATGGAACTATATGCCAAAGAAAGACTTATTCAACCACCTAAATGCAACGAAAAATAACACACAAGCTACGATTTCAACCACCGAGATCAACAATCACCAACAGCTACTCTAAAAAGTTAGGAAAAAGAAGGATGATCTACCATGCGCTCAGTGAATGGACCTTTAGGTCCCAATAATATTTGATATCACAAATAATATTTGATAAGAAACAAATATTGCAACATAAAATAATATGATATTTGCAATCTAATAATTTTTCCAATAAATCAGCTTCATAAAATCTCATTTCAGTATACATGCCCCAGTTCCAGTCAAAACATATGATGTGTATGAATGTAACGGACACGCATGCCTGTATCCCATGGCACCTAGCCATCTACGGCACCTAGCCGCAAAGATTTTGCACAGGAAATCGTGTCACCTAGACATAAGTCACCTAGACTTGGGTCAATTCTGAGCCATAGTCACCTAGACTAAGCCACCTAGGCTACGTCATCTAGACAAATGCGATGCATGCATGATCAACACATATTAAAATTTCAATAATATGCATGCGAAAATTTTAACTAACAACATTTTTAATACAATACTTAATAAGGCATCAGCCTATATAATATGACTTGCTTGAGGTTATACGAAAATAGCATTTAAAAGTCATTGACAAAAATCCTTTAAAAAAAATACGTAGGAAACATGACCCACTCATCTTAGGTCCAACAATCCGAAACAATTCTAGTAAAGCCTAAGGCAACCTGTACGAACTTATCACAATACGTACATACAGTATGCAACCCATGGTACCTGAAACACAGAAACCCGACGGTTCCCATTGGGGTCGTCACCAACAAACCCGACAGCTCCTACAGGGGCCGTCCAAAACATGCTCGACGGCTCCCACAAGGGCCGTCCCGAGGCAGAAGTATGAAACCCGAATATTATTTTACTTATTTATTTTTGTAAAATACCTTAAAAAATTTAGCATTGAAAACAAAACACAAGTTGTTTTGAAGCGGTGTAAAAAATAGTGAGATACTTATTTTGAAATCAAATCAAGCGTTCGAGAAATCGAGACAAAAATCAAGGATCCATTTAAACATCTTCGTAAAACCCTAGACCTATCATAGTACATATACAATTATGGATCTACACATAAATCTTCGTAATCATGAAAATACATCATTGGGTTGTATCTATGCACATAAGGTTTAAAACAAGATTTAAACAATCATAAAAACATGATTTCTACCTTGAACAAGTGATACTAATCATGGTGCATATATAAACATATTTATTTTTATATGAAAGACTTACAAACCATTTTAAATCTTAAAACCATACTGTTATAACATAAAATCCAAAATCATCTAAATCCATTGAGGTTATGATAAGAAAATCCAATAAGAAAACCTAGGAAATCATAAACTTTAATATATGCATTGATATTCAATATCATCATCGAAAACTTATAAAAACTTCACAAAAGTATCGACAAATCATTGGTATAATACTAAACTTGAAATCGTATCAAGACCCTAAAAAAAAGAAGGAAACTTATTCTTTTGTTTGAAAACTTTCAAAACAAGATCATATATTAAAGACATCTAAAAGGGATTATCATCAATCAAATACCCTTTAGAAAACTCACTAAGACCTCATCCAAACTCCCTTCCCGAGTCTCTTCACCAATTTGCCGAAAAGAAGAAGAAAAATTTAGGGATTGGTGTTCCAATGCAAAGGAGAGAGACAAAAGGAATTTATGGTCTCACATATGTGGGGAAACAAATTTTGCGACACCATCAAATCAATTAACGCAATATGATTCGTAATCAAAGAATTTGTTCCTTTTAAAAATGGACTAAAATTCAAATTCGAATTTTCCAGATCGACGGTGTAGATACACCAATTTTGACCGTTCAGAGAGACAGAAATACTTCAAGTAACACACGAAAATATCCCACATTTTGACATCTAATAGAGAACCAAAGTTCGGGAAATCGGAAGCCTTGACCTAAAACCGAAAACCCTAAACCCCTGCCTTGACCTAAACCGGAAACCCTAAACCCTAGCCCTAAAACCCAAACCCTAAACCTCCCCTAAACCTAAAACAAACCCCGCCACTCTAAAAACCCAAAAACCCCAAGTCCCTGGAAAGGGGCGGCTAGCCCTAACTAGCCGCCCCATACTAGGCCGCTAGTTTACACTAGCCGCCCCACTGACCGCCCCCTGGCCGACTTTGGACCAGTCCCCTGGATGGGACATAAAGCATCATTAAATGCTGATCATTGCGGCGGGTCATGACCTTTAGCCGCCCTCTCTTGGCCGGATCAAACCAAGTAACCGACCCAAGCCACCGCTTGTCAGAGATGGGACGTTTGGCAGGTCATGATTGGGGCGGCTACCAGGAAGTAGCCGCCCCATCCTGGGCGGCTAGTTATGACTAACCGCCCTTCACCTGGTCTCTGACAGAAGAACCAGAGAATTAATGAGGGGTCTAATCGAAGCCAACCCACTCCATTACCCCCGGGATATTTCCCTGCCTCTCTTTTACTATAAATAGAGGGGTCCAATAGCCCAAATACAACATCTTCAATCACCAATCCACCATCCTCACTTGATCAAACCCTTCCACCACTAGAAATCCTGAGAGAGAGAGAGAGAGAGAGAGAGAGAGAGACCCATTCCCTACATAAAATACCCTCTCATCCCACCCTCCAGAAACCCGGGCTAAACCTAGTTTAGCCTCTGTCCAAAACCAAACCAATTTCCTACCGAAGTTCTGCCCAAACCAACCAAGACCCTGGACGGCTAACCCTAGCTAGCCGCCCCCTGGCCGACGGCTAAACACAACTAGCCGCCCCCTATCCACACCCCATATCCACACCCCTTTGTCCCAAGACTCCTTTAGTCAAGCCCCGGAAGCAGAATAGGATACCTGTTTTTCACCTCTGTGTACGGTATATCCATGTCTCAGAGTGGAGACCCCACAAACTCCCCACGTAGGCGACCAAAACCAAACCCAAACTTTTCCTGTTTTTTGAGAAAGCAGGTGGCGATCACACAAACCCTGGAATCCTCTTGAGCCGCTATCGGGCGCCTCAACCAGGACTGACACACCCTCACCCCTTCCGAGAAGATGATCCAACCGAGCCCGCCAGGGCACGCATCCGATCCGAATCCCCGAAGAACCCCCACACACGCATGCGCTCACCGCGCACCCCGCCGGGATCCGCTCCGACACACCGACATCGGAGGCCTTCCCAATGGTACCGACAGACGGCTCTTATTGAGCCCGTCGCTCATATACCCGACGGCGCCCCCCAGTGCAGTCGCCCAAGTGCTCGACGGTGTCGGTGTCGGATTCTCCGATGTCGGAAAGGATCCAGCGGTGCACGGGTGCGCGCGTGTGGCATGTGTGGGGGTTCTTAAGGGATTCGGATCGGATGCGTGCCTTGACGGGCTCGGTCGGATCATCTTCTCGGAAGGGTGAGGTGTCGTTCCTGGTTGAGGCGCCCGACAGCGGCTCAAGAGGATTCCAGGGGTTTGTGTGATCGCCACCTGCTTTTTCTAAAAGCAGGAAAAGGTTGGGTTGGATTTGATCGCCTACGTGGGGAGTTTGTGGGGTCTCCGCTCTGAGACACGGATATACCATACACAGAGGTGAAAAACAGGTATCCTATTCTGCTTCCGGGGCTTGACTAAAAGAGTCTCGAGACATAGGGGTGTAAATGGGGTGTGGATAGGGGGGCGGCTAGTGGGATCTAGCCGTCGGATATGGGGCGGCTACTAGGGTTTAGCCGTCCAGGGACTGGTCTGGTTTGGGCAGAACTTCGGTAGGGAATGGGTTTGGTCTTGGACAGAGGCTAGGCTAGGTTTAGCCAGGGTTTCTGGAGGGTGGGATGAGAGGGTGTTTTATGTAGGGAATGGGTATTTCTCTCACAAAAGGGGCTCTCTCTCTCTCTATCTCTCTCTCTCTCTCTTTCTTGGGATTTCTAGGGGGGAGGGAGTATGGAATGGGAATGTGAAATTGTGGATGATTTGTAAGGATTGATTATGTTTAAAGGCTTGGGACCTCCTCTATTTATAGTAAAAGAGAGGCAGGGAAATGTCCAGGGGGTAATGGAGTGGCTTGGCTAATAGTGTATGTGAATAGACCCCTCATTAATTCTCTGGTTTTTCTGTCAAGACCAGGTGAAGGGCGGCTAGTGCTAACTATCATAACCTGCCAAACATCCCATCTCTGACAAGCGGTGGCTTGGGTCGGTTACTTGGGTTGGTCCGGCCAAGGTAGGGCGGCTAAAGGTCATCACCCGCCGCAATGATCAGCATTTAATACTGCTTTATGTCCCATCCAGGGGACTGGTCCAAAGTCAGCCAGGGGGCGGCTAGTGCTAACTAGCCGCCTGGTATGGGGCGGTTAGTTAGGTCTAGCCGCCCCTTGCCAGGGACTTAGGGTTTTTGGGTTTCTGGTTTAGGTTAGGGCTAAGGGTTAGGGTTTCCGGTTTCCTGAACATTGGTTTTCTTCTAGATGTCCAAATGTGGGATATTTCTCGGTGTTACTTGAAGTATTTCTGTCTTTCTGGACGGTCAAAATTGGGGTATCTACAATTGTCCCTCATCGGACGGAGTCTTTATGCGAAGCAGGAAAGAATTCGACCGATGATAAGAAAAGAGACCCCTATTTTGGCCGGCCCGACCTTCAAGAAGTTATGCCAACACGAACAGTACTATTCCGGGAGTTGATTTAGATCATCAGAGGCTAAGTCTTGACTTAGAATTTTTAACCGAAAGAATGATCCAGGTGAAAGACAGGGAAAGTAAATGGTGAGCGATCCAACCCATGGTCGGGGTTCTTAGCTATCGTGCGCGGAGCAGCCCAGCGTCAGTTTCCTCGTGCCTACCGTTCCCGTGCTTGGGAAAACTCAACAAGGAGGGATATCGCCGACAGAAAGCAAGTAAAAGTTGATTTGGTGAATTGGATCATCCGAAGGATAAGAACTCTGGAAAAGAATCAGAACTGAAGAAATTCGAATTTGAACAGTACTGAAAGTGCGGCAAAACTTTGGAAAAGTTGTGTTTGATCAAGTAGTGTCTGGAAATAAGCCAATACATGGCTGTTTGGTATGGAAAACCTTAGAATTTAGGGTCGAAAAGAGATTGGAAAGGGGCTTTAAATGAAAACAGAGAAACTGGGAGGGGTGGCTAGTGGTAACTAGCCGCCCGAGAGGGGGCGGCTACTCGCGGGTAGCCGCCTCTCGACTGGGTCCCTTATAACCGAAAAGGGACCCTCTCTCTCTCCCCATACGTTTTAAAACAGTTACTCTTCCCTACTCTCTTCTTCTTCTTCATTTTAAACCAAAAATCTTGATTCCTTTTGCCTTTTCTTCCTCCATTTCGACCTAGATCCGTCCTCCTCTCTTGATTTAGAAACCGTAGTTTTGGGTTCTCCTTTTCTTTTCAATCCGAGGAAGATGACGAGGTCGAAGGCGATTGCTTCGAGGGGAAACGACCACGGGTGGCTCGTGGAGAGCGTAGCCCGAGCTCTTCATCATCTGAGAGCAATAGGCCGGAGGTCGAGGCCGTGGGAGGAGTTATGAGTGTGGTGGAGGTGCCGCCGGTGGACATCGGCGCAGGTGAGGTTGGAGACTTGCCTTTGGGGGCTGCCCCGGAGGTTGGGAGTAGTATGATAGGGTATACACGCAAGAGGAGGCGTGGGGATCGACCGGCGGTGGTCGAGGAGGTGGTTTCGGGGGTCGGGGGATCGGTTGAGGGTGCAATTGAGGGGGTAGGGGCTGAGGGGGTTAGTGAGGATGTGAGGGCGTCATTGGATGCCCTCGTCGGGATGTTGGACAGGGAGGCCACAGAGGCCAGGGCTGAGGAGGAAAGTAGGGCTATGGGGGACCGAGAGTCGTCTCCGACAGAGATTGGAGAGGAGAGACAAGATATGTAGCAAGTCCATCTCTTGGAGGCGACTATGAGGGGGAAATTGGTTGGAGGGGGCTCCATGACCGAGGCGGACCTTGATCTTCTTCCGCTTGAGCCTGATCATTCTCTCTCGGCTTCCTTGGCCACTGGGGCCACCTTCAGCCGTGCTTCTCGTTCTTCGGCGTCTCAGAGTCGCGCGATATATGCGAGGGCTGCGTCCTTGGTTAGAGAGACTCCTGCCGCTCCTGATGCTCCAGAGGTTCAGTCCTCTCCTCAGCCGCCGCTCCCTTCTCAGCCAAGTCAGGAGGATCCTCCTACTCAGCCTTGAGCGGGTGACGATACGCTGAGGTATAGCTTCTTTGTGTCTTGGTTTTAGGTAGAAGAATGGTATATATGCGATGAGTTCATGCTTTTCTTCTTTTGTTTTTGGTTTTAGGTGATATTTTGATGATGCGCAGCTCAAGATTTCCATATTTGGGGCTCTCGGTGGACCTATCACTTCCTCACCTTTTTTTATAAAGACTCTCTTTTATGCACTTTCTTAGGTTTTATTTATGGTCTTGGTGGGACAATTTTATGGTTTTTATGCATGGTTTGGTGTAGCTAGTATGGATGTTTTGGAATTTTTCAAAGAGTTTTTTTATTTTGGAAAACGCATATCGCATGGACAAATGAACTTGGTGTTTATAAGTTTTAATTTATCAATGGATGTGAGATTCTAATATATATAATCATTCTAGCATGGTCTCTATACAGGTTTTGTGTATGGATGTGTTTGAAATGTGTGTATGCATGTTTGGGAAAAGAATATTTTGACAGGTTTTGAAGAGTTGATTGAGGATGGGACTGACAGGGCAGATGGGGCAGCAGGTGAGGGGCGGCTACTTGCGTTTAGCCGCCCCAGATGGGGCAGCTTGTTTAAGCTAGCCGCCCCATTCCTGGGGTTTTTACCTTGGAAAGAAGGGGCAGGGGCAGCTAGTTCTATCTAGCCGTCCATTGTGGGGCGGCTAGTCGGATTTAGCTGCCCCTTGCCTGGGACAATTCTCCTGGTTGTGTTTCTTGTCTGCTGCTGCTGAAAGCCTTCGTGACCGTTTCAATCTTCGAGACCTATAAAAACATTCTTTTCATGGACCAAGTGTTAAATCTGTCCGGATTGCGCCCCTGCACTGACTTTCGAGCTCTTTCTTGCTTGAATTGTCAAGGGCTACAATCCATCTTAAGGTAAAATGAAAAATCGAATGCGAGAAAGGAAAGTGCGGGAAACCATGCTTTAGTATGCAAGGAAGGGATTCCAAGTGCGTGAGCGAAAAAAACTCTTAAGTGCGTGTGAAAGTGGGACAATTTTCTCTCAAGCATGTGCGGAAGGGCGTAGAATGAGTGTAGGTGGGGGTAATCTTATCATTGGTACGGGGGTCAATTTTAAAATTTCAAGAAAATCGGATGCCTAGGTGTTTTGGAAAAGGAAAATGCGAACTTATGTGTAAGTATGAGTGGCATAAGTGGGCATTTTCATTCTTCAGTGGTTTTATTTTATGTGAGTGGGCAATGTTCTCGACTTTCTTAAGTAAAAGATACCATCAAGTCCCTGTGGAGGAGCCCTTGTGGTCACCTATGTCCAAACCAGGGTTGTATTTGAAAGGTATAGGCCTTAGGTGCCGGTTTTTCTAGGTTCATAGTTCTCAAATGCTTGATCGTATTATTCTATACATGCTGAAAAATCCATGAGTGTACCAGGAGTCAAGTTAAATAAGCTTCCTTTGGATAGGCAAGTTTCTAAGTGAACTCATGTGAGTGTGTGTAGTTGTCTGGAAATGATCTACCTTTGGTCGAAATTTCGCCTTTCCCGGTAGACATAGTTCAATTTTGAATCCCATTGCGAAAATAAAAAGGGGGGGAATGGGGTAAGAGTAATATCTTCCCTTCGGGCAATATTTTAGAATTGTCCCAGTCTAGCATATGTCCTACTTTCTAGGTCCCTCTGGCTTTCTTCTTTTTATCACTTCTTTATTTTGGGTGGAAAGTACAGTCCGTTGTTTGGACCCTGTACTAGTATAGCCGTTTATTTGGCATATACTTGTGCGTAAAGGCGTGAAAGCCTGCTAAAATAGAGAGTTTAACCCGTTCACTTGGGTGTTATTTTTCTTTTGTTGGCCTCTCATTGCCTGATTTTTTTTTGTTTTGAGGGGGGGCTCTTCTGTTTTTCACCCCGATTCTTTTCATGCTTCCCCTCTAGAAGTGTTTGTATAGTGCCAGAGCCAGTTTTGGGACATATGTCAGGTCTAGATAACTCCTCATTTTGACCTAGGGTTAATACGAGTAGGGCGGAAATAAGGGAGGTTTGCTTTGGGGTTTTAAATTGTCCCAGTCTACGGGGTAGGCAATTTCTCTTCTATCAGGTAAATCTAGTCCTAGTCATACGTGTGTGAAGGAAGTGGCATGATTTGGCGGAAATGTGTTCAAATAGACACGAGTTTATCTTTTAGAGTCTTATAATTCTATCATCAAGTACTAAACGCTGGAAATTGCAGGAAGAAAGAATAATAGTTCTCAAGTATTGAAAGCTATTCATGCATGGAATTTCTTTAGATAAAGTGCATTCCACGAACCTGAAACCTCGACTCCTTCGGCATCTACCAGGCGGTAGGCATTCCCGGAATAGGCATGGGTGATCACATAGGGTCCCTCCCATGTGGGTTGCAACTTCCCTCTTGGGTGAGGCTGTCTAGATGGCATGATTTGCTTAAGTACTAACTCACCGATTTCAAATTTTCTTTTTATTACCTTCTTTTCAAATGCCCTTGCCACTCTTCTTTGGTAGGCCTGGGCATGGTCTGCCGCTCTTAATCTTTTCTCGTCTAGTAGTTCTCTCTTTTTGGTATTTTTTTTTATTTTATATTTTTGAAAGTGTGGAAACAGATGCATACTTATGGTTCTTTAAAAAGGGGCCTGTGTTGGTGAATAGATATACTTTTGGAAAAAGAATGAGGATAAAGTTTGGAAAACGATTTTGTTTTTAGAAGGAAAGTATGGAAAGATATTTTGTAAAACGTTTTTGGCGGAAATCATGGAAGTACGGCTTTGTAAAACATTTAGTTTTGAAGAAGCGCAGATTGGGAAAACATTTTCGTTGGAAATGCGGCTTGTAAATATTTTCGTTGTTTGGTAAACAAGTAAAGAAAGCTTGGGACAGTGTTTTTTTTTTTGAAGCACGGAAATACGGTTTTGTAAAAGTTTTGTTTTGAAGGAGAGTGTGGAAAACATCTTTTAGAAAAACATTTTTGTTTGTTTTTAAAGAAGATTGGAAATAAAGCTGGAAACAAGTATGTTGAGAGTTGGGGAATGAAAGCTGAATAGCATGTATTTTTTTTGGATTTTGGTTTCTTCTAGGAAAGCAGGTAAACAAATATGTATAAGGTGATGAAAACGAAAGCTAGTAAACAAATATTTTGATCTTTTGATTTTCTTTAGAAAAAGCTATAAACAAATATGTACAGGAAGCTGAAAGCGAAAGCTGGTAAACAAATATTTTTAATTTTGGTTTTCTTTTTTGGAAAAAGCTGTAAACAAATATGTACAGGGTGCTGAAAGCTCACCCGGGGGGATCGGTGCCTGGTTCTTGGATTCGTATTGTTTCCTCGAGTCGGCTTCGCTTGGGCGGCCGGCTGATGTCTGGTGGGGGTCCCCTATTCCCGAACTCTTCCTTCCTGATCCTCTTCAATGGTCTTCCTTGATGGAGCAGTTCTTCGTCGGTGGAGCCTGGCTGCCAACATGCAAGCACCTCTAGCCGGATGCGCATGGCACAGACGCTCCAATTCCGGGCCCGTGTTTCGTTAAAGCGTGCTTCTCCCCATATGGATACCACTTCCCCGCGGTACGGGAAGCGAAGACATTGGTGTCGGGTGGATGAGACGGCTTCGATGCTGTTGAGCCATGTCCTCCCAACAATTAGAGGGTGGGGCGATTGAATGTTCATTACCACGCAGTTGACAATGGTGGAGACCGGGCCGATCTTTAGTGGGAGCGTGACCAGTCCGCAATCGTTTTTGCGCGTGCTGTGGAAGGCATAAATGTATTCGTCTGAGGGCTCCAATCTAGGAACCCTGCCTTTTAGCTTTTGGTAGGCGGAATATGTAAGAACGTTAGTTTCCGCTCCTGTATCGATGAGAATGTGCCGAAATTCCCTTCCTCCGAGTATGGCAGTGATTGCGAGGGGTGCAGAGCGTGCTCCGGCTTTTGCGACTTCATGGGGGAGGAAGGTGATCGAGTTAGGCTCCGTAAGATTGCTTGGTGGATGCAAGGTCCTGGCCGCTTCTTCTGAGGGATAGTTGTCGTTATAAGGGGACCCAGGTGGGCTACCACTTTCATCCTCGTTCCCTGGTCGCAGGGCTAGTGTGAACATATTATGTATCGCCCAATTGTTCTCGTTCTCGTACTGGAGGCGTGCCTCTCCCCAAATTGTTAGTATATGACTCAAGAAGGGCAGTCAAAGGCATTGGTGTCGGGGGGAACAGATAGCTTGGATGCTGTCTAACCACAGTCGCCCTAGCATCAATGGATACCTTGTGTCGATGTCAGCCACGAAGCAGGCTACTTCACAGATAAGAGGGCCGACGGATAGCTCGAATATTCCGGGGCCGCGGAGAGTCTTCCCGGTATGGTTGAAAGCTTGAATAATATGGTGGGCCGGTTGGACGGGATGACGGCCTAGTCCGGGTATCTTTTGGTAGGTGGAGCATGTCATTATGTTCATTCCTGACCCTGGGTCCACGAAGATGTTGTTTAGCCACAATATTTAGAGTCGTCCGCAGATGTGTAGGGGGTAGACTCGCAGTCTGGGATCCGGGAGGTCTTGGTCAGTGAATGATATGGTCATTGGGCGGTGGGGGCCATCGACAGTGTCGGTACTCTTGGAGGACCCATTGTCGTCCGGATGCAGATCATCCGACGTACATTCCCCTCCCTCGGGTCCCTCGCTAGCTCCTTCGGGGATCTCCTCAAAGGGTTCTTCTTCTTCGTCTCCTCCTGGGTTTTCTAGTCCGCTTCGTCGGACTCGATGTTGATGACCGAGGGCAGGGCGAGAACTGCATCTTCTTCTTCTCCATAGAGTATGGCGAGGTCATGGTTGTCGAGGTTCAGCTGGAAGGGCTCGTTCTGCCCTTCCTCCTCGGATTCTTCGGACAGACTGTCATCAGTGACGTCTTTTGAACTGCTTGGTTGTGGTGATGGTTGTTTCCCTCTTCTGACCATGTTTACCATGTGGGCTCCAGATGTGGATGCTTGGTTGTGACCTGGCAATGGGTCAGTAAATATGCCAAGTGGCTTGGAGGCTCGAGAATTGCCCTAGTTTAAGTGGTTTTTGATCATGGCCCAATCAAGGCATCTGTCATCATTTAAATCGTAAATAAAATCCTGAAAAACAATGCATTGTTCTACGGTATGACCGTGTTGTTGGTGGTATTGACAGTAACGCAGTCTGCTGGCCCCAGGGAGTGGAGGTTTAGCAGCTAGGAGGGAGATACTATTCGTGTCCATTAGTACCCTAAAAATCCTATTTAGTGTTTCCGGGAGGGAAGGGTAAGAGTCCCTCTTTCCCATTCGTCTCTGATCATTGGATGTCGGAGGGGAGACCTGATTATAAGTATTTTGGGAGGGCTGCCTAGGATTTGGGTTCTAACTTTTTAGGAAGGTGGAATAGAAAGGGGTCCTAGGCTGGCCTTGTCTTGAAATTGCAGGGCTTTGGACAGGGGAACTTTGGATTACCGGGTTTTGTTGTGTCGGCACGGGGACGGGTACTGATCGAGTATTGAAGTTTTGGTTGATTGGCCGAGGCGGCGCATACCCGGATGAACCGGACGTGTACTGTCTCAGAGCCGTTCCTCGATCAGGAACTTGTGCTCCGTTCGGGTAGAGTGCCGATACTTGGGTAATAATCCCCTCTACCGTGGGGGTCTGTGCCTTACGAGGCGGTTGTCCAACTCTAAGGCTGATAGGTGGGGACTGGGTTTGGACTACTGGGGCTGCACAACGGGAAATCCTGTTGTGGTGGTCAATTAAGAGCTGATACGTACTGCAGTCTCCGTACGAAAGGCTCGTACGAAGCTCTGGACTCAAGCTCTGTAACATCATATAAATTTCTTGACATTCTGTGAGTTGCAAGCCGGTCCGGTGGACAAGTGTGCGCCACCGAGACACGTATTGTTCAAATTCCTCCCTAGGCCTCGTTCTCACCACGGTTAAATCTGAAATAGAGGGGGTTCTGATCCTCTGGTAACCGTTGTAGATACCCCAATTTTGACCGTCCAAAAATATGAAAATACTTCAAGTAACATTTTTAAATGACCACATTTGGATCAAATAGAAAACTACTTTAGATAATTAGAGGAACAATAGGAGAAACCCTGGCCAACACTTAGAAAAATTAAGTGACCAGAAGCCGGGCGGCTAATTGAAAGTAGCCGCCCCTCACTGGGCGGCCAGTTTCAACTAGCCGCCTCTTAACCGCCCCCAACCGCTTCCCTTAGATGGGACATAAAGCAGCATTTAATGCTGATGATTGCGGCGGTTTGTTCCAATTAGCCGCCCCTTCTCTGACGGTTCAATCTTAGTAACCGCCTCAAGCCACCGCTTGTCAGAGATTGGATGTTTGGCAGGCTATCATACCGGCGGCATCTCCTAACTAGCCGCCCCTTACTGGGCTGCTAAATACAACCAGCCGTCCCTGCCCGGGCGGTTGAATTAGGGTAGCCGGCTCGCATCTGGACTCACCCATAAAGCATAAAGCAACTTTACTTAGGTGTGAAGTTACTTAGTCTCACCCTTTTGTCCAATCCATGCTATTACCCAATGGACCATAGAGTGCGTCCTTTTGTAATGATGGTTACTTGGCCACACCCTCTTACCCAACCCATGCTATTGCCCAAAGAATAATCCCATGTACCCTTTTCTACTATAAAAGGAGGGGTAGGGGTGATAACCAAAGGGTGGCCATTTTCATTTCCAAAGTTAGAGAAAGAGAAAGAGAGAGAGAGAGAGAGAGGGAGAGAGCCCTAGTTGAGAGAGAAGGAAAGTCATTCCCCACCAAATTTCACTCTCCATAAACCCCCCTCTAAACCATTGTCCTAAACCACTCTTAGCCCTAGCCAAACAAATCCAAATTCTTACCTAGGTGCTGCCCAAATCTAGAAGAGGAAATCACCAAACACCACTCTCAATCCTCATTACCACCACCCTAGCCAAAGCCAAAACACTTCCCTACCTAGGTTCTGCCCAAATCCAGAAAATCCAGAACCAGGTACCAGGCGGCTAGTCCTAACCAACCGTCCCCTACCAGGCGGCTAATTCCCATTAGCCGACCCCTTCCTAACCCTTTTTTAGTCCCATATCTCCTCTAGTCAAGCCCCCGAAGTAGAATAGGTTTACCTGTTTCCCACCTCTGTGTACGGTATATCCGTATCCCAGAGAGGAGACCCCACAAACTCCCCCCGCGAGGCGACCAAAACCAAACCCAAACTTTTCCTGCTTTTTGAGAAAGCAGGTGGCGATCTCAACAAACCCCGTCATTTCTGAGAAGCAGTCGGGCGGCTCAGGAACGACTCTCCGGGCGGTGATCTGATCAGTCGCGAGACGGACCAGGACCAAGTTCGCAGAACCCCCAGTATTTTACATTCCGACAAATTGGCGATCACGGTGGGACTCCCTTGTGAAAAACAACAAAAGGTAATCCTCTTCTGCTTCATTCCATAACTTGACTAGAAAGCCATCACCTCTTTAGGAAAGCTAGAATTTTCCACCCCCTCAAGTCATATCATCCTCTACTATGCATCCCAACATATTTTATTGCTTTAAGCCGCACACAGCTGCGCACCCTTTACTGCTTTGATTGCATATTTTATTGCTTTAAGCCGCACACAGCTGCGCACCCTTTACTTCTTTAATTGCATCTTTTACTGCTTTAAGTCGCACACCGTTGCGCATCTTTTACTGCTTTAAGTCGCACACGGCTGCGCACCATTTACTGCTTTAATCGCATCTTTTACTGCTTTAAGTCGCACACGGCTGCACATCCTTTACTGCTTTAAGTCGCACACAGCTGCGCACCCTTTACTGCTTAATCGCATCTTTTACTGCTTTAAGTCGCACACGGTTGCGCATCCTTTACTGCTTTATTTACTGCTTTAAATCTGCATTCATTCATACCTAGGCCATTCCATATTCACACCATGGAAATCTACACCCATGGGAAAACAGTAGAGGAGAAAGACAACCAGGGAGACCAAAGCACACAACTCCTTAGCCACCTAGAGGATAGGATGGCTGCTTTAGGGTACCAATCGGTAGAGGACATGTTCAATGACCTCTCCGACTATCGCCAGACCAAGACCTTGAGGCAGGAAACCCTTGCCAAGACCCCCAAGGCTCATCCCACTCCCAATACCCCACTAACACCCGGTTTTTCGGTTAATCCAAGACCAAACCCTTTTTCTCCCCCCACCTTTTCATTTGCCCCGACTTCCCCTACGAATCCAATATTTCCGACCATTTCTGCCCCATGCCCTTACCAAGCCACCTCCAACCCGAGACCGCTAACCTATTCACCCAAGGCCGAAACTCTCGATGACACCATCCGGAGAATCCTCTCTGAGAAAAAAATAACCACCCCCAACCACAGGTCCTTACACCACCTACAACAAATCCCTTCCGTCAGTCTCCCGACAAATTTTAAAATTCCAAAATATCGCCGGTACAATGGCCGCGGAGACCCGGATGTCCACCTAAAAGCTTTTTATCTGGACTCTCGTCCCTTCTTAGATAATGAAGCTCTCCTTGTATACCTATTCCAAAAGTCCTTAGAAGGAGAGGCTATCCAATGGTTTTCTACCCTGCCGGTAGACCATTTATCCAATTTTTCAACTGTGAGCGACAAATTCTTGAGTCGCTATGGTTACCAAAGAACTAGGATCCCCTCTATCGCAGACCTCACAGCTGAACGAATGGAGCATGGAGAGGACTTTGAATCCTATGTGTCTAGGTGGCGCAGCCTTGTACACCAAACTGGCCTGCAATTAACAGAGTGTCAAGAAATTGATATGATGTTACTAAACCTGACCCCAGAACTTCGTACGAGTCTTTCGTACGGAGATTGCACCACATATCAACTCCTAATAGATAGACACAACCGGATCCAACGCTGTACTGGACCCCTACCCCATTCACTTTCAACAACTGGTCAAGGCTCTTTAGGAAAAAACCCTTGACAACCCCCACGGTAGAGGGGATTACAAGACAAGTTTCGGCACTCTACCCGAACGAAGCACGGGTTCTTGATCAAGGACCAGCCCCGAGACAGTATACACCTGGTCCTTCTGGATATATGCTGCCTCAGCAAGATACTCATTCTAATACCTTATCTCCTCGATCAGTACCCGCTTCCGTGCCGTTACAACAACACCCTATAATCCAAAACCCTATCAAACCCCTCCTCCCATTCCCAGAACAAATACCTGAGTCCATCTCAATTCATCCCATGGAGGGAGGTCCAATCCGACCATTGAACCATTTCTCCCAGACACAGCCTAGTCAAGCCTATAGTGATAGAGCCAAAGTTCCCATTGTCTATGCCCCTATTCCACGAGAAACACAAACTTTTGTTCCCCGGCAACCACTCCAAAGGAAATACACTGCTATCCCACCCCCATCATCCTATGAGTCTCTGGCACCTGAAATCTTAGAATCTATAGAATGTCCCAAGCAGGACTTGATGATGATGAAGAGTTTTTGGATGAAGAACTATTGGAACTCTCTTACCCTACTCCCACACAACCTGAATCCACCATCCAACCCTTAGACCTGATTGAGGTTGAATATCCATTGTCTATAACTGCTCAAGATCCAATCATATCATGGCCTATTGAACCCATCTTAACCATCTCAGATGACTCAGATTCTGGCTCATCACATTCTGAGATTGACCTAGATCCGGTTCAATCTATTGTGCGTATCATCGAATCAGAACCACTTATATTTAAAAATGCACAATTTGAGGGAGCAATCGAACCATCCCAATTGCCAGATCCATTCTACTTACCATCCCATCTGTCCGAGGAGCTCTCCTCAGATTCCCCCGCCATATCCAAATCAATCATTTCTGATCTGATCCATATACCCCTAATTACACCAATTGAGGAATCTTTACCCCCACCATCATTAGAGTCTCAACATTATGATGAATTGTGCTCCCTTGCACCTGTTCAGTCAATAGTCGCCTCTGCGACCTGTTTTTCCATATCCACATCTTTGTTAACTGACCCCTCTATGAGGGATCGTTCTCTTTCTGCTGAGGATCTATGGCGGATCAAGCGCCACTCGCGCTTTCGACATCATTCAAGCAGTGTTCCTTTGAAACTGCTTCAATTTGAGCCTCCATAGAGGACTCACCCTGCACCATCATTTTCTGGAGGCCATCCTCCAGCACTGTACATTATTTTCCCTTCCAGCATGTTGTTTGTTTACTGCTTTCTTTAAATTCAAAATCCAAAAAAAAATCGAATATGTTAAAAGCTAAAAAAAAAAAGAAAAAAAGAAATTTCCTTTACAAAGTTTGTTTATTTAAGCTGTTATGCATGCATTTAAAAGCTTTCATCAAAACAAAAACAAAACAAAAAAGGTCACTTATACATATTTAGTTTATTTCAATTATGCCCTCATTTTAAGTTTTAAAAATATATAAACAAAAAAAGGGGGTACAAGAAAAAGGGAAGGAAATCATGGAGATGGTACCCGAGAAAATCAGGTCATCAAGACAACCCCATCAATGGAAAAATTGCAACCAATATGAGAGGGACCTTATGTGATCACTCATGCCTATTCTAAGAATGCTTACCGCTTGGTAAACGCTGAAGGGGGTGAGCTTTCAGGTCGGTGGTATGCACTTTACCTGAAGAAATTCTATGCATAATTTTTAATATTTGAGAAATTTTACTCTTCCTTACTGTGAATTCCAGTGTTTAGTGCTTGATGACAATATTTAAAAATCCTGAAGATAACCTGCATTTTACTTAGACTCATATCCGCCAATCATGCCACCTCCACTACACGAGTATGATTTAAGGCTTGGTTCACCTGATAAAAGGGAAAATTGTCTGCCCCATGGACTGGGGCAATTGTTAATTTTAATTTTTTTTTTATTTTTTTTGGGATTATCTTTCCCTTGTTTTTCTCTTGCTTCGTGTCAACTAAGATTTACAAGAAATATACCCCAGACCTAGCATATGTCCCAAAACTGGCTCTGGCACTATACAAACACTTCCAGAGGGGAAGCATAAAAGAATCGGGGTGAAAAACAGAAGAGCCCCCCCTCAAATAAAAAAAAAAAATTCAGGCAATGAGAGGCCAACAAAAGAAAAATAACACCCAAGTGAACGGGTTAAACTCTCTATTTTAGCAGGCTTTCACGCCTTTACGCACAAGTATATGCCGAACAAACGGCTATACTAGTACAGGGTCCAAACAAAGGACTGTACTTTCCAAAAAAAAAGAAGTGGTAAAAAGAAGAAAGCCAGAGGGACCTAGAAAGTAAGATTTATGCTAGGACTGGGGCAATTTTAAAGTGATTCAAAGAAGATATTACTCTCATCCCCATTCACCCACTCTTTTCCCACCATGATTCAATTAAACCAAGTCTGTTGGCTAGGCAAATTTCAACCAAGGGTGAACCTTTCCTTACATTTACAACAGCACACACTCTCACATGAGTCTATTTAAAATCTTGCATATCTGAGGGATACTTATTATGTTTGATTCTTGGCACATTCATGGAGTTTTCAGCATGTTTAGAGTAACATGATCAAATATTTGAAAACTACTCCACTTGGAAACTCATCCCTCAAGCTAAAACACTTCCAAATGCCCTGGCTAGACATGGGTGAATCACAAGGTGTTCTCCCTCAAATTAGTAGCATGTCTTGATTAGAATGATCAAAATTTGCCCCCCTTTCTCACATCAATGCATGATTTGCATCCATCTTAATACTTGACTATCAAAAATTGTCACCCATGCTCATTTACAAATTGCTCATCTATGCTTCTCAAGAAAAACTACTTCAACCTCTCTTTTCTTGACATCACACAACATATTCTATCATGTCACAATACACATGTGCTAAACTCAAATACCACCATGATGAAATGCATGTAAAGTTGTCCTTTTAACTCATATGCTATGCTCCAAACAAATCACATCGCATGCATGCAATCCCACCATGACAATACATGCAAACTTTTAAACTCATGTTGTTTCAAATTCCACCGTGACAGAACACGCATGCAAAAAAACAATCCTTTCTAAAAATCCATGCTCACATTTACACTCAGAAATATAAAACATGCTTGTTTAAATCCCACCATGATGCATATGCATGTAGGGCATCATGTTCTATCAAAAATGCATGCACTCCCTACCAGTATCTCAAACAAACTCAAATTTTAAAGTTTTCTACAACCACAGCCATGTCTTGGTTAATTTTAAAATTCTACTTGATTAAAACACGACTCACTTGAAGTCCTATCACGTTACCAGTACCATTCAGCTCGAATTTCCTCAGTTCTGGTTCTTTCCAGAATTTTTATCCTTTGGATGATCCAATTCACCAACTCAATACCTTTACTTGCTTTCTGTCGGCGATATCCCCTCCTTGCCGAGTTTTTCCAAGCACGGGAACGGTGGGCACGAGGAAACTGACGCTGGGCTGCTCCGTGCACGATAGCTAAGAACCCCGACCGCGGGTTGGATCACTCACCATTTTACTTTTCCCGCCTTCCACCTGGATCATTCCTTTCGGTTGAAAATTCTTGTCAAGACCTAGCCTCTGACAGTCTAAATCACCTCCTTGAATTGTATTGGTCATGAGATCAAGACTTCTTGAAGGTCGGGCCGGTCAAAATAGGGGTCTCTTTCCTTATCATCGGTCGAAGTCTTTCTCGCTTCGCGCAAAGACTCCGTCCGATGAGGGGCAATTGTAGATACCCCAATTTTGACCGTCCAAAAAGATGAAAATACTTCAAGTAACATTTTTAAATGACCACATTTGGATCAAATAGAAAACTACTTTAGATAATTAGAGGAACAACAGGAGAAACCCTGGCCAACACTTAGAAAAATTAAGTGACCAGAAGCCGGGCGGCTAATTAAAAGTAGCCGCCCCTCAGTGGGCGGCCAGTTTCAACTAGCCGCCTCTTAACCGCCCCCAACTGCTTCCCTTAGATGGGTCATAAAGCAGCATTTAATGCTGATGATTGCGGCGGTTTGTTCCAATTAGCCGCCCCTTCTCTGACGGTTCAATCTTAGTAACCGCCTCAAGCCACCGCTTGTCAGAGATTGGATGTTTGGCAGGCTATCATACCGGCGGCATCTCCTAACTAGCCGCCCCTTACTGGGCGGCTAAATACAACCAGCCGTCCCTGTCCGGGCGGCTGAATTAGGGTAGCCGGCTCGCATCTGGACTCACCCATAAAGCATAAAGCAACTTTACTTAGGTGTGAAGTTACTTAGCCTCACCCTTTTGTCCAATCCATGCTATTACCCAATGGACCATAGAGTGCGTCCTTTTGTAATGATGGTTACTTGGCCACACCCTCTTACCCAACCCATGCTATTGCCCAAAGAATAATCCCATGTACCCTTTTCTACTATAAAAGGAGGAGTAGGGGTGAGAACCAAAGGATGGCCATTTTCATTTCCAAAGTTAGAGAAAGAGAAAGAGAGAGAGAGAGAGAGGGAGAGAGCCCTAGTTGAGAGAGAAGGAAAGTCATTCCCCATCAAATTTCACTCTCCATAAACCCCCCTCTAAACCATTGTCCTAAACCACTCTTAGCCCTAGCCAAACAAATCCAAATTCTTACCTAGGTGTTGCCCAAATCTAGAAGAGGAAATCACCAAACACCACTCTCAATCCTCATTACCACCACCCTAGCCAAAGCCAAAACACTTCCCTACCTAGGTTCTGCCCAAATCCAGAAAATCCAGAACCAGGTACCAGGCGGCTAGTCCTAACCAACCGTCCCCTACCAGGCGGCTAATTCCCATTAGCCGACCCCTTCCTAACCTTTTTTTAGTCCCATATCTCCTCTAGTCAAGCCCCCGAAGCAGAATAGGTTTACCTGTTTCTCACCTCTGTGTACGGTATATCCGTATCCCAGAGAGGAGACCCCACAAACTCCCCCCGCGAGGCGACCAAAACCAAACCCAAACTTTTCCTGCTTTTTGAGAAAGCAGGTGGCGATCACAACAAACCCTGTCATTTCTGAGAAGCAGTCGGGCGGCTCAGGAACGACTCTCCGGGCGGTGATCTGATCAGTCGCGAGACGGACCAGGACCAAGTTCGCAGAACCCCTAGTATTTTACATTCCGACAACCGTAGCGGCCCAAGAACTTCTCGCTTACAGCCGAGAAATTCGACAAGTGATCTACAGGGAGGGTGGAGAGCCATTGTAGTGCTTCTCCTTCCAATGATTTCTGGAAGAAGAAGACTAGCAGAGGTTGATTATCTAGAAAGTGGCGGGCGTCTAGATAAAAGGCAGTTAAATGGATGTCTCGGTCTCCACGACCGTTATACCGGCGGAATTTGGGGATTTTGAATCCTTCCGGTAGGTGGACTAACGGGATTTGTCTCAGGTTGCGTAGTGACATATGCTTGGGGGCTGAGGGACCAGTCTCAGAGAGGATTCTCCGGATGGTTTCATCCAGTGTTTCTCCCCTGGGAGGGCTGCCTAGCGGTCCCGGGTTTGGGGTGGCCTGGTAAGGGCCTGGGGTGGAAACGGTTGGGAATATTGGATTCGCGGGGGAAAGGGGGGTGAACGAAAAAAGGCTCGGATTGACCTAGTGGCTGGGTGTGCTCGGGGTTTTTGGAATGGCCTTAGGGGTTTTGACAGGGGCCTCCTGTCTCAGGGTTTTGACCTGACGGTAGTCGGCGAGGTCATGAAACATGTCCTCTATGGATTGGTATCCTAGACTGGCCATCTTTTCCTCTAGACGGGTCAGGAATTGCATGGCCTGACCCTCTTGGTGGATTCTTTCCTCTAGTATGTTCTCCTCTATGCGGGATTCCATGATGTGTGTGAAATGGTTCAAGAGAATGAATGCAGATATAAAGAAGTAAATAAAGCAGTAAAGGATTGTGCAGCAGTGTGCGGCTTACAAAGCAGTAAGGGATTGCGCAGCGATGTGCGGCTTACAAAGCAATAAATGATTGCGCAGCGGTGTGCGGCTTACAAAGCAGTAAATGATGCTGTGATGTGAATTAGAGGAGGAACTGATTCGAGGGGTGGGAAACTCTAACCTTCCTAGAGGGTTAATAGCATTCTAGTCAAGCTTGTAAAAGGGGGCAGAAGAGGATTACCTTTTGTTGTTTTTCACGAGATAGGTCCCACCGTGATCACCAGATTTGTCGGTGTCGGATTCTCCGATGTCGGAAAGGATCCGGCGGTGCATGGGTGCGTGCGGTGGCGTGTGTGGGGATTCTTCGGGGATTCGGATCGGATGCGTGCCCTGGCGGGCTCGGTCGGATCGTCTTCTCGGAAGGGTGAGGTGTCGTTCCTGGTTGAGGAGCCCGACAGCGACTCAAGAGGATTCTAGGGGTTTGTGTGATCGCCACCTGCTTTTTCTAAAAGCAGGAAAAGGTTGGGTTGGATTTTATCGCCTACATGGGGAGTTTGTGAGGTCTCCACTCTAAGACACGGATATACCGTACACAGAGGTAAAAAACACGTATCCTATTCTGCTTCCGGGGCTTGACTAAAGGAGTCTCGGGACATAGGGGTGTAAATGGAGTGTGGATAGGGGGGCGGCTAGTGGGATCTAGCCGTCGGATATGGGGCGGCTACTAGGGTTTAGCCGTCCGGGGCCTGGTCTGGTTTGGGCAGAACTTCGGTAGGGAATGAGTTTGGTCTTGGACAGAGGCTAAGCTAGATTTAGCCCGGGTTTCTGGAGGGTGGGATGAGAGGGTGTTTTATGTAGGGAATGGGTATCTCTCTCTCTCTCTCTCTCTCTCTCTCTCTCTCTCTCTCTCTCTCTTTCTTGGGATTTCTAGGGGGGGAGTATGGAATGGGAATGTGAAATTGTGGATGATTTGTAAGGATTGATTATGTTTAAAGGCTTGGGACCTCCTCTATTTATAGTAAAAGAGAGGCAGGGGAATGTCCAGGGTGGTAATGGAGTGGCTTGGCTAATAGTGTATGTGATTAGACCCCTCATTATAGTAAAAGGGCGGCTAGTGCTAACTAGCCACCCAGGATGGGGTGGCTACTTGCTGGTAGCCGCCCCTATCATAACCTGCCAAACGTCCCATCTTTGACAGGCGGTGGCTTGGGTCGGTTACATGGGTTGATCCGGCCAAAGTAGGGCGGCTAAAGGTCATCACCCGCCGCAATTATCAGCATTTAATACTGTTTTATGTCCCATCCAGGGGACTGGTCCAAAGTCGGCCAGGGGGCGGATAGTGCTAACTAGCCGCCTGGTATGGGGCGGTTAGTTAGGTCTAGCCGCCCCTTGCCAGGGACTTAGGATTTTTGGGTTTCCGGTTTAGGTTAGGGCTAAGGGTTAGGGTTTCCGGTTTCCTGAACTTTGGTTTTCTACTAGATATCCAAATGTGGGATATTTGTGGGTTTTACTTGAAGTATTTCTGTCTTTCTGGACGGTCAAAATTGGGGTATCTACAGACGGCACCTATAGAACCCGTGAGACACTGTCTGACCTGATTAAAAATCATAGTTATTACAGTTATATGGATTTTTTCCTTTAATAAAATAACCTCTCCATTCATCACTGTCCAGTATGGTCAAAAAGAGGGCACATGTACTTGTAATCCAAAAGGCCAAAAAAAAGTTGGAAGAACATTAAATTGAGAAGTGACCGGGGACTGTAAAGGAGGATGGTCATTCGATCCATCTGTTTTTTCTTAGTGGGGAGGGCAGAGAGTGAGAGAGAGAGAGAGGTGAGGAGTTGAAATAGTAGGCAGTGAGTGGTTTTCGAGGGATTATAAAAGGGATGTTTGGGGTGAAATGAAAAGGGGTTGTTTTGCAGAGGAGGAATGAAAAGATTTCGTTGGAAGTGTGGGAGACGGGAGTGAGAGTGTGTTATATTTGTGTCATCTAGAATCGCTAAATTTTTTTTAGGGAACTGCGGCGTGAGTTTGAGCATTTAAATTAAAAAAATCTATTTGCATATATGTGATTCTGGTATTATCTTTAGTTTATTTGTAAATTTTTGTTGCATTCTGACATCGTTTAAAAAATTATGTAGTTCCAAATGGTATCTGTGTTTTAGAGTTATTGGATTTTGGTTAGTAAGATATTTTTGTGTGATGTGGTGACTCTTTTTGCCCATCCCAAGAAAGTGGGTGGTGGTGGTTGGGTGTGGTGGGTATAATCCCTAATCTCAACCCCTCCCCATCTCTTGATCTCACCCCCACATGAATGAGTTTTCACTCTTTAGTTTTCACTCTCTGATTCTCTCCCCCTCTCGGCTCACTCTCTCCTCTTCTTTTTTTTTCACTCTCCAGACCCCCCTTGGTGTGAGTTTTGCAAAAGAAAGTGAAGGAGAAGAAGAAGAAGAAGAAGAGAAGGAGAAGGCAAGGAAGGTGAGAGTGCATGACGTTTATGTGCCTTGAGTGGCTTGGTCTCTCCCTCTCTCTTCAAGATCCATCTCTAATCTCTCTCCCTCTCATTTGTGTTTGTTGGATAGCAAGGAAGAAGTGAAGAAGAGATGGTGGTGATGGTGATGAGAAGAAGGTGTGTTTGTGTTGTGTGCTTGTGAGCCCCCACACCTTCTTTTTCTCCTCCCCCTCTCTTGGTGAGTCTCGCTCCGTCTTGTGTTGATGTATGTTAGTGTGGATGTTTCCATGTATTTGTGATGCTTTGTGTTTTAGCAAGTGTGTGAGTGTATTTGTTTTGGGGGGGATGGTTGCGCAGGAGTGCGCACGTTAGGCACGTGCTAGTGTGCGCCAGGGAGTGTACAAGGCTCTGACACGTGGGTGTGCGTTTCGGCGTGCGTGCGCACGTGGTTGCTATGCGTGCATGCATGAGTGTATTGATGTGTTAGGTAACGATTGGCAACTGCTCAGAAGTGATTGCGTTTGGGAACCTGATAACTATCACTTCTCCTTCTGTAAAAGGAGAAAAACTCATCTTTTGAGAAGGAGAAAATAACTACTTCTATAAAATGAGTTTTTCACTTCTGCAGAAGTTTTAAAAAAATGATATTTTGACAAAAATACCTTTATGAAATTTTATAAATTTCTAAAAACCATTTAAGTACTATAAATAACAATTTTTTCTCACTTCTTCATGTGACATTGATCGAGATATACTATATATAACAAACTCACACAAAAATTTTCCCCTCTTATTTTTATATATATATAACAAACTTATAACAAAAATATGTGATGTACTGTATATAACAAGATCACCCAAAAAAGTTTCCCCTCTTATATATATATAGCCGATGGTGGCCGCAGGGGAGGGGGGTCGCAGGGGGCTTCGCACCAAGGGTGGTGGTCTTTGATTGAAGTTAGATCTTGTGAGAGAGGTGTGAGAGTGTTAAAAAATTTCAGATCCTTTTCAGATCTGGTGAGAGAGAAAAATAAATAGAGAGAGACTTTTTGAGTGATAACCGGTTAAAGCAGGTTCCCCAGTACCCATTGAAATATTTTTCCGCCGTTAGATCAGTGTGTCCCTCATTGGATAGCCCATAGACGAGCCGCACCTATCGTTCGGCTACATCTAATCACACACACACACACACACACACATAGAGACACACACAAGGGCGGACGTATGAGTTGGCAGGGCCGGGCTGTAGCCCAGCCCAGATTTTGTATTTTTTGTTTATTACTTGATGATATATATTATAATATTTATATTATATAAATTGCATTTTATACATAAAATATATTCCTAACAAATAGGACTGGTAAATGAACCAAGCCGCTCAGGCTCGACTCGATTTGAGCACATTCAAGCTCGTTCATTTAGACAAATGAGCGAGCTTGAACAAGTTTTAAAGCTCGGTTAGGCTCGGGGAATCTGGATTGAGCTTCATTTTGTGTTCAAATTCGACTCGCTTATGTTAACAAAACTTAGTTGAAGCTTGACTAAACTCCTTTATCAAATTAGAACATTAAATTAATACAAAATTATGCTCGTTTAAGCTCATGAACTTAGCTCATTTAGGCTAAAATTTTATTTTCAATCCCTAAAAACCCTAAAATGAAAAAGAATGTTAGGCTCGTTGAGGCTCGTTAGTTCGGCTCAGCTCGGCTTGACTCGTTTATAAACGAGTCGAGCTTGAACATGTCAAAGTTCGGCTCGTTCGGCTCGTTTACCACCCCTACTAACAAACTAGATATCAATCTAACAAAATAATAGCACATCAAATAGTATAATAATAAACTAGATCTCAACCTAACAAACCAAATAGAACTCTTTGAAAAAGGGTTTGGACAGTTTTGGATTTGCAGGATGCTTCTTTTCCCACTCTCATTTTTAAACAAAAGAACTGGGGCCAAAAGTTGCAACATATTTTTGTGAAAAAATGTCCAAATTTTGAGTTTTCCAGAAGCTATGGATAAACAACTTCCTATAAAATCAGTTTTAAATTCAGCTTTGTCTAAAATCAATTTTGCAAACGTGCAACCAAACACAGTATGAATCTTATTATAAATTTTAACAATTCCAAAATTTAAAATTCAAATATTATTAATTTAATGTCAATGAAACAATAAAGAAATATTTATATCCATAAAACAACTCTTCTTATTTTTTCTAGCAACAACTCTTCCTATTTTTATGAAGACTTGTTTGGTTATTTCAATTTTAAAATTTGTTGATATACTGTGTATGATGAGTCTATATCTCATTTTTATTCTTACAAAATCAAAGTACTCAATATATTTTAATTATAGTTTTTTATCTTCTTCACATGTATGTCTTTTGAATATCACATTATTTAATATATAAATAGTTACATCAAATATAAGAATAAAAAATATTCATATAAATATTTAATATATGCTATCAAATATAAGAACAAAAAACTTCCACATAAATATTTAATATAGGTTTATAGCCCACCCCAAAATATTATTCTGGATCCGCCCCTGCACACACACACACATACATACATATACATATATATATGTATATATATAACAAACTATGTATATCTATAAACAAATATAAAACAAATGCACCCATAACAAACTATATATATATATATATTAAAACGCACAAACGAATATATAACAAATGAATATATAATAAATCACACACCTGATAACAAACCCCACACACACACACACACACGAATATATAATAAACAAATATAAAATTAAAAATAAATTTGTTATATAAACCTATAACAAGCTTTAGGGGAATTTCAAAAGATATATAGAGCAACATATGAACAAAGTGCAATTTTTATCAATGTCTTTTTATAAGATTTTTATCATAGGTTTTAATTTTAAATTAAAAATTGATAATGTTATATTGTATCCCATTTTAAATTGATCATGTTATATAATTTTATTATTAATATGTTGTAGGCAAATATTATTATAGTTATATGTGTGTTTTGGTCATTTGACTATATAGTTGATTATATTTATTTATTTCTATTTATCTATTAAAATAATTATATAAAATAGGGTTAAGGGTATTTTAGACAATTCATTTGATTTCTATTAGAAAATTACTTATTGAAAATATTCATCAATATGTGTTCCCAAACAACTTATACTCCAAATACAAGAAGTTTCTTCTTTAAAAATAACTTATTCGAGAATGAACTTCTTGTAGAAATTCTTCTAGACAAGTTGTCAAACTATATCAAGTCATTCTTAGCTTAAAATTAAGTTAGTATGTATTTTTACTTACCTGTCTCTTTGTTGCTGTCGTACAGATCTCATTGATTGGACTCACAACAATCCAGATAGTGGTGAGTGGTTCGATCCACCCATTCGAGAAGTGTTTAATGTACGTAGTCATGCATCGCGTGTTCATTGAGAACTATGGTTATACTTAAATAATGTAGATAGGTTGTATTACTATAATTGATCCATATCATATTAGATAACTTGCATGCTAGGTTTTATATATGACTTGCATCTTGTGTAGGACCCCGCACTTACCCATATACCATGCTACACTTACAAACAATCGTATTCTATACGCCCCTACTAGCATGCCCTGTTACCTCGTACGGACATGATAATATACGTAAAAAGCATGTCTTAGATGGTCTTTTTATAGTTCTATTGCTATTGATTAATTATTGCTTGCCTGATTGATCCATTTGTAACCTTTTGATGCTATGGTTGTATGTTATGATCATGTAATTGAATATTCCATCTTAACTAAATAACCCATATACATATGTTGGGATGGAATATTCCCCTAACATTCTAATTCTATTGATTGTTGGACTTTTTACAAAGCCAAATAACATTTTAAGGGGGTTCAACATAATATTGAGTTTTGGAGGGGTTTTTTTTAATAATTTGCCTGTTTTGGGAGAGGTGGAAACTAAATAACCCTTTCATTTATTAGTTAATCATATTTTACCTTATTTAGTTAGTGCATCAATCATAACTCATTTTTCATTGCATTTTGAAAGGATTTATCTTTGGAGAGGGGTTAGTAAAATTATTGCTAATCCCCTCCCAAAACCAACCAACGCGGCGCGTTTCAAGATTCACAGTAAATAAAATTTAATTTTTCATTCTAGAATAATTACTACACTCTTTATCTAACCAGATGTTGGTCATTTTGTTCAAGATACCTACATTACGCGGCCGGATGCGTCAACGTGAAGAAGCCGTTACCACAATTCCCGCATGGCGATCAAAATGTTTTCTTGCTTTTCATCAAGAGCAAGTGGCGATCACAACTTCCTCGGATGTGTCGGTCCGGACGAGGACGAAACCAAAGGATGGTTGTGTCAAACAGATCTCCGGAACCGCTCGATGCCACCAAAGCTGGATTTTCATACAAACACCAGGTATGTGTGCTTTCTTTCTTTAGTTGATGCCATTCCTATCTATATTTTCTAGTTTTTTTTTTATATATGAAATTTTATTTAGAAAGTTAAAATTGTACAATTATATGTGCAACAATATTAGATTCAAAGATTACCTTCATCTTTCTTTATTTTTTCTAAAGAAAAGGTGAAATCCATCTTAACAACACTAGAGTCGTATATTACACAAATCCTCCCATTATAAATATGAGAGTCATTTGATAAAACAACAATATCATTCCATTCCTACTAGCTACAACTTCCAAATTTCTGTATTGTAGTTTAGTTTCCAAAATGCTAAAATATCCTCACGATGTTGAGAAAAAAAAAACCTTTAGCATCGTTTATTTTTTATGGGTTTTGTTCAAGCCCTTCACATTATATATCATTACCTTCATTGAGAATTTGAAAGAGTCAAGCTAGTCTTGGCTACTCCTCTACTTCCAGCTATCTTGGATCTAGTTAATATACTAAATTTAGAATTTGCAACCCTTTCAATTGTTTTATATTTTTCTCATCCTTTGCTAATTTATTTTTTGTCTTGTGTTTCCCCTCTGCATCAAAGACCCCGTTTAAGGCTAAGCATATCATTGACCCCATGTTGAGGTTAATTTGTTCTTTCTCATGTTTTTCCTCTTTATAAATTCTGAAAACTAAATCAGCATTTTTGTTAAGATATATTCCCTTTAGTTTAAAATGAAATTGTTATGATTTCAAATGCTAGTTGTACTGATCGGTTGGCTGTGACGGATATCATCAAATCAATCCACCCTGGAATAAATCTAGGTTCTCAATTGACATCAGAAATGCATATGCACTATGATGATCTTGCAATCACATAACTAAAGATGAGTAAGAGTTCATTGATTATTGTTTTTTATTGTATAATATTATGATTGATTTTTTTGTCCAAAAATAAATAAATAAATATTGTGATTGATTGTTTTTCTTCTTCTTTTTTAGCAATTTTCTCAACTATCATCATGCTTTTATTAGTGATGTTAATTTGATAACTTCTGTATTTGCTTATAAGGAGAAGATATAGAATCATCCAGGTAGTTTATTTAAAGATGCATTGAAAAAAACATTTGACAAAATTTAGTAGCTGAAAAAAATTTCATAAGCATAGATTATCTGGTGGCTTGAAAGGCACATGAGCCTGATTATGACATGAATGATATGTCTCATTTTATTAGACTATGGCTAAATGTTATTGTGGAGGGATATATGCACCCCCATTTTCTAGAAACCAACCCCTTTTGGAAACCCACCCAGACCAATACATGAAGATTAAAATCTCACCCCATATTAAAAACTAGGGCATAAATGTTATAAACCCACCCAAATCATTTAAAACCCTCTCTCTTCTCCTTCCATCCCCAATTAAAACATTTGGAACCCTCTCTGTTCTCCATCCATACCCAATCGGCAGCCCTTGTGCTGTCCACGCAAGCCCAATCACCATCTCCTCCCGCGGACCAGCGATCGTCGTATCTTGGCCGCTTCAGATCGCCGCCCCGTCGTCCAAGGTAAATACATTTTCTCCATCATATCTTCTTCTTCCTCTCTTCTTCTTGTTCCTCTTCTTTCAAACCTAGGTTTGTTTTGTATGGGTTTTACATAGGTTTGTAAAAGATGAGTTGTAAATTTTATAGCTTAGATTCTAGGTTTGTATAGATTTGGTTAATTGTTTTCAAACACCAATAAAAATAAAAGGTGGTTCAGCAAAAGATTGAACTTTGTCAATTTCTTTTATGTTTTAGCTTCCATTTTAAACATGGAATATAAATTTTTCAGTTTTGCCATATGAGAAAAATTGATGGCAAGTAAGCAGAAAAAGTTATACAACTTTGATGCACTATGTAAAATTAGATGTATACACTTCTCCGCATGCATTCGTCTATTTAATTATGCTTTATACAAATCAAAACATATCATATATTGATGAAAGACTAGGTCTTTAAAATACATTACGTCTTTTGCCTAGAAGATAATGGAATATTTTTCCTAGACCAAGAGAATTATGAAAATTAAAAAGCAGTCCAAAGCTAAAAGCAAAAGTTGATAACTAATTGCATATGGGTCATACCACTACAAGAAAAACAAGCATTTGAAACCGTCGCAAATAGTCACCGTAACCGTCGCAAATACCTTTTTGCGACGGTTTTGGCTCCGTCGTATCAAACGGCGTCGCAAAAGATTAACAGCGGTTTTGAGCCGTCGCAAATACCTTTTATAGCGATTTTTCTACCATCGCAAATAATCCGTCGCAAATTCTTACTTTTTTTACTACAACTATATAAACTATATCTTTTGCGACGGATAAACTAGCCGTCGCAAAAAACTTATTTTTTTTTTTTTTTGCTTTTGCAACATAATTTTTTTCATCATTATTGCTTTTTTCTCTCAATTGACTTTTTATCTCTACCAACCTGCTAAAAGATAACGTATAATCAAGAATTGATACATTGAATTATGATTTTAAAAAATGAGAATCGTGCGGGGATAACACAAACCATGGTCATAAGGATTGCAAACACACAAGGCATTAAAGAACACAATAGACCCTCTCTCTGTCACGACAGAAGAGGTAGTTATTATTTACATAAGCCATGGTCTTCTAAAGAGAAATCCTAACAAGTTTCATGTTTTCTCTGTATGGCAGTATGAGAGATCAAGCACTATAACCCCAGCTCACCGGACTCCATCGCCCCAGAGAGTAGTCTCTGCAATCAGACTTGCAGGTCTTCTTCTCCATCACATTCATTGAGACTCCTCTGTTGCAGATTTTCGCAAACACGCACATGTTTCATACCATACTGAGAGAGCGATCCACATTGAGACTTGAAAATGCGAACCTGTAGTTTCAAAATTTCAACTTCAGAGACTATAAAAACATTGATATAGACTAATTCAAAGTACTGCAAGTTTCTCCTGTTTCAAAAATGTTGTTACCATCTTTTTGAAGCAATCCAAGTCGTCCACCAAAGACTGACCGGACGGCCTCATAGCATTAAGAACAGAATTGCCAGCCTTTGAAAGGAGCTTTCCGATGAATTCAACGCTGTTGTCGAGATGCACTCTATGCACCATTGTCTCTGTGATTTCCCTAAGAACAGCCACCTTCACTTCTGATCGGTCATCCAACTGTTTGTACTGCAAAGACTCGAGTCATGCACAACATTAGCAAACACTCACCTAATTGTCACAGTCAATGGCAGATATTTTACAAGTGTTCCGTTCTGAATGTAATTAAACTATTCCCTAGATATATTATGTCATTAGTATAAGAAATCCATGCTAAAACTTCTATGTTAGATATGGCAGCGATGATAATTAGGATTAGATTTTTAATTTAATTTATGAAAAATGCGACAAATCATTCAAACTACAAATCAAAGTTGGCACTGACCCTGTGCCACAAGTGGAGCAGGTCTGCATCTCTCTGATTGATAGCCTCCATATGAGTGTAACGGGGCAATGTATTCTCTGTGGCATTCGCATTTGCAGGGTCGAACCCATAATACATATACAACTTCTCGACCTTGATATTCTTGGTTCCATATTCCATCACATGAGAACCAGCGCTGTAATTGACACCGGAAGTCCTATTCTTAACCTGGATTCAGAAAAACGTATTTATCTGGCTTAGATTCGGGTCAAGCGAGAGAGACACATCGCAAAATATGGGCAAGATTATTCGAGTAGATATTGGTTTCCAATGGATTTAAGGATCAAAGGACTATATTACCATCTCATACAAATGGCATATTGTCTCTTTCTTCAAGTTGTGGGACTCACTGCAAAAGAGAGAGAGAATGCTCATGATCTTTGAGTGAATTGAAGTAGTTGATCTTTGCTTGATTATCAAGATTACTTCCAAACTACAACTACCATTGGGAAATTTATAATTCACCATGCCAAAGCCATACGTCCCAATTTGGTACCACTTTTCAGAAACAATTTTTTTTTTCCATAAACATTATTTTTATCCAGCATTTTTATAAAAGCTACACTGAAACCAACATTTCCATAAAAATTATTTTGTTGATTTTTACCGGTCCATAAAAAACCAAAGCTCAAAACGAAAGGCCAAAAGTTTAATAAGAAAAATGTTTGAAACCTGCCATCTAAAAATCAATAGTACACGGAATAAGCAAAATTAGTTTGACAATTGATTCAACATTAATAATAAATCTTGATGTTCCGAGTGTTTGAAATTCAAGAGAGATACGCAAAGCGATCATTAACCTGTCCTCCATCCATGCATTGCTGTACAAATCGCCTAAGCAAAAGCCCCTCGAAGATGCTCCCACTCTCGCAAGCCTCAACATAGATAACCTGTAAGATTCAACAAATATCAGCCCTCTCCAGTCCTAGAAGAGGGAAAATTAAAAAGGCAACCAATTTCTCACCATCTCTTTGTAGCTATTTCTTTTTCAGAACGTGGATGAACTCTGTTGTCTACAGAATAGTCATCAAGAGCTACATCACCTCTGTTGTCTACAGAATAGTCATCAAGAGCTACAAATAAGGCTTGCATCACTTCATTATTAATCACTTGGTAATTTTTTTTTTTTGAGGATTAATAAATGAATGAGAGATTGGAGATGCGGGGTATCATTATTAATCACTTGGTAATTGAAGGTGATTGCCCAAGAATCTAGGCATAAGTAACGGATACAGCAGTTGCAGGTTTAAGTAATGGATACAATCTTAAAGCCAACTCTAGAATACTGGTTTTGATTAATGTATTATGAATCTTAATAAAAAAAAATGGTGGCAGCCCCAATTTAATATTTTATAATTTCTGTTATGATGTTACTCAATTTTCTAACATGTGCCAGAAATGAAAAGGAAGGGGACTCACATTAATGGTACTCTCATCCAATAATATATCAGCAAGAATGGTAAAAATTTATAAGCATCGATGCACCAGCAAAGCTAATGCCACAAAATTCTAAAACTTAAAGTATGAAACAATATGACTGATCTAAATTTAGAAACTCAATTGCATCTATAACATAGAATTTGCGAATATAACAATATCCACAAATTTTGAATTTCAAAATCATATCAATTTAGCAAAGCTTATAAAAAGAAATGAAAAGAAAGCATACATCGAGCATGAAAAACTTGGTGTATTATTAATCTTAATAAAATTGGTGGCAGCCCCAATTCTGAAAACCTAATTTCATATATTTCCATAGGATTACCCATTTCATTCAGATTTCACAAACCTCTTCCAAAACTTCTACATCCACGGATCATCTTTTAATTTACTAAGAAACATCACCTACATGAACAAGAATAAAACGTCATCTTTCATTCATCGAAAAATCGCACGCACCAGTGGAAGGATCAAACCTAGACTATAGCTATTGGCATTCATAACACCCAAAAGGGGGAGGGGGGGGGGGAGAGAGAGGGAGAGAGATTGGAGAAATCACCTTTGGGGAATCAAAGTTGGATGGCGGTTGAGGATCGAACTTGGACGAAGACGGCGATCAAAGTCGGACTGCGACGGCAGCTTGATCGAAACGGCTGGCGACGATGGACGGACGGCGGTGGTTTGATCGAAGATCGAACGACAGTTTGATCAAAGACAGACGGCGATCGAAGATGAAGACGGCGAGAGCAGACGACGAGAGAAACTATTTCAGAGAAATTTAGGGTTATGTGTTTCATCGACTATGATTATGTTTTCTAAGTACAATTTTTTTAATATATTTAAAAAGATCGGACCACTATGATCAAAAGTGAAACAATGGACGGTTAGATTTAAATTTAATATTTGCGACAGTATATCTCCCGTCACAGATACATGTTTTAACAGCGGCTTCTTTCAGCCGTCGCAAATGTCGATAAATATTTGCGTCCCCCAAAAATACTGTAAAAAATATAGGCTTTTGCGACGGTTTTGGAATCCGTCGCAAACAAAGCGTCGCAAAAAAGGATTTTTCTTGTAGTGTACAGATTTGCACAAGAAGTTCATCAGTTTCCACCAATATGCAATATTCGACCTGTTATATGTAAACTTTCTATAAGATGTAAAATAAGAATTTGCCAAAAATACAGAGCATAGAAACAACGAGTCCATATAGATGTACTACTTAATCTATATAAATGTTGATGGAGAGAGATATGTTGAATTAAGTAAAAATATTCATTTTTTTCTCACATCTCCCATGCCAGATACACAAGGGTACATAATCATAATAGCGCGGTTGAAGTTTATATTTGGTTTTTTGAAATGTGTGAAAGATTCTTCAATATGGAATACAATAGGGAGTCTGTGCATATATAGTCATGTAGATTGATCAATGTCGGATTGCCAACTTTCAATTTGTCAAACCTCAAATTTTCCTCTTCTATAGCTATGTCTATTTTGTGTGAAATGGTAAAAGTCTAATGCCCAATTGGCATGGACAGAGTTATTAAAATATATTGAGAATGTCAAGATCATGAAATTATAGACAATTTTTTTTTCTTGCTAAATTGTGAAGAATAGTTGAATATAAGACCACTACTAGACTCAAGTTTTGTTGTTATTTTGGTGTGGATTGTGTTTTATTGTACTCTATTCAATTTTAGTTAGTGGAATAGTATGTTATATATTTTTTTAGATTGTATATTATGGAAAATACCGGAAGTGAAAAATATAACCTCTGTTATATTTTCATATAGTGGCTCAGCTACAAGACTTAAAGTATTTTCATTGTCTTTATTTTGTATCTAATCTGCGTATCATTGATGTTCAATGAAAAACCTTGTGTCATACAAGGAGATTTATTTGTTTAGGTGTAGAAAAGATATGCTTTTTTCTTTGGTAAGTCAAGTACTGATCTTGTTGCTCCTCTGCTCTGGTTCATTAAAATGGTTAAATTTTTTTTTTCACGGTTTTGCAATTAGTTGAATTAAGTTGGATGGATGTAGAGGTCGGGTTTATTTCCATCTTTCATCATTTTTTTTGGCTTTTCCATGGTCTTGATTTTTCTTGTTTGGCTTATTCCTTAATTTTTTTTATTCATGTGACTTCAAAATCCATATATGAACTAATATATATTACACTCAAAATCCAATATTTTTTCAACAGACTATCCTTTGATTATGGTTAGTTGTTCCCCACAAATTCTCTGAATAAAATATAAGTTAATGTCCATTGAGAACCACCTATCAATTGATTATATTTGTCATTTCCTCTTATATTTCTTATAATTCACTTATGACAAAATGAGATTATGACCACTGATGTTGCTAATAAACATTAGTAGTGGCAAAAATATATGATGGGTTTATAAAAATCTATGTAAATTTTGCAATATCATTATCCTTTTGTTGCCACTTTACATGGATTCTTGGATTCGAGGAGCTCCATACCCATGACTACTATCGCTTTTTTCCAATGTAGTATGAATCCAAAGAAACGCGTTCGACCTACAGCTTCCATTCGCAAGAGTAAATCAAAAGATACACCTTCAAGTTTTCAAAATATTGTTGAGGACCCACAAGAAGAGGAAGTGGTGGTGGATGCTGACGAAGAAGATTCAGATATCGATGCGGCCAGCTTGAAGGGTCCTTTCCAAGGTGGACCAATAAATAATGATCTCCTTGTGGACTACCGACATCATGTAGCATACCGTATCTGGAACGGCAAAGTAAACATTATAGTGAGATTGTTTTATTCTTATATAAAGAAAATCATAATATTCTCACACTGACTTATATATATTTCTTATTTCACAGGAGCGTTCAGTGTTAAGGGGTCGTCAACCTGTGACCCAGCTAGATTGTTGGAGTTTAGATGATGAATCTATTGTCTTTCATGATAGAGTGAGGGAGAGTGGTCTGCTACCCCTAGTCCAATGCAGTTATAAAACTATCAATTGTCATCTAATCTCTGCAATGGTTGAAAGGTGACACCCAGAAACGAATACATTCCATTTACCGGTTGGAGAAATGGGAATTACACTAGATGATGTGAATCAGATTACAGGCATTCTAGTCATGGGTCATGCAGTGTCAGGGCCACCGATTGAAACTTTTGATTTAATAGTCGAGTTGGTTCGTGATACACTGCATATTGAAACAAAGCGCATCATCAAAGAATTAAATGCATCTAATGGAAGATCAGTTAGACTGTCTTGGCTGAGAGAACATCTTTCTTTGAAGACGCGGACGATGCCCTTGCAAACTATTGAATGTGCCGTCCGAGGATATCTCTTGTACCTATTGGGTTGCACTATCTTTTCTGATAAGACCGGCTCTCATGTCTCAACTGACTATCTCATGTTTCTACGAGATCTCAGCAAGGATAGAGACCATGCTTGGGGTGCAGCCGCATTAGTGCACCTCTATCGTCAACTGGGCATTGCATCAAGAGCCAAGTGTAGACAAATCTCTGGTTACCTTACTCTTCTTCAGGTATGAATACATTGTATCTTGTAGTATAGTTTTAATGGAAAGATGTATAACATAATGTCCATAATGTGCTATGAAAAATTTTTCTCTACACAGGCTTGGGTGTACGAGTATATTCCGTTATTTAGGCCAGTACAAGATGATCGTGTCATCCAGAGGACCCCTCGAGCTGCACTATGGAAAAACTGCAGGAATTCCGCTGGATTGCAGAAGAACACTATCATTGTCATCAGGGAATTAATCGATGCCTTGACTCCAGAGCAGGTATAAATGGTTTATTTATGAGTTCTATAGCCAAGTATAATTGATACTTATATTGTTGTTTTTCTAAATTTAATTGTGGTTGCTGTATCTATTAGGTCGAATTCAATCCGTATTTGAGTATACAAGATTCCTTTCCCTTACAAGAATATGCCTTCTTCAATGGTTGTCTTGTCGCCAACAGAGTTTATGAACCGTACATGCCTGAGCGATTTCTTCGACAACTTGGGCATCTACAAGCAATCCCAAAAGAACCTACCCGACCAGATGGAAAAACTAGAAGACCACGCACCGCAGGTAGCTATCGAGTCATGTATGGTGCTAGTGTAACTTATATGAAACAGTGGGAGGATCACTTGTTGGGTCCAAAATCAAGAGGCCCCCAAACACAAAGGCCATGGGACACAATTCCAGAGTACATGGGGTGATTAGGTAGGGTAAGTCACATGTTTGTACAAAACCCTGACAACAGGCTGTTTGGATTGCCTACCAACAGTTACCAAGTTCAGAGATCTTCAGATGAGGATTGGGTAAGTTCATACACATAATTTTGCATTATCAGCTTATCCCAATGTGATTATTAATGTAGTCGATTCCTTATTGTTGTAGCGTATTGCGATAGCAGAATATTTGCAACCACTAGTATAGGGGAGGTATGCTTTGGGCGTTCTACAGAGGCACATGCAAAATGTTATTGACTACTGTCAAGATAGCACGCCTCTTCCTGCTTTGAATGTTTCAGGCACAAAAACTAGGATTGGGTTACGTCGTAGTAAGAGAGGGAATGATCATTCTACACAAGACTAAGCCCATTGTGTCAACAATTTCCGTATAATGTTTTTTCTGTTTGAACACCCGAATCAAATGGGCCAATCATATGTTGTATATAATGTTTTGACTTGGTTTGTAATGATGTGGTTTGAAGTTTCTTGAATTATTTTCTTCAAACTACTTATTCAAATGTAGCATGTACTTGTTTTTCATATGATGGCTAACAGGTTAGAATTTGCTTGTCTTTGGCATCCGAATTTTAAATGTTATCAAATTGCAATGTGATACCCTTGGCTATTTCTAATCTTGTTGAATGTTGGTCAATGTAGAGCAGGTATTTGAAACCATGTATATTTATCAAAAATGAGTTTGAAATATATTGGTGGAATGAGATGTTTTAGGCAATCATTGGCCAGGGCTGAACGAGCTAACTATTTTTTTGTTCTGTTTGGATCGACACTGTTCTTATCGATATAATCATTTCTGTTGACATTAGTAGTGGTGAATTAAGCAAAACCCACACAATAGATTCGATGTGTTGATGCATCGTCATTAGTAGTGTCACAAATAGAGGTCTATGCCGACATTAGTAGTGTCAAATAAAAAGACAGTAGGTCCAATATATAAATCGACAACAATAATGTCAACAATATTAACTTTTATCGACATTATTGGTGTCGACCCAAACAAAACCCATCCAGTTGGTTCAATTGATATATCGACAATGGTAATGTCAACCATAGTAATTTATATCGACAATAGTATTGTCGACGGAAACTAATTCAAGACAGTAGATCCAACACATAAATCGACAATGGTAATGTCGACCATATTAATATATATCGACATTAGTAGTGTTGATGGACACAAATTCAAGACAGTAGGTCCAACACGTATATCGACAATGGTAATGTCGCCCATATTAATATATATTGACATTAGTAGTGTCGACAGACACCGAATCAAGACAGTAGGTCCAACATGTACATCAATATTGGTAATGTCAACCATAGTAATTTATATCGACAATAGAAGTGTCGACGGAAACTAATTCAAGGTAGTAGATCCAACACGTACATCGACAATGGTAATGTCAACCATATTAATATATATCGACATTAGCAGTGTCGACGGACACAAATTCAAGATAGTAGGTCCAACAGGTACATCGACAGTGGTAATGTCAGCCTTAATAATTTAGATCGACATTAGTACTGTCGACGGACACAAATTCAAGACAGTAGGTCCAACACGTATATCGACAATGGTAATGTCGACCATATTAATATATATCGATAGTAGTAGTATCGACAGACACAAATTGAAGACAGAAGGTCCAATGTATAAATCGACAATAGTAATGTCAACTGTACTGATATATGTCGACATTAGTAGTGGCGAATTAAGCAGAACCAAGACAATGCACCCAATACTTAGATCGACATTAGTACTGTCAGCATGTGTTCAATCGGACGCCACTAATAGTGTCGATTAAGCAGAACCAAAATAGTAAGTCCAGAAGATACATCGACAGTACTGATGTCTACAATTAGACATTCCATTCGACGTTAGTGTTGTCGAATCAAGCAGAAAAAAAGTTATAGGTCCCTGTACATGGTTCGACATTAGTAATGTTGCCAGTAGCTGATGCGGTCAACACTTGTCCTGTCAAACCAAACAGACAAGCAAAAAAAAATTTTCAATCTTTCCTTGTACCAAAAACTAGAAGATTGACCAAACACACAGAATAATTATTTGTATACATGTAATATCAAACATTAGAACCATTTATCACATTGAATATATAGCAGTGCTATATTAACATGTTCTACACTATCCAATGCCTTCACCCTCGTATCATAGTCTTACAGATATACAAAATGTTTACCATATGCTATCTCTACATTTACCAAAAAAAGTAGGACTCTGTAAGGTATATCTACTGGATTTACAAAATGTGTCCCATGGATGCTATTTTTACTTCATGTACAAAATGTCACCACTATTCTTAACTTTTGTGACTGATCTGTAAGACTAACAAAACATAAAGTCTTACGAGAACTACTACTCTTGGCTATCATGAATATCGATGATGGCAACGTCATGGCCAACTAAATCTTTAAAAATTTCATTCTATCAAGATATGGCATTATCCAAGTTGATGCGACATCGGATCGGAAGCGCTCCCATGTTTTGGATGCAGGAGGTAATGGAGAGTCCAGAGTCAAATGGAGCCTGACGAAGTGGCATCCGCTGACGTATCCAATGCAGAGGACTCTCTGTTACTCCACTGGGGGTGGAAGGTCTCGCAATGGGAAGAATGTGAGGCATTGGAGCTTAGAGATATGCACCACGACAATCTTGTAGCACGAAGCGATCACACAACCCATGTCAGGCATAGACATCCAATGGCTATTGTCCGCAAAGGATGATTGACACTTCAAACTGCTTTTCAACTCCTCCATGCGATGAAGACCATAGAAAACTCTTTCATATAATTCAGGATGGTGCTCAATGTGCTCTAGAAGATCATGCCTCACGTCTTTCCATCCATCATCACCCATATCAAAAAATTAGACACCACACGATATCCACAGTGGCCATCCCGAGAACGTCCACTATGTTTCTGATGAATGGTGATAGAAAAGGAGGAAATTCATTCAAGTATCTATCAGTATCCACTGTTCTTTTTCTCAATAACCTTGCCCTTTGAGTATTCATCTTCTCTTCTCTTGGTTCCTTCATAAATTTTGCTTGCAAAATTTGATTTGGAATACTAACATTTGGCTGGTTCAATTGTTTAATGGAATGAATCACGTATTCAAACCCACTCTTCTCTCTCTTTGTTGATTCCTCATTGATGGCCTTTTCCCTTACCTTACCACTTCTCTTCTGACCCCTAGTATGAATCTTCACTGGTGGCTCCAACAAGAGATTGGCAGAGGGGTCACATAATTTCTTGAGGGCTTTTTTTATCTCCTTTTGTTGTCCAATGTTGCTCGCAACCGACTCAAAAGAAGTTCGATTTCTGGACCGATATCGACAACATTGGTGTAGTCCTCAACATAGGAGGTCTTGCAATCGAGCTTGCGCCAAAACGGATGAATTGCTTCAAGAGAGATGGGAGCACCTTCGCGCTTGTAACCCGCAATCATGTGCGCACGGTAAGCCACATGTGGTTAGCAATTTGTGATCGCATATATCTGTAAAGGGACTGACTGAGTCACTCGCCTAAATCTGCTCCTGTATCTTCTCAAGGGCATAGATTGACACAAATCCAATAAGATCACGATAGAGGGATCCTCTATACTTGTGTGGGATCTTAGTCAAACTTTCTTCAAAGGAGGCTCTAATCTCACAATCTTGCAGCTCCAATAGGTTGTGAATGACATGCCAGGAGCTCACAAAATTCTGAATGGAAGTATGCAGATGTTTCTTCAATTTTGCATAATGGCCTTCAACATGATTGGTGGTTGTGTTTCCAAGGTGCATTTGCTTGTCGATCCACGCGGAAACAAATTTTCCTTGTGTTTATTCAACCATGTTGCATGGAGATACCCAATAACCTTTGGATATTGTTGGAACTCATTCTCCAACTTGTGCAACCTTTTCATGTATTTGACTTCAGTTGGAGCATTCATCACAGCACTACAAGCACCTTCGAATGCATCCCATATATGGGCTTCTTCGAATGCTTTCCTACAATTCTTCGAAATATTTTTTGCTATATGTACACGACATAGAAGATTAGCACTCGTAGGAAAGACGATGGAAATGGCATTCATTAAAGCAACTTCATGGTCAGTTATGAAAATATTGGGCAAGTTGGTGGCATCAAAGAGTTCTTTAAAACACTCCAAAGCCCAAATATAATTGTCTTCCTTCTCCAAGCGTAAAAATGCAAATGCTGCAGCGAAGGTCTTCCCTGTCGATGTGAGGCCAACAATCTCCAGCAGGGGCATTCTATACTTGTTAGTTTTATATGTGCAGTCTATCATGAAAACAACAGGGAATGCTTTGATCATATTTATTGAGCTCGGATGTGCGAAGAATATCTCTAATAGAATATCACCATCCGGATCGGTTCGATGAAGCTCGATATATCCATACTCGTAGACTAGCTTCATTAATTGCTGTATTTGAGTACGGCCACAAGTCTCCAACAATCGCATCTTCTTCCGAGCATTGTATACAGTTCGTATGGTACTCACATTGGTCGGGTCACTGTTTTTTAAGTGGATTAAGATATCACGAGGACGCACACCACTTTTACTCATTCCTTGCAACACCTCGACTTCATCTTCAAGCAGTTTTCCAGCAAAAGAATGACCTTCAAAATTTCTAATCAACAAATGGTTGTGTAGCCCGCACAACACAGACAATCTCCATTTTTCTTTGACTTCAACAGCACTCAATTTGAAAGGGCATTCACATTTTTTTGTACCGGTTTGCCTTTTCACTTTGCCTTTGTCATCCTTCCAAGGTCGGTCATCGTACTTCCCTCCTCTCTCACATATAAGTATTACACGTGGTGCTCTCTTAGGATCAGAGACATCTGATCTACCAATCACAACAATCACGCTAATGTTTCGCCCAACACGCTTCACCTAGTGAATCAATTCTCTTCGACTATCAAAAATCTAAAACAAAAATAAAAACAAAGACATTAGTTTTACAACAGCATATATTACTTGTGTACCCTTAAATTTAAAATAAAAAACAATAACAACACCCTTAAAATAACAACACCCTTAAAAGCATATATAATAGCATAAAATTAAAAATAATAACAGCACCCTTAAATTTAAAAGAGAATATTACCCAATGGTTTGTGAAGTGTTCAGCGGTGTCGATATATGGGATGTTCTCGTGCACATTTTCGACGTGTGGAATCATATGAGTCTACATGAAAAATATGGGACATCGTTAATATCAATGATTGATATTATTTATAACTACAATGTGTGATATAACACAAAAACATATTAAAAAAACTAACCTCAGCCATTGTTTAAACAATTTCACATGAATTTTAAAGTTTTCATTTAACTGCAATGGTGTAAATTTATTACCTACAAGACAAAAAACATGGTTAGATTGTAAACCAATATACCCCAACACAAACATCAGCATCATCACTGCATTGACCACCTCCACCATCACCAACACAATGAAGATAATCACCCCCCAAAAAAATTCAAAGACCACCACAAATAATCACTACCACAACAAAACCCTAACTTCTACAATCACTACAACAACAACAAAATCACCATGACCTTCACCACAACATCTATGACCACCAAAAAATAAACAAAATAAACTTAAGAACAAGGAACAACTAAGACCTCTTTCCAGGTGAGGCGGGATGGCAGTCAATTCAAACTAGGGTATCATTTTTCATGTGGACTACATAGCGGAGATGTTGTCGGTGATGAGAGTTGAAGGAGAGGGAGGAAAATCTCGCCAATAGAGATGGTGCCCGCCAATGGAAGAGATGATCGCGGGAAGAGAGAAATGTGTTCGACTGAGGGTGGGTTTTGATTAATAACAATTTTGGGGGTGAGGAAGGGTAGGGGGTGGGTGAGGTTTTTCTGGGGTGGGATGGGATGGGGTGGTGTTGGATTGTTTTTAAACATTAAAAGTAATTATTTTAAAGGGTGGGGTGAATACTTAATGGGGTGGTAATAACCGCACCCAATGTTATTTTGCATAAGGATGAGTCTATGCCACATGATACCAAGGTATATTTCTTTGTTTTTGTCAAAGTAAAGTGGTGTTCCAAAGTCACTATAATATGTTCGTTCCAAAATGTCTTTTACAAAAATATTTTCATTATTTTGTAGATTTACTTGAAAATTAACTACAGAACTAATCAACATTGGTTCATTAAAAATTCATGTGAAAACATTTTGGTAGGGATGCATCGTGAATCAAGAGAAGCAAATATAACTATGAGTGAAAATTATGTGATAAATCACTACTTATTTTACATCAAATTTAATAATTCTATAGAATAATTTTCTTTAGACGTTGAAAAGATTTTTGCCTTTTGAAAATTGTTTGGACAGATTTTTTCTTCTAAGAATTGTTTTAATAATCCTACAATTTATCCTTCTGCTCACAATATGGTCTTTATGGCAAGCAAGGAATAATTGGATTTTTAATCAAAGTGCTCCAGACAAGGCTGTCTTGATTAGGAAAATTCTCCAATGCACTAAATTCAGGTTTAATGGCTATGAAATGGAGGATTCAAGCTCTCCTTTGGCTGAGGCATGTAAAATTCTGTTTGGTATCTCTTTGAAACCTAAATGCACCCTTTCCATGCAAGTGAATTGGAGTCATCCTTTGGCGGATTGGGTTAAAATAAATTCAGATGGATATGCTTTTGGAGATGATAGATATGCTTTTGGAGCTGTGGTAAGGGATGTCCAAGGGAATTGTTTGTCTGCAATGGCTGCTAGAACCAGGGCTGCCTCTATAAATATTCTAGAACTGCAAGGAATTTTAGCAGGTCTTCGTCTATGTAGGGGCTTTTAATCCAAAGTGTGGTCAGAGTCTGACTCCTCAACGGCGGTGGCTTGGGCGCTTGGGAGGGGCACCATACCATGGACTGCATTCCGATACCTCAGAGAAATCAAAGAGATTGCTAATTCATTCAGTGAATGGAAGATTACTCATGTATACAGAGAAGGCAATCGTGTGGCTGACGCATTGGCGGACTTGCAATCCCAAATGGGTAGTACCACCATATTCTCTCCCACTCAACTGAATGCTAGAATCCAGGTATTTCTCGCTAAAGATAAAGAAGGTATCAGTCAACTCAGAGTCTCAAAATGAATCGGCGGTCCATGTATCAGGCTGCCGTCTCCTCCTATGTTTCTACTAACATCATAGCTGCACATCAGTTTCACTCCTACTGATGGGTGAGTCATCTCCCATCCTTTTTCTTGTATCTCTCTTAAGATTGGCACTGATGTACTTTTTTGTAAATCCTTTTAGTTAAGATAGAATAAGATTATTTACCCAGCAAAAAAAAAAAAAAAATTTGTTTTAAGGAGATTTTGGTTACAAATGCCGGCAACATATAATGCATATCCTTCGAATCATTTGTAGAATCAAGAATGTTTTTAAATCATTTTGAAAAGGCAAGAATCTAATAAATTATTTTACATAATTATTAAATTTGATATAAAATAAGTAGTGATTAAACATATAATTAATTTTCACTCACAATTATATTTGCTTCTCTCAATGCATGATGCATCTCTACCAAAATGCATTCGCATGACTTTCTAAAGAACAAATGTAGATCAGCTCCGCAGTTAATTTTTAAGTTATCCTACAAATTAATGTAAGCATTTTAGTCAAAGACATTTTGGAACGAACATAGTATAGTAACTTTGAAACTCCAATTTAGTTTGCCAAAAATAAAGAAATGTACTTTGGTAACCTGCGGCATAGACTAATCCATATGCAAAATTGCATTTTGCCAGATTTTAATCAAATGTGACATATCATTTGTGTCATAATCAGTAATCTATGCATATGAAAATTTTCCTGCTACTAAATTTTGCCAAATATTTTTTCAATGCATCCTTAAATGAATTATCTGGGTGATTCCATAGCATCTCGGTGTAAGCAACTATGTAAGCCTACAAATTGACAGGCATGATGATAGTTGAGGAAATTGCTATAAAAAAAAGTCAATCAAAATATTTATTTGAATGATGAAAAAATCAATCACAATATTATACAATATAAAACAATAATCAATAAACTATTACTCATTTTTAAATATTTTATCATCTGCGAGGTCATCATAGAGCATATTTATTTCTGATGTCAATTGAGAACCTACATTTATTCCGAGATGTAATGATTTAATGATATCGATAACTGTCAATCAATCAGTACTCAGACCATCTCAAATCAAAACAATTAATTTCATTTTAAACTAAAAGAAGATATCTTAATGAAAATGTTGATGTAGTTTTCAGAATTTACAAGAGGTGAAAAACACAAGAAAGAATAAATTAGAACAGGAGGGAAAAAATAAAATAGTTAAAAGAGTTGCAAATTCCAAATTTAGCATGTTAACTAGATTCCAAATTCCGGGATGTAAAATAGCATGTTAACTGAAAGTAGTGGAGTAGCCAAGATTGCCTTGACTCCTTCAAATTCTCAATAAAGGTAAAGATATAAAATGTGAAGGCCTTGAATAAACCCCTCAAAAATAAACTCTAATAAAGCCTTCTTTTTCATTTAACATCGTATGGATATTTTAGCATTTTGGAAAGTAAACTACAATTTGGAAGCTATAGCTAGCAGGAATTGAAATAATATTGTTGTTTTATCAAATCACTTTCATAATTATAATGGGAGAATTTGTGTCATGCACAAGAACCCTTTCTAAATAAATTTCATGTATAAAAAAAAACTATAAAATATAGATAGGAATGACATCAACCAAAGAATGAAAAAACACTGGGTCATAGCTGCAGTGTATGACAACTTGTGAAAACTCTTGGAATTGGGTTGTTACAGAGAATTCAAGTTGACAGCCCATTTAAGTTTTCGCGACAAACTTTTTTCAAATTAAATGTTCTGTTCTCTGAAAAATACACTGGGCAATATGATTAATTTTTAGCAACTATAACAGTGATTTTCTCTTAAAATGGAGATCGACCTTTCCAATCTGTCTCCAATTTATATTGCAGATTTCCCTAAAAAATACTAATACCGTTCCCACATGCGACTATTATCCTTCTCAACTCATTAAATTGGACAGACTTAACAGTCCCTCATGCAATAAAAATTAAACGTCAGGAAGACCAAAAAAAATATAATATATAACATAAATACAAAACCACACAAAAAACCAAAGCATACTTCAACGTAGGGGTGCAACTCGAGCGGGTTGGGTCGGGTTCGGGTCGGGTTCGACATTAACCCGCACTGCAGAGAGTCCAACCCGAACCCGAGCCCGAACCCGACCTCAACCCGAAGGGTTCAACCCGAACCCGAACCCGATCTCAACCCGCGGGTTCGGGTCGGGTTCGGGTTGAATTCGGGTTCGGTCGGGTTTGGGTCGGGTTCGGGTTGAATTCGGGCTCAAGTCGGGTTCGGCCGGGTTCGGGTCGGGTCGGGTCGGGTTTAACACATAAAATATCATACAAAATATTTAAAAAACAACAAAACAAACTCTAATTAATTATTAATTAAACCTTATATACAAATAATTAAAAGTGAATATCTATAATAATTAACACAAACACAACAAACATAGTGATACTCTAATTTGTGTAATTGTTTATTATGTTTTAGGAATTTAGGGTTTTGGATATAGGTATGTTGTTATGGCAGAATAACATTTGTTAGCCAGGGGGGTCGGGTTCGGGTTGAGCCCGCGGGTTGAACCCCTCAACCCGAACCCAACCCGAATTGAGTTCGGGTTGGTTTGGGTTCGGGTCGGGTTGAACCCGACGCCAAAAAACACCAACCCGAACCCGCCCACGAGTCGGGTTGGGTCGGGTTGGGTCGGGTTCAACCCGCCCAAGTTGCACCCCTACTTCAACGTTGTCCATACCTGAGAAAACAACAAATTAACTTATTCATTACATATTAAAAAGATGATGACAATTCACAATTACAAATAAAAAAAATAAAAGAAAACACACACCCTGTTAGACCTGTGTTATTTAGAGTCCTAATTTCGATCGGAGTCGCTAAAATTTTTGATTTTTAGCTACCTAGTGGGGTTGAGGACTCTGATTGAAGATATAACTGCATATTATGGGTCCTGGTACTGTTTAGTACTGCCCATAAAATTTTCGTTTAATTCTGATAACGTTTTTGGAATTATGCAGTTTTGGATTGGGCATTCGGATTTGATTTTGTTAAAATCCAAGATGAAGAGATAAAAATCCGATATTATTATGAGATGTTAAGTTTGGAGATAGCTTCCATATAGAAGTGGAATTGGATCAACTGGATTCGTATATTAAAAGTTATGGGTATTTTTCCATGTATACCCCGAAGTTGAGAAATCCAGGCTGCAGCCCTGTAAGATGTTTAGCCTAGATTTTGAAATAGCTGGAGAGGTTATTTGATCTGGGTGTAAACATGAAAGTTGTAAATAATCGTCTTATCTTTCAAATGCCACTAGAATCGTGCAATTCTGAGCTGTATTGAGGAAGTTATGGCCGTTTAAGTGAATGCTGTTCAGAGGTTTTAAGTCCGAGGACAGCTCGGTCATTCAGTCCGACTTTGCCTATTTAAAGGCCCCAAATGCACGACTTTGGGACTCATTTTCCCCTCTTTTGCTCTCTGGTTCAGCCCCCATTGAAGTGTGGCTTGGGTAGAAGAGAAGGAAGAGATGGTGATGGAGAAGGAGCACAATGAAGAAGAAGGTGTGTATATGTTGTTGTTGTAGTTGTTGATTCTTTCTTTCTCTTCCACATCCCTTCTCTTTTCCTTCCCCTCTCTAATCAGCCAGCCCCCCATGTGTTTGTTGATATGTCCCAATGAAGAAGAAGAAGGAAGGGAGGCATAGTAGAGGTGGTGGTGGCAGTGGTGGTGATCGGGGTAGCCGAGGGTGCGCTTGTGAGCCCTACGCTCCCCTTTCCTTTCCCCCTCTCAGTTGGGTGAGTTTTTCCTCTTCTTTGGTTGGTTTTTATGGCTTTGAGGATGCTTGGGAGGGCATGCTTGGGTGGTATTTGTGTTTGGGTGCAAGTGGGGGCTTGGGGGAGGGAGTTTGGGGGCTGGGCGCGCGGGTCCGCACGCGCGAGCGCGCACGCGGGCGCGCGCGGGGCGCTAGCACGCGCTGAGGCGCGCGCGGGGCGCTGGGAAGCGCTGGGACGCGCGGGAGCGCGCGTGCGCACGCGCAGGGGCGCGCGTAAGCACGCGCAGGGTGTGCGCGCGCGGGGCGCGTATCCGCGCGCTGTCTGCGCGCGGCGGGCGCGCGGCATGCGCGCGCGGGGCGCAGGGGCCGCGCGCGGGTGCTGCCCGGGGCCCGTTTTGGGCGTGCGAAGGGTCGGCACCCTCGGGTGGGTGTCCGGGGGCTCGGGCACGCGTGCGTGCGTGCATGCTTGCGTGCGTTCGAGCCCGTATGCGTGGATGTCTACGTCTTAGGCATCCCTAATTGATTTTATATGTTTGTATATGATTTTACTCACCATTTTGGTACCCTTGGCTTGCAGACCTTGTCGGTTGGGATGCGCGACTACTCGGGTATCGGTGAGTGGTTTGATTCCAACCCTTCCGGAAGCGCTCGATGCACGTAGTCGTGCTTCGCGCTTCCATGGGGCTTTAATTGCACCCTAAATATGTTAGATATAATGCATGCTAGGTTGTATAGCTCGTATATTGTGTAGAACCCCTATTCTACCTTATACTTGCCTATGTATTGTATAGAATATGGCATGACTTAGGTTATTTTGTTGAATTACTACCTGTATTATTAATTGAACATATCCAGCATGTCTAACTTGGGTTAATAACGGGGTGTATGCGCAATAATCCTGATTTAGTACTCGAGGGTGTGGTATAGTTGTTGCACCCATCTTGTTGGGGGCAAAACTATGACCAGCTTCGAGAGGGGATGAGGCATTCCCTCTCTCTCGCCCTCCCTCCTTTCGCTAACCGAGTGAGTAGATGTATTTCCTACTTGACTCGGGTTTACTTGGAATTATTAGCATACACCTACTGTCGCGCGGATCGCGCTTAACCCTCCCCTTTGAGTTGGTGATATCCAACGCCTGCTTAAGTCGTACTTATGTGATTGAATATTTACTATGCCCTCGTATGCATGTTTAAGTAAGTTATCCCTGGGTAATTAATTGCATATTCTGTATATGCCTGTTTGGGCCGTGAGCCTTGTTTAATGGGATTAGACAAGTGTACGACCTCCTATGGGGTCGTACCATGCCTTTGACACTTAGAATAAAATGTCTTCCCCGCATCTAAGTTATGCGCCCTGGAGGGAATTCATGAGAATTCATTGCGCTTATCGGTGTTTGATAACCGATGATGACGGATCCATAGGGATCGCATTCGCGAGTGTCGAGTGTTCTTTCCTTCGTTGGCTCCGAGTAGAGACTGCCCGGCGTAGTAAAGTCCGGTGGAGATCTCCCAGATACTACTCATGACGCGTGTTGGTGTGCCCATACAGCTGAGGTAGCGGTCTTGGGAGACTAGTCCGGTAGAGGCCTGAACCCTGTGCACGAGGTAGTAGAGGCCACACCGGGAGAGACTACCGGAAGACGAGTGGAGTAGAACAATCGACCTCTTCCCCAAGAGCCTATGTCACCCCGAGGAGGGGGTGAGGGTGAGGATGTGGTGGGTCGGCATTGGTTCGATCTGCCAGTTCGTGTAATTTCCCAAGATCCTATGTCACCCGTCGGAGTGAGGGTGAGGGTATTGCTCCCAAGATCCTATATCACCCGTCGGAGTGAGGGTGAGAGTATTGCTCCCAAGATCTTATGTCACCCATCGGGGTGAGGGTGAGGGTATTGGCGTGAGTGGGGTGGGCTCGAGTTGATACTCGACCCATCAACTTGTATAGATGGTTTTCCCGTAGGGTTCGCGTGCGAGCATGTAATGGGTCCTCCCAATATCGTCGCATGTCGTGGCCCAGATGTTGAAGCTGCCTTGACAGAGGACTCCCACTTGTAAGTACTCCCGATGCATTCGGCGGATGTACTGATCATGGGAGTGTACCAGGTGAGGCTACGCGAGGGTGGACCACCGGACGATATTGCGAGCATGAATTGTTCTCCCCTTCGCCGGATCCATGTGGATGCTTCCTAGGTACGAGCCGCCCTGAGTGGACCCCCACCTGTAGGTACCATCGACGCTTTCGACAGTGTACCGACCGTGGCCGGCTCCAGGTAGAGGCTGCCCGGGAGAGCGCTACCGGATGACGAACGGTGTAGAACAGCAAGTTTTGTCCTTCAAGTTCCTAGGCTCACCCCTGTGGGGGCTAGGGCGAGGACGAGGACGAGGTATGGTTGCACCACCGTGTGACCTTGTTAACCGTTGGGTTTCTACCCATGGTTTCCTTGATAGAAGATTGCCTTAGGATCGAATGTTGGTGTTGGTGTTTGGTTTCTGACCACTCACTGAGCTTGTAGCTCACCCATCGCTTATGTTTTTCCCCAGTTGACGCTGAGTCGGATCCAAGAGAAGAGCTCCCCTGGCGCCATCCGAGTAGGAGACCCGCGTTCGCGTTGGATGTCTTGCGAGTCGGAGGCTATCAGCATTCCCTTTTCATTGTATGTATTATACTTGTGCTTGTGCACGGTATGTAGACTGTTGATGTCAGTTATTGTATATATTGGCTTTCACAGGACAGTTGATTGTGTACTCTAGTCTGTAATATGTCTTTGAATTACAGACTTAGTCATTTGAGCTTCCGCTTTTTGTATATATTTGATGTCAGTTACTTGTGTATTGCCTTTTCTATTGTGGAGTATTTATTTGACCTCGTGTATGGATTACTGATATCATTTATATATTTGCCACGTCTCGGGGACGGCCGCCCTGGGGCGTGACACACCCTACTAAAACTCCCAAGTAATTCGTCACCATTAAAACAAACATTTCACTACAACAATCATTACATGTCACAATATTTAAGAGAGAACTGTATCATGGTGACGAATTACTTAGGAGTTCAATCCAAGAAAATCAACCCCAAAGCAATGGTCAATTATTGAAGGAAAACTTACAATATCAAATATGCTATTAGGGTCAAGATTGAAGTTCTCGATCAACGATTACCAAAATGCAAGGAAAAGCATCAAGAAAACATAATATATCAAAAAATTAAAAATTGGAAAGAAGGAAATCAAAATTTTGACAAACCTAGTTGTACTAACTGTTGCTATGGATATAGTCTGAGGAGAATTCTCTAAATCTGATGCAGGACAGAGAGAAGAAAGAGGAAGAGAGAGAAGAAAGAGGAGAGAAAACAATAATTTTTTTATCACAAATTCTACGATAATTCTGACTTTCTTCTCCATTTGAAGATTTTCTTGAACTCTGTAAAACTACAAAAATCAGACGTTCCAATTTTGTGAAAAGAATGAGATCAGATAGAATAAGGTCCGGATCCCTTCAATTGGGTCAGTGACCAATGTTATACTGACACGTAGACTTAATATGTGCAATGCACATGAGTACATGAGGGGTGTGAAACGGGAATGTTGACTGTAACAGTGGAACATTAGTTTTTTTTTCCTTCCACTTTTCCCATTTTATTTATTTATTTATTAGTTTTTTATTCCATTTTCTCTCATATTTGAAATTACTTTTCAATCTAATCTATTTTTTAAAATGTTGGACTGAATATTAACATCCAGGCCTATCAAATCTAATCTATCCTTTGTAAATATTTATTGTATAAATAAATTTATAATTAAAAAGATTTGTTTTTCTTATATGTAAGATAATCTTTTTAAAAAATAAAATTTAAATAAATATACAAAAGCATAATAATCTTTTTAAAATAATAACCAACATTAACACTTCACATTGAAGATTCTAATCTCCCTTTTTTCGGATTTAGTCAGGACTTTGGTCAGTCACATCAATATCGAATTATACAGTCTATGAATTAAACTACACAATCTATTAATCGAAGAACTGCATAGTCAATTGTTAAATACACGTTTCACTTTTCATTTAAATCCAATCAGCTATTAGATAAAACATAGATTTCTAAGTATTATCTATATCTAAGAGGAGAGTGAAATATGTATTCAACAATTTACTGTACAATTTGATTGATAAGCTGTCTAATTCAATTCATATGTTGTATAGTTCGATACTGATTAAACTGACCGAAGTCAATCTTGACTTTAATCAGATGCCCTTATCTAATTTTTTTTTCTCTCTAAATTTTTTCTGTACATTCGAATCTTCATACAACAAACTTATCAATTATTTAACGGCATTTTATATCTACAAGATATTAAAAATATGTTTTATGAATTTCTTTGTCAGGAATTGTGAAGTTATTTTAACAAATAATTAAAAAAATAATATTAAAGATATTATGAATATATCTAACTAATACTTGTGGATTGAATTAAACAATGCATGAATTGAACTTAAAAAATATTGAAATGAACTGAACAATGTATGAATCAAATCCTCACACTGATTAATTTGATTAATGAGTAGTTCATTTCAATAATTTTTAAGCTCAGTTCATCCATTGTATAATTCAATCCATAGGTGTTAGTTAGATCCATAATATCTTTAATAATATTTTTTAAATTATTTATTAAAATAAATTCACAATCCCTAACAAAGAAATTCAAAAAACATATTTTTAATATCTTGTAATAATAAAATCACGTTAAATGATTAATAAGGTTGTTGCATGAAAATTTGAATGGGTAAAAAAAATTTAGAGAAAAAAAATGATAGATTAGATAAGGGAGTTTGGATTGAGTTATGACTGGTTTCAATCAGTCCCATCAGTATTAAACTATAGTATATGAATCGAACTACACATCATATGAATTAAATTGCACATCAATTGTTAAATTTATGTTTTATCCAATAGCTTACTATTTAATAAGAAAGTAAAATTTGTACTCAACAATTGACTGTGCAGTTAAATTCATAGGCTGTGTAGTTCAATTAATTCATAGGCTATACAGTTTGATACTGAAGGGACTGATGTCCTGAATGGATCTAAAAAAAAAGGAGATTAAAATCTTTAACATGAACTGTCAAATGTTAATGTTGGTTATTATTTTAAAAAGATTATTATGCTTTTGTATATTCATTTAAATTTTAATTTTTTAAAAGATAATCTTATGTATAAGAAAAACAAATCTTTTTGTAAATTTATTATTCCAAAAAATATTTACGAAGAATAGATTAGATTTTATAGCATTGGATGTTAATATTCAATACCATATTTTAAGAAATAGATTGGATTGGAAAGTAATTTCAAATAAAGAAAAGGAAAAAAAATATGAGAGAAAGAGAATCAAAGACCAATAAATAAATAAATGGGAAAAAAAGGAAGAAAATAAAACTTCACCGTTACCGTCAACATCATATCAGTTTCACACCACTCATGTGCATTGCACACCTCTTTCTTTCTTTCTTTCTTTCTTTCTTTTTTTTTTTTTTTTTTTTTATTTATTAGAAAGACCTACAAGCAGCATACTTAACAAAAGTGGTGGACACCGAGATTGACATACAACTCGACCACTCAGCTTGCAAGTGGTGGTGCGTGCATTGCACATATTAAGTTCACGTGTACATTATCCTGTTGATTACTGACTCAACTAACACAAAGACCCGATAGAATATGTAAAATTGCTCTTTTGAAGAGTTTGTACTATTTAAAATTGAATTACAAACTTTAATGAGTCACTTTTTTCAAAAAGAATTATATATCTATGAAGAGATGGATGACGTGAATGTAGTGCTTTTTTAATGTAAATGGCAGGAGATCGACCACTTTTAGTCAAAGAATGGAACCACTACAAGAAAAATGGCCTTGGTAATTGTCTACTTTTACCAACTACCTCTCAAATTCGTAGGCCAAGAGGACGAAGAAGTTGGAAAAATAAAAAAATAAATCAAATATACTTTTAATAACATATTTCCTTGGTAAAACTAAACATAAGTGTTTTTTTAATTCCACTATTCCCGGGATCACCTTTCCTCGGTAAAAGTATTAGTTTTTATTTTTTATTTAGTAACAACACATTTGGTCGGCAAATGTTATGGCATATATGTAAATGTATTAACAATCTATGGTAAATACAGAAACTTGCTTTAATCCCTAACCCCCCGTTTGCCAACTAACATAAACAGAGAATAAGGGAGAATAACAGTAGAATAACCCTTATTCGCTGTTTGTTTGTAGCGGATAAACCCTGATAGCTATGCATGGATAAACGAGCATAAGGCCTGATAACAATTCTAATAAAAGGGGAGAATAGCTTATCAGGGCTTATCTATTCCTGAGAATAAAAATACCCCTCACCATCATTACAAAAAATTTCTCTCACTTACTTTAACTAATCCCAATGATACACCCATATTACTTAACAACCATCTGATCAATGGACCAATCCACCAAGAATCCATCAGGATCGTCCAAAATATCAAATAAAATCGAGTTAATCCCGACCGTTTAAAATACCCACTGAAAATTGTTATCTGCTGCCACGTGTACAACCAATGTCCCATCCAATTAAACACCCACTGACCCACCCACATTTTTCTTCTCTCCCACTACGACTTCTTCTCTCTCACTACGTCTCCTCCGAAAAAAAATGAAAACCCTAGTTTGCTCAAATGCGATTTGATCTCTTCTTCACCATGTCCGTCCTGTGAATGCAGGAGTCTGGTTCTACGACGATCAACAAGGGACGAATTTGGTAGGCGCAACAGTTGGAAAAGGCGGTGAAGTATTCGGACGGTCCACATTCCACCTCATCGCAGAACCAATCCTAGGTAAATAATACTGTTGCGACCCCATCTAATGGTGTGTGCTACGATCTTATGCTTAATTTGCTGTTACATTTGATACCCTCTTTTATATTTTGGAGATTCATATGGTTAATGGGTTTTTTTGTGTAGTGTTTTTATTGGGGTACTTGATCAGATGAGATTTCCCCTTGTTTCAGTGTTGGGTTGATTTATTGTGGGTCTATTTCTGTTGTTAAAGTTCAGAGGATTTGACTGCTTGGTTAGGGTTTTGTAGATTTGATTATGGTTTCCATATATTGGTAGTTGATAGATTCTTTGAACATTTTGTATGTATTTCTACCCACCATTATTTTGTGTACCCTTCGGTAAAGAGGCCCATAGCCAGCATCCATTTTACTCTATTAATTAATTTTACGTTATGCAAAAGAATTATCACCACATTCAGCTCATACCCAGTCATTCAAAGGAAAAAAAGAAGAAGCATATGTCAAATGATTTCTGTGGGTAGATCTAAAAAGGGTGAGAACTTGAGGTTTTTCCATATGGGCAATATATTTATATGAAAATCGTTTGAGTCCATTTGATATTTTAATTGTGTTCCATTGTTATCTATTGATATGTAGTATTTGATTCAGAGGAGTAGTTCATATGAATGTTTTTCATGGGCTTTCTCAAAGTGAATGACATGGTATATATGTTATGTTACTCAATTCTAAGGCATAATGATATGTGGGAACATGCTTTTAAATATGATCATGATTTTGTATCAAAACTGGTTAATCATTATTCAATATAAATGCTATAGTTAAACTAGTAAGTTTATCAATGAACACTGGGTAGGTATATCTTGACCTCTTTTTTCTGCTTACATTACAATTGGGTTTCTTCTTCAATTCATTGTCCATATTTCATTCCTTACAATATTGCTTGTATATAACCAACTTCTTGTTGTGTATGTCAACAAAAGAGAAGTTGAATGACCAATAAAAACATATATGTATGTGTTCTCCTTTGTGACTGTTATTAATTAGGTGTGTTATGAGTTTTCTCTCTTTTTTAAAGCATTACATTGATTTGCTTCTCTAATTTATTGGGACGATGGATTGAGTCCTGACAACATGGCTTCATATTACCTACCCCCACTCAAATGTAAGCATATTTTGATCTTCTAAAATTTGCAAGTATTACTTGTTTCTTGAGTGACCAATAAAAACATATATGTATGTGTTCTTCTTAGTGACTATTATTGGCATTAATATATTTTCGTGTCATGGCTCATAATCATTTTTTTTTACATTACATTTCCTAAATTTTCTAGAGCATCACATGTTTCTCTATTATTCCAAATGAATGAATGTCCTATAAATGTGTCAATTGGTTTCCCCATCCCAGTGTACAAACTACCCCCAACTATATGTGTGGACTATATTGATGTAGCGGACATAAGATGCCAATGTTGCTCCGCACATGTGAGATCAATGATAAAGTTTAAGGCATAATATATGTTTATGTTATGTGTTGTGAGTGACATATCAGTACTCCATAACTTTGTAGACATGGATGTTATGTCTTGTTTCTTGCTTGAGATTTTCTTTTGCATGTATTGGACCTTATTATAACATGATGAATGAATGATTGTCATCTTCTAGACCCAAAGGTGTATCCCATGCTTGTGTATAACCGAATCTCACTTATCACCTCTAATATTTTCATGTTACAGTCAAGCTGTTATTTGAATTCACTCATGTCATTGATAAAGCAATGAATATTCATGTAGATCAATTCATGTTTGTAACTGTTTAGAGCATTCATGTATTTTTAGAGTGGCCCCTAAGTCAACTCATTTGTTTTAGATTACTTATTGCAAATGTTGGACCTTCTTATTGACAAATGAATGAATTGGTTGTTCTTGTAGACCCATAGGTGTATCCCATTCTTGTGTATAACCAAACCTCACTTATCACCTCTAATATTTTCATGTTTACAGTCAAATTATTATCTGAATTCACTCATGTCATTGGTAAAACAATGAATATTCATGTGTGTGTTCATGTTTGTAACTATTTAGAGCATTCATGTATTTTTAAAGTGGCCCCTAAATCAATTTATTTGTTTTAGATTACTTATTGCATATGTTGGACCTTCTTATTGACAAATTAATTTAATAGTTATTCTTGTGTACCCATAGGTGTATCTTCTTGGGCTTTTCTGTTATTGAATGACATGGTGAATTTTGGGAACAAATTCTTGTAAAAATTCCTGTATTTGATAGCAGTGACTTAAACTTTTCCAAACCCAACTCTATTATAAGTGGTCTAAGTTTTATTCTGTAATGCACTCACACTAGCCATCATAGATTATGTCTCTCCTCATATAATAATAAAGAGCACTATTTTTATATAAAATCTTCAAACATATCAGTAGTCATGCCACAAGCCTTGATTATTAGTCTACGGATACTTTAATGTGTGTTTAAACCCACTTAAAAAATGTTGCACATTAAATTCATTTGATCTAAAAATGCTAGTTCAATGACATACTAATTAAAACCACTAACTGTATGTTCATTCATATATGATTTGGAATGGGTTATCAATGAACATTGGGTATGTGTATTTTCGGCTACATTTCTTCTTACATGTCAGTCCATTGTTTCTCCAATTGATTGTCCATGTTGAGGAGGGGTTGTATATGTCAACAATAGAGTTGTTGAATAACAAATAAAAAATATATATGTATTTGAACTCCTTTGTTAGTGTTATTCCCATTGTTGGATAAGAAAGACATGTCTCCTAGGTATATCCTGGTTGATTTACATTTTCTTTTGCACCTCTTGGACCCATGTATTATTATTCCTAAATGAATAATTCTTAAAGAACATGTTCTAGTCAATTGATGTGTTATACAACACCCATCTATTTTATTGTCTATATTGATGTTTATGTATAATACTGATATGTCAATACACACATGGAATCCACTGAATGACCAATAAGTTACATATATGTTTTATATGGGACTACTTTGTATAAATATGCTTTTTATATGCTATTTACTGATGTTATGAGCTACTGAATGATATAATATATAAGATATGTTACATTACACTTTATATATCAGTGATATGTATTTGTTCATTTCATTATATTCATAAGGTTGATATGCTTTAATATGTTATTTATATGTTATTTTTTTATTATATGCTTTCATTATGTTATTATGTGTGGTCTTCAATTCCATTATATTCATTATGTTGTTTGATATGTTCGACTCATTTGATTTTCTTCTTGGAGAATGTGAGTTAGTTACCGATGTAATATATTTACCAAGGGATTATGTGTTTTAATATATGAATGCTATTTTTATATATACTATGAGGGGACATAGGTAGGAATGTAATATTTGGTTATTTGAAGAGTTCATATTAAAAGTTACATTTGGGTTTATGACCTTGTGATATACATAATATATATGATATGCTTATATGGTTTACATAAAAAATGATATGTGTTTATATTTTCCTACCGAGAGAAGGAGTCCAAAATTGTTTGGATCGTGTCATTTTATACTTGAGGTTAAATTAATTGGTTATGTCCGAACATTGGGTTAGGTGTCTTATGGTTTTCATCTCCTCTCTGTTGCATTACATTAGTTTACTTCTCTATCTAACACTCCCTATCATTTGGATTCCTCATTTATTGCATGTGTTTAATCAACTCCAAGGAAAATCGAATCGTATAATAATGTGGCACATATTTGGTGGCGTTAAAGGTGAAATCTGAGATCAATGACCAATACAAATATTTTTTATGTCCTATGGTTTTTTAGTGTTATTATGTGTTTATTTTTTAACATAACGGCCCCTAACTCAAACTTCATGGTTTAGATTATTTTTTGCACCTTTTGAAATTATAACATGATAGTTGAATAATTTCTAGAAACCTTGTAGACCCATCGGTGCATCTCATGCTTCTGTATAACCAACCCTAACATATAATAGAGCACATAAATAATGTTTACACATCACCTACATATGTTAATTAATCTATCTGAGGTCATTGGCCAAAAATCATATTTGTGTCTTAGATGTGAATTAGTCTTATTCCTAGTCATATGGATGTGGATGACCAATGAATATGTGTGTGTGTATGTGTGTGTGTGTCCATGTGAGTTGGTCTTTTTTGCATTCATATAGGTGTGAATGACAAATGAATATATGTATATTGTTGGTATCTTAATCCATTCTACGGATACTTTAATGTGTCTAGATGTCAAAGATGAGCCAGCCTCCCCTACGCATGGCATCCAATAAGAATCGGATTGGAAACTGGACAAGTCCGATGGATGCTTGTTTGGTGGGGTTGCTTGTAGATCAATTTCAACAGGGTAATTGCGTGAAGGGGGTCTTCCAAAACAGTTCTTGGAAGACTATCGCCGCAACCTTGAACTATCAATTGGCTATGACTTTGGAAATGAGTCATTGCAAGAATCGTTGGAAGTGTTGAAGCAAACCTATCACCTATACCAAGAACTTAGCAACAAAACAGGATGGGGTTGGGATGATGCGAGGAAAATGGCTGTACCGGGAGATGCACAAGACTGGGATAGGGTCATATCGGTATGTACAGTTGAGGATAGTTTAGTTTTGTCTTGGTCTCCTAATATTAGATGTTAAAATAAAGTCGTTGTCTGCTTATCCTGTGCAGAACAATACCAAGTTTGGGTTATGCCGGGACAAGCCATTTATATGGTTCAAGGAATTCTCCATGATATGTGGGAACTCCACATCCAAGGGATTCCATGCCCATGCCTCCCTCGTCAGTGAGGATGATGATGACAATGACACTGAAGGAGACTCAATGGAGGCCAAGAAAAATAGGTTCGATTCACTCCATATAAAGAGACCATCGGTGGATGATTACTTCAATCGAGGGGGCACATGTGAGAACAAGTGGGGGAGCAGCACACCAATAGAGATACCTGATGAAGGTGAACCAACCTCTAGGAGGAAGGATAAACGTTCCATAGCATCCACTGCTTCAGACATGGGGGAGGATGATTTGCAATTCCAAAAAAACGATCATCTGGGTCTGGTAAGAGGGTAAAGAACTCCGTTGCTGCTGAAGGATACATGGCTGAGTTCATTGAAATTGGGAGGCGTAGGGTGGATGTGGCAAAAGAATACTTGGAAAAGATTATGAGGGGAAGTACACTTTGGAGCAGGCAGTCAAGTGTCTTTCGATGTTTAGGCAACTCAGTTCAGCTAGTAAGTTGGCTGCAGCTGAGGCTCTCAAGGATGAGGCGAACCGCACTATTTTCATGGCATTCCCGGATGACTTGAAGATAGACTGGATTGAGAGACAGGGGATGAACTATCAACCACCTCCCTATGTTCCACTTGCACCATAGGAAGGGAAGGAACTATCTACCTTTATGTTTGACCATATATAGTATTATTTTTTGAGCCACCTATAGTAGGAAGGCTGGTAACCTGTCACTATTATTCAGGAGGTTGTAATCTAAGAAGACATTCTCATCTTTTGATGTATAAACTAGAATGATGTGGACTTAGGGTTATGTATGGAAACACTCATAATTTTGTAAGTATTTGTAGCACATGGATGTGTGTAATAATCCACATGTATATATTGGTGATGGTGATGTAATGTCTGAACTCTTGCATCATTCGTCGAATGACAATTAACAAATCTTTTGTATCCCTCTTCCATTGTGTATGTGTATATTCAATGCTCTCTTATTTGCCCAATGCAGTCAATGGATTCCTCAACAAGGAAAAGACTACGGTCTGAATTTTTTAGGCAATTTTTTGAAGAGGATGAGGAATCAATGTTCCTAGAGATGGCCTATGTACTTGACCATTTCAGGTATCGGGTTGAACATCAATCATTGACAAGGAGACCGATGAGAACTGGACCCTGTCCGGCCATGCATTTGTACATGAGTTGCTCCAAGGACATGAGGCTAGGGCATATGAGAATCTGCGCATGAGTCCTCCAATGTTCTTAAAATTGCGGGATGTCTTGATCAACAAGGGTGTCTTGAAAGACACTACCAACGTCACTTGTACCGAACAGCTTGCAATCTTTCTTCATGCTCTCGGCCATGGTGTGTCTAATAGGGTGTTATCAGAACGCTTTCACCATTCAGGGGAGACAATTAGTAGGCACTTCAATGCTGTCCTCAAAGCAGTGGTTTCCCTAAAACGAGAGTACATCAACCTCCCACAAAATGATGTGCAAGTCCATCCCCATGTGAGGCACAACAAAACCTTTTATCCATATTTTAAGGTGAGTTCATACTACTCATAACATGTTCTATTGCTGATCTTCCTCATATATGCATCTATCAATCTTATGCAAATACATGTGATGTTGAATTATAGAATGCGGTGGGGGCAATTGATGGGACACACATCCCTGCACTTGTCAGAAAAAATAAGGCAACACGATATCGCAACAGGAAGGGATGGATATCACAGAACGTGATGGCCGCTTGCTCGTTTGACTTGCAATTCCAATACGTCGCCGTTGGTTGGGAAGGTTCAACGGCCGACATGAAAGTCCTTAGATGGGCATTGGAGTATGGGGGTTTTACTGTCCCAGAAGGTATATACCTCTAATATGATTGTCAACATGTTTCCCTGCACTTGTGTTACATCATTCATTTGCATTGAACTAATACGAATCTTTCTACCAGGAAAATATTATTTGGTTGACTCTGGATACGCGAACACTGATAAGTTTCTTGCACCTTACCGTTCTCATAGATATCATTTATCTGAGTTTCTAAATCGCAGATGTAATAGATATAGTGGTCCAAATGAACTCTTTAACCATAGGCATGCACAGCTGAGGAATGTCATTGAGCGTGCATTTGGAGTTCTAAAAATGCGCTTCAAATGTCTTAGATGCACTCCATATTATCCATTTAGAACCCAGACTAGAATTGCACTTGCATGTTGCATACTCCATAACTTCATACGTAGGGAGGAAGGGTCAGACATCTTATTTAATATGAGTCAAGATGATATGGACTCAGTTGGGGAGGCCAGAGATGAAGGAAATACCGACGTGACAAATGAGGATAACGTCGGAGGGGCTCAACTGCGAACAATGATTACTGGTCAATTGTGGGGGGGTAGGAATGTAAGTGAATGTTGAAGAAGTGTATTTAGATTATGTGACTATATGTTAATAATCATTTATGTGTTATTCATCTAAATACATGTTTTTTAATTGCAGAGGCAGTGAGGTGGTGGCGTTTCTGGTAGTTTGGTTTGTCAATGTATTCAACCCATGTTGGCCTTTGCATTCTATGATATTTGTTTAGTTATATACAACATTCATTTATTTGACTATGTGATTTGAATTAATCATACTCATTATTATGTGTTTTATGTAACAGGCATTTGTTTCCATCAGATGGGAAATTATCCATTTTATGCGGTCGCGAAGGGAAGGAGGCCCGGGGTGTATGACAATTGGGCAGCCTGTCACGCGCAGGTGCATCGCTTCAGAGGTGCGACGTTCATGGGTGTTAACGATATCGAGGAGGGGTTCGCATTCATCAACTCCGTCAATGCAGGCCTAGAGGCAGATGCACCTATTGACGTGTCAGATTCCACACCCCCTCCATCAGATGAGACTCATGGCATGAACAGACCACTGCTACCAGACATTCCACCAGCTACTGCAGACCTTCCAGATCCTACACCAACCGAGATTTTGCCAGACTCCTCACAGCCAGTGTACCACCACTTGTCGTATAGTGCAGAACAGTCACGTCGAAGTTCAACAGACGTTCGAGCCACTCTCTGCTTCACTGAGATGACTGTTTATGGGATTCCAGTTATGTCTCTCTTTCTGGGTTTGTTTGGCACACTTGTTCTTCTTGTGGCATGTATTTTCATTATGTTGTTTGTTTTGATCCTGCGTCAATGATAGTATGCAGGGGTTGGGATGGTTAGACCTTGTAAACTTTTATTTTGTGTTGCCCACTAGTTTATGGGTTAATTTTGTGGATGATTCAGTTTGTATGGATGTTTAAACACCATATTCTGTTTATCCAGAATACTAATTTTGACTTAACCTCGGCGGCACAAGAGGTTAATGTGAATATTAAAATGTGAATGTAAGTTTGTGATGATGCCTTATCTTGTTGTGTATTATATAATTTATCATTCTTATAACATGTCATATTTATATCTTTGGATTTGTGTGTGATATTTTCTTATGTTAGATATATGTTAACCTCTGATAACAGGGCTATCCTAGTATCTCTTTTTATGTTGACCATGGTTTCCTAGATGAGAAGTGCTTTTGTATAGATGCACAAGAGGTTGATGCATGTCAGTCATTTTGGATAAATGTGAAGTGGTTGTTTCATGTGAGAGAAATAGGATCAATGATAAATATGCAGTATATTTGTAATTATTACTCCATAGGTTATTTCTGTATATATCATTATCCAGATATATTTACCTAAGTTTTAAAAAAATTCCACAAAGTATGGGTGCATAAATAACTTAGTGGACCCTATTATAAATTTTCATAAAATTGACATATAACACGTATAAGTAAATTCAATCGAGACACAATATATACTTTCTTCATGGGTTATTTGATACTGTAAAAAGATTAAGACTGGTAATAAAATTTATTAATAATTCTAAGTCATTTTATTAAATAAAAATAAAAGAAAAGTTTAGTTTTATTATTATTAATGACCAAGGGATTGAGTTAATTTAATTAACACATAACCCTTTAATTGCAATCATTACAAAACAATTGGAATCAACATGAGCATACATAGAGTTAATTGTTCAATATATATAAAGGTTCACCATCAAATATTACATAAGATGGACGGTCCAGATTTAATTACACTCATCATGGATTGATTTATATTCATCAATTACACCTAAACACAAAATTATATTACAGGGGCAAAGTTGACATTTTGAAAATAATAACTCCTTATTCATCTCTTATCAACCATTTATTCACTGTTTATTCTAGGTCAACCAAACACCAAAAATCTGAATTTTACGTTTCCCAATAAGAATAAATAAGAATAACAGAAATTGCAACCAAACATGAATAGGCTTATTCTGCCAAACACTGTTATCTATCCCCGTATAACTATCAGGGCTGAATAAGGCAATTCCACTTCCCAAACGGGGGGTAAATCCCTAGATCCCAACCCATCTGACTAAACCCTTTCAAAAAAAAAATCAAACCCTCTTTCAATATACGACGGACCTCCTCTGCTCCTCCCCAACATATCCTCGCTCGTCTCCGAGGATCTCTCTCTCACCTCCACAGAATCGTCGCCGTCGGCATCCTCACCACCATCGGCCCTGTCTTCGACGACCTCTTGACGGACGGCATCGCCATCATCGCCGAAGTTCGCGTCCGACCGCCTGATCATCGCCGTCATTGCCGAAGTTCGCGTCACCGTCATCGCCTCGGTCAGTACTCTCTCTCTCTCTCTCTCTCTGCCTCCCTCCCTCTCCCTATGTGTGTAACTGCTTCCATTGATGGTGGATCTCATTTGGGTTTATGATTTTGATGATTTGGTGGTTCAGAATCTAGGTTTGTCAACGTCATCAGACACGGTCGTCCATCATCCGCCACCGTGTTCCACTGCATCGACAGATAACAGGTCTTTAGTTGATCTGAACATAGATCGGGATCTTCTTTTTTAACTTGCTTTACTTTCGATGTCATATCGCTTATCTTCCGTGCTGGGTTTTTTTTTCGGAATTTTGTTTGATCTTGTTTTGATCTGGATCTGTATAGCTTATAAAAGAAGGTTTTGAAGGATATATTTTTCAATTCGGACAGAATTTCGAGGAATTCGAGGGGTTGGGGGAGGGTTTTGTTTCTATTTGTGGATCAATTTTAGGGAGAATATTATTGAATGAATAATAGTTGATTGAACAAAGTGTCTAGAATATGTTTGATTTAGAGAGTGAGAGAATGAATCAAATTCTCATTAGAGGTCAACCCCAAATATATAATGCAAAGAAGAAAAGAGTATGAACTTCCCTTAATGAAGGAAAAAAATCAAAATATCCTAAGATGCGTACAATATCTTTAACACCCCCTCAAGTTCAATACGAATCACACACGGAGAATTTGCTCAAAAAAATGCATCCCGCGGAGTGTGTGTGACTTTATGAAAATGTCAAACAACTGAAGAGAAAATGAAATATAAGGTAGTGACAATGTGCCTGCAAGAAAATTATTTTGGGGATTGAGAGAACCCAAAATCCCTTTCATTGCAATTTTTTTTTTAATATCTCTGCGTTCAATGTCATCGAAACTAACCTCAGTACTTCTGTTCTCTACTTTTTTTTCATTCTGTTTTTGTTCTGTTAATTGTCCACTACAGTAACTATTTGATAATGTCTTCTAGTCAATCATCTTCTTGTTATTTCTCGTCGCACGTCATTTAGATGCTTGAAACATATCAAAATTGATTTTTGAACAGGAACCGTACAAAGAAGAGGAAACGTACAAAGATGGAGTTTAATTGGACAAAGAAGAGCATTTTTTTTGAGTTACCGTATTGGCATACTCTAAACTTACGACACAACGTGGATGTCATGCATGTCGAGAAGAATATATGTGATAGTCTTTTGGGAACACTGATGAATATTGAAGGAAAAACAAAGGACACTGTAAAATCTCGCATAATTTTTCATGCAATGGGTTTAAGGAAAGAATTGCACTTAAAGCAACATGGTGATTCTTATACTATGCCGCCTGCGTGTTACACATTGTCCAAAACAGAACGAAAGAGTTTTTGTGAATGGCTGAAATTGATTAAGTTCCCCGATGGATATGCATCAAATATCTCTCGGTGTGTAAACAGCGTGGACTGTAAGATATCAGGAATGAAAAGTCATGACTGTCATGTATTTCTACAGCGTCTACTTCCTGTTGCAATCCGTGGATACTTGCGTAAGGATGTTAGTCAAGTACTAATTGAATTGGGTTTATTCTTCAAGGAATTATGTTCAAGAACATTGAACATGGAGGTGCTAGACCGATTGGAAAAGGATATTGTCATAATCCTTTGCAAGCTTGAAAGAATATTTCCACCAGCCTTTTTTGATATAATGGTCCACTTATCAATTCACTTACCACGTGAAGCAAAGATTGCAGGACCAGTGCAATATCGGTGGATGTATCCGATTGAAAGGTGATATATAGTTTACATTCTTATATAATTGGTTGCCTCCATGTTTTTATGCTTTTAACGAACCCTTATGTGGATAGATTCCTTCACACTCTTAAACGATACGTGAAGAACAAGGCACGCCCAGAAGGCTCAATTGCTGAAGCATATATTGATAATGAGTGTCTCACATTCTGTTCTATGTATCTTCATGGTGTTGAGACAAAATTCAACCGAGAATAGAGCAAACTTAGTCGTGAACCACGTAGCAGGCTGCAAGTCTTTCATTAGACATCGGTGTGAGATGGTGAGATTCATGCCAATAATTTCTGAGAATAGAGCAAACTTAGTCGTGAACCACGTAGCAGGCTCCAAGTCTTTCATTAGACATCGGCGTGAGATGGTGAGATTCATGCCAATAATTTCTTTAAATTCTATAAACTATTAACCTATAATAAATCTAATGTGCTTTAAATGATCTAGCAAAATCCCGAGACTGGAGAGGAACGTGGTGAGATAGATCATTACAAAGATGTTCATTATCGAGAGCAGAAAGGAACATGGGTTCATCCATTAGCCCTGGAGCGTTGGGTATGAAATAAGTTAGAAATTAGTTTTGGTTTATTGATTATCTTATCTTCTTTAATAACTATTTGATTATACTGGTACAGGAGACAATGCAGCTTAAGCGTAGTCAACCCACCCCAGATGGTGCACAACGGAGTGAGTTAGAGATAATGAGTGATGTGCTTGGAAATAAATCAGGATATGTGCGCGGACTTGGGCATGGTGCCAAGTTTATGGCACCATCTAGATCAAATCGTGTTGTGATGGAGGCAGAACTAAAGAAGCGGGCCGAGGAGAATCAACGACTACAATTACAAATCGAAGAGCTGAGAGATGAGATTAGAGAAAGTCGTGCTGTGATGGATGAAGAGATAACAAAACGGACAAGAGATGAGTTGATGGAGAGTCGTGTTGCAATGGAGGCAGAGATAACGAGAAGGACAGATGAGATACGAGTACAACAAGAGACGCAGATGCAAGAAATGTTCCAGAGTCTCATGGCACAACTTCAGCTTCCGAGGAGTTCCACAACTCCTCCATGAATGGTAATTCTTATATTGGTGCTGAATTTTACACTTGTAGCAATTTTTTTCGTGCAATTTGTTTTATAATTTCCCAAGGGTTTTAGCTCCTCCTATTATAGATATGAGTCATTTTGAATTCAATATTAATATGAATATGGATTTATGATGTGTATATATATCCAATGACCCAATGAACTTGATGATTAATGGAGATAATTTTGATGGTTGCAGCTGGCCTGGGAGCACCCCACTTCATTTGGCTGCTCGTGGGGTGTAGATCGGCTTCAAATGGACTCATCTGGGTAAGCTCTCTCTCTCCACCTCTTTGTAAGTTATCTTTGCATTCCTTATTAATATTGAATTTTCATCACTTAATTTGAATTTACATGGTCCATGCCTACTACATTAAAAAAATAATCTTCTTTTGTATATTTTTTTATTGATCCTTTTAGAATATGTGATCAATTTGAAAGGACATCTATAATTTCTTCAATGCAATGACTTTACATTAATAATTAGGCATCATATACAATATAGTAGTTCCTAGATCCTCTTGTATGTTAAAACTAGCAAAATATAGACCACATTTGGCATCTGGTTTTAAATAAAATAGATTCAAATTTTCTTTCCTATGGATTGGTACTAACTGATCAATGCTTCACAATGAGATTTACTTCATCATTCATGTATTAAAATTCATCCTCAGTATGATGCTATCACGTTGAAGCACTTAAATGGATTCTTTTTCATTTCAGGGTTTTTAGGGGTTGAAAATAAAATTTTAGCCTAAATGAGCCAAGTTCATGAGCTTAAACGAGCATAACTTTATATTAATTTAATATTCTGATTTTATAAAGGAGTTTAGTCAAGTTTCAATCAAGTTTTAATAACACAAACGGGTCGAATTTGAATATAAAATGAAGCTCGATCCAGTCCCGAGCCTAACCGAGCTTTAAAACTTGTTCAAACTCGCTCATTTGTCTAAATGAACGAGCCTGAACGAGCTCAAACCGAACCGAGCCCGAGCCGAGCCCGAGCGGCTTGGTTCGTTTACCAGCCCTACCCTCAATCGAAGACATTGACTAGTAGGGCTGCAACTCGGACGGGTTGAGTTCGAGTTGACCTCAACCCGAACCCAACCCGAATTCCAAACTACTCAACCATAACCCGACTCAACCCGATTTTCAACCCGAATTGGACCAACCCGAACCTAACCCATAATTAAATAAACCAACCCGACCCAAACCGAATAGGACTAACCCGACCCCAACCCGATTTTCAACCTGAATTGGACCAACTCGACCTAACCCGAATTTTTAACATGATATGCAAATTAAATAAATCAACCCGACTGTCACGCCCCAGGAGAGGCCGTCCCTAAGGGGTGACACGTGTATGATACCGAGTATATCATAATCATAATAAATCACAAGGAATAAAGGATTGAATCTGAATAAACGACAGCGGAAGAGTATGTGAATAAATAAATGAATATTACAAGGCCATAGAACAAATAATAGTGGCCCTCAAAAGAATACACAATCACCTTTCCGTGTGAACACAAGTCATAATTATAAATACAGTCAAATATATGTATCAATAATAAAAGTCATCTGGTACGAAAAACAACAGGAAGCTGACAGGCTCACCAAATCGACGAGAGGTCCACAATACTTTCAATAACACCCAGCCTACCGATCCTGCGCAAAACCTGGATGAAACCCATAAAAAATAGGGTGTAAGCCGATGAAGGCCTAGTGAATGGAACTAACTAAAAGACACATCAAAGTACAATCCAACACATCCATAAAATCTAAATAAATAACTATCAGGTATAAGCCGACCAGCCTGCGTCCCATACCACAGGAGATCAACTCACACTAACCTCACTATGTCCCTAGCATAAAGACAGATCCATATGCGTCCCATACTAAAAGGGATCCATCTCATGCTAGCAACGCTATAACACTAACCTCACTATGTCCTCAGCATAAAGACAGATCCGTCTGTGTCCCATACCACAGGGGATCCATCCCATGCTAGCAACGCTATAATACTAACCTCACTATGTTCCGAGCATAAAGACAGATCCGTCTGCGTCCCATACCACAAGGGATCCATCCCATGCTAGCAACGCTATATATATATATATATATATATATATATATATATATATATATATATATATATATACTAGTGACTGCAACGCTACTACACACAAATGCCTCACAGTTCCTCCTGTCACTCAGTGACTTCTCTTAGGCGACCCATTTATGCAAATGCATCGGCTTGACCAATACAGTAAGTATCACTCCACCCATCAAGTCCACCAAAGCTCGACTGCATTACAAAACCGCATCAATAGATCCCGCCCTAGATTCCATCACTTTGCGAACAGGGCCGATAAACCTAGTATCTTGGCTAAGGCTCTCTGTCATCCAACCACTCTGACGCGTAGCCGATTTAAAGTATCGGATACTGTGAGCGTTTAGGATGAACCTTGAAAACGCTCCCTCGTGAAGGACACCCAGAGTTTACCTTCACCACAACTGACTCATACGAAGCATCTAAATGCAAAATTAAACCGTCAAACCCAGTATCTTGGCTAATGCTCTCTGTCATCCAACCACTCTGACGCGTAGCTGATTTGAACCATCGGATACTGTGGGCGTCCAGGATGAACTTTGAAAACACTCCCTCGTGAAGGACACCCAGAGTTTTCCCTCACCTCAACTGCAAGTTCGCACTCACGACTTGCAAGAACTACCATAATCAACCCACCCTAAACAGGCTTGACACAACTGGTCGATGACCTACGAGGTAAACAACAACAAGCAACCAGATCCCCTACCCTTAAACGATGTCTCTAATCAGATCTTTAGGCAAAGATCTGTAAATCATGATAACTATATATATAGCAATCATTAACAAGGCTAGCCATGATAGACAACTATTAACAAGGCTAGACAACCATTAACAAGACTAGACAATAATTAATAAGGCTATGTAACAGATAAAAATATTACAATTACAAATTAATCAAACTGGCAACAGTATTAAAACCAGGTTATAAACACCGTTGAGCATCAAGGAGAACAACTTCGAGGCAAGATCCCTCGTTTTTGGAAAGATAAAAAAAAGAAGATCATGAAGACATTACCATTTCTTGGTTTATCAAAATCAAAGGATTGTTTTAAAGTGTATTAGCATGTGACAATATAATATAATTATATATATGTCAAGTAATCATGCAATCTAAATATGAACATATTTAATCATGCCTATGGATGTCATCAAGTCATTCATTCATGATTAAAATTACACCATAAACATGACTTAGCATGGAACTATATTATCAGAATGCCAAGTTAGATCCACTCACAGATACAAGCATTCCATCCCGAGAAGAATCACGCGCCTCGGACATTCCAACAGTAGCGTGATCGCTACTGGACTCGTGGGAGTATAGCCATTCCCACCACAAGCTAAAATAGAGATTACCACATTCCTCACATTGAGGAGACCCCTCTGACAAACAAACATCGTCAACTCAGTTAAGGATTAAAACATCCATGCCTAGAAAAATAATCCAAAACATATCATAAGATCCTAGCCAACAAATGCAAAATACACCCTATAACTCCAAAAATCAAACCAATTATTCTACACCATCAAAAATCACTCATCCATAGGCCATCATGCAATTGAATCACTTATAAATCAGCAATAAAACATCACACCATCACAACAACAAATCTGGGCAGCCACTATAAATCTGGGCAGCAATCCAACCCTACACTTTGATCTCCACAGCACCCAATACTCATCCAAAAATTCTAAAATAAATCACACATATGTATTGACATGCTAGGATCATAATCCATGAAGACATCATAATTCAATTCAATCTCTAAATATCTAAAATAAAATATATTCAGAAACCGGTCAATTCTACTCGAATCTGGACAGTCCTTACAAAACAGATCATAACTTTCAACATAGGTCATATAAAATCACCAACTTTCATATATAAGATCTAGACATATAGATAATAATATCATATGAAGGCAAAATCCTCAAAATATGTTTCTAAATATCACATTCACAAGCATCTTCACAAGATAGAAATCTGTCTAACCTCTCTTAGCACCATCCAGGCCTCCCCACACTATCATCACTTCTTTCTCAGCCGAGCCACTACTGGTCCACACAAAGGAGAGTGAAATCAGAAAAGGAGGAAGGGTTAGTAAGGTGAGCAATGTAAAATTAACACATACAAGTCATCCCACATACATAAACAATCATCTCACCACTCCTCCAACAAATATTCACTAAGATCCCACAATCACATCAAGGATTGATTCCTCAAAAAATCAAATCCTAAATGATCATGAGAGAAAGAAAGAGAGCAGCAGCAACAACAAAAATTAGAAGAATGTATATTAATTTGGATTCCCTCACCTTAAACAATCAAACCTCATATTCTCTTCAATCTCTTCTCCTCCTCTCCCCCGCTTCTCTCCTTCTCTATTTCACTTAAAGAAAATGAATCTCATCTGACTCTCTCACTCTCTCACACCATATACCACCACTGACTGCACCTATTCAATGGAATTAATAAATCTGCCTCATCTTTTAAAATAATTCTGCGCAGTCTCGACTCAAACTGTCATAACTTTCACATCTAGCTCCAAATTGCATAATTGAAACTTCGTTGGAAAGCGAAGATGATTTACCTACAACTTTTATGTTTATGCTAAGATCCAATAACACCTCTAGCTATTCCAAAATATAAGTTAAACACCAAACAGGGCTGCTGCCAGACTTTTTCCATCCGAAGGGTATAATTGAAAAAACACTCATAACTTTTGCTACAGGAATCCAAATGATCTAATTCAACTTTTGTATGAAAGCTAACTCAAAACTGAATGCCCAATAATAAAATTAGATTTAAACTACATCATCTTGAACATTAACAAAATTAAATCCAAATTATGCCAACAATACAACTTAGGATATAACCTAGTCATACGTGACCCTATTACACCCTCAATGAATAATAATTTAGAATAACACATAATTGTGCTATCCAACCATCCAAACATGTAAAAGAATAACATAAGCCTAAATAGATGTCTGGGTTCTTACACCCGACCCAACCCAACCCGTAAGATTAACTAGGTTTATCTAAAATTTGGACTACTTATATTAGAAGCTACAGAATGAACGGACATGATCTTTTTTTAACTATTAGTTTACGGGTTCGGATTGGGTCGGGTTGTGAGTGAGACCAAACCGAACCCAACCTGATTTGTGAGTCAACCGAATTGGTGAACCCGATTTGATCAACCTAACTTATATAAAAATCTAATTCAACCGGTCGGATTCGGGTTCAATCCAAACCCAAGTTGCTGCCTTATAGACTAGTCCTCCAAAGCTCATCTAGAGATTAGCTGCCTGCAGCAAATTCATAGGCACCCGCTAATCGCTGCCACATCCCACATCCTTTGTGTCATAGGAAGATGAGATGCACATTTGGAGTGTTAGTTCAACTTCTATTTAAAATAAAAAGAAATAATATATAAAATTTGACAAAATAACTATGTGATTTATTACACGGCGTGTGTGCATATGCCTGTGATCACTCTCTTCCACTCTGGTAAGATAACTTTTAATATGATGCATCACTTTAAAACATGAGAAAATCTTTTGTAATTTATTAAGAGTGCTGTGAGACAAAAAAAAAAAAGATTTTTAGTTTTAAGTCTCTGTAAACTATAAAATTTAGCTATCGATCACTCACTTCTTCATATTTAGGTTTTAGTCTCTACATTTAAATGATATGTTCCATTTTTGTCCCTCGGAGGGACTTATTCTTAAATTATTTAGTTTGCCTTTTAGTCCCTGAGAAGGACCTATAACTAAATTATCATTTAAATGTAGGGACTAAAACCTAAATATGAAGAAGTGAGGGATCGATCGCTAAATCTTATAGTTTACGGGGACTTAAAACTAAAAATCCCCAAAAAAAAAATTCAGTCCAATTATTTATATATAATTTATTTTTTTGAAGGAAAAGTAAATGTTTGCTATCCGATTTCATTTACTGAATTCGAATTATAAACTCTGAACGGAGGGAGATTAGAAACATAAGACAATAATAAAAGAAGAGCCTTGCGAGGAAACGAAAAACAGGTCCGCGAGGTTAGATGAGACATTAACTGAAGGGAAGCGTGCACCCGATCACCACTCTATGAATATGGTCCCATTGTGGAATTGGATGTCTTTCGCCTTCGCCATATAGCGGCCCCAATCCCGCATACTGTAACGTCCCCGTACCCATTATCCTCTATTAAGGCACACGATATGGTGTGTCACGTCAACCTCAATCTTTATCAATTTTTTTCAATGAAATAGACTAACATAATAGTTCAAAACACACAAGTTTTTTAAAACATAAATCAATCCAGGATCTCAATAATTCATTCTTAGACGAATGATTCACATGAGTACTTTATTTGCTAAAATAAAACATCTCCTGGTTTTACTGATAAAGCTAAGGACGTCCACTACATGCCAAGAAGAAGGCTTATTCAAACACCTACGAATGCAACAGAAACTAGACTGCCAACGCCCACCACGATTGACGATCGCCAACGACTACTCTGAAAAGTTGGAGAAAAGAAGGGGTGAGCTATCACACGCTCAGTAAATAGACCTTAGTGTCCCAATAATAATAATAATAATAATAATAATAATAATAATAATAATATTTAAAACCTTCAGAATATAATCCAAAATATCTGAACCAACAGAACATAAATTTCCACAATATTGCAATAAAACGAAATGCATCTCATTAGAGGAAATAGCCACCATCTCATACTATCTACATGATGCGTATGATGCAACGGACACGCATGCCCGCATGGCACGCAACCGAAAGTGCTCCAACTAGAGCTTGATCACGCAGACCAATCGTCACGCAGACGGCGTTACACAGACGGGTGTCACGCAGACACGGTCCCACTGGACTGAGTCACGCAGACCCTCGTCACGCTGACGATGTGACGCAGATGTATGATATGCATGCAAGATGTCCTCCACAATTCACATATTAGCATGCAAGAATAACATAATAATCATTATACAGTTCATACGCAAAATAACGTCTCAAAACATGGTGTCATGCTCATGCAATTCTATACTCAAGATAACAGTCATACTTATAACATAGGCATGATGCGAACATGATAGATATAGGTAGTTTTTCAAAAGCTACTAGAGACTAGACCCACTCACCTTTGGTCCAACGATTTGCAACTCAAATCCAAGCCTTACAGAAACCCTAATCTGACAAGAAACGATATAATCGATCAAAATACATACAACCCGTACAGAACCTGATGTATCCGTATATCCAGAAACCCGACGGCTCCAATAGGGGCCGTCACTGACCTATCCAACGGATCCCGCAGGAACCGTCTTAAGCATACCCAAAGGTTCCTACTGGAACTGTCACTTATCCACCCGATGGCTCCTCTGGGAGCCATCCCAAATTGTCCGACGGCTCCTATGGGAGCCGTCCCGAGACACACAAAACCTTAATTATATTGTTATGTCTGTGTCACTTTTTGGCTGTTAAATGTTGGATTGTATTTATTCTTATAGTTTGGGCATTCAATTTCAAAATCTAACTGCGTATCTATTCTCCTGGTACTGGCATTGACTTACCTATAAATTTTCGTCGCATTCTGACGTTTTTGGAATTATGCAGTTTTGAGTTGGTATTTAGATTTGGTTTTGTTAAAATTCAAGATGAAAAGCTAAAAATCCGATTTTATTATGAGATGTTCAGTTTTGAGATAGCTTCCATATAGAAGTGGAATTGGAACAACTGGATTCGTATATTAAAAGTTATGGGTATTTTTCCGAGTATACCCCGAAGTTGAGAAATCCAGGCAGCAGCCCTGTAAGATGTTTAGCCTAGATTTCGGAATAGCTGGAGAGGTTATTTGATCTGGGTATAAACATGAAAGCTGTAGATAATCTTCTTAGCTTTCCAATGCCACTGGAATCACGCAATTCCGAGCTGTATTGAGGAAGTTATGGTCGTTTAAGTGAAGGTTGCGCAGAGGTTTTAAGTCCGAGGATGACTTGGTCATTTACTCGACCTTTGCTTATTTAACCCCCCAAATATGCACGACTTCAGCCTCTGTTTGGGCTCTTTTTGAGCTGTTGCAGCCCCTCCTCTTGTGTGTGTTTTGGGTGGAGAAAGTGGAGGTGATGGAGATGAAGGAGCACACAAAGGAGTCCAAGAAGGTATGTTTGGATGGTGGTTGTTGGTTGTTGTTGTTGATTCTTCCTTTCTCCATCTCTCTCAAGCTCCCTCACATGGTCCAGCCCTTTGTGGGGGTCTGCCCACCAAGTGTTTGTGGAATTGCCTAAGTGAGGGAGAAGATGAAGGAGTGTTTGGAAGGGGTTGTGCTTGAAGAAGAAGTTGATCAAGGTGAGATGTGTGTGATGTATTAATGGTTTCTCCTTCCTCTCCTCCTCCTCTAGCTGATCCCCTGTTTTGTCCTCCCCTTTTGGTCCAGCCAAGTAGAAGGTGTGCTGTGAAGGAGATGGTGGTGATGGTGGGTGTGTGTGTGGTGTCATTGTGAGCCCAACACCTTCCCTTCTCCTCCCCATCTTTTGGTAATTCTCTACCCCTACTTTTATGCTTGCTAGGATGTTGTAGAGGGCATGCATGAGAGTGTTGTTATGAGTAATTGATGCTGCACATAGGATGGTTGTGTTAATGTATGAATGGGGTGGCTTTGTGTTGTAAGACAGATTTTCTGTCTCCTCAAGATTCTTGTGTTTGGGGTATTTAGAGGCATATTTTGAGACTTATGTCTTCATTTCATATGATCATCTATGTGTCTACATGTTACATATGAAATTTGGTGTCGTTTGGTTACCTGTATTGAAAGTTATAGCCTAATGTTCATGGCCTGTCCAGATTCGCGTAGAAATAGACCTGTTTCTGAAAATAATTTATTTCGGGTATTTCAAGATTAAATCAGGATTTGATGTCTTCACGGATTATGATCCTAACATATCAGAGTATGCACATGATTTATTTCAGAATTTTTGGATGTGTATTCTATGCCGTGGAGACCAATGTTTGGGGCTGATTGCTGTAGATGGACTAGTCTTGTATAAATATGTGTCAAAGAGCTATTATGCATGGTGTGGGCAATATCAGGAGTTGTTGTCTTCATGAAATAGGCTTATATATAGGTGCCAAGAAACTTCATGTTTGATTTGATAATCATTGGTTGTGTTTTGCAGCTTTCGTTGGCGGAACTCGCAATGAATGGGTTTTTGGTGAGTGGTTCGATCCACCCCTTTTGGGAAGCGCTCGATGCATGTGATTGTGCGTCGCGTACCCATGGGGTTCTATAGCTATACTCATTATTGATTTTCAAATAATATTGCTATTATCACTTTGTAGCTTTTATATATATAGCATGGAATGTTGGGTATGTTATACTAAAGGTGTCCTTTCGTAGTATTGCCTTCGTGTTGGTAGATGCTTAGTGTGGTTAATTCTTGAATGCTAGGTTCCTTGGACATGTGGTCTATGCACTCTTGTTGTGATAGGAACTCTCATGTGATAATTGTGTGTATGTTTAATTGTGTGGACATGTATATCTATGATCTATTGTTTATCAGGAGCATACTTGTTTTAGTGGGCAAATATAGTAGCTATCTTGCCTGCATCCAAGTGATGCAACTCTATGGGAATTCATGAGAATTCATTGTTGTATTGATGTTTGTTATCTGATAGCTATGATGATAGAATGTCAGGCCTATCTGTGTTAGACGCGTGTATGACAGCCCTTAGGATCATGTCCTATCCTGATTGAGTGCAAGGACTTATTTCCCACGTCGAGAGATGCATCCGTGTGGGAATTCATAAGAATTCATTAGCAATGGTATTAGTTAGATGATAGTAGTTGATCCAGGAGGATCGTCATGCGAGCATGGAGTACCCCCTCCCTATATCATCGTGCGTCGAAGCTACCCAGCGTTGGAGCTACCCTGTGGTGCCACCGTGCCACCGGAAGGCCGTCAGGGAGAGGGCTACCTGGGAGAGGGCTACCGGATGATATCGCGAGCGTGGAGTACTGTTTCCCTACATCGTCGTGCGTAGAAGCTACTCGGTGTTTGTTACCCGATAGCTATGAAAATGGTATGTTAGGCCTACCTGTGTTAGGCGTGTGCATGACCCGCCTTCAGGATCATGTCTTGTCATAATTGAGTGCGAGTGTTTAGCTTCTTTCCCCTGCATCCAAGTGATGCATCTGTGCGGGAATTCAAGAGAATTCTGTATATCAATTGGTAATTGCTAGATGATAGTAGTTGATTCGGGAGGATCGTCTTGCGAGCATGGTGTACCCCCTCCATATATCATCGTGCGTCGAAGCTACCCAGCGTTGGAGCTACCCTGCGTGGTGCCACCGTGCCACCGGAAGGCCGCCAGGGAGAGGGCTACCTGGGAGAGGGCTACCGGATGATATTACGAGCGTGGAGTACTGTTTCTCTATATCATCGTGCGTCGAAGCTACCCAGCGTTGGAGCTACCCTGCGTGGTGCCACCGTGCCACCGGAAGGCCGCCAGGGAGAGGGCTACCTGGGAGAGGGCTACCGGATGATATTGCGAGCGTGGAGTACTGTTTCTCTACATCATCGTGCGTAGAGGCTATTCGGTGTTTGTTACTTGATAGCTATGACAATAGTATGTTAGGCCTACCTGTGTTAAGCGTGTGTGGATCGTATTGCGAGCACGAAGTGCTTCCTCCACATATCATCGTGCGTCGAAGCTACCCAGCGTTGGAGCTACCCTGCATGGTGCCGCCGTGCCATCGGAAGGCCGCCAGGGAGAGGGCTACCTGGGAGAGGGCTACCGGATGATATTGCGAACGTGGAGTACTGTTTCCCTACATCATCGTGCGTCGAAGCTACCCGGGGTTGAGTCTGTCCTGCATTGTGCCATAATATCGTTAGGAATGCCTAGAGTTGATGTGACTATCATACGAGACTTAAAGTACCGACCACGGGTGATGCCGTATCGTCGGGAATGCCCAGAGTATGATGTCACTACCATACGAGGCTTAAGTACCGACCACGGATAAATCCATATCGTTGGGAATGCCTAGAGTTTGATGTGACTATCATACGAGGCTAGGAGTACCGACCACGGGTGATGCCGTATCGTCGGGAATGCTCAGAGTATGACGTCACTAACATACGAGGCTTGAGTACCGACCATGGGTGAATCCATATCGTGGGGAATGCCCAGAGTATGATGCCACCATCGTACAAGGCTTGAGTACTGACCATGGATGGCCCTTAGGATGAGGATTACCCGGGAGAGGGCTACCGGATGATGCGAGGGATTGATATGTATTTATCTAGATGTGGAGAATCTTTGTAGCTTGGTATTAGTTTCTGTTACAACTCGTTAGTGTTAATGGATTAGTTGTTTCCCAAAAGTCCCAACAGTTTTTCCCCCTTCGGGGTGAGGGTGAGGGTGATGTGTGGTCACGACTCTACGTGACATTTATATATGTCGGTGTTCTCCCATCCATATCTTTCCTTGAAAGGAAAATATGTTAGTGTTATATTATTATTCTTGAGTTGGATTCTTGTCACTCACTGAGCTTGTAGCTCACCCCTCGTGTGTTGTTTTCCGCCAGGGACAGTGGGGCGTGGAGGTGGAGCATCCCTCTAGCGTAGTTCGCGTGTGGCGTGTCTCAGCTTCCGGTTGGCAAGTGTGGGGCTATCAGCAATCCTATTTTTGTGTATTTATTAGTAATTGTGCGTGTCGCACATATTGTTGTATTTGGACTAGACTTGGGCTCTCACAGGACGGTAATTGTGTATTCGAGTATGTAATAATGTTTTTGATTTACGGACTTAATTGTATATTATACTTCCGCATCACTTATTTTTATTGGCTACCACTTCTCTGTAGCCTTGTTATCTTATTTGATCCTTTTTATTATTGTTTGATTGGTAATGCTTCGGGGACGGTCACCTCGGGGCGTAACATATATTTTATAAAAATTTCTTTAAAACCTTTTATTATTGAAAACAAAACACAGTCGTTTCAAAACAATATAGAACCAGTGAGAAAACTTAGTTTGAAATCAAATCATACATATCGAAATCCGATTGCAACCGAATCAAAAACGTCTTCGAAACCCTAAATCTATCTTAGGTATAAATACGACATGGATTTGCATTCAAACCTTCAAAATTCGTAAAGAACACATCACTGGTTTGGATTTAAACATATAGGGATTTAAAACAATTCTTAATGAATCAAAACACGATTCTATTTAAAACGAATAACCCTAACATGACATATACATATTAAAAATATCTCTTTTGCACGAAAGGCTCGTAAAACATCTGAAAACATCATGATACTCTAGTCATAACATCAGATCCGAATGTCATAAAAAATCTCATATTAAAAGTCATGGAATAAAAGAAACCTAACAAGAAAGCTTTAAGAAAATTGAAAGTTGCGATTGTATACATGCGAGATTCAATAACGAAACCAAAGAACTCGTAAAACACCATAAGTTGTCATCTTATGATTGTTAAAAAATAAGAACCCGAAATCATAACAAGATCTAAAGAAAAACAAAGGAAAACTTATTGTTTTTGCTTGAAAATCCTTGAAAACGAGATCATATCAAACATAAGGGTTCAATCGACGAGTTCGTATGAGTATCTTCTTTAGTTTATGAAGGGTTCTGAATGGTACCGGATAAACTCACAGTTGTTACACATACACCCTCGAAACATCTCCCACATGCTTTCTTGATACACACGTGCGACATTGAACACCGTGTCATTTCGCGTCTTCCAGATTGCCCATGCTCCCGCTGGTATAATGTGTTAGACTTGTGTCATTTAGAGTCCTAATTTTGATCGGAGTCGCTAAAATTTTAGTTTTTTTAGCTACCTTCTAAGGTTTGAGGACTCTGATTGAATATATAACTGCATATTATGGGTCCTGGTACTGTTTAGTACTGCCCATAAAATTTTCGTTTAATTCCGATAACGTTTTTGGAATTATGCAGTTTTGGATTGGGCATTCGGATTTGATTTTGTTAAAATCTAAGATGAAGAGATAAAAATCCGATATTATTACGAGATGTTAAGTTTGGAGATAGCTTCCATATAGAAGTAGAATTGGATCAACTGGATTCGTAAATCAAAAGTTATGAGTATTTTTCCGAGTATACCCCGAAGTTGAGAAATTCAGGCAGCAGCCCTGTAAGATGTTTAGCCTAGATTTTGAAATAGCTGGAGAGGTTATTTGATCTGGGTGTAAACATGAAAGTTGTAGATAATCGTCTTATCTTTCCAATGCCACTGGAATCGTGTAATTTGAAGCTGTATTGAGGAAGTTATGGTCGTTTAAGTGAAGGCTGCGCAGAGATTTTAGTCCGAGGACGACTTGGTCTTTCACTCCGCCCTTGCCTATTTAAGGCCCCAAATGTTACGACCTTGGGCACATATTTCTCTCTTTTTTTCTTCTGGTCCAGCCCTTGGTGTTGTGTGTGTTGGGTGGTGGATGGAGGAGGAGATGGAGCAAGAAGAAGAAGTGTTAGTAGTGAAGGAATCAAGGTTTGTGTGTGTATGTTATGTTGTTGTTTCTCATCCCCTCCTCTCTTTCAAGCTCCCTCACATGGTCCAGCCCTTTGTGTATGTTCAGCCCCCACATGTTTGATGAAATGCCACAATGAAGAGGAGAAAGTGAAGGTGATGATGAAGTCTCCTCTTCCAATGTCTTTGAAGGTGTTGTTTGAGAGGAGGTGCGGGATCGGTGGTGGTAGCGGTGGAGCTACGGCGGCGGCCATGCCGGAGCCGCGTAGGGACCTCCCGCTCCACTTGGTTGGGTTCAGTCATGTCTCTTGTGGCTGGTTGGAAGGAGTGAAGGCTCCATTGCCTTGTTGTTGTTTGGTATGCCTGGAAGTGAAGAGGTTGAGAGGGAGAAAGAAGCACATGCTCAAGTTGTATGTGTTGTGTAAGTGTTCATGCCACATGTTTGTGGATATGTGTGAGTGAACCATATATGCATGTTCTTCTCCTCTTTCCATTGGTTTTCCTCATGCATCATCTAAACTTGTGTTTGTGTACTAAATGGGCGTGGGATTGACGCATTGGTACACTCGAGATCACATAAGAGGTATGCGGGGGCTGCGGGTGCGCGCTCGGCGTGCTCGCATGCGTGCGGAGTGCGCGGGAAGCGTGCATGAGGTGCTCGCATGCGTGCGGAGTGCGCGGGAAGCGTGCATGAGGTGCTCGCATGCGTTCGGAGTGCGCGGGAAGAGTGCATGAGGTGCTCGAGGGTGTGCTTGACGTTGTTCGATGCGTGCGGAGTGTGCGGGTAGCATGCACGAGGTGCTCGAGGGCGTGCTTGGCCTTGCCCGATGCGTGCGGAGTGTGCGGGTAGCGTGCACGAGGTGCTCGAGGGCGTGCTTGGCCTTGCCCGATGCGTGCGGAGTGTGCAGGCAGCGTGCACGGGGTGCTCGAGGGCGTGCTTGGCCTTGCCCGATGCGTGCGGAGTGCGTGGGAAGCATGCACGAGGTGCTTGAGGACGTGCTTGACGTTGTTTGATGCGTGCGGGGTGCATGGGCAGCGTGCACGGGGTAATCGAGGGCGTGCTTGCGGCGCTCAGACGCGTTCGGAGTGCTTCGTGGTGTCGAGCAGCTTGTTATAACCAAATGCAACCATTGGATGATCCTTGGCGGATTGGTATCAGGCTTCGGATTCAATTCGTTGCTCTCTTGCGTTTCGCGAGCCGTGCGCTCGTTAGGTGAGTGGTTCGATTCCAACCCTTTCGGGAGCGCTCGATGCACATAGTCGTGCTTCGCGCTTCCATGGGGCTTTATTTGCACCCTAAATATGTTAGATATCATGCATGCTAGGTTGTATAGCTCGTATATAGTGTAGAACCCCTATTCTACCTTATACTTGCCTATATATTGTATAGAATATGGCATGACTTAGGTAATATTGTTTGAATTACTATCTTATTATTATTTGAACATATCCAGCATGTTTAACTTGGGTTAATAACGGGGTGTATGCGTAATATTCCTGATTTAGTACTCGAGGGTTTGGTATAATTGTTGCACCCATCTGGTTGGGGCAAAACTATGACCCACTTCAAGAAAGGATGAGGCTTTCCCTCTCTCTCGCCCTCCCTCTTTTCGCGAGCCAAGTAAGTAGATGCGGTTCCTACTTTACTCAGGCTTGCTTGGAATTATTGGCATGCACCTGTTGTTGCGCAGATCGCGCTTAACCCTTCCCTTCTAGGTTGGTGTCATCCAACGTATATTAGGTTGTAAATTGTGTGTTTACTTGTTTGATGCCATGTATGCATGCTAAGTAAGATTTTCCTTGTATAGTTATTTGCATATTATGTATATGCCTATTTGAGCCATGAGCCTTGTTTAATGAGATTAGACAAGTGTATGACCTCCTATGGGGTCATACCATGGCATCGACACTTAGAATAAAATGTCTTCCCCGCATCTGAGTTATGCGCCTTGGAGGGAATTCATGAGAATTCGTTGCGCTTATCGGTTTTGATAACCGGTGACGACGGATCTGAGAGGATCATATTCGCGAGTTTAGATTGGTTTCCTCCCTTCGTTGGATCCGTGTAGGGACTTCCTGGTTGAGACAGCCGGCCTGACAGAGGGCTCCCATCCGTAGGTGCTGCCGATGTGTGAGGATGTGCTGATCATGGGAGTATACCAGGTAAGGGCTTCCCGGGATAAGGGCTACCGGTGGACCAAGAGTGTAGAAGCAATCTAGATTCCTCCCAAGAGCCTATATCACCCCGAGGAGGGGGTGAGGGTGAGGGTGAGGGTGTAGTGGATCGGCGTCTAATGACCGATGATGACAGATCCAAGGGGGATCATTTTCATGAGTGTAGTTTGGTTTCTTTCCTTCGTTGGATCCGTGTAGGGACTTCCTGGTTGAGACAGCCGGCCTGACAGAGGGCTCCCATCCGTAGGTGTTGCCGATGTGTGAGGATGTGCTGATCATGGGAGTATACCAGGTATGGGCGTCCCTGGATACGGGCTACCGGTGGACCAAGGACATAGAAACAATCTATATTCCTCCCTAAATCCTATGTCACCCGTCGGGGTGAGGGTGAAGGTGTTGGTGTGATTGTAGTGGGCTCGAGTTGATACTCGACCCACCAGCTGGTGTAGTTGGTTTTCCCGTGGGGTTTGCGTTGCGAGTATGAGTTATCGTTCTCCCCTTCGCCGGATCCGTGTGGATGCTTCCTAGGTACGAGCCGCCCTGGGTGGACCCCCACCTGTAGGTACCATCGATGCTCTCGACAGTGTACTGACCGTGGCCGGCTCCAGGTAGAGGCTGCCCGGGAGAGCGCTACCGGATGACGAACGGTGTAGGACAGCAAATTTTGTCCTTCAAGTCCCTAGGCTCACCCCTGTGGGGGCTAGGGCGAGGGCGAGGTATGGTTGCACTGCCGTGTGACCTTGTTAACCGTTGAGTTTCTACCCATGGTTTCCTTGATAGGAGATTTCCTTAGGATCGAATGTTATGTTGGTGTTTGGTTTCTGACCACTCACTAAGCTTGCAGCTCACCCCTCGCATATGTCTTTCTCCAGATGACGCTGAGTCGGATCCAAGAGAAGAGTTCCCCTGGCGCAATACGAGTAGGAGACGCGTTCGCGTTGGATGTCTTGCGAGTCGGAGGCTATCAGCATTCCCTTTTCATTGTATGTATTATACTTGTGCTTGTGCACAGTATGTAGACTGTTGATGTCTGTTATTGTATATATTGGCTCTCACAGGACAGTTGATTGTGTACTCTAGTTTGTAATATGTCTTTGAATTACAGACTTAGTCATTTGAGCTTCCGCTTTTTGTATATATTTGATGTCAGTTACTTGTGTATTGTCTTTTCTATTGTGGAGTATTTATTTGACCTCGTGTATGGATTACTGATATCATTTATATATTTGCCACGTCTCGGGGACGGCCGCCCTGGGGCGTGACATAATGGCCTGCGATACCACCGCCACCAAGCTGTTGTCGCCCGCCCTCTTAAGCGCTTTACCGGCTTCCCATAGCTCTTCAATGGTGTGGCAAGGCATCCGAATCCCCGTTTGCGCTCCGATGTCCACCCAAACACCCTCATGACTGGGCTTTATCTATAATTTACTATTAGATAAAAAGTTGAACACATTCTATTTACTTAGACCATTTACTCTCTAACCTGAGCAAGAGTAGTACAATATTTCACTTTAGGTCTTTCATGTGCTTTGGAGGTGTTGCAAGTATATACTCTAATAAACAAATTTCACATTTTCTATAAATATATATGTGAAAAATCTAAATCTAAGATAAATATAAATAAGCAGAGAGAAGGGAGGGAAATATAAATATACGAAAGATTACATCTCTGTTTTTCTTCTGAATTATTAGAATGAGATTACATGAATAGACTTAAGTTTGGATAGAGTCAAATTTTAACAGAGTTTATTAATTAAATCATTGGTTCAAATTTGATCTTATCCATTACAATTCAGTCAAACTCTTATTCATAATAGTAGCCATGCTATTTATTGGAATATATGCTTCATTTTTCTTTTATAAAAAAAATGTACCTATTTAGACGAGGATGTTATTTTAAAAATGTACCTATATGCAAGGAGTGTTGTTACATTCAGTTTTTTTTCCAAAATACAATCCTATCTACCTCGTTAAAAATCCAGTGAAGCATATACCTCATTAGATATTGTAAATACTAATATACCTTATTAAATATTTTTTACACTTGCTAAATATTGGTTCATTCAATTTGAAATGGAGAGATATACACTTTTTATTAAAACATATACTTCATTAGATGATGTTTACTATTTTTTAAAAAAATAAAAACATTTTTTGTCTGAGTTTTGGTTGATAAAACAAATTAAATTTAACATTATCCTAATGTAAGACTATTTCTTAAAGAGATTATCTCCATAGTCCTTACAGATTACAATTATGTAACATAATCTTATATAAAGTTCCATGTGAAACTGTATATAAGAATTTGTGTAACACCACCTCAAAGGGTTACCAAAATAATTAAAAAAATTCCCGTGTCATAAATAGGTTTCCTTAGCAACAAACGCATTGATTTCAATTCAAGAGGACCATATAATTAACCTTTTTTTTTTTTTACATATTTTAAGATCTCCAATCTGATCAAGCTTTCATCAATTTTTCAGTTGACTAAGAAGCTAAGTGATTAACCAAATTCAATACCAAGAAAGATTCATATGATCTATCTGTGATACGCTTAAGAATCATTTGTTGAATATACTAGTCTTTTTTTCGAATGTTGCACTTGAAGGGATAAATCTGATGAGATATATATATTGATTGTCAAAATTACCAACAGAAAAGAAAAAAAGTATTTCTTTAAAAATATCTTATACTATGGTTTATTTGTGGGAAGCATAGACAACAGGCCATTACATTGGGTTGGGTGATACAACATCTTCCATTGACAATATGATGTGATAATGTAACTGTTTACAAATAAGCTTCTGCTGACTTGTGTATTCCATGCTCTCCTGTCCACACAAACAGTTTTGATTTTAATTAATTGAGAAAATGTGGATTTTTTGAACTATCAAAGTCAACACTTGCAGACAAAATAAGGGATGCTGTCAAGCACATAAATGGAATATTCCCAGAGTTGCTTATCCAAACCTGCATGCCTCTCACCTCTCACATTTCTCAATCTTTTATATTTTTGTATAAAGGCCCGAAGGCTATAAGCTCAAATGGTCAAGAGTCTCAAAAGTAGCATGTACTCTCACATTTCTCAATGATGACATATAAAATTTATTAAGGCACTTTACACAGATTTTCAGCAATTATGTCGGCTCATATAGGCATATGGTGGGCATTATATATATACACACACATCATCGAATAGATTTTTAATTTGAAATGAAGATCATCGGAATAATGCATTTGGATTTTAAGAGATGGTTTTACAAGTTGTAAGAATAATACATTTTCAATAATTAAAATTAGACCACGAACTATACATTAGATTTTCCCTTTTGTTAAATAGATGAAAATTTCAATTTTAAATAATTAGCATTTTATTAGACTTTTAGATTCATCTTTTATTCAATTCAAACTTTCTTGTCAGCAACTGAATCAGACAAGAGTACTCTACCAGTGGCTCAGCGCGCCGATAAAGTATTGGCTCATTGCAACAGGCACATGCACAAATACAATAAATGAAAAACAGTTTATATTAAATTCAAGGCTCCCATAATTTTGGAAATTACACGCTCACGAGATGCCACAATGAGATCGTGGAACTCAAGTAATGGGTTTAAAAGTTAATTAAACATTCCAAATTTGCAACAATGAAATGAAATGCAACAACAAATTGGGGAGAATAGATTTTGTGAAATATAAATAAATTAAATCATACCTGTATTGCTTCATTGCATCTATGCGAATTTTGCAGTCCCTTTTCCTCTTTTTTCTTCATTTATTTTTCTTGTTTTTTGTGGCCATCATATATGTAGAGACACTCAAGCTAAATTGCAAGATGGGGTTCATTTATTCAAGAAAGTTACATCAGTTGGAAAAAAAAACAAGAGAGAAAACAATGTTTATTAAAAGATGCCATAGACATATATAATTTTTTATATGAACAAAAAAAGGAAAAGAGAAACCAAAGTAGTAACACATGATAACAAGCACATAATAAAGGGTGATATGAACAAAAAAAAAAAAAAAATTAAAATTAAAATACAACACCAATCGCTTTACAATGAATTATGCACTTGCAAGAAGGAAGCCAACAAATGAGGAAGGCATATAAAAAACACAGATCACAAGATGCCAAATGTTTTACTTCAAATAGTAAGATTCGAATATCCTATCAGCATATTCCATATGCCTTGGTTTTGACGTTTCGGGTATTCTTCGAGGTCTGCATTGAAAGGACTCAATATATATTAAATTACTAACACGGAAGATACTATTCTCTAGAAATTAATTTGTATTAACATAGATATTATAAGAGAAAGAGAGAAGACAATGTGCGGATATTCCACTTGACTACTGAATTATACTTGCCCTCTTGAATAAGTCTGTATCCGATCACTGTTATAGTTCCATCAGAATTAATAGCTGAATTGTTATTCATGAGTTGTTTAGTTAGATTCATGAATTATAAGGATTGAGATATGAGACCTGGGCGTGTTTGTGAGAGGAGCCCCTAAATTTACATATTTTTTTTCTAATTTTATTATTATAAAAATTTAAATATTTTTTATAATTAAATTTTTAATTTTTTAAACAATTAAGTCTAATAGAAAAAACAAAACTAATAAACAAGAGAAAATACGGATAAATTTTTAAAAATTAAATAAATTAATTCATAAATAAAACAAAATAATCTCGAATGAAAACAAAAGTGACTAATACTGTAGGTTTTGTTCTATGTATATCAAATAATAATTAAAATAAAATCCAGAAAATGGATTTTACCTAAAAAACAAGATCCCAATTAAATAGGGATAAAAAATGAATATAAAAGCAAATAAAGATTAACAAACCAACGGAAAATATATAATACAATAACATGTGAACTAAATTTTCTTCTTTGCAAATCAAATAGCAAATAAAATAAATCTCAATAAAATAGGAATAACTATATAATATAAAAAAATTAAAATAAAAAAAATTAAATATAATATAAAATAAAATCTAAATAAAATAAGGATAAATAACATTTTCTTTTATAGAATTTGAGGCCCTCAAAGTGTGAGGGTTCTAGGGAACTGCCTTGATCAACTATGTTCAAGGCCAACCCTGATTGAGCTTAATTAAGTTCACTTCTACATTCATTTTTTCATCACTTTGTTTTAGTTCTAATTGAATTCGATTCATGAACTATCTTACTGTTTAATTCATCTTTTTTTAAGGTAATTTGTAAGCATATCCTACATTCGTTTGGTCATCACTTCTTCTGTTTAATTAATTCATCTTCTGTTTCAATGTAGGTTTTATAAATGTATCAAGTGACATAAATTGTGACGGATACAACGAGACTTCAGACCATGACTAATTAGCCGAGTTAAATAACACGGCTGGAGTGTAATTAGCCGAGCCAATAAACCCATTACCAACTAACATCATCGGACGGTCAGAAATAAAGCCTATGAATCAAAGCTCTCTCGAACAGCCACGTGTCCAAACCAGAAAGTGGTATAGAAATGGAATATCCTATTCCCGAATATCCCCACCAAAACCGCCGCAACCCCTCTATATAATGGCCTCCCCCTTCTCTCCCTCCCTTCTTTAATTATCTCCCAAAGAACATATAATTAACATTTATTTATTCACAATGAAGTTTGGGAAGAGCCTGAACAGCCAAATAGAGGAGACCATCCCCGAATGGAGGGACAAGTTCTTATCCTACAAGGACCTCAAGAAGCGTTTAAAGCTCATCGCCGGCGGCGGAGAGAGGGCGATCAAGCGGCAGAGATTGGAAGAGGAGCCGACAGCAGTGGAGATGACGACGGAGGAGCCGGACTTCATAAGGCTCTTGGAGGCAGAGCTGGAGAAGGTCAATGCCTTCTTCGAATGGATGGAGGAAGAGTATGTCATTCGCGCTGAGGTATTACATATTTAAATGAATTGAATGCATACTATTTTCATTTTTTTTAATGTTTCTCTTTATAACTTCATGAATCGAGTTATGATTACAAAAATGACTCAATGTATCAGTGTCATAAATGTACTTTAAACTTGCTATATTCTTCACAATTTAAAAAATATTTCAATTAATGTTGTCAAATAATTATCTTTAATTGTGCTTTGATCGTGTTTTACGTTATATAATTTACAATTGTACACTTAATCGTATTGGTACATTTGATGAGTGCATATTGACATACATAGATGAATGAAAATTGGGATTGCAGAAGCTGGAGAAGAGAGTGGCAAGGGTAAAGGAGAGGGAGGAGTTGATGAGGGTGATGAAGGAGCTTGTGGATTTCCATGGAGAGATGGTCCTACTTGAGAACTACAGCGCCCTCAACTATACTGGTACGTCTTTTTCTTAATCGCATTGTTTGGATGGCTGAGATTCAATCAATATGTGTGAACACTTAGGTCCATTCATTCCATGTCAGATTTCATTAAACAAGGGTGATGAATATTCCGGAGAATAAACTGTACCACCCTTCATTAATTAACGTTTTTATTTTGGTGTAGTATAAAAATCATTAATCGTGTCATTTATTAGGTGGAACAATAAACAGAGCTCATCTTGTCTTGTTTAGTCCCTTGTTGATTCAAATTGTCATATGGGGGGTCATCATCATTCATTTTTTTTGTGAAGGTGTTATTACTAAAATCACTATTAGTTCTTTTTTTTTTTAAGGGTGTGCCTGGATGCATAGAACTTTTAGTACATGGGAATTTAGATTTATTATAATTTTTAGAATTATAACCTTCAAAACTGGTTGGGACTGAAGCAACACCTATAAATGTTGGAACTAAAAAGGAGTGAGTTGGGATGATCTGGAATTCCTGTTCCGTAGAATTACTATTTTAAAAGACATCAAGTGTGTTAAGATAAGAAACTTAGACATCAAGTGTGTTAAGATAACGTTAAAAATACTGTTACATCAAACGTTATTTTTATGCATGGGTACTATAAAAGAATCTGAACGATATTAAAGTATCATGTATCTCCAAATATACTTGTCCCATGCACGGATAACAACAAATGATTAATTTTTAAGTTTTAACTCGGTTAGTGTCCAAACTAAAATGGATTCATAATAAATGATAATTTAAAACCCTAAAAAAAACTAAAAAGATAAGATGATGCGGTTTTTTTTATCATTGCTACAAAATGTCTGATTTATTAAATTAGTGAAATTTTTAGTCAGTGGATCATGAGTCAATGGTAATTAAATTCAAATCAATAAGCATTGACTTAAAATTTCACAAATTTAATAGTCCAAAAACACACTGTTTTTATGGCTGAGGTTCAATCATCACGTATGGTTTTTTTATTTTTGGTACAAATCATCACGCATGGTTTGGACTTTGTGTCCATTTTTATTGCCTTTCATATATTATCATCAAATAAACAAGGGCAATGGATATTCGGGAAATAAACTGTACGAATTAATTAAACTCATATAACCAAACGACATATTCAGGGCATCCACCCTTGATTCATATATTAGTTTTTTTTTAATATCAATAAATAAACATCTTGCCATTACTGATATGTGTACCTTACATTTCATTGGGATTTGGGCACCGACACTAAAATTTGTGACTGGACCCAAATTTTAATAACCATCACGTATCACTTTTATATCCGGCCTATCATTTTTAGATTGATCCAAGTTCATTTAATTAGACTATAAATTTGTTAAACTTATAGTTATTATATTTTTATCTTAATATTTATCAAAGATTTTGTCAACTTGGTACATTTGTAATGGTAATTATTTTAATTTGAAAATGCTAAAATTATAATATTGAGAACTAGTTGAATGAAATACAGAAAACTCTGTCAATGTTGGGATTCAAAAAAGAGTGTGTCAAGAGGACTTGGAATTCCAGTTCCTCCAATTCTTTTTAAAAGACATTATCAAAATGAAGGACAAGATTAAAAGAGTTACATCAAACCCCATTTTTAAACATGCTTATTAAAAATGAAGTTAATTGATTTACATATCATGTACCTTTGAAAATGAATGCACATATCCTATGGAGAGAGAAAAAAAAGACTTTCTCACAAGAAAACAAACCCAATATAAGAGTAATTTAGTAAATCAGACATATTGATGTTGTTAAGAATAATTTAGTAAATCAGATCATGAACCAATCTCATCACAATATTTTAATTAACAATAATTAATTATACGGATATTGTTATTAATAGGGCTGGTGAAGATACTGAAGAAGTATGAGAAGAGGACTGGCGCACTCATCAGGCAGTCCTTCATAGAGAAGGTGCTCCAACAGCCTTTCTTCACCACCGACGTCCTCCACTTGCTCGTCAACAAGTGCGTGTCCATGCTCGACTCCCTCCTCCTCCTCCCCTCCTCCTCCTCCTCATCGTCCCACGATCATCCCCACCCACCACCACCACCACCAATGGGAGTAGTGCCCGAACACATGGAGGAGATAGAACACATGGAGAGTCTCTTCCTCAAGAGGACCATCTCCGCTCTCAAGGCCCTCAGGAAGATACGGAGTGGCAGCTCAACCGTCAGCTACTTCTCTCTTCCGCCTCTCTCTCCAACAGCAGAGGCGGCGGTCGTCTACGGTGGCCTTGGCGAGAGCTGGACCAAGGTCCCAGTTCTTCAACAGGCGGCTAAGTAACTAGCATGGAAGTCAGGGTTGGATTTCATTATATTGTCATGTAACGTGTATTATGTGTTGCACATGTGAGGTGACACTTATCACGTTGGACATTTATGATATGTGGTTTTAGATCACTCTGTTGATTGGTATGAATACTAGATACACGGTTTTAATTTTTATTTTAAGATTTCCTAACAATGGATGTAAATGAATTTGTGGTTGATGTATGAAATATACGGAAGACAGGTTACTACTTGTTATTTGTTGGCAACTTGGCATGTATTTTTAACTCTCTCTCTCTCTGTCTCTCTCTCTCTTCCATTCTGTTGCATTCCATTAAAGTCTATAATCCAGCAGAGAACAAAGGGAAAAATCAATCTTCTTAAAATCATATAAAAAGTTCATATAAAATTCAAAAATCACCGCACCTCCTCCTCGTATTATTGAAAAGCATTCAAATAAGTCCCTGTCGTAATTAACCCACTCAACCAAAAGAATAACCGCACAAACAGAGCCTTGAATATTTATTTGTAGGAGCAGCGATTCACGAAGAAACCATTGACATCAACCGAGAATGGGACCTTTAGATACTATAAAAGTGCCAATCCAATTTGGGTTTCTGAGGAAGACATCGAAGGACCAACCAATGAAGAAGAAGAGCAAGAGCAGAGACCCAGAGAAGACCAAGTGGCCGCTCTATATTAATGATCAATGTCATTCTCTCTTCGAGCTTCGGCTTCTCGATTGTCGGGAGTGGCCTCTATGTGTGCTGGATCACGCACCGCATCAAATTCGCCTGCGACCTCTTTTAGGAAATACATCGAGCAACTGATCTTCAACACAAAAAATCACCTTACACAATACTTCTTCGTATTTGAACAATCCAAAATTGTTGTCGGTGTCCGCAGTCATACGCCGTCTGCAATGGTGGCGCGGGCGTGGTGTTAGAGGCTCACAGCAAGCGCGGCTTCCGCGGTGACAGGGTATCGGCAAGCGTTGATTTTTAACAGTTGAATTCAGGATGAAACAAAGGCAAGGGAATATGTTGGAAAAGACAAGGGCATTTTCGTCTTCAAGAGGACTGAATCACATTTTATGATGTTTGTATGAATTTATTTGGATATATTTTTAAGATCCATAAACTATGTTAGGATCCATATACAATGTTAGGATAACGTAGTATATACTACATTATCTTAGTGTATGAAGTTGTAAAACGGACGGTAAAAAAAACTACGTATCACTGCCCATATTTTTGGTGTGCTCCATTAACCATACCAAATATTTGTTGGGTGTCCTTCCACCAATATTAAATGTTGTTGTTGACTCGGCTTTCTTGTAGAAGTGGAAAAAGACATTTAACTTTTCTTTGGCTTCTCCTGGACACATGTACATATAAACCTTTTGGGGAAAATAAAAAATAGGTTATTAGTAGCTGGCTTAGGCTCTCTGTATTTTTGCTTTTTGTGAGACTTGGTAGTAGCTTGTATTGGTGAAGTTTCTACAGCTCTCTATTCATCCTTCACGCGGACATTCGTCCTTCATTTTTGGACTGCGTTCAGTACACCTTATTAGCTAGTTTTGGAACTTTGGTTCATCTGTTAGGTGATATTTTTCTTCTTATTATTTAGGTTTTTTGTTGGACTACCTCTATTGGTGTTTGTGAGACATTTGTTCCATGTAACCGATCTATAAACATTTGGTGATAGTGAAATTGGACTTAGGCCTGTGGACATACCTCAAGTTTGAGGGAACCACGTAAAATTTTCTATGTGTTTCATATGCCCTCTATTTACAGTATTAACTATATGTTTAGTTGACAAAATATTAGTTATTCATTGGTTTACACTTGTGGGAAAGTTTACATTCAAGCCCATATTCCCCAACAACTGGTATCAGAGCAAGATTGTGATTGCTTTTGTGTGTGAATCATGGAAGGCAATGTTGGTCGTGGTTAGCTTCAATGGAAGTAATTGGGTTATGGAAGACCTCTTGTACTATAAGGAAGTATAGTGTCTTTCATCATGTATCCACTGAAAATTCAGTGCAAGGTTTATGGACCAAATTAGAGAGTCTCTATGAGAGAAAGACGGCAGTGAACAAATCCTTTATATTTCGCAAGCTCGTGAACTTGAAATACAAGGAAGAAACTCCTATTGTAGAGCATTTAAATGAGATCAAGAGCATTGTAAATCAGCCTGCTGCCATAAAGATCATTTTTATGATGAATTACAGGCCTTGTTACTCCTCAGTTCTTTGTCGAAAAGTTGAGAAACTTTGGTCATGACAGTCAGTAACTCAGCACCTGATGGAGTGATCACAATGAGTCAAGTTACTAGCAGTCTTTTGAATGAAGAGACAAGAAGAAAGTTGTCGAGTTCTTCTCATTAGTTTGAGGCACTTGTGATGGAAAATTGGGGGAGAGGCAAAAGCAAGAGTAGGATTCCTCATCACCATGATAAATTAAAAGGAAGATCAAGCTCAATTTCGAGGAAGGACATTGAATGCTACTATTATCGCAAGAAAGGCCATATGAAGCGTGAATGCAGTGAAGTTCAAAGAGCAAAACAAAGAGAAGAGCAATGAGAAAAAGCAAGAAGATATAGCCGCAGTCACTGATGGTGATATTGTCATTGTTTGCGATGATGCTAATATTAATTTCATTGGCCAAGAAATTGACTGAGTGATTAATTTTGGTGCTTCATTTCATGTTACTTCATAGGCTGATTTCTTTGCTTCCTACACTCAAGGTGACTTTGGGTATATCTGAATGGGAAATAAGGGCTTCTCAAAAATTGCCGGCATGGGTGACATTTACTTAGAAACAAATATTGGCTGCAAATTAGTATTCAAGGATGTGAGGCATGTACCAGACATTCGGCTGAATTTGATCTCTGCTGGGAGGCTTGATGATGATGGGTACAACAACATTTTCAATGGTGGAAAATGGAAGCTTTCTAAAGGTTCTCTAGCGGTGGCAAAAGGAAAGAAAATTTATACTCTTTACACAATGCAAGCAAAAATTAGCAAGGATGCTATGAATGTTCTAGAGAATGACTCTTTCACTGAACTTTGACACGAAGGGCTCGGGCATTTGAGTGAAAAGGGGCTACAAATTTTATTTAAGAAAGAACTTCTATCCAACATGAAAGATACGCCTTTGAAAGCATGTGCTCATTGTTTACGTGGTAAGCAAAGTAGAGTTGCTTTTCATATAAATATTGCATCTAGAAAAAATAATGTTCTAGATTTGATACATTATGATGTGTGTGGTCCTTTGAAAGTTAAGACACTTGGTGGTGCACTATACTTTGTCACCTTTATTGATAATCACTCTAGAAAATTTTGGGCATATGCATTGAAAATAAAATATCAGGTTCTAGATGTGTTTCAGCATTTTCAGGCCAAGGTTGAAAGGGAAACTGGAAGACAGATGAAATGTATTCGTTCAGACAATGGTGGTGAATATATTGGACCGTTTGATGAATATTGCTACAGGCACGACATCAGACATGAAAAATTTGTCAAAAAGACCACTCAACAGCATGGTGTCACTGAGAGGATGGCCGGACCATTGTTGAAAGAATTAGGTGTTTGCTCTCTCATGCTAAATTGCCAAGATTATATGATCTAGTTTAAAAGAAAGTTGTCAGAAGTAGAAACATTGTGTTTCTTGAAGATCAACTATTGAAGATTGTAATAAAGCTGTGCAATTTGAACCTCATGTTGGTGACCTTATTGGTTTGGATCCAATTTGTCACGCCTCCAGAGCGGCCGTCTCCAAGGGGTGACACGTGTACGATACCGAGTATATCATAATCAGAATAAATCATAAGGAATAAATGATTGGATCAGAATAAACAACAGCGGAAGAGTTAATGAATAAATAATTGAACAATACAAGGCCATAGAATAAATAATTGGGGCCTCAAAGGAATACACAATCACCGTCCCGTGTGAACACAAGTCATAATTACAGATACAGTCAAATGTACATATCAACAATAACAAAACACCTGGTACAAAAATAACAGGAAGCTGACAGGCTCACCAAATCGCCGAGAGGCCTACAACACCTTCAACAACACACAATCTCACCAATCCTGCGCAACACCTGGATGAAGCCCATAAAAATAGGGTGTAAGCCGATGAAGGCCTAGTGAATGGAACTAACTACAAGACACCTCAAAGTACAGTTCCAACACATCCATAAAACCTACATAAATAACTATCAAGTATAAGCCGATCAGCCTTAGGTACCATCACCGCAGGAGGCCAACTCACACCAACCTAATCATGTCCCCAGCATAAAGACAGATCCGTCTGCGTCCCATATATATATAGGGGAGTGATTACGTGCGGCGAACGGTGGGTGCGGCAGCGATCACGAGCCGTCGATCACGGATCCATCGCATCGGACGGTCGGGTGCGATTCACGCCGACCGTTGGATGCGATGGACCCGCGATCGAATGACCCACGTCGCGGCCACACCTGCCGTTCGCCGCACCTAATCGTCGGCGTATATATATATATATATATATATATATATATATATATCCTAGTGACTGCAACGCCACTACACACAAATGCCTCACAGTTCTTTCTGTCGCGCAGTGACTTCTCTTAGGCGACCCATTTCTGCAAATGCATCTGCTTGGCCAATACAGGGAGTATCACTCCACCCGTCAAGTCCACCAGAGCCCGACCGCATCACAAACCGCATCAATGGAGCCCACCCTAGACTCCATCACTTTGCGAACAGGGTCGATAAACCCAGTATCTTGGCTAAGGCTCTCCGTCATCCAACCACTCTGACGCGTAGCCGATTTGAACCATCGGATACCGTGGGCGTCCAGGATGAACCTTGAAAACGCTCCCTCGTGAAGGACACCCAGAGTTTACCCTCACCTCAAGTGACTCACACGAAGCATCTAAATGCAAAACTAAACCGTCAAACCCAGTATCTTGGCTAAGGCTCTCCGTCATCCAACCACTCTGACGCGTAGCCGATCTGAACCATCGGATACCGTGGGCGTCCAGGATCAACCTTGAAAACGCTCCCTCGTGAAGGACACCCAGAGTTTACCCTCACCTCAACTGCAGGTTCGCACTCACGACTTGTAAGAGCTACCATAATCAACCCACTCTAAACAGGCTCGACACAAACCGGTTGAGGACCTACGATGTCACCACAATAAGCAATCAGATCTGACCTATACAATCAGATCCCCTACCCCTAACTGATGTCTCTAACCAGATCTTTAGGCAAAGATCTATAATTCATATTGATAATATATATATCAGTCATTAACAAGGCTAGACAGCCATTATCAAAGCTAAATGGCTATTAACAAGGACATATCATGAGCATGCATTCAAGATATAACAATATGTATATAATAATATCAAATCCTACTGTTAACTACATATTCCAGGTTTAATTAATGTATCAGCACGTGAGGATGTAATATAAATATATGTATGACAAATAATAATGCAATCTCAATTATAATCTACTAAACCATGTCATGTTATCATTTAAGGATGTCACCATAGTCATGCATACATGATTAATATCATACCACAAACATGACTATGTATGGAACTATATTATTAGAATGTCAAGTTAGATCCACTCACAGATGCAATCATTCCATCCCGCGAAGAATCGCGCGCTTCGGACAGTCCAATGGTAACGCCATCGCTACTGAACTCTTGGGAGTATAGTAATTCCAACCACAAGCCTAAACACAAGATCATCACCTTCCTCATATTGAGGAGACCCCTCTGGACAAACAAACATTGCCAACTCAGCCAAGGATAAAACACTCATGCAATAAAAAAAATAATCCCAGACATATCCCAAGATCTAGCCAACAAGTGCAAAAATACGCCCCATACCTCAAACCACTAAACTAATTATTCCACACCACCAAAAGCCACTCATCCTTAGGCCATCATTCAATTAAATCACCTATAAATCAGCAAGAAACCTCACACCTTAACCACAAACAAATCTGGGCAGCACTATAAATCTGGGCAGCAATATAACCTAACACTTTGATCTCTACAGCACCAATTACTTATCCGAAAATTCTGAAATAAATCATACATATTCATTGATATGCTAGAATCTTAATCCATGAAGACACCATAATCCAATTCAATCTGTAAGTGCCTGAAATAAAATAAATTCAGAAACAGGTCAATTTTTACTCGAATCTGGACAGTCCTTATAAAACAGATCATAACTTATGCCACAGTAAGATAATGACACCAAATTTCATACATAAGATCTACACACATAGATGATAATATCATATGAAGATACCTACCTCAAAATATATCTCTAAACATCAAATTCATATGGGTCTTCACAAGACAGAAAATCTGCCTCACTATGACACACAACTCCCAACAACAAGGAAGAGGAAAAACACATACAACAACACTTAAGCATCCCTTGCTGACCACCCAAAATACTAGATAGGATCACCCATACTTCTTTGAAGCATAAAAACAAACACCTACAAGGCACAAAGGGGAGGTGAAGATACCTTGGGAAGAAGAGAAGATGTTGCACATAAGGGCTTCCACCATCACCATCATATGCTACCAAGCCTACACACACTCTTTCTAACAACAAACAACACATATACATTCAGCCATGATTTCCAGCCCCAATGGACACACAACCAACACCAAATAAAGATGAAATGCTAAGAAATAACTTGGATTTCACTCACCCCTATGAACCAACACCAATTCACAGCAGCAGCAGCAACAGCAGCAACAAGGAAAAGAAAGCCAACCCCTTGAAGCAGCCATGACAACCCCAATTCACAGCAGCAGCAGCAACATCAGCAACAAGGAAAAGAAAGCCAAAACAGCCAACAAAGAAAAGAAAGGAAAAGGAAAGAAAAACAGGGGATTCACAACAATCTCCTCAATCTCTTCCTTCCCTCTCTTCTTCTCCTCTCCCTCTCTCTCAGACTTTCTCTGATGGAACCCCTAAAACAATATGAGCAGAGAACCCTTTTATTCCCCCAAAACAACACACTTATAGTGGGGTGAAATGACCAAGCCGTCCCTGACTAAAAATTCTGGATAACCTTCACTAAAACAGTCATAACTCCTACAATATAGCTCCGAATTGCATAATTCACTACTACAATTTCTGATATTGATCACGGTTGTTTTGATCACGCTTTTAATAAAAGCGTGATCGTAATAATTATGATCACGCTTTTTTTAAAACCGTAATCTTTAGAATATATATGATCACATGTTTTAGTAAAATGTGATCTTTTATACTATAAAGATCACGGTTTACTAAAACATGTGATTGTTTAATAAATATTTGATCACGGTTAACTCAAAGCGTGATTGTTTCCTAAATAAAAGATTACGCTTTAAATGAAAGCGTGATTGTTTTTTAATTAATAGATCACGTCATCATAAAAAGCGTGATTGTTTCTATAGTAAAAGATCACGCTTTAAGTGAAACCGTGATCGTTGACTAAATAAAAAACCTAACATGGCCCAACATAGAATCCCATTCGACCCCATATCGCGACCCATCTTCTCTGCCGACCCCACCTTCTAGCCCCCCCTGACTCCAGCCCCTCCGTCGCCGCTGTCGCCGCCGTCGCTGCCGCTGTCACCGCCGCCGCCGCCGCCAATGCCGCTGCTGCTGCCATTGCCGCTTCCCCCTCAGTCTGACGATTCAGCCCTCTCTGCCGCTGCCCCTTTCCCCTCCATCGACCGCTGCCGTTGCCGCTGCCGCTGCCCCTTTCCCCTCCGTTGACCACTGCCGTTGCCGCTGCCGCTTCCCCCATTCATCCTCTGTTAGCGGGTATGTCTCTCTCGCCCTTTGTGTGTATCTTTCAGCCTATGCAATTTATTCAAGCTTCACTGGAATTTTATTGTTGTTGTAGATTAGTTTTTAGATCATGGTGCTTTGGGAGGGAATTTGATTTTTTTTGGAGGTTGGATGTGCTTTTTTTTTATGGATTTGGTGTCCGTTTAAATGATAAATGTTGGGCTTTCTTTGGTTTTGGAAGTTTTTTCATTTGTTTGAATGCTGAATTTGCAGTTTGGATGGCATCACTTTCCTTTAATCTGCCATGTTTGGCCTGCTTATACATTTAAGGATGATTTTTTTTTTCATATAAGAAAGAAAAAGCCTCGTGTTTACTATATTTATCAGAGAGAGTGCATTTTTCCTTAGTTGTTATGAAAACCTTGATGTAGATTTTAATGTTTTTGTCTGTTTGGTTGGTTATTCTTGTAGCATCAAAATGGGCTGTTTAGAATACATTGTTAAGATTCATCATCATTAGTTCCTATACATTGCTTAAGATATCAGTGGTTCACATATTTTTGTTGGGATATTTGAGTTCATTGGGATAAACTAATAGCATATGTTGTCTTTTTTTGTTAGCTTATGGATGCATATAGGATTTGATTTCTGATTCCCATGATATCAGACCCACGAAAAAAAACAAATTAATAAATAAATCATTGAACTGAATCATGATTAATAGCCATTCTAAATCACGCATGATAATTTCCTAATACACTTCTTAAGAAGGTGCGGTACTTAGGAAGATGATGATTCATATATTTTATGATTTTAGAAACGATCTGCATGGTATACAGGACTAACTAAGTGGTCATGATTGCAGTGGTTATGTTATAAAACTGTCTTTTATTTGCTCTTTCAGATTATTGAGTTTATTTGAGAAAATAGCATGAGAATGAACTTGAAGGTTTATCTATATTAGTGTTTTACATGATAGCTTAATCCACCCATGGCCCTTGGCCATTAAGTTTTATTTTTCAGCTTTATGAATATATATAGATCATGATATCTGTTAAATCTTATTTAGATGGGTGATTTGGTTGTTCCTTGATCAAATGAGACAAGGTGCTTATGGATATGTTAAACCAAGTACCAAGTTTAATTTCTCACAATATTGGAGTCCTGAAGACTCATGCATATACCTGCATAAGCATTCAGGGTTTGTATAATTTTTTGTTTAATTTAATTGGTTCCAGTCCTAGGAAGCTAGGACAATGTTGGAATGCGAGCTCTTTCCGTACCACATAAGTATTCAGAGTTGGGTTACAACCGTGGATTTTAGATAATTAGTATGATATCCCTTTGACTTGAAAAAAGATCTCTGTTGTCTCATCAGATTTAGAGTTCACAATTGACATAGTCCCTGTAGTCCATGAGACCCTATTCATTAAACAACAGTTCACATAAAGGCATAAATTTAAGAGGAATTATAGATTTTCAGACTGTGTAAACAGAGTCCACCACATTATTCAGCCATGAGAGTGATTTGTAGAGGGCTTTAGGGTCAAATTGTTCCTTTAGAGACCTTGAAGGAATGTGGAAGTGGTTTCATAAGAGGCACAAAAAAAGTGATTCGAAGCAATCTAGCCAAAATTTAATGGCTTGTTACCCGTGTGGTTTGTTGGAGTATTTAATTAATGCGTAATGATTGCCTATTCCCACTCAAAAGGGCCTACGTAGCAAAATATTGGTAGTGTGATTGACATTTAAAACAATTTTTAAATTATGCGATGGTCAATGCGGGTAATCGTAATTCCATTCGTTGTCCATGTAGACGATGTGGGAACTTACAATATCATACACCTATTGATATAAAAGGCCATTTATTTTTCTTTGGTATTGATGACTGTTATCAAACATGGACTTGGCATGGAGAAGCAACGCCAAGTGTGGCATCAAGAATGGGTATAAATGCACAGGATTTAGATCAAAACAAATTTGAAAGGTCACCGTTAAATGATGCTGCTAATACAATTGAAATGGTTCAAGCAGCACACAATGATTATACTGGTGATATGAGGTGATGAAAATTAATTTAAGTAAATTGTGAAAATATATATATTTTATTTGTTCTAACAATTGTTCGCTAATTTCAGCTATTTGCATAAGTTGATGGTAGATTCACATCAACCATTAAGATATGGATTTGTCAATCCATCCATATTTGCCTCCAACAAATATAAAGAAGGTGCACGAGAGCTACAACAACGGTTTCTCAAAGCTTCTGACTCTCATGAAGTATTTTTTGTCCCTCTCAACCCTGGGTAAATTTTCTTATTGTATAAATTATTATACTATTTATTAATGTTATATTCATGTGTTATTTCTAATCTCATGTCATATTTTTTTTATAATTTAGGAATCATTGGATCTTGTTGATCATTAATCCAAAACAACAGATTATTTAGTATCTGGATCCATTAAACAATGACATTATAAAGCGGATCAAAATAGTCATAAACTTGTAAGTATTATGTTAATTGCTCAATTTAAGCATTTGATATGTTTTAACAAATTTATGAATTTTATGTTTTCCTTTGAAGGGGGGTGAAATCGTACAATACACTCATCGGGGTTTCTTCAAAGAAAAATTCACAATGGATTCAAGTCTCGGTATGACTTATCATATTTTAAATTTTATTTTTAATCATAAATTTGATTTTTTTTTCATATGTAAAATTTTAGTGCCCAAAACAAAGGGGGAACATCGAGTGTGGTTATTTTGTTATAAAGTATATGAAGGACCTAATCGACAATCAAGACATACCCATTCAACAAAGGGTAAGATCAATATATATTATTTCTTGTACACATTGTTGTTTTGATTTTTCTAATAAAATTTATCGACTAATAATATACTTGGTATAGTTTAATGGAATATCCACCTATACTGAAGATGAAATAAATGAACTGCGGCTTGAGTGGATCAATGTAATTCAAGAACAAATGTAGTACGTTGATGTGCTTACATAATTTCAATTTTTGAGGTATTATTATCCATTTTAGACTTTAGCAATATTTTGCTCTTTACTTAATTGTTATTGAATCTCACAAGTCAATTCTTGAATCTTAACTTCATTTCAGGTAGTTCTAAAATTTATCTACTTTGCGGCTCATCGGATAATCTCTTTTTGTATGTGGAATTGCGAGGCGAAGGTCATGCACTGAATTTTTTTTTTGTAATGGAAAAAATACACAAGTTACACTTATTGTGGTTTTCTTTTACTTATAGTAATTATAATACAATTATGTGTGTGAAACAATACTTGTATGAAGTTTGATTCATATCAGAGGAATGAAAGTATTTTTAATGAGCATTTCTCTTTTGTTGTGTGAATTGAATTGTAAGAGCAGGTACAATCAATGTATGAAATTACTAATTGTGATTTTTTAAAAATTTAAGATCACAGATTGTTTATAAAGCGTGATCTTAAATAATGTAAAGATCACAGATTATTTATAAAGCGTGATCGAAAAGAATATAAAGATCACGGTTCTTCTCAAAACTGTGATCGTTTGGATATGAAATATCACGTTTTATTAAATAAGTGTGATCGATTCCTATATAACAATCACAGTTTCTACGAAAACCGTGATCATTTATCACTTTTGATCACGCTTTCGAACCGTGATTAAAAAGATGATATAAACAATCACGCCCTCGTAGATCACGGTTCAAAACCGTGATCAAATGTCTTTAATCACAGTTTTAAACCGTGATCAATGTCAGAAATTGTAGTAGTGATTCAAACTCCGTTAGAAAGCTAAGACGATTATCTACAGCTTTTATGTTCAAGCCAATCTCCAAAAACCTCTCCAACCATTTCGAATTATGCAATTAACATCAAACAGGGCTGCTGCCAGACATTTTTCGTCCCTAGGGTATAATTGAAAAAACACTCATAACTTTTTCTATAGGAATCCAAATGATCTAATTCCACTTTTGTATGAAAGTTAACTCAAAATTGAATGCCCCATAATAAAATCAGATTTAAACTACATCATCTTGGGCATTAACAAAATTAAATCTGAATCATGACAACCAAACAACTTACGATATAGCCTAAGCATATATAAACCTAATGTACTCCCAAAGAACAATAATATGAAATAACACATATAATTGTGCTATCCAACCACCCAAACATGTAAAAGAATAACATAGGCCTAAATATAGGTCCGGGGTCTTACACAATTACTCCTCATGTCGTGCATGATAACAATGAAGAAATTCCAACAACTCATGATGATGCAATAGCTCATGAAAATCATGATGATGCTGATCGAGGAGACCAGGGGGAGCAATAACCTTATGAACCACCACCACAGCCACAGTTGAGAAGATCGGTTAGGGAGCGACAACTATCCACAAACTATTCTTCGAATGAATATGTGGTGATACCTGATCAGGGGGACCCCGAGTCCTTTGGAGAAGCCATAAAAAGTGAGAACAAAGAAGAGTGGCTTAAGACAATGAAAGAGGAAATGAAATCCTTGCATGAGAATCACACCTATGAGTTAGTATAGCTGCCAAAAGAAAAGAAAGTGTTGAAGAATAAATGGGTCTTCAGGCGAAAAAATGATGGAAATAGCTCACAGCTCAGGTATAAAGCATGGCCGGATCCGGTCAGTGCCGAGCTCGGTCAGTTCGGTCAATAACAATCAATTGTTGGGTATATTTTTCACTCTCTTATTGGATACTGATGATACTTAGGAATTCATATTTTCTCCTATAGTTGATTGAATTCAATAAGAGAGTAAAAAATATATCCAATAATTGGTTGTGCAATTTGATTTATAAGTGGTGCAGTTCGGTTTGCACGTGGTGCAGTTCGGTACTGACCGAACTGACCGAAGTCGAGCACTGACCGGATCCGATCCCAAAACTCATCCTCGTTTTTAGTGTGATTTTTTTATTTTAATTTCTTTTCTACTTCAGTCCATGGTCTAACTTTTCAACATGAATCATAGATTGGAACATACCCGTAGGGTCCTTGGGACTCCATTTTGATTGGAATGTAGTGTCCTTTCGATCCCACGTGGAAGTTAGCCTACATCTTTTAGCCCCCGTTTGGATGCCGGATAAACCCTGGATAACTCCGGATAACCCCGGATAAAATTTGAGCCCCGTTTGGAAAGCCCGGATAACTCCGGATAAAGTGTGCTAGAATAAACTAGTATAAAGTGGTATATGGATTCCAATCAACCCCTAGAATAAAAGTTATCATAGGTTATTCCACCCAAATAATAAGTGGGCCCACTGTCAAATCAATTGTCACCACTTCTTATAAATCACATGTCAAATCAACTATCATTACTTTTTTACCTTTTATAAATTTTTATCCATACTTTATTTACATTTTACCCAAACAACAAAACATTTATTCTTACGATTCCCAACGAGAATAATTCAAAACACAACCAAACATAAAATCACTTTATCCTTATTTAAACTCATTTATACTCGGATAAATAAATACTCAAGAATAAATCCTATTCTGTATCCAAACGGGGGCTTAGGCTTTCCTCACATGGTGTATATTTCTCTGTATGCGTTGTTGCTTTTAATTCAAGACGTGTGCTCCTTTTTTATTTAATGAAAGTAGTGAAAGAAGTAGTGTGTCTACCAATTTCATTTTAAAAGAAAATTCACATTTTCAACATTAATCATAGATACTAAAACGGAACTAGACCAAGGCACCAAGCAGCATTTTGGGTGATATGGCTTAAGAAGACTATCTGAAAAATTGATTTTCGTTCGTTATCAGTAGGACTAGAGTGTCATCACTTGCCTGTTTTCAATATCTATGATGTGATGTCTCAACAAGAAACTTTAATTTCATATTTTTTTCTCCTTAGATGGTGATCCCTATTCTAGCTCATACTTATCTGAATTTTTTCCCTCCTTTTGAATTGAGGAATTAAATTATTCTGGACAGATAACTATACCAGTATAGATAGCAATTCTACAGTAATAAGATATTTTCTATTTGGTTGTACTTTTATTATTCTAATTGAAAAACGTAAAAATAAATGTTGAGTTGTTTAATTGATAAAGAATAAAATATAAATAAAGTTTAAAAAAATTGATTTGATATGTGGACCCTTTGATGTATAAGAGGTGTTGATAGGTGATTTGATGTGATAAGGTGTAAAAAATTGATTTGACATGTGGGCCCATGGAAATAGATAAAATGAGTATAGCTTAACCTAGGGATTATTTAGAATTGTTATACTCTCTTATACTCGTTTGAATTGGCTTATTAATATCAAGTTATACTTTACAAACAAACAACAATATTCCCTATCCACTCTTATACCACTCTTATCCAGGCTTAACCCGATACCCAAACGGGGCTTTGGTTATGTAACATGCATGTATGTACTTTGCAGTACATATATATATGTTTCAATCAAAGTGCCAAACTTTTTTTTTTTTTTTTTTGTTGGTGGAAGACAACAGAGGTTCAGAAATATAATAAATTTCTGAAAATAATAATCAATGATGCATCTGTGGCACCAGTTAGCTTTGCAGGTTGGATCTTGTAGTCTTGAATTACTCTAGGTCATTATAAAAAAAAAATGTACATACCAATCTTTGGCCTCCACAATTGAATGCTTTTCTTTTACCTTTCCAAAGGCGCAGCAGTCACTGCCTTTGAAGGCCTACATATATATTCAATATTGTGATTATGTCAGATTATTCAATATTCATCATTTGAAAACAGTGTAAAATTTGTACAGCGCGTCAAAATGAAGTTGTTCAACTCTAACCTAGGTTTGTTTACCTTATTTGTTTATTCATTCATTCATGATCCAATTTCTATTAATTCGTGATTTCTGTGCAGTTCTATTCGTGTCATCACTGGGTTTTTTTTTAATATGGATTCATCTATTGAAATACATTATGTTATAAAAATTATGTATAAATGCATTAATGCATTTTTCTTTAAAAAATAAAAAACTAATAATTATATAGTGATCATTTTTAAGCTATAGACTTCATAATGTATAGAGAACTGAAATATACTTTTAGATTGTAGACATGATTATAAAATGAATTGAGTGGATTAATATTCTATTCAAATGAAGTAGATAAAAATATAATAGTTCACAAATTAATAACGTGGATCAAGTTAAGCCAACAAATAAATAATTAAATATAGCCAGAGAACCAACCCTATCTCCCAATTCTACATTACCTCTCTCATCAATCAAGGTTGCTTTGCTCTCACTTCGCCGCCACCGTACGCACCTGTTGCCAAGTCAATCCCACGCGCCTATTGACTTGAATTATATATGAAAACACCTATCCAAATATTAACAATTATATATGTATATATATGAGGGGTGATTACGTGCGACGAACGGCGGGTGTGACAGTGATCACAAGTCCATCGCATCGGACAGTCAAGTGCGATTCACATCGACTGTTGGATGCGATGGACCCGCGATCGAACGGCCTACGTCGCGGCCGCACCGCCGTTCGCCGTGTATATATATATATATATATATATATATATATATATATATATATATATATATATATATATATATATATATATATATACGCGACTGATTCAGTGCGGGAATGCGGCCGTGCGGGAAACGACGTCGACCGTTCGATCGCGGGTCCATCGCATCCAACGGTCGAGATGAATCGCCCCCGACCGTCCGATGCGATGGACCCGTGATCGACGGCCCGTGATCGCTTCCCGCACGACCGCATTCCCGCACCGAATAGAGAGAGAGAGAGAGAGAGTTACGATTATGTGCGGTGTGCGGTCGGTGCGGTGTGCGATCACGGGCCGTCGATCGCGGGTCCATCGCATCGGACGGTCAGGTGCGATTCACGTCGACCGTTGGATGCGATGGACCCGCGATCGAACGGCCCACGTCACACACCGCACCGACCGCACACCGCACCTAATCGTGTATATATATATATATTATTACGTGCAGCGAACGGTAGGTGCGGCCACGACGTGGGTCGTTTCGATCGCGGGTCCATCACATCCAACGTGAATCACACTCGACCATCCGAAGCGATGGCAAACTAATCCAAGGCGGCTAAATTTCTAACATTAATTAAATCAAATGATCAAACATGTCTCGTTATCCCCGCGTGGCAACCGTTCGTGGGCCGAGTCGTTACATCAATCCCTTGAAATTTCCAATGCTTAAAGATCAATATATAAAACTCAGGTTCCATGGATCTGCATGTCTTGTCTCTTCATATGCTGTTGACTTTGGATATGATCTTCCCCTGACAGATCAATCCCACCATGTCGTCTTCTTCTTCTTCTTTGCGAAGGTTCCACCATCCCATGAAACCTTCCCCACACAGAAGGGTCGATCTGCAAGGACCAAGTCCATCACCACTTCTTGTACATAAAGAGTCTCACAAGATATGCAAGTCGTCGACGTCAACAGGTCCGGTCATCATCTACACAGTCTCTCCGAAGGTGATCCACGTCGAGCCCGCCGAGTTCATGTCTTTGGTGCAAAGCCTCACTGGACGTCCTTCTCCGGCGGAAGAGAAGAAATCGTCGTCGTCGTCATCTCCGACGACGACTACCACGACCCACACTTTGCCTTCGCCGATTTCTCCGACGCTCTTCTTCCATGGGTTGAGTCCTTTGTTCCATAGAAGTGATTCATGCATGTAAATTAGGTTTACTTGAGGCGGATGGAGCCTACCCAGCTTGAAAGATCAGCTCTGATATCATAAAAAAATAAAAAAAAAGGTTTAATTTATTAGTTGGTGTTTATCAATCTTCGACTTAGGGCTGATGAGGTCTGCGTCCATGATGGAGGTAACATTGGGACGCCGACCTGATCATTTCCTTCAATTTGTATGAATTTCTTTCTTGTATTTGTATATATTTTTTTTTTCCTTTTCTTGCTTATGTTTTGCTTGGACAATTTGCACTTGTTTACATCATTGAATGTCAAGTACATGCATGCAAGTTGTATTTCTGTATTAATTACTGAAGGCTGTCTGTTTCATTGGGTTGTTTGGATAGGTTTGGTTGAACTTGATTTTCGGTCTCTTTTGAATTGTAAACACAAACGTAATTGTCCAGTTAAACTATTTTTTACAAAACGTAATTCAACTAATAAATATTATTAAGTTACATATATACGTTCTTGTATTACGATATCTGCATCATGTGACATGGGATGTCACATGAATTTGTCATTTGACATGCCATTTATTTTTTATATATCCAAGAATTATGAAAAGAAAATGTTACACCCCAATTTCAATCGCACATGCTTTAATTTTTTTTAAATTATTAGATATCATTCAATAAGGTATATATTTTAATGTAGTATTTATTCCAAATTGCATAAATCTATTCTTAGAAAATCTAAATAAAATATCTTGTTAATGTGAATATACGATGTTAACAAGATATATGAGACTAAATTGGAACTAAAAAAAGAGAGAAATATCTATTTATTTTTTTATACATTCAAGAGTTATGCTATTATGAAAAAAAATGTTACAGCCCCAATTTCAATTCGCATATTTTAATTCACATATGTATTGATTTTTTTTAAAATTAGTAAATCTCATTTAATTAATAAAATATATTTTTATAAAAAATAAAATATTTACTCCTGGAGTGGAATGTTGCTTCTCTTGGTGCTCAATTTTGGGAGATAGTAACTAATCATCCCTCCCTTTGGGCTCAATGGATCCGTCTCAGATACTTAAAAAAGGAGAACATTTGGAATGCTTCAGAATTTTCCTCATGCGCCAGTCTTTGGAGGAGAATTCTTAGCTCTAAATCATTGGTTCAAACACTTACCCAGTATATAATCTTTCAGGGGGAACACTATAAATATTTGGGATGATCATTGGCTTCATGGTTTTGGACTTCGTCATCATTTCATAATCAGGCACTCCTTCTTGGAGGGGGGGGGGGGGTATTGATCAAGCTAAGGTCGGTCTTTTTATTAAGGATGGAACATGGGTTAAACCCAACTGCTGGCCAACAGAATTCAATGATATTTGAACTAATGTGGCTAACTTGATATTGGTGGATCAGGCCCATATATTTTAATTTGGACACGCCATAAAACTGGATAGATCACCACCTACGTCAAAGATAGTGTTTGAGGCCTTCAGCAACCCCCTTTAATTCCAAAAAATTGATCGGAGAGGAGAGTCACCTTCAATCACATTGCCTGAGAATTTGAAACGAGTAGAGAGCATAATTTGATGTACTAGCTTCTTCTTTGGAGTGAAATAGCTTTTGAATAGCTTCTCATTACAGGCCTTCCAAATGAGCTGGATGGTCTAACAGAGAAGGAAGTGAAGAATCTTCTTTTCATCCAAAGAATGGCCGCCTTCATGAAACCTGAATACAATTCACCTGATTTGGGAAAGAGAATCCTCTGTAATTTAAGCAATTTGTGGATAGATGACCACACATAAGCAGAATATGAGCATTCACTGAAAAGGTGGCTGGAGTACCGATTCCTCAGTTGAAGAATAGAGGGAGCATTACTTGGATGGAATAAGCTGCCTTTTTCACAGTCTATCCTTAATGGGGAAACGATTTAAAGCTACCTACCAAAAAAGGAAACTTTATCGATGGGGCTGGATAGGATTTCAGATCTCAGATATCCACCTAAGTGAAGGAATATTCCTATGGACATGATTACATGCACAGGATCGACTAGGAAACCTTAACCTTTTGAAGGTTTGATCGGAGTTGGACTCCACCACGGCCATTGCTTGAACCAACATTAAATGTGTGATCCCTTGGACTGCCTTGCGTGATCTGCATATTATCCACCACATATCCAGTCAACTCAATGAGTGGAATGCGTCACATGTGTATCGAGAGGGGAATAGATCGGCTGATTGGTTGGCTTCCTTGCAATCCCCTATTGGAACCTTTGTTTTTCAGTATTTCCACCTTACTACATAAGCAAGTTCCTTGATTGTTGAAGACAAAGTGGGTACTTCATCTCATGAAATCTTGATATGGCACTCATTTACATTACCTAGTATTCAATCCGAGTTTTCAATCTTAGTATGTAATCTCTTTCATGTGCATCAATGTAAGCTTTGGACTCATTTTCTTGTCATAGCTATATCCTCTTTTGTTATGATGTACATATTGTCGGTATCGTCGGGAAGGCCTCCGAATGGTCGCGTGTGTTGTCGGTGCTTTTGGAAAGGGTCCCGGCGGTGCGCGGGTGCGCGTGTGTGTGTGGGGGTTCTTCGGGGATTCGGATCGGATGCGTGCCCTGGCGGGCTCGGTCGGATCGTCTTCTCGGAAGGGTGAGGGGTGTCGTTCCTGGTTGAGACGCCCGATAGCGGCTCAAGAGGATTCCAAGGTTTGTGTGATCGCCACCTGCTTTTTCTAAAAGCAGGAAAAGGGGTGGGGTTGGATGTGATCGCCTACGTGGGGAGTTTGTGGGGTCTCCGCTCTGAGACACAGATATACCGTACACAGAGGTGAAAAACAGGTAATCATATTCTGCTTCCGGGGCTTGACTAAAGAAGTCTTGGGTAGGGGTGCAAATGGGGTGTGTATAGGGGGGCGGCTAGTGGTATCAAGCCGTCTGGTCAGGGGCGGCTAATAGGGTTTAGCCGTCCGGGGCCTGGTTTGGTTTGGACAGAACTTCGGTAGGAAATGGGTTTGGTTGTGGACAGGGGCTAAGCTAGGTTTAGCCTGGGTTTTTGGAGGGTGGGATGAGAGGGTATTTTATGTAGGGAAATTGGTATTTCTCTCACAAAAGGAGCTCTCTCTCTCTCTCTCTCTCTCTCTCTCTCTTGGGATTTCTAGTGGGGAAGGGGAATGTGAATTGTGGGTTGTGGATTGTTGATGTGAATTGGTTTTTGATTGGTGATGGGTTTAAAGGCTTGGGACCTCCTCTATTTATAGTAAAAGAGAGGCAGGGGAATGTCCAGGGGGCAATAGAGTGGGTTGGCTTCGATTAGACCCCTCATTAATTCTCTGGTTCTTCTGTTAGAGACCAGGTGAAGGGCGGCTAGTGCTAACTAGCCGCCCAGGATGGGGCGGCTACTTCCTGGTAGCCGCCCCTATCATAACCTGCCAAACGTCCCATCTCTGACAGGCGGTGGCTTGGGTCGGTTACTTGGGTTGATCCGGCCAAGATAGGGCGGCTAAAGACCATCATCCGCCGCAATGATCAGCATTTAATACTGCTTTATGTCCCATCCAGGGGACTAGTCTAAAGTCGGCCAGGGGGGCGGCTAGTGCTAACTAGCCGCCTGGTATGGGGCGGCTGGTTATGTCCAGCCGCCCTTAGCCAGGGACTTTAGGGTTTCCGGGTTTCTAGTTTTCAGCTTAGGGCTAGGTTTAGGGTTTTGGGGTTTAGGTTAGGGCTAGGGCTAGGGTTAGGGTTTGGGTTTAGGTTAGGGTTTGGGTTTAGGGTTAGGGTTTCCGGTTTCCTGAACTTCGGTTCTCTACTTGATGTCCAACCGTGAGATATTTCCGGGTGTTACTTGAAGTATTTCTGTCTCTCTGGACGGTCAAAATTGGGGTATCTACACATATATAACATTTCCTTTTATTAATGTAATGCTCAATTACCAAGCAAAAAATAAAAAAATTACTCCTAAATTTATTTATAAAAAATGTAAAAATAAATTATAAGATAAATATCACATTAAAGTGAATATATGATGGTAATGAGGCATATATATGAGACTGGAATTGGATTCGGGAGCTAAGGGTTGTTTGGAAGTGGTGCCATGACAGGCTTGGCCCAGGAAACCGTACAATGCGTGGCAGGGCCCATGCTAGACAGCCCCAACACTGCTGACAAGATCGTTTTGTATAGGGATAGCAGTTGAACTGTCCCGGTTTGGGGCAGATAAAATAAAACCCAGTGAGTTTGAGACGAGAAATGAGTTTACTTATCAAAACGCGCACGGAACCCGCTCCGGTTGCAATTAATATTAAGATTAAATATTTATTATAATAATTACATAATTTATATTTGTCATTTGATATTCCAAAAAAAATATAAAAAAATAATAATGAATAAACTCAAGCGCTAATTAAAATTTAAAATCATATAAACATACACATGTTGTCTTTTTGTATTGAAATCTCCACTTGTAATGGAGATTGAAAGTTTATATTTATAAGGCTTATCTAATAAATATTTATTTTTATTTAAAATTTCAACTTACATTAAATATTATATAAAAATATGTTGTAATATTTTCTTCGTAAACCTGTCTTAGCCCAACTCGACCCGACCCACCTGACCTAAATGAGACGGGTCAGGGGGAGTTTTTTACATGCTTGTTGGGACAAGTTTGGGATATGATTTTGTGAGCGGGTTTGAATTTGGAATTCATGAAACCCTCCCAACCCGCCATGTTGCCATCTTTAGTTTTCTATGAAAAAGTTAACAATGTTGAGGGCGAAGACTTCTTGTTTGTTTGGACTGAGGATATCATGACTGAAAAATAAAAAGACTATTTTTATTAGTCCCGTACCCCGATACCTTCTTAGCGGGGTGGTATAGGGGCACCCCGGTCTCCTTTTTGTGCAATATATTATATATGGTTCAAAAGGAAGCTAGTTACACACAGAATTTTTTTAAAAAAAGGGAAAAAATGCATTCACTTTGTGTAGGTAAAAATCTATGCTAGGACATATGTCAGGGTAAGACCAGCATGGGCCATCCGACTTAGGGCCCACAAGACCCGGTTCAGGATGGATGACTTCATGATGACATCATTAGGTGTGTAGACACGACTATACTAGAGGATCTAGTTGGACGATCGAACACCTCGTGAAAGAATCCCACCTCGAGTAGTCTAAGGCACGACCAGACGCCAGGTTTGGTCGTTCGACCTTACTCCTCAGAAACGAGTAGTCTAAGGCACGATCAGATGCCAAGTGTGGTCGGTCGACCTTACTCCTCACAGACATACTCGGAAACATAACGCACGGGTGAGTACACCAAGAGACCCCAAGCAGATGAAGAAACGGTCAGCAGACCACTAACGCCTGTAACCGCCACGTTGGCACTTAAGGCCCATTACCAGCAGAACATGGGTAATTAAGAGCCGACATGGGGTGTAATTACGAGGAATGTTTCCCTGAAAAAAGGCCCACTAAATACTTAGTGGCAAAACGATTACAAGGGCAGTTCTGAAACTACGTGAGACTTGATCCCTCAGGGGAACATAGACAGCCTATAAAGAGGTCGCGAGCCATCACTCTTATAGGATGGTCATTACGACAACCAGGCATTGTCACTTTTACGGCTTAGTGTTGTCCAGATTTAAGTTTATTCCTTCCACCTAAAAATCATTACCCAAATTACCATAAAAAATCCCTTGAAGTTTCAATCCCAAATTACAAATTTAATTATAGGGGAAAAATATCCACCTCAGTTTGACACCGTCTGTCGGATTTTGAAACAAAAATCTGAAGATTCACGATGTCTAACCCAAATGACCTCCATATAAAAGGGCGGCAGGATGGAGGCGACCTTCCTACTAATACTGGTGATGACTCGCCAGGAACCCTGAATAGCTAGGTTAAGGACCTCATGCGGGCGATGGAGTCTTCGCAAGAGAATCTACTCGTCCATCTGCAGGGGTCAATGCAGCAAATGATTGAAGCCTTGATGAAGCAGTTTCATACGAACAGGCAACAACAACAACCAGTCCAGGAGGGGGTCCAGCCACCAGCTCCTGTGCTACCTCACCCCTCAGCCGTCAACGCCGAAGTTTCAGAAGGGGGTACTTCTTCTTTCAACCAAAATCAGTGGTCCCGACGGCGTTCGTGCACTCCGCAGACAGGTCGTCGGCCCCATGAAGAATAGAGGCGTGGATGTTAAGCTTCATAGAGGCAAGTGCACTTGGAGCGGTCAGACTTGCGTGAAGTATCCGAAGGACACCAACACGATTCTCGCTACACCTAGCGCTCGAAAGTGCGGCGCATTTTGAGTCGTGAAATGGTAGAGCTCGCGATACGAGAATTTACCTCCCCATTCTGCACAGAGGTCCTCAAGGAATGACTGCCGCATAGGTTTCTTCAACCCAAGTTCAATCTCTACAATGGTACAACGGATCCATACGACCATATTCTGGCATTTCGACACTCAATGGCGCTGTATGAGCTGTATGATGGGTTGATGTGCCACCTCTTCCCCTCCAGCGTGGAAGGGGCCGCATTGACCTGGTTCCATCTCCTTTCACCAGCGATGATCAGGACTTTTGAGGAGCTCAGAACCATATTTGTCGAGCACTTCATATGTAGCCCGTGAAGGAAGAAGGATCTGGGGGATCTCATGAAGTTCTAAATACAATCAGGAGAAACGATTCGACAGTATGACGATCGGTTCCACGTCCTGAAATTTGAAGTTTAAGACTGCAATGAGGATGATGCAGTCATGGCTTCCGGAATGACCCGCCATCCGGAAACAGTCTCAAGGAGTCGTTTATCAAGCGCACTCCCTTCGATTTGTAAGATCTGATGGAGCGTGCTGAAAAGTACGCCAAAGTGGAGGCGGAATCCAGGCTCCTAAAGTAGGTGGTGGCTGGACCCAAGTCATCTCCAACAGCTGCCTCTCCATCACCATCGACAAAATGTGTGCATCCTCTAGACGTTCCTGGAAAATCAGATCCGAAAGGGTCACCTGAAGGAATATGCTCCAGTGAAAAATACTCCAGCTCTCAGCGAGCAGCATGTGACGAACATCAGCCCCAACACTTCTGCCGGGGTTATCGACGTCATATTCGGGAGCGTACCACATTTCACCTCACAAAAAAGTGCTTGACAAGATTCGAAGAAGATGTAGGTCTCCTTCAAAATGATGCAGATCTACCAGGAGTCGAAGCTAGTCGTGAAAAGACCAAGAGGCAATGATGACAGTATCATCACCTTCTCTGATGCTGACCTAGAAGGAGTCCAGGCCTCACACTCAGATGCGCTGGTCATCACCTTGCGCATCTCTAATTTTGACGTGAAAAGGATTATTGTAGACACAGGAAGCTCGGCAGACATCATCTTCATGAAGCCTTTCTTTCAGATGGGGCTAAAAGCCGCCGACCTCACCCTGACGAAGGATCCATTGGTTGCTTTCAACGGAGCCAGGTCGTCCCTGCATGACTTATTACATTGCCAGTCCGAGTGGGGAACCTGACCACCATGATGAAATTCACTGTCATGGACCTTCCATTACATGGGGATCTGGTCGCCGCGAAGCGCTGTTACATGGCAGCGATGGCAGTGAAGTCGGCCCTGCCAGAGTTTAAGGAGCTACCCGAATAGGGAGAAATTTATCCGAATAGATAGAAATTACTTCAGGACTGGGCCAAGGCCGATGAGCACCGGTCCAGTCCCGAAGACAGAGTTTTTGAAGACCTCAAGTAGGTCCCGATAGATCCCCATTGACCCCGAGAAATATTTTTTCGTCAGGAGTTTGCTCTCTGCTGAAGAGAGAAAGGTGATACTCGACTTCCTTGTTGGGAACAAGTACATCTTCGCCTGGAGACCCCAAGACATGCCGGGGATCTCCCCCGAAGTGGTGAATCATCGATTGTTCATCTTGCCAACCATCTGTGCAGTCCGACATAAGCAGTGACGAGTGGCCACGATTCACGTTGATGAGGTGCGAGATCAGGTGAACAAACTCTTGGTTGCCGGATTCAACCGCGAGGTACGACACCCCTAGTGGCTGGCCACACAATGGTGGTTCCTAAGAAGAACAAGAAGTGGGTGGTCTTCACCGACCTGAACAGCGTATGCCCGAAGGACAGCTTCCCACTTCCAAAGATCGACTAACTGGTGGACTCCTCATCGGGTAATGAACTAATGACTTTCATGGATGCTTATTCAAGCTATTACCAGATCTTGATGTATTAGCCCGACCAGGAGAGACACCCACTTGCATTTACTGCTATAAAGTAATGCTATTCGGGTTGAAGAACACTGGGGCCACATACCAGAGGCTGGTAACTAAGGTCTTCCAGCGCCAGATCGGTAAGACTGTGGAAGTCTATATCGACGATATGATGGTCAAAAGCAAACACCGAGTTGACCACCTGACTCACCTGGAAGAAGTCTTCGATGTGTTGCGTAAGTACCGCCTTAAACTAAATGCCACCAAATGCTCATTTGGAATCACATAGGACAAGTTTTTGGGGTATCCGACGATACAGCGAGGAATTGAAGCCAATCCTTATCAGATTAAGGCAACAATGGAGATGGAGCCTCCTCAAAACAAAAAGGAGGTGCAGAAGTTGGCAGGGAGGTTGGCCTCTCTCAACTGGTTCATCTCCAGAGCTACTGATCGATGTCAACCCTTCTTCCAGCTGTTGCGAAAGGCTCAGAGGTTCGAGTGGACGCCAGAATATCAGAAAACATTCGAGAAAATAAAAAAGTACCTCAGCACGCCCCCACTTCTGGTGAGTCCTTCCTTAGGGGACATCCTGCATCTTTATATTGCAACATCTGAGCATGCCGTCAGCTCCACACTATTGAAGAACATCGACTGGGGGTAGAAGGTGGTCTACTACGCAAGTAAGATGCTCAGCGGTGTAGATACCCCAATTTTGACCGTCCAGAGAGATAGAAATACTTCAAGTAACACACGAAAATATCCCACAATTAGACGTCTAGTGGAGAACCAAAATTCAGGTAACCGGAAACCCTAACCCTAGCCCCGGACCTAAACCAGAAACCCTAACCCTAGCCCCGAACCTAAGCCTAAACCCTAACCCTAGCCCCGGACCTAAACCTAAACCCTAACCCTGACCCCGAACCTAAGCCTAAACCCTAAACCTAGCCCCGGACCTAAAAACCCAAAATCCTAGAACCCCAAGTCCCTGGCAAGGGGCGGCTAGCCATAACTAGCTGCCCCCCTGGCCGACTTTGGACCAGTCCCTTGGATGGGACATAAAGCAGCATTAAATGCTGATCATTGCGGCGGGTCATGACCTTTAGCCGCCCTCTCTTGGCCGGATCAAACCAAGTAACCGACTCAAGCCACCGCTTGTCAGAGATGGAACGTTTGGCAGGTCATGATGGGCGGCTACCAGAATGTAGCCGCCCCATCCTGGGCGGCTAGTTGGAACTAGCCGCCCTTCACCTGGTATCTGACAGAAGAACCAGAGAATTAATGAGGGGTCTAATCGAAGCCAACCCACTCCATTACCCCCGGGATATTTTCCTGCCTCTCTTTTACTATAAATAGAGGGGTCCCAAGCGCAAATACAACATCACCAAAAATCCACAACAATCTTCAATCACCAATCCACCATCCTCAAACCCTTCCACCACTAGAAATCCCAAGAGAGAGAGAGAGAGAGAGAGCCCCTTTTGTGAGAGAAACACCCATTCCCTACATAAAATACCCTCTCATCCCACCCTCCAGAAACCCAGGCTAAACCTAGCTTAGCCTCTGTCTAAAACCAAATTCATTTCCTACCGAAGTTCTGCCCAAACCAACCCAGACCCTGGACGGCTAACCCTAGCTAGCCGCCCCCTGGCCGACGGCTAAACACAACTAGCTGCCCCCCTATCCACACTCCTTTGTCCCAAGACTCCTTTACTCAAGCCCCGGAAGCAGAATATGATACCTGTTTTTCACCTCTGTGTATGGTATATCCGTGTCTCAGAGCGGAGACCCCACAAACTCCCCACGTAGGTGATCAAATCTGACACAACCTTTTTCCTGCTTTTAGAAAAAGCAGGTGGCAATCACACAAACCCTTGAATCCTCTTGAGACGCTATCGGGCGGCTCAACCAGGAACGACACCCCTCACCCTTCTGAGAAGACGATCCGATCAAGCCCGCCAGGGCACGCACCCGATCTGAATCCCCGAAGAACCCCCACACACGCACGCGCTCACCGCGCACCCCGCCGGGATCCGCTCCGACACACCGACATCGGAGGCCTTCCCGACGGTACCGACAAGCGGGGCAGAAACCAGGTATTTTCACATCAAAAAGTTTTCATTTACCATACTCGTTTCTGCCCAAAAACTACGCCATTACTTTCAAGCCCATACGATTCATGTCATCACCGACTCGCCTCTTAAAGTTGTGTTGCGAAAGGCAGATGTCGCAAGACGATTGCTAAAATGGGCAGTGGAGTTGTTAGCCTTTGACAAACACTACCAGCCCAAAAAAGCAATCAAAGGGTAGGTGGTCGGGGATATTATCGTTGACCTTACACCTGCGGAACAACAGGTTTGCAATGTCTTCGACTACAGACCCATTTATTGGACACTTCATGTCGATGGGGCGTCTAACTGGAAAGGGTAAGGAGCTGGGCTGATTTTGCGAAGTGAAAACAGATTCCTCTTCGAGCACATGATCAAGGTGGGGTTCAAGGCTTCCAACAATGAAGCCGAATACGAAGCTCTCATCGCGGGTTTGGAGTTCGCAGCGGATCTCGGTGTCCGTAAACTGACGGTTTACAGCGACTCTAAGCTTGTAACATGTCAAAGTACTGGAGAGTATCAGACGAAAGATGATCGTATGGTGGCATATCAGAGTTATGCACTTAATCTACTCAGATAGATCGATGAGTGAAAAATCCACACAATCGACCGTGAGCATAATACTCAAGTTGATGCCCTGACGAACTTGGCGAGTGCTCTCGAAGGAGAACCATCCTGTAAATTTCAGGTCGAGTTCTTGGAGAAACCGAGTATCGCTCACCTCGAGCATGTCATGGCAGTAGAATCAGAACCCCAAAAAATGACATGGATGGATCCCATATTGTCTTACTTGAAAGATAATTATCTCCCAGCAAACAAGGAGGAAGCCAGAAAAATCAAGAGCCGATCCGCTTGGTTTTCAATTTCTAAATATGGCATGCTGTACAAGCAGAGCTTCAAAGGTCCACTCCTCAGGTGCGTCACCATCAAGGAGGCCAAGGAAATATTAGAAGAAATGCATTTTGGGATATGAGGTAGCCATACGACCTCAAGGTCTTTGGTGAAACGCATATTAATCGTTGGATATTTCTGGCCTACCCTGGCAAAGGACGCGCTCGATCTGGTAAGGAAGTGTGACAAATGTCAGTGATTTGGTCCACTAATCTACCAAACAGCCGGGGATTTGAATACACTATCATGTTCTTGGCCATTCGTGCAATGGGGGGTCGATATAGTCAGACCCATGCCTTTAGCACCGTCACAGAAGCCATTTTTCCTGGTCGCCACTGACTATTTCACCAAATGGGTGCAGGGAGTGGCCCTGGCTACAATAATAATTGACGTCGTGCGAAGCTTCCTTCGTAAAGAGATTGAATGCCGGTTCGGGGTATCAAATACTATAATCTCCGACAACGGGATGCAATTCGACAACGCCACCATGAGGGAGTTTTGCGAGGTTCTGGGAATAAAGCACCTTTTCCCCTCCCCTCGTCACCCCCAGGGAATGGTCAAACAGAGATCACCAATCGTACCATCCTGGACGGGATGAAGAAGAGGATTGATGCGGTCAAAGGCAACTTGATGGACGTACTTTCCTCAGTGCTATGGGCGTATCGCACTACGGCATGATGGGCCACAGGGAAAACTCCACTCTCTGACCTTCGGCGTCGAGGCAGTGATTCCCATAGAGCTCAGGATCCCAATTTTTCAGGTTGAGAACTTTGATCCTCAGGCTAATGAGGAAGTTCTTCGTCAGAAATGGATCTAAGGGACGACCGGGGGGAGGTGGCCTCAATCAGAATGGAAAATTACCGGACCCAGATTGCTCGAAGCTACAACAAAAGGGTTTCACGAAAAAGCTTTCGGGTCGGAGACTTGGTCCTTCAAGAGGTATTCCCCAAGTCCTGAAAATGATCTAATGGTAAGCTCAGACCTAGTTGGAAAGGATCCTAAAGGGTCATCAGACTGGGCCCCAAAGGAGCTTACTATATAGAACGAATGAATGGAGAGGCATTTATAAGACCTCGCATTGTAATGCATTTGAAAAAGTAATACTTTTGAATGAAAAAATTTTTGGTTCATTTCAATTCATTATCAATATGTTATATGAATGAACACCCGTTCGAGGTCGCGCGTGAACTGGTTTCAAATAAAAATTCTAAAAAGAGGCCACGAGAACAGCACTCTCAACAAGAAGGTTGCACTCCAAAGTGGTCGCGAGCATAGCACTCTGCGGAGGTCGTGCATTGAACTAGTTTCGGTCGATCGGATGAGCATTCTTTGTAAGCGGTTGCGCGGGGGACGCCCCATCCATCGATAAGCACTCGAGTAAAAGACTTGCAAAAGTGAGGCACATAGGTTATACTCTCGAGGTGAGGTCGTTACGAAGTATAAGCTTCCCCCTTGGCTCACTCGATCTCAAAGGGCTCAGGCCATATGACCAACTTTTGGAGGTCGCACGGAAGGCACGAATAGAATTAGCACCCGAGTTGAAATTCTGAAAAGGCACTGAACCTCTCGTCCTAAGCACTCCACCATTGAATTTCTCAAAGAGAATGAACGCACAAGACATCCTTGCGCGATAAGGATAGGAGGAAAGGGCATCCTCCCACGATCAGTTGGTCTCAAAGAGCCCACGCTCTACAACCAATATTTGGAGGTCTCGCAGAAAGGACGAACAAAATTAGCCCCTGTGTTAAAATTCTAAAAGGGCACTGACCCTCTCGTCATAAGCACTCCAAAGTTCCAAAACTTTATTTAACCAGATTCTGAAAGGCCCTTGCCCTAAAGAGGTCGCGATGACGGGATAGAAAGCAGCCAATCAACCAAATAAGCACTCCAAGCATTCAGACCATATGAGAAATAAAACAAGCATATAAAAGACCAGACATTTATAAAAAAAATTGTTCTTTACAAAAAAAAACCGGGGGGGGGGGGGGGGGCTAAGCCTGAGATCATATGGGCCAAGATCGAAACCAAGAGGAGAAGCAGTAGCGATGCAAGGAGAGACATTGTTGGATCTATCTTCATAACCTTAACAATATCAACAATTGTAGTTCTTTTCGACACAGGTCGTCAAGGAATCTGTAATCTCCTTCATTTGATCCCTCATCATCACAAAGGCTTCACCTCAACCTTTTAGCAAACCTTCTTCATAAGTTGCGGCATGGTCAGCTCGAAGCTCGCAGAGTTTGGCTTGTTGCTCTTGTAATTCCCGGGTCAGAGCATCAGCTCACTCTTCAGCGTTGTGCACCAGCAAGGAAAGAGAAGCCTGATCAAAGGATTGGGAGAACTTTAGTTCGAGGAGCTCCCTTATGCGCTCTTCAGCAGCAACGACCTGAACCTGAACAGTAGAAAAGTCTTGACAAGTAGCAGATTCAACAAGTTCCACCGTAAGGCGAGCTTGATTTGTGATCGCTAACTGCTCCTTCACCGACTTCACTTGCACCTCTCTTCGATGGGCAAGATCTTGTACCGATCTCAAGAGAGCTTTGTGCCTCACCGCGTCCAAGATCTACTCGCCGAGCCAAATAAAAGAGTTCTGGGGTACAAATGGTTAGTACATTGGAGTGGAAGCTTCGAAGCAGAAGTTAAACGTTTACGTTGTAGAAGCTCCAGCCTAGCCGGGCGAAAAGCGCTTCCATTGTAGCCTGACGGGCACTACCCAGGTCGCCCTCAAGAAGATAGCCCATGAGTTGGGCATTGGCAAACTCCTTGCGAGCATGATGAGCAAGGGGCCCTCCAAAGGAAGTGTTGGCCGATATCGCAGGGGAAGAAGCCGAAGTAAAGGGATCTTCAGACGTCATCATGCGAGGGACGTCCGCGCGAGGAGAGTCAACCCCTGTTGAAGAGACCGAGAACACTTTTACAACATTAAGGAGTATCCCCGCCATAGTCAAAATGACTGAGGGCACCCTCTCGACAATCAGAGTGACTAGAGAAACCCCCGCAGCAGTCGAAGTGAATGATAGCATCCTTGGGGGAGAAGGCGTGACAGGAGTAGTCTCCACCATCTCAACTGGGGGCATCCATGATGGATCTACAACCACAGAAGATGGTTCAACAAGAGTCTCGTCAGCCAAGACTTCGGACGCTACAACTGGAGGATCGGAAGTGGGAACTCTAACCACCTCGATCTCTGACGAAGAAGGAACCTCAACCATCTCTGATACGCGACGAACCACGACACTTAATGGGAATCCCTCTATGTGGGGTGCCATGGGAGGATTGACGGCAGCCGCATCAACAACGGTTGAGGAAAAATCAGCTCCTATAATCGAAGCCAGAGAAGCGTCAAACGGGGCCTCGACTCTACTTGCAGAGCCCGCCTCTTCGACCGACACCAGAGCCTGGAAGGAGGCCTTGATCCTTCATTTTATAGGAAGCGGCAACTTTGACCTCTTCCTGAAAATTCATTTGCCCTTGGAGGCGGCGGATTGCTCGGCCACTTCTTCGGCAACTGCAGGAGACGAAGCAGAAGGAACATCGACTCCTGGAGACGAACCAGCAGCCTTCGAGGAGGAACCCGAGGCTCTGGGGGCGGGAAAGTTAAGGATTTTACGGAAATCCTTATCCTTCAACTCTTGTGCCCTGACAATCTGATCGAGCTTCACCATTGACAGAGTCGGGGCCTGTTTCTCCAACTCGTCTGTGAGGGGTGCAAAAAGATTGTCAACCTGATACAAGAGAGAAAACAAAGATTTGTTTACTTCTATGCTTACCCAGCTTTGCATGATGAAACTGATATGGGATCACTGCCTTCCCATCCACTACGAGAGCGGGAAGCACCCAAAGGCCGGTCAGTTGTACTAGATACTCTTCCCGCCATTCACTGTCGGAAGAGGGAAGTTTCTCCACAATAGGGAAAGTGCCGGATCATGCTCGCAGATAATATGCATGCTCTGTCTTCTTTAGATCATACAGATGGTAGATATCGTCGACCCCGAGTTCGAGCTGAAGCTCGCGGTTGATCGTGACATCGCACATCAACACCCTCAACAGGTAAGGAGAATATTGTAGCGGGTGAAGCTTGAATCGCCGCATGAAATTCTTTATTAATTCAGGGAGAGGGAAAGAAAGAGAATTTCTCAGCATCTTAGAAGAATACATGTAAAGCTTATCAGGACCGGCACCTTTTAGATCATTTATGGACTGAAAGGGTGTCGCGGTGATAACGATGGAGTCTAGGATGGACAGGGAGGTCCGCAGCCTCTAACAATATCCATCGACATGGTTGAATACGAGAAGGAAAAGAGCTTGAAATTGAAAAGGAGGTATGTCCTTTTACAGATTTTCTGCCTATTATTTTTGAAGTAAAGGTGATTATATGTAAAAGGAACTTCTCCTCAAGAAACCTCCGTAATAATGATGAAGGAGCACGAAAACTGAGATCATGGGAAGATTTGCCACCGAAATTTTCTGTGAAGTTTGAGGTACAGTTGGCGCAAAACACGATGGTTTCAAACACGTGACGAGCTATTAATTATAAATTTCTTACATGGCACGAAGAAAAGGCGGTTCGAAGGGTTTCATGAGCAAATGAGTTCTGTTCGTGACTTCTGTTCGCAAGTTCTGATCGCAAATTCTGTTAGTGATTTTTGTTCAAGAGGACTAATTGAAGATTCTGTTCAAGAACCTGTCCGTGGACATTTATAAAGACGACCAGGTGCCCCTACTTGATATATGTATTTAGGGGTGCGCAGGCTGTTGAAGCTTCGTACAACGATAAGAAACGGATATGCGAATAGATAAAATATGAACAAGGTTTAGAAGAAAAGGTAATTTATATTCATTGAATGGATAAACGTTACACAAAAAATATACAACATGTGTTCAATCCTCTGTTCTATCTTTTGCTCGGTCTTTCTCCCGAAGTCTTCTCTCCCATACAGCATGAAGAAGCGTGGGCAGCTCCTCGTTGCTCATCTGTCAAAAACCACGCGAATGGTCAGAATAGCCCAAGCGATAGCCGCTGATGAAGTCCACAAGGTGGTCTGCTTCATCACCTTCATAAGTTTCGTGGAGAGACCGCAACTGATGATCTATAGAGAGGGCAGAGGCACAAGCTGAGGCTTGCAAGTTCATCGAGGGACCACCAGGAGGGAGGAGGACCCTGTGCAAGCGGTTCTCTGCCCCAACATCTGAGTTCACTGACAACACTGTTGGTGAGAGGTCAACCTCTATATCGCTAGGAGAAAGAGCAATACCCCTACTAGCAGCAGGCGCTGAAGAAGAAGAAGAAGAAGCGGAAGGGCAAGACGATCGGACGGTGAGGGATAGAGTTAGTGAGTCAGGGGAGGGGGCGACAACGTCAGATTCACCGGTTGGGTAGTGGAACGTGATCCAAAACCCAACCGGGGGAACCTCTGAGAGCGCCACCTTGCCCAATTGCGCGGATCGAGCAGAGGATGAACTGAACCGTGGCCATCGGCCAGCTCAACCGCATCGCCAAGAAACATGGCAATGGGAGGAGCACGTCTGGATACTCCATCACCCGAGAGATGTCATCCATCTTCACCTCCTCGACCTCTGGCCTGGGGGCATCCACCATCGGCTTCTGAGGATGACATAGGTGGTGATGAAAAATATCCCAACCCTCTGACATCCAAGGACCCCGGACCAATACCCGACGGCTCTCCCAGTCATGGATATCACATCGGGACATGCCAAGTACCACTTCTGGTGCCCGGACACGACGAGTGATATAGAAGGACGGAGACTGCCCGGAGGTCGAACCCTTGACCTGATAGATCCACTGGATCTCTGTCAAGCCCAACTCAACTCCTGTCTTCTTCCCCAACTCGACCACACACATCAGGATGTGGTACACATTGGGGACGACCAAGATGGGGTAGAGGCCAAAGAAGTCAAGAAACTCAGCCACCAAGCGGACAGAGGTAGAGAAAGACCTCCCATCTATGAAATAACTTGAATAGAGGAGGACAGAATCAAGGAAAAGGGTGGGGACTTTATCCTCAGACATCGTCGATCGTGAAATCTGAGGAGATTCCCAACTCCCTTTGAAGGGCTGAAGTAATGGCGGTGTTCTCCATTTTTCAGAGGTAGTGGGAGTTTCATAAGGCAAAGGACGAAATGGGATGAAGAGCGCTTCCCATTCGACCTATAAATACTTCTGAGACTTCACTTTGAAAGACGGCAGCAATTATTCACTACGGATATTGAGGCGTAATCAATGCCTCGTAAAGGGTTTCACGAGAACCTGAGACGTTGACATTTAGATTTTCAAAGAGAATGCCATGAGAAGCCACACGTCATTAAAGCTGACTCAGCAAATCAACTGTCAAATCCAAAGCGGATCAAAGAATCCCGAGGAGACAGGCGACCAGATCTTTGACACCAGAAAAGGAAGGGATGCGACCTGATTTTTCATATCTCCTGCTCTCTCGACAATTCAAAAGAACAGGAGAGGGGGCATCTGTGGAGGTAAAAATCTGAGCTAGGACACGAGTCAAGGTAAGACCTGCATGGGCCATTCGACTTAGGGCCCACAAAACCCAGTCCAAGATGGATGACTTCATGATGACATCATTTGGTGTGTGCATACGACCAGACTAGAGGATCTAGTCGGACGGTCGAACATCTCGTGAGATAATGTTTGAGTAGTATAAGGCACTACCAGACGTCAGGTTTGCTCGTTCGACCTTACTCCTTTGGAACGAGTAGTCTAAGGTATGACCAGACGCCAGGTCTGATCAGTCGACCTTACTCCTCGCAGACATACTCGGAAACGTAACGCACGGGCGAGTACACCAAGAGACCCCTGTAGATTCCCTAATTTTGACCGTCCAAAAAAAAACTAAAATCGGAAACCCTGGTCCAAACACTTAGACAAATTCTAAAAAGCCTAGACAGGGGCGGCTAGCTTTAACTAGCCGCCCCTCTGACCGACCCCAAGCCGCTTCCCTGGATGGGACATAAAGCAGCGTTAAATGCTAATCATTGCAGCGGGCATTGGCCATTTGCTGCCCCATCTCAGCCGGTTCACTCCTAGTGACTGACCCAAGCCACCGCTTGTCAGAGATGGAACGTTAAGAAGGTCATGATGGGGGCGGCTACTTGAGAGTAACCGCCCCTCACCTGGTCCCTGATAGAAGAACAGAGGATTAATGGGGGTCAAATCAAACACCCTATTATCCAACTTGATCTTTTACCCAGTGGATACTCCTCTGCCTCTCTTTTACTATAGGTAGGGGGGATCCAAAGCATTTCTAACATAATTCATAATCTTCAATCAATCCTACATCCAATAACCATTTCCAATTCACAACCCACACCCACTACTTGAAATCCTTTGAGAGATAGAGAGAATTCCATTTGTGAAGAGAAAACTATTCCCTACACAAATCCATTCTCCCAATACACTCTCCAAAACCCTCGTTAAACCAGGTTTAGCCTCTACCAAAGCCAAATCTCATTCCTATCCAGGCTCTTCCCCAAGTAGACCTAGGCTCCAGGCGGCTAACCCTAACTAGCCGTCTCATACCCGACGGCTAAGATCCACTATCCCCTCCCCCCACCTACACCCCCACTTGAACCAAGACTCCTCTAGTCAACCTAGAAGCATAATAGGATACCTGTTTTTCACCTCTGCGTATGGTATATCCAAGTCCCAGAGCGGAGACCGCGCAAACTTCCCCACGAAGGCGATCAAATCCATCCCCAACTTTTTCTACTTTTGAGAAATCAGGTGGCGATTATACACACCCCTGAATCCTCTTGAGCCACTGTCGGGCGCCTCAACCCGGAACGAGACCCCACCACCCTTCTGAGAGACGATCCGATTGAGCCCATCAAGGCACGCATCGAATCCAAATCCCCAAAGAACCCCACACGCCGCGGATTTTTCCACACCGACAACCCCGAGCAGATGGAGAAACGGTTAGAAGACCACTAACGCCAGTCACCACCAAGTTGGCACTTAAGGCCCATTACCAGCAGAATGTGAATACTCAAGGGCCGACGTAGGGTGTAATTACGAGAGATATTTCTCTGAAAAAAAGCCCACTGAATACTTAGTGGCAAAACAGTTACAATGACATTTCTAGAACTACGTGAGACTTGATCCCCCAGAGGTATGTATGTAGGCAGCCTATAAAGAGGTCGCGAGCCAATACTCTTACGGCATGGTCATTACGACAGCCAGGCACAGTCACTTTTACAACTTAGTTTAGTCCATATTTAAGTTTATTCCTTCCACCTAAAAATCCTTACCCAAATTACCATAAAAAATCCCTTGAAGTTTCAATCCCAAATTACAAATTTAATTATAGGGGAAAAATATTCACCTCAACCCCCATGAAAGGTTACGGATATTCAAAAGTTCCCTTCAAATCTCAATATATCAAAAAAGAAAATCCTGACTTTTGTCTTGGTTAAACAAATTGCCCCCTTACCCAAATGTCCTTTACTTTATAAGGAATATACTCAGAATATTCCATCCATTTAACATAAACAAAAATATGTATATCCAAAAAAACCCCTGGCTTTTGTCAAATATCCAAAAGAACCCAAAAAAGGTAAAATTGCCCTTCTCCATAAAAATCAACCGGAAACAAAAAATGTATATCCAAAAAACCCTATGCCTTTTGTCAAATATCTAAAAGGACCAAAAAGTTGACAAAATTTCCATTCTCCACAAAAATTGACGAAGATACTTTTGGACCCCATTTTTTTTTACTGTTGAGAGAGATGTGGGGCTTTAAATACCTCTTTCATTATCTTCTGCATATGATTCTAAATCAAAGTTCTCATTTTTTCCTTCAATACTATTATCTGAACTTTTTTTTCATTTGCACTTGGTTTTTCAATACTTAATAGTACAATAAAAGTAAATCAACTCCAAATGTACTACAACAACAGACCATAATTTTGAACCAACTGGGACTGATCTTCCAACATGCATCAACTTCAAATTCATCTAGTACAAGAACATGTTTTAGAGATCAAATAACTCGCATGTTCACCAAATTATAATCATATGTTCATCAAATATATCATAATATGTAGGTAGATGCTAGGGGTAACGGGGCTGGGACAAGGGAGCTCAAGCTGGGGAAATGGGGCTGGTCAGGGGTGATAGGGTTGGTAGGAGGCAACTAAGGGTTTGACTGGCAGGGGGAGACGGGGCGAGAGGGGCTACAACAGGGGCGACGAGGCGAGGGGGGCTGGGGCAGGGGGTGATCGGTGGGGGAGGTTTTGTCAATGGAGGTGAAGAAATCTTGAGTTAGGCTTTTTTAGATTCATTTGTTGAAGAAGAGTTAGGGTTAGATTCATTTGTTATAGGTTTAGGGGTAGGATGATAATTCATAATGTTGAGTTAATTTCACCTAGGAACAGGTTATTAACAGTTATAGCATGGGGTTTTTTAAATTTAGATAAAAGTCAGTTTTTTAATATATATTGAGATTTGAGGGGTCCTTTTGAATATCAGTCACTTTTCATAAGGGTGAATGCATTTTTACTTAAAAAAATGCATGTTTGTGGTGAAGATGATAAAAATGTTAATATTTTATACAGAAGCTTTGCTTTAAACTCTATTCAAGGTAATAACCTTTGTACATTTTCAAGTGAGATGACACACTGGTCCACACGTTCAAAAAAAACTTCTTTTATATTATCTCAATCTAGAGAACCAAAAAGACAATGTCAATGTTTCACTTTGTACGAAATAATTCATCATGTCCATATTCGTGAAACCAAGAAGCTCTCGTCCACCACCTTGCATACCCATGAATTTCATTGTCATTTTTGCGGTAGTCCAGAACTAGATGCTATATCAGCTTCAGCAGTTTCAGAGGAAGTTATATACCTACGCCACCTTAAAATTTGAACTTTACTTGGACTCACCACATCATGATTATGGGCTAATTCGACTCAAATCTTGATACCATATATTTTTCAATCAAGCATTGTTGAATGGTAAACTCGCATGGCATCCACATCTTGTTTTTGCACATTGGAACCGAACACTTTTCTCAAGTCATCATTCTTCAGAAAGATTTCTCTTCAGCAAACATATTGTCTTCTTTGAATAATCGCATTTACAGTGTTGGTTGAATTTTTTCAAATGTTGAACTCACCTTGGTTACTGTATTGAGTATAGAAATTCTCTGCATCTTCAGCTGAGTCGAATTGCATGTCTATTTTGGGATCCAATTAAAAACTAGTTTATGAGGAGTTAGTATAGTTTCTTCGACGAAATCAGACATGATTCACTAATTTGTAGAAGTAATAATATAAAAGAATACAAACATATGTCAATATTTCAACAACATTCAATTACAAAAATTAAATATATTTAAAATATACATAATTTCAATATATTGCAAAACAAATGCAACAATTTAAACCCTTTACAAAACATAACATGATATATTAATCAGTGCTGCTACCTAGGCCCCAGAAATTAAGCCCCATTTATGAGCCCCAATAGGTGGTACTCTCTTATTGGTTCCCTGTTTCACTTTTTAAAACCACCATGATAACAACGACATAACTACCATTTATATGATTTTAAAAATTGGTTTCAACAAATTAATATTCTCATTAAATCTGGTAGCCGAATCCCAAAAACCACGCACCATTGATCTCTCATATCATATTTAAAAAAAATGAAAACCTATACTTATAGTATCTCGCATTAATCACATTGCACAACAACCGGTTTCTCATCGAAAGCCTCCTCCACAACCACTTAATAGAAATGCTTTGATAATTCTTCTGAATTGAGAATCCCGAAACTTGATTACCTGTCACAATCGACAGTTTGCCGTCGATTTTTTTAATTTTGAATGGAAAAAAACGGTCGATTGGTTATGTTTTTTCACTTTTTATTAAACAATAATTTCTGATTTTCAAACTCATATAAGTTATGATTTCCTACGATTTCTGGTCTCTTATTGATATCATTATCTATGAAATTGATTTGAAGAATCATTCTTTCAAATACTTGTATCTGATGATCTAAAAAAAATTATTTGAAATCAGAAATTCAAATACATGCACCTGAATAAAAAAAATATGTGTATTTGTAATATATTATGAAATTGTTTTTATTTTTTATTTTGGTTTTTTATTTTGATTTGGAAGCATGTCATCAATCTCTAATATATTATGAAATTTTTTATGATACATTCTCTTCATCTACTAGCGTATTTAGATTTAAGGGAATAAAAATTTACAGTTTTCGATTGTTTATGGTTTACTCGTATCAAATATCTTAATCAAATGAACCTGTACTAAAAACCTGTTACCAAATAAAAGACATGAAAAACTGAAACACATTGTAAATAAATCATGTATCTTAATCATATGAACCTGTATTTGAAAACCTGTTACCAATTAAAATTGAATATGAAGCAATTATGAGCAGCATGGATCTCATTAGTCAAATTACATGCTATTAGGGAGTAGACATGAATCAAAAAATATATTGTATGAAAAAATTCAATCTTATATTTTGGAATACTCAGTTGTTTTGTAAATCCCTTGCTGCTAATGGATTAATGTTTTTTTCAACATTGTATGTATCTGAATCAACTATGTCTGAAATTGTTGTAAATGACATGTTTCAATCCCTTGGCTGTATCTGAAATTACAAACATCTGGTAGCATTTTTTGGTGTGTGTTCTTGCTGTTTTTATGTATTTGAATTATACATGGTCTATCTGGTTTTAATTTCTCTGATATTTGTTTGAAACTCCTGATTTAACTTTACGATACACATGTATCTTAATTAACACGGAAGCTCAAAAAGACAGAGTTGCTGAACCAAGAAGAAACCGGGCATACTATCCCCAGTATAGATCTGTTGTGCACATGATATTCTAAACATTTGCAACAATGGATTTGAGTCAAAGGCATTTAAACATGCTTCGAAGAACTCCATCTGGAATTTATTCAAGTCATTCATCAACCGATCATACGATTACAGCAAAACAAAGAAACCCATTTTCATCCTTTTTTCCATTGACCATGACAATGCCTAATCCAACCTTGTGAGCAAAATTATTATAAAACAATTGCACCTCCTCTTCATAATCAAACCACATACCAACAAATAGAATACACTGATCATCACAAGCTACAATCTTTCCTACATTTTGCTGATCAGTCACACCAAACAATTCCTTTGACAAACAGGTTTCTACAGGACATGAATCATTGATGTCATCCAAATGAATTGAGTCGTCACATGTGTCCAGAAAATCACCATCACTACCTGGTGAGAATAACAATATCCGTCACGTATTATCAAATTAAGATACAGTAATGTATCTGAAAAATTAATTGTACAATTATTGTCTACATGCTACTGAGAACCACACAGAAAATTCATAAAGGGTCTTCAAAATACCAACGATAGACAGTTAGATATTAATCAGCTATACATTAATTAAATCAAAAAATATAAATAACAATCTTCAATATGGGTTAGATATCAAATTCAGATACAGGTGTATCTGGAATATGAGATATCAAACACAAAATTTATACAAGTAAATGTGCTCTGAATTTGAATATATTGAATCTAAATGAGTCGAACAATGCTGATAAAAAGCTAAAAAATACCGAATGATACATTAATCATAATTATACACAAACACACAATCATAAATCGATTGTACATATCATATCTGGTACATCACAATGCATATAAATTAAGATACATGCCATGTATCTGAATTCAAGAAACATTCAAATTCAAATGCATGTATATGATGATTTAAAGGAATGTAAAAAAAGAATGAGGAATTCAAAATCAATATAATTTATTCAGATCGAAAGAACTAGCCTGAATGGATCGCCATTGTATGCACAACAAATTGGTCCCCAATAAAAATAAATGAATCGAATTCTTCTCTTCTCCACCAAATAAACTGAAACAAAAAAAATTCGATGTGTGTTTTCAGATCCGTCTGAAAACTAAAAATTGCAGGATATTATAATTTTCAGAATCTGAAAAACATAACCTTGATATATCGATTTCTGTTTGAAACAGATTCACCAACAAATCTGAAATAAAAAATCAAATACATATTGGTTTTCATATCAGCCGATCATAAAAAATTAATGTAAAATTCAGGAACCAGAAAAACCTAACCTGGATGTATCGATTTTTTATTGCACCTGAAACATATCACATAAAAAAACGTTGATTCACCTCCAAATAAAAAACTAAATTCAGATTTGTCTTCCGGTCAACGTTAAATTCAAATCGTATAGAAAAAAAAAAAAACTCTAATTCATATCGCTAAAAAAAGGAAACGTTGTGAAATTGAAAACAAATTAAAAACAAATATTCAAAAACGGAAAAGTATCCAAATCATAACTACCTCGGATTAATGGGGCGGTTATGGATTATTAAAACGACTAAATAGGGAGAGGGTATAATAGGTATTTCAAATTTTCCACCTCATGAGGCTTGAGATGAGGTCTATCATTTGGGGCTTAAAAATCATTATTGTATATCCATTGCACTACACATCCCTTCAAATTAAGATCTCATATTTTAACCGAATTGTACATGGAACCAAACTGCATAACCTTGATATCAAACTATAAAACCTATGAATCGAAGTATACAACCTACAATTAAAAAATACAATAACTGAGTCAAAATGCACAACATAAGAATCGAGGGGCAGAGCTTAAAAGTTGAACTGCACAACATTTCAATTAAATCACACATAATTTTTATCAAACTGCACAATATGAATCAAACTACACAACATATATCAATTTTTATTTGTAGTCTATGAAAAAAATTCACATATTCAAATTGCACATCTTAAAATAATATTTAACAATATATGATCAAACAATATTCTCACATCCCCAAACCCTATAAACTCCATTTAGTCCTCCTTCAATTACAATAATTAAATATATTTGATACATACATCTTTCCAATACATTGCAAAACAAATGAAAAAATTTAAACCCCTTACAAAACATAACATGCTATTAATTGAACTACATAACCATTCAAATCAAGGTCTCACATTTTAACCGAACTGTACATGTGAACCAAATTGCACAATCTATTAATAGAATTACACAACCTATTAATTGAACTATAAAACCTAAAATTAAAAAAATACAATAACTGAATCGAAATGCACAATCTTTTAATTGAAACACACATAATTTGTATCAAACTGCACAATATGAATTGAACTATACAACATATATCAATTTTTATTTATAATCTATTAAAGATATTCACATATTCAAATTGCACATTTATAATAATATTTGACAACAATATAATCAAACAATATTATCAACTTTCCAAACCCTATAAACTCCATTTAGTCCTCCAAATAACGATAGAGTGAGAAGGTTTGAGAAGGAGAGGTGGAAGAGGAACATATAAAGAGGGATAAAGGTACTCACTGTGGGGTTAATGTGAAGATTGGATCCTGATATACACAAAAAAGAAAAATCTGGAAAATTAATTTTGTTGGGTTTTATATTGGATCTTCATTTGCATAAAAGAGAAAATCTGAAAATCAATTTTGTTGGGTTTTACATGAAAAATCAGTTCTATTAGTTTTTTTTTAATTTTTGTTGGGTCTACATGGTTTTTTATGGGTTTGTTGAGGATAGCCTATTGACTTTTTGTGGGAGCCCATAGAGAGAGGGAGGGAAAGAAAGATAAAAAGGGGAGAAACCAAGAAAGGGGGATGGGATGGAATAGACGGTAACATCCGTCAACATTGGATGCTTTTTTCTTTTCTTTTTGTTAAGTCCATGTGTCACCAATCTGATGGATACTGACCGGAAACTGAGGGGATCCAGTCCCATTAGCAGAATGGTATAGGGACACCCCGTCTTCTTTTTGTGCAGTATATGGCTCAAAAGGAAGCTAGCAACACACACATAAATATTAAAGAAAATTGCATGTTTGTGGTGAAGATGATAAAAATGTGTGTATTTTAAATAGAAGCTTTCCTTTGAACTCTATTCAGACGCTATAACCTTTGCAGATTTTCGAGTGGGATGACACAATGGTCCACACGTTCAAAAAATAAATAAAAACTCTCCTTTATATTATCTCAATCTGATCTGAGAAACAAAAAGGCAATGTGAATGTGTTCTTTGACATCAAAACCAACCCTAACAATAAAAAGTACGTATCCCAAATGCGTTACACCCCGATCCCAACTTCCCCGTATAGTCATTCTATAAACAAACACAGCATAATATATATAAGGAAAAAGATACACTCAGTCACGATTACCGACCAAAACACAGACCTGAATTGTTTTCATTTTTTTTAAATAGTAAACATCATCTAATGAGTATATGCTTTCATAAAAAGTGCATATCGTTTCATTTCAAATTGAATGAACCCATTTTTTGCAAGTGTAAAAAAAAATTCAATGAAATATATACACCATCTAACGAGATATATACTTAATTAAATCTGTAACGAGGTATATATGGTCCGTGTTTTGGTTGATAATCGTGACTAAGTGTAACAGCACTGTATATAAACTTTCCTCTCACTGAAAAGATGATCATGCAATAGCAAAGTCTACACTGGTCCACACACGTCCTAAAAAACTCCACTATCACAACCAAAAAAAAAGAAACCCTTATCAAATCCATGGAAGAAGAACATGAGATAATGATTATAAATACGTCCCTACTAATTCCAGTACTCCTCCAAGTCCAAACATTGAAACTTCTTAAGAGCATGGAAGCTATGTTTTGCTGGTTTGCTTTTGTAGTGATGTGTTGGTCCTCAGCACGTGCGCAGGGAGGCTTGTCGAGTGGGTTCTACTCCTCAACATGTCCCGAGGCGGAGGCCACGGTGAGGTCCACCGTGGAGACCTACTTCAACAAAGACCCCACAATCGCACCTGGCCTTCTCAGGCTCCACTTCCATGACTGTTTTGTTCAGGTTGATCCTCTCCCATTCCCATCTAGTTTGGCTAACCAAATTAAATTAACCAAGTTGTTCATTTTCACATGGGTTGGGTTGGGTTTGTTCGATCAGGGGTGTGATTGCTCGGTCTTGATCTCCGGAGACTCCGCCGAGAGGGCTGCGTTGCCAAACCAGGGGCTTAGAGGGTTCGAGGTGATCGACGATGCGAAGGCGAAGATTGAGGCTATTTGCCCCGGCGTGGTCTCTTGTGCCGACATTCTAGCCTTCGCAGCTCGCGATGCTGTCGACCTGGTGAGCTAGGACAATCAGAATTTCTCTGTCTATATTTTGGCCCTGTTTGGAACTCACTGTGAAATCAAATGTTTTTTTTTTAATTTTTTGGTTTTATATGTTAAGAATTAAGACAACACTACATAAGTTGATTGGGACTATGCTTGTAATCAATTGTCAAACTAATTAAATTGATTTGTCTTTTACAAATTCAATTTTTAAATAAATTGGTTTCAAAATGGATATTTTGTATTTCAGTTTATGGTTTTAGATTTTGCTGATTTTTATAATAATATTTTTTATGAAAAAAAAAATAGTTAAGAGCAAGATTTTTCAAAATTGATTATTTTAATCAATTTTGAGCTATGTTGCTTTCTGGTGAAGAGTGAGTTTAATGAAACCAATTGATTAAAAATAATGTTTTTATGAAAAATTTGATTTTGAAAATTAGTACAAAGGGAAGGGAACCATGCATGTTTTAGAATTTGATCTTGTTTTTTGGGTTAATAAGACCGGCGGTCGGAGTTGGTCGGTGCCGACGGGGAGGAGGGACGGGAGGGTGTCGTCATCATCGGATGCCACGAGTCTGCCATCGCCGGCCGATTCCATTGCCGTCCAGAGGCAGAAGTTCTCCGATAAAGGCCTAGATGATCATGACCTCGTCACACTTGTTGGTACGATCAAATCGCATGCATTTGTGATCGAGCATTAATTCCCAGTAAACTCTCGTGTGTATATATATATACACACTGAGGAGCCTTTTTAAAACATGTTTTAGTTGACTTTTGCTTTGCAGAAATTGAAAAAACTAAACTCGTTTTCAAATGGTCCCTAAAAATCATGCTTAATTAAAAATTTATTTCACCTTGTTTTTTTAAATCATATTTTTCAAGTTGATTTTCGAATAGCTCCTACACAAAATGAATCCAATGCCAATGGCATGCGCGCGCACAGGTGCGCACACGATCGGGCAAACGGACTGCCTGTTCTTCCGGTACCGCCTCTATAACTTCACCGCCACAAGCACCTGGCCTTCTCAGGCTCCACTTCCATGACTGTTTTGTTCAGGTTGATCCTCTCCCATTCCCATCTAGTTTGGCTAACCAAATTAAATTAACCAAGTTGTTCATTTTCACATGGGTTGGGTTGGGTTTGTTCGATCAGGGGTGTGATTGCTCGGTCTTGATCTCCGGAGACTCCGCCGAGAGGGCTGCGTTGCCAAACCAGGGGCTTAGAGGGTTCGAGGTGATCGACGATGCGAAGGCGAAGATTGAGGCTATTTGCCCCGGCGTGGTCTCTTGTGCCGACATTCTAGCCTTCGCAGCTCGCGATGCTGTCGACCTGGTGAGCTAGGACAATCAGAATTTCTCTGTCTATATTTTGGCCCTGTTTGGAACTCACTGTGAAATCAAATGTTTTTTTTTTAATTTTTTGGTTTTATATGTTAAGAATTAAGACAACACTACATAAGTTGATTGGGACTATGCTTGTAATCAATTGTCAAACTAATTAAATTGATTTGTCTTTTACAAATTCAATTTTTAAATAAATTGGTTTCAAAATGGATATTTTGTATTTCAGTTTATGGTTTTAGATTTTGCTGATTTTTATAATAATATTTTTTATGAAAAAAAAAATAGTTAAGAGCAAGATTTTTCAAAATTGATTATTTTAATCAATTTTGAGCTATGTTGCTTTCTGGTGAAGAGTGAGTTTAATGAAACCAATTGATTAAAAATAATGTTTTTATGAAAAATTTGATTTTGAAAATTAGTACAAAGGGAAGGGAACCATGCATGTTTTAGAATTTGATCTTGTTTTTTGGGTTAATAAGACCGGCGGTCGGAGTTGGTCGGTGCCGACGGGGAGGAGGGACGGGAGGGTGTCGTCATCATCGGATGCCACGAGTCTGCCATCGCCGGCCGATTCCATTGCCGTCCAGAGGCAGAAGTTCTCCGATAAAGGCCTAGATGATCATGACCTCGTCACACTTGTTGGTACGATCAAATCGCATGCATTTGTGATCGAGCATTAATTCCCAGTAAACTCTCGTGTATATATATATATACACACTGAGGAGCCTTTTTAAAACATGTTTTAGTTGACCTTTGCTTTGCAGAAATTGAAAAAACTAAACTCGTTTTCAAGTGGTCCCTAAAAATCATGCTTAATTAAAAATTTATTTCACCTTGTTTTTTTAAATCATATTTTTCAAGTTGATTTTCGAATAGCTCCTACACAAAATGAATCCAATGCCAATGGCATGCGCGCGCACAGGTGCGCACACGATCGGGCAAACGGACTGCCTGTTCTTCCGGTACCGCCTCTATAACTTCACCGCCACAAGCACCTGGCCTTCTCAGGCTCCACTTCCATGACTGTTTTGTTCAGGTTGATCCTCTCCCATTCCCATCTAGTTTGGCTAACCAAATTAAATTAACCAAGTTGTTCATTTTCACATGGGTTGGGTTGGGTTTGTTCGATCAGGGGTGTGATTGCTCGGTCTTGATCTCCGGAGACTCCGCCGAGAGGGCTGCGTTGCCAAACCAGGGGCTTAGAGGGTTCGAGGTGATCGACGATGCGAAGGCGAAGATTGAGGCTATTTGCCCCGGCGTGGTCTCTTGTGCCGACATTCTAGCCTTCGCAGCTCGCGATGCTGTCGACCTGGTGAGCTAGGACAATCAGAATTTCTCTGTCTATATTTTGGCCCTGTTTGGAACTCACTGTGAAATCAAATGTTTTTTTTTTAATTTTTTGGTTTTATATGTTAAGAATTAAGACAACACTACATAAGTTGATTGGGACTATGCTTGTAATCAATTGTCAAACTAATTAAATTGATTTGTCTTTTACAAATTCAATTTTTAAATAAATTGGTTTCAAAATGGATATTTTGTATTTCAGTTTATGGTTTTAGATTTTGCTGATTTTTATAATAATATTTTTTATGAAAAAAAAAATAGTTAAGAGCAAGATTTTTCAAAATTGATTATTTTAATCAATTTTGAGCTATGTTGCTTTCTGGTGAAGAGTGAGTTTAATGAAACCAATTGATTAAAAATAATGTTTTTATGAAAAATTTGATTTTGAAAATTAGTACAAAGGGAAGGGAACCATGCATGTTTTAGAATTTGATCTTGTTTTTTGGGTTAATAAGACCGGCGGTCGGAGTTGGTCGGTGCCGACGGGGAGGAGGGACGGGAGGGTGTCGTCATCATCGGATGCCACGAGTCTGCCATCGCCGGCCGATTCCATTGCCGTCCAGAGGCAGAAGTTCTCCGATAAAGGCCTAGATGATCATGACCTCGTCACACTTGTTGGTACGATCAAATCGCATGCATTTGTGATCGAGCATTAATTCCCAGTAAACTCTCGTGTATATATATATATACACACTGAGGAGCCTTTTTAAAACATGTTTTAGTTGACTTTTGCTTTGCAGAAATTGAAAAAACTAAACTCGTTTTCAAGTGGTCCCTAAAAATCATGCTTAATTAAAAATTTATTTCACCTTGTTTTTTTAAATCATATTTTTCAAGTTGATTTTCGAATAGCTCCTACACAAAATGAATCCAATGCCAATGGCATGCGCGCGCACAGGTGCGCACACGATCGGGCAAACGGACTGCCTGTTCTTCCGGTACCGCCTCTATAACTTCACCGCCACAAGCAACCCAGATCCGAGCATAGACCAGGCCTTCCTCGTCCAGCTCCAGTCGATGTGCCCCGCGAAGGGCGACCCGTCGAGGCGTGTGGCGCTCGACCCGGGCAGCCCAACCCAGTTCGACGTGGGCTTCTTCAAGAACGTGAGGGACGGGAAAGGAGTCCTGGAGTCGGACCAGAGGCAGTGGGGGGACCCGGTTACGCAGAAGACCGTGCAGAACTACGCGGGCACGTTTCGCGGGCTGCTGGGGCTGAGGTTCGATTTTGAGTTCGCGAAGGCAATGGTGAAGATGGGTGGGGTTGGGGTGAAGACTGGGGCGCAAGGGGAGATCAGGAGGGTCTGCTCCAGCTTCAATTGAATGCATCACTCTACTTTTATTATAGACTTCCTTTGATATATGTGGTTATGTTACGTACTTCTTAGAAAATAATGTCATTTTTCAAAGTAGTTTTTGTTAAGAAAATATCTCAGATCCAATGTATTGAATGGTCAGGATTAAATCTTTTAGAGTTTGTGGGCGTCAAATTTTTAGGCTACTCAAAGCGGGCCGGGTTGTAGGTCCCATCGGATCGGAATATGGCCCATCTGGCCCGGGACTGAAGAGACTCAATTCGAAGGCTCATACCCGACCGATTACAACAGGCCAAGTCAGTATTTATCCGATCATATATTGCCTTAATCTTCTTAGATATATTGCATTAACTGATAGTTATTAGCATTCAAATTCAATCAATGCTGATATTTATCACCAAATCAAGTCATCAATGACTGTGTCTACCAAATCTCAACAATATCATTACTATCATTGAGGATTCATAAAATCCAAACAACATATATTTTGGATTTGGAGTTATGATTCCCAAATCCTAACAATACATGTTAGATTTAGAAACATCATTAATTGATTCCATATAATCCCAAACAAAATATGTGTATTTATCAGGGATAATCAATTATTGATTCTGCAAATCCCTAAATATACATAGATTTGATCACCTAAATCAGGATCTCTTCTCATCCATTCGATGAAAGAAAGATCCACCATTGATTCTAGGGTACCCACCAAAGTACTATAAATAGCCAATCAATTCTCCAGAGAAGGGGAGGAGAAACATTTTTTCCACAAGATCACTGTCGGTGCGAAATCCCACCACCAAAAGAGATGAACTACGTGTGACTTGATCCCTAAACTAGGGTATACGTAGGTAGCCTGAGAGGTTACATCAGGTTCAGTCCAAACCACACCAAAAACCCCGTCCATCGGTCCACCGTGGACCCTCATCGTTGGATCTGCCCTCGAGTTCGGTTCATTCAAGGATCGCCGGCAACCAAGCGGTACCCATCTGAGGAGACAGGAGCGAACGGATTCGACTACCCGAACCTGGTAAGCAAATTTTTGCCCCTCCAGAGTTAGTATCTAATTAACTAGGTCAGATAATTTGAAAAAGTCTATTTTGTGATAAGATTTATTGAGAGATTTTAGACATAATTTGTTAAGATTTATTTGTATAAAATCTCATGTAAAAGATTTTCTAATTTGGCTTGATTGTGACACATTTGTATTAAGTAGAGGCTGATGGTGAATGGGGATAGGGATCTCGCCACCTCAAACGGATCAGTCAATCGATCGGAGAAGAATAAGAGGATGCTCGCCACCTTCAACGGATTGGTCACGATCTACCATAAAGTAGGAATGTAGGATAAGAGATTGGTTTTCACCATCTTCAGCTCCCACAAGAAGAAGAATAAGAGATAAGTTTGCACTAGAGAGTCCACTCTTATATTTCATTCCAATCTTACAAGCATATGTAGACAAAGGAAGGAGGCAAGTATCAAGCTCTAGGTTGACTTGCACTCTTCCATGTCTTGAAACAAAAATAAACTCATTCCAAAACTTTGCAAATAAGTATTATAACTTACAAAATTTTAATGACTTACGAGACTTAGAAAATATAAAATATAATTTAAGAAGAATGTGTTATGTTCCAAGGCTTGAAATACAACTTATAAAATATCTTCTTTCAAGAGATAATAAAAGCTGCTTATAGAGAATCTTGGATAGATCATATTCATGAGCTTGTTTGACTAAGTGTTAGGTTGAAATGGTCAAACCATGAGTTGATCTTGTTTGACATGTTTTGAGCTCCATTTTGCTCCATAAAATTGGTCATTTGATAAATACATTTGGCACATCTATAATTGAGTAGAATGCTCCTGCATCAGAGGCTCTAATGGATGTTTGCATGTAAATCTTAATATATTTGTAATTCTTAACTATCAATAGATGCACTCATATTTTGTAGCCCCGTAGATGTGAGCTTAGGCCGAAGCGCGTAAATTTGTGTTTTTCTTATTATTTATGTTTTCTTCAATCTCATATTTGTTATTTGCTTGTGTGTACAACAATTTTCAGATTTGTCTCCACCCACAAAGTTGCTGTTTTAAGGAAAATAAAACACTCTGTTCTCTCCAGATTTCAAACTATAAATCTCCAGGCTATTGATTCACCTCAAATTGAAAAAATCAAAAAAAGATTGGGTATTCAGATTGATACAGTTACCAAAACTACCTCTTTGGTTCAATGGCTTCCTCCTGAAGAGGGATGGCACAAATTGAACACTGATGGCTCTTTGGGAGAGGATCGTGGTGGATATGGTGCGCTCATTCGTGATAACTCTGCAAATTTTATTAAAGGAATTGCAGGCTGCTCCACTCTTCCTTCTATCAATCTGCTCGAACTACAAGCTATTGTCCAAGGTGTAAAGCTTGCAGTGGACATTGGAGTTAGGAGGTTATGGATCGAATCAGATTCTACCACTGCTCTAGCATGGTTGATTGGGAAGGGTCACATTCCATGGACAGCCTTTAGGCTAATCAGACAGGTCTCTACTGTTCTATCGGATTTGTTAGAATGGAAAAGCTCACACATTCACAGAGAGGGTAACTCCCCTGCTGATATGTTAGCTGCGCGTCGTTCCTTGATGGGTGAAGAGATTGTCCGACCTCGTGATCTTTGGATCGACATCAGAGAGGTTTTAGCCCAGGATAAAAATGTTGGGGTATATACTAGAACTTGTACAAGATAAATTCGTAGAGTTCCCCCCCTGCACATTATTTTCTTACCTTTTGTATTTCTTCAGGTCTTCCAATTATCTTTGGAGAGAATATGTCCTTAGAGGGGATATGAGTGTATCTTCAGAGATACTTTTTCCAATGTATTTTGTGATCTTTGGAAGTCTCATCTTTGTAATTAGTTGATTACTTATGGAATTAATAGATCTCACCTTACCAATCAAAAAAAAAAAAACAATTTTAATTATAAAACTGACACTAGACCTGACCCACAATGACTCGTGTGTACATTTGTTATGGATGTGTGGTGGTATAGTTGTATATGTTAGTGTGACACGTACATTTAGTTTTGTTACTTGTAATTTTTTTTAAGAGTGCTGCTACACTTAGTTTTATTCTCAGTCCAAAATACAGACCTTATATACCTCGTTACAGATTTAATTAAGCATATACCTTGTTAGATGATGTATATACCTCTTGAATTATTTCTTACACTTGTTAAAAATGGGTTCATTCAATTTGAAATGGAGCGATATGCATTTTTTATCAAAGCATATACTTCATTAGATGATGTTTACTATTTAAAAAAAAATGAAAACACTTAAAGTTTTGATTGGTGAATGTGACTGAGTGTATCATTTTCCTTTTGGGAAAAATGCATATAACCCCCTGTAAGTTGGCTTATATCCATACCCCCCCCCCTGTATTTTCTGAAAATCCATATAACCCCCTGAAAGTTGCCTTGGTTAAGCAAATCACCCCCTGGGTTAATTTGCTGTTAAATTATTGGGAATATTCCGTAACCTGCTGTTAGATTGAAAATGTGTGTGCAAATAACCCCCTGAATTTTTACAAAAATCCAAAAAAAACCCCTCTAAATGACCAACTTGCCCTTTTACACAGTGTCTTTGAAGATTTCTTCTTCCTTTCCAACGGTCACTTTTCTGCCCGTTTGGAGTCAAGCCTTCAAAACCCCCACTAAATCCAACATTTTCAATCATCTTGAGTTTGTATTTTTGGATTTTTTTGATCCATCTCCATTACATGCGATTTTTTCAAGGATTTTGTGCTCGAAATGCATTGTTAATAGCTGATTTGGAAATCCATCATCTTCTTATCGTTTGAAAGGCGTTGTTGGTTGCTAATTTGAAGGATATTTTGCTTCATCACTTAGGACCAAAGACTTTCATATACTATTTGAAGCTTCTAAGCAATTATGTCAGAAAGTGTAAGTGTTTTTTTATTAGTACTCCAAGTGTTTGATAAAATGTGTGAATGAAGTTTTTAAGTATGTTTTCATAACAGGTCAGTAGCTTACGTACCTCAAATGTTAGGCCACTTCCCGCTCATATTCGGCCACGTGAATGTCGTTGTAAGAAAGGCGAATGCCCGATTTATACATCTCGTCAAGAACATAGTAAAGGTCGGCGATTCTATTGTTGTCCCTTTAATAGGGTGAGTGAACTGAATTCAATGTTATTCAAGTGTTTCATTATTAATGAGTGGATCTAAATAACATACTCCTCTTGTTTGTATTTTTTTTTGTCTCAATATAGACTCCCGAAGATTGTAGATTTTTTGAGTGGATCGATGACACGGATGATCCAATTGTTGAATTGAAATTTCAACTGGTGAACCAAGAAAAGTACCTAAAAAATAGTTTGAAGATGATGAACAAGAAGCTAACAGTGATTATGTGGTGCTCAATTAGTATTATGTTTTTCTTATGTGTCAAAGCAATGTTTTAGAGACTAATGCATCATCAATGATGTGAAGCTGTTGTTATATGTTTGATTAGATATGTTTAATTAATGAATATTGTTGTTATTTGGTGAATGGATGTTGTCTTTGTTAGTTCATTGTTAAATCATTGCTAGCTATGTTCAATTAATATAAGACATATCTTATTATGGTAATGCAGTCTGATTGATACTGGTTTGGGAACGATATGGGAGTCTGTAATGGACTGCAATGTGTAGACTGAACTATATCTATTACATGGACTGAATAGGCATGCATGCTTCATTAATTGCTTGGGGAAACGGTCTGAACTGGAGCTGAACTTCTGTGACTAAACTACATTGCTAGAATTACTAGTCAGGGACTGAAAGCTTGGACCTGGATTGAGGCTGTAAGACCTGAATTGGGGCAACATGGTCTGTAGTGGAATGCTTGTGTGGGACCTAGATTTGGACTAGAATGCATGCATTGGTCTGGATTGGATTGGAATGCATGCATCTGTCTGAACCTGTAAAGCAATATGGAAACTTTAACATAACTGGCCTGGGAGGTTGATCTAAACTAGAATGCATGGTCTGGGAGCTTGATCTAAACTTGCATTCAAAATTACTTTTAACACTCAACTTGAAGTCAGAATTACCTGTAACAATTAACATGCAATGAAATATCTTCACATATTTCATTTAACTACATTACCTTAATTGAAAAAAAACAGCATGTAACACCCTGTATAACAAACTTCAGTTTTACTGAAACTGAAAATATGTCAACGCATAATAAACTTGAAACAGTTCCACAACATATACTGTTTGATAGTTTACTACATACTTAAACTACAATTTTTGCTAAACAACTCCAAAACACACAGATAGTACATTGTTTGATAATGAACTCCACAACATGCTAATATGGAAATAGATGCAACTCTATCCAATATAGGCATGTCTAGGTTGTTCTCAAAAAAATATATAGGCATGTCTAGACAAGCTTGTATTCAGTAGAACTTCAAACTCCCATCTACCACCTGTCACAAAAAATTTATTATATGTTAATGTTTGTAATGAATACATGTATATGAAATTAAGCAAGCTAGTTAATACTTACATGTGCTTTACTTTTTACTCTCCTGAGTGCCAGTAGTCTGTAAAGTACCACCCCCCCCCCCCCTTTGCTCGCATCTTTGTTGTTCCCCCCATTGATGATGATGGCTTGGAAACCCCTCGCCTTGGTGGACGTACTCCTGATGAATTGCCTCTCCTAATACCTTGATTAGCTTGGAATCCACTACAAGAACACATGTATTAGTTATAGCAGTAAAGCCAAATGTATAAATTTATGAATCAACAAATTTTTAGGATATACCTGGTGGTTCTCATATCTCGTACACTCATAGAAGCACTTCCACTGAGCTCTCCAACACTCATACTACAACACAATCATCATTTTTTAAGTGAGGTGGTCAAACATAAGAACAATAGAAATAATTTTTTTCCTGGTGGTGTGTACCTCATGCCTTGCATGCTAGTTGAGACCTGGAGAGTGTGGATGCTATTGTCTGTCTTAGAAGTATCCACTCTTGTTTGTGAACCTGTTGTGGCAGACTTAGTAGTTAAACTACCCATTGTGGCTTGACTTCTAAAGTCTCTGACATTAGTTTGAATATTCATTGTGTTCCAAACTGTTTGTCCCCCTTGATCATACACCCCATCACCAGGAACATGGTTGTGATCACCAATAGCCTGACCCACATTGTTTCTCTCACCAACCATGCTACTCCCTTGAGTACCTTGATCAGTGCTCATGAATGTGGTAGACCTACATATATATATAATGATTGTTAGACATATGAATAAATGAAATAAGTGATCAATTGAAATAAGTGTACATATAATACTTGTTGCTAGCACTTCGAGTACCACGGGACTGGACCACTGAATTTTTACAGATCCTCTTATTATGTCTGATCTCTTTGCATCTTGTACACATGTATGTTCGTTTCTTTTCATTTCGTCTTGGATCCTGTTCTTCTTTGGTCTCCCTCTTTGCTTTTTGCATCACGGAGGTTGTACTGTGAATGGAAGATCAACTCTCTTCCAGGATACCCTACTTGGCATGGGTGCTACTGCAATAGCATATGTGTCCCTGAACCTCTGTAGACTATACACCTCATCGACAAAATCACATATGTCTAGCCCCCTAATTCTTGTAATAAGTGTTGTTGCGTGCACACATGGCAAACCAGTTGTGGCGGCCCGTGTCCCAAAACACCGACACGTGTACGCCACCAAGGCTCTGATACCAACTGTAACGGCCCGTGCCCCGAAACGTCGACACGAGCGCGTCACGTGCCTAAAAACCCACCATAATATTTTTTTTCTAAAACAAAACATCGCAATGTCCACCCTATATAATCACATATGATAACAACCCTGGGATAACAGATAATCAACAAGATATGTCTAATCACCTATATCACAACACACCCAGCAAAGTTTAAGCAGTCAACAGAGCATCTAACACACCTCATATACAGTCATCCATATGTATAGAGCATTTAACATAGGCATGGTTCGCTAGACCACCCTCTACCAAAATAATCATATACATATCCAAAACATCAAACTATACACATCTATATATATACCTACCACCAGCTGGACGTGGCACCAAAAGAAGACTAAACCAACGTCCACCAACCCCGCCTCTACTCTGCAAAATAAGAGAAAATAGAATGGAATGAGCGAAAGATGCTCAGTAAGTAACCCAGACATTCCACGCACAAGGAAAACAAGAATGACATCAAAAGTCAAGCTCAGTAATCTCAATAAACACCAGGTCAAAGTATAATGACAAATGGAATTACTGTATAAGCATCAGCGGAGAACAATAACATCGCTGATATATAAACATAGGAATGAATAGCTCAAACTAACACCTCACAACTGATAAAACGAATGAATATCATCAAGATGTATCACAATTGGACTGAAAGCAAGTACTCTGAAATTACTCATCAATCAAAAGGATGTTAATTAAATCACTGATGGCCCTGGAAATGTCACAATGCTACAAGAATGATAAGGAAATTACAATTCTGGTCCTCAAATGTCCAAAGCGTAGGATTGACCATCTGCACGACCCCACCATCTTGGCCCCTATGTCCAAGATATCCACATACCTCGCGTGTGGCCCTCGGAACATCCACCGCGGATTCACTACCTGGCCCTCGGAACGTCCAGGCACGGCAGGGTATTCTCAAGTCCCCCTCGCTGGACCGTACGTACTTATGCGCGCTAGGGAGGCAAACCTCAACCCTCACTGTAAGGTCTATGGTCATCCAACTCCAAGTACACAAGAGGAATATAGAAGCAACGATGTCAATCACACTACAAGGCTTCATGGTCAAACAACACGAGCATACTGATCATAGGTTCATGGCAAGACACTAAGATGGATACATATCATGATCAAAAGAAAGGCTCACGGTACTAATAAGTCAATCATAAGCTCACGAGATATAAATAAAGAAAATAAGCTAGAATCCAATAAAGAATAACTCCATATACAAATAGACCAATTATAAAGAATAACTCCAAGATACAAATAGACCAATTATAAGAATATTTTAGAATCTCGAACAACCAAAGTCTAACAACAATGAAGGAATATGTCTCAATAATAGACCATTTAAATGCAGTACTCACAATTGAAATCATCTGGATTATCAAATACAATTGAATAGCTTCAACAACAATAAAATGTGGGGTGGAATGGAATGAGTCAATGTCGAATCAACAATACCACGCGGAACGGAATTGAACAAATAATGGAATGGAATGAAATAAGCAAATATCGATCGATCAGGTTACTTACAATAATACAATGTGGAATGGAATGAATAGACAAATATCGATCAGGTCACTTACAATAATACAACGTGGAATGGAATGAACAAGCAAAGTCAATCGGGTTACTTACCTCACAATTCACAATCCCAAGCTGGACTCACCCTATTCCAGCTCCTAAACCACGCAGACAGGAATCCACTGATAAAATTATAACCTCAATCAAATACTAAAATATAACCTTATTAATCAAACAATTCCTAAATCTACCATGACAAAAATGACATCCCCACTACAAACCCTAAAATGATACTATAAAATCAACCATCAAATACATATTTATCCAGCCCCAAAAACATAATCATATTCCAGTCCCAAATCACAAATTTGATTCAAAACTGAAATAAAACAACCCTAGATGAAGAATAACAATGAAAAGAATAAAAATCTTTACCCAATGTATCACGAAAAATGCTCCACGAATCTTTTCCCAATTTTTCTAATTTTTCCCTGATTTCCCTTTTTTTTCTCTGTTTGAAGAGTCTCGGACGACTCTCGGCCTCTCTCACCGCTATTAATCACCAATACCCCCTCCACCGACTCACCGTTTATTAAAAACTTTAGGTTTCACTAAATTACATAAATGCCCTTCCATTAAAATCTGCGCAGCCTTGACTCAAACAGCCATATCTTCTCGTAGGGAAATCCACTTCACATGAAATAACTTCTGTTGGAAAGATAACGAAAATATCAACAACTTCTATGTTTGAGCCAAGATCAGAAGAAGCCTCCAACTATATTTAAAATAACGACGAATAGAAGACCTCGCGATTTCTTCTTCTAAGGGTAGAAATGGTAAAACGGCCATAACTTTTCTAATATAACTCCAAATAACGCCAAACCAATTTTATATGAAAGGTAACTCAAAAATGAAGATTTTATATGTTTAGCGCGAATCAAAAATATGCCTTGAAGGTACTTTTCAAAAATTAAACCAAATGTACGACTTCAGGGAGAATAAAGACCAAAAGCCCAATAACATAAAATTATCATCTCCTGTAAACCAAACATGTAAATATTAGCATAAACTAGCATAAGAGGGTCCCGGCTATGACACCAGTCACCTGCTAGACTCTACAGGTGCATGTTCTCTCATCTAATCTCACAACAGCAGTGAAATCTGGACCAGCCACCTCCGACTATCATATCTGAGCTTCTTCTGACTATATATTCTCCAATGTCCTTAACGATATGTTGGACATACTTAAAAGCTTTAGGTACAAGCTTCCCCTTCCATTTCCTCCCCAAGCCCCGTCGATGGTCCATCCTCTTCATGATCTTATGCCTAATAGTCTCTACCATATCCAGTATTGGCATGTGTCGAGCCTTATTGATCCATGCATTGAAAGACTCGAAAATATTATTTGTCACATAAGCACATTTAGCGGCTGGGAAAATTTGTGATCTACTCCATGCTTGAGCTCTCAAACCCTCCAGATAACCTGCAGCAGCTGATGATGCCACCTGGATCTCCCTGAGATTCCACTCAAATGCAGCTCTCTAACATGAGTTAGCACAGTTCCAAACTAATCTTTCAACACCAAGATATTTTTTCTTGAAGTTACTGTAAAGATGTCTAACACATGTCCTGTGTTCCACGTTTGGAAAAACCAGAGGTACAGCTGACTCTAAACCCTTGTCCTTATCCGACATGAAAGCAAGGCCTTCTATCATCCCCACTACACTGTGAAGGTTCTGCAAGAACCATTTCCAGGAGTCCCCACTCTCCGTTTCAACAACAGCAAATGCAACTGGAAACAAACAGGAATTCGCATCAATGGAGGTGGCACTGAGCATGATACCCTTGTATTTACCTTTCAGATGGCACCCATACAAACCTAGAAAGGGTCTACAACCTCTTATGAATCACATCCTGCAAGCCTGAAGACATATGAACAACCTCTGGAAGGAATGATCAATGTCCAGATCATATTGGACAATACTCCCTGGATTAGCCTTCACCAACTCCTCACGTAACTCAGGAATGAGCCCATATGAGTCAGCAGAACTGCCATGAATGATCTCTAATGCCTTCCCCCTGGCATGCAAGACCCTTGAGTAGGGCAATGTGATATTGTACTTCTCCTCGATTCCAGCCTTGAGCTTCGATGGACCAACTTCTGGAGTCTTCTGAAGAATAGGGGACATTTTATGTGCAAGCCATTGTGAGGTTGCCATTTCATTTCCAGCTTTGTTTACACTGGTGCATGCGTGCTCATCTTTTAGGGTCTTCACCTGAAATGTGACCCCACCACTAAGAACTGATGCATGAATGCGCCAAGTACACTCTTACTCTTGCATCTAGCTGTCACACGACACCTTTCATTCTTCTCATAAAGCACAACAAAATCATTGATCACACAATGTTGTCTTAAGGCATCTCGAAACCGGTTCACATTGGGAAATTTTGAACCAACCTTCATATTAGGGATTTCTTCTTCGATCTCCACAAATTCGCTCTCGAATTCATCTGAACATACTTCATCAGAATTTGATCCACTGTCATTGATCTTCATTCCTTCAACTTCAACGACTTCATCACCTACACATTCTGGATCTCCCTCATTTTCCTCATCCTCCACACTGTCATCCGCATTGCTTTGTGCCTCATCATCACAGATGAAAACATCCTCAGTATCAAGATCTTCGACATCAAACTGCAATTCCTCATGTTCAGAGTCCACGACATCATGGCTTGAAACAGTTTTTTCAATTTGTGTGTGGTGGGGATTATGCTCAGTAGGGGGCTGAAAAGGGGACATATTATCAATATAATTCTGAACATATGCCACAGATTGAACAGTGGTCTCCATAGCTCTCTGATCTCCCTGTATTATCTGTGATGTTGGCTCACTTGTTGCATTTGAATTGGGGGTTGCTGTAAGGGTCCAACTTGATCTTCATCTTCAATGACATACAGGGTGAATTTCTTGCTTCTTTTGTTTTCCTTAAAAATTTGCAAGAGCTTCACATCATTGTCGACCAATATATACTCATTTGGCAATGAGTTAGGTACCATGTATGTAAATTTGACAGGTCGAGCATCGATGGAATTTGCCCAAGGCCCAATATCCTCCCATAGGTCAATCAATGCAATCTTGTCTTCGTCAAGAGACTCTGTAAACTGCTTTCCATGCACATATCTCTGCCCGTAATGTGATTTAACTGTTTTCCACTGACCCCCATGTACAAATGTAACTCGGTATGTTGTATCTTCACCCATGATTAACTTAAGAGAACAAAAAAAATCCAAATTAATCACTAAACAGTGACAAATAATATGGAATGCAATGAAATACCTTAATCAAACATCCATAAACAAACATCCTTGAACAATGAAAAACCCTAAACAAAAATGCTTAATCACCTCCAATTTTTTTCATACTCAGTAAAATTCCACAACATTCTACATGTAAGATAGTAAAAAGAATCCTAAACACACAAGATCCATAATAAAATCACAAACATCCCAATACATGATTAGCTTAAGAGTACAAAAAAATCCAAATTAATCCCTAAACAATGACAAATAATATGGAATGTAATAAAAAACCCTAATCAAACATCTATAAACAAACATCTTTAAACAATGGAAAACCCTAAACAAAAATGCTTAATCACCTCCAATTTTTTTCATACTTAGTAAAACTCCACAACATTCAACATGTAAGATAGTAAAAAGAACCCTAAACACACAAGATCCACAATAAAATCACAAACATCCCAATACATGATTAGCTTAAGAGTACAAAAAAAACCCAAATTAATCCCTAAACAGTGACAAATAATATGAAATGTAATGAAAAACCCTAATCAAACATCTATAAACAAACATCTTTAAACAATGGAAAACCCTAAACAAAAATGCTTAATCACCTCCAATTTTTTTCATACTTAGTAAAACTCCACAACATTCAACATGTAAGATAATAAAAAGAACCCTAAACACACAAGATCCACAATAAAATCACAAACATCCCCATACATGATTAGCTTAAGAGTGCAAAAAAATCCAAATTAATCCCTAAACAGTGACTAATAATATGGAATGCAATGAAATACCTTAATCAAATATTCATAAACAAACATCCTTGAACAATGAAAAACCCTAAACAAAAATGCTTAATCACCTCCAATTTTTTTCATACTCAGTAAAACTCCACAACATTCAACATGTAAGATAGTAAAAAGAACCCTAAACACACAAGATCCACAATAAAATCACAAACATCCCCATACATGATTAGCTTAAGAGTATAAAAAAAACCTAAATTAATCCCTAAACAATGACAAATAATATGAAATGTAATGAAATACCTTAATCAAACATCCATAAACAAACATCCTTGAACAATGAAAACCCTAAACAAAAATGCTTAATCACCTCCAATTTTTTTCATACTCAGTAAAACTCCACAACATCCAATATGTAAGATAGTAAAAAGAACCCTAAACACACAAGATCCACAATAAAATCACAAACATCCCCATACATGATTAATTAGCTTAAGAGTACAAAAAAAACCCAAATTAATCCCTAAGCAGTGACAAATAATGGAATGTAATAAAAAACCCTAATCAAACATCTTTAAACAATGGAAAACCCTAACAAAAATGCTTAATCACCTCCAATTTTTTTTCATACTCAGTAAAACTCCATAGCATTCAATATATAAGATAGTAAAAAGAACCCTAAACACACAAAATCCACAAAGAGTACATAAAAAAACCAGCTAATTAAATATCCATAAACAAACATCCTCAAACAATGAAAAACCCTTAAAAAATTGCCTAATCATATCCATTTTTTCATAAATAATAACTCCACTATATTCAACATGTAAAATAGTATAAAGAGCCCAAAACAACCAAAGAGAGAGGAGAACCTGTGAGGAATGGAAAAAATGTGATGATTGATGTAGGGGATTGTAAGTGGCAGGTGCAGAATATGAGGGAGATCATCGATCTCGGCGGTCAGTGAGGCGGCCCGTCCGTTGTGTCGGCGTTTCGGAGGAGATCACTTGGAAGGGAAAAAATTTTTGGAGGAGATCACTTGGTTTGGAAGGAAAAAAATTAAGTTTGGCTTTAGATTTTCAATGTGGGGTGTGTATGGATGTGAAAGGGGTAAAACGCTCATTTACCCTTTCATGGTTAGGTTAAGAGTACCCAGGTTATAGACTGTTAACAGTAGGGGGTCAGATCAATTTAACCACAACTTTTAGGGGGTTATATGGATTTTCAGAAAATACAGGGGGGATATGGATATAAGCCAACTTACAGGGGTTATATGCATTTTTCCCTTTCCTTTTTTTTTAACTATTAACAAGGTTATGTATCCATAGTAGAATTGATTGGAGCTAGCATGGTCCAAGATCAGGGGCTAAAGCCCACCACCACCAGCCCACGAGGGGCTCTCTGTTTTTCAGGATTCTCAGTCTGCTTATAACAAGGCTCAATCCCATACCTCCCCATTCCAGTCCAGAGGCCTTGTTGACCTTATGGAATCTCACTCAACTGGTTTGTCTCTAGTATTTCTCAAGATGTCGCATCTGAATGATGTCTTCCGAGAGACTGAGAATTTGCATACTCTGTTACACACACAAAAAAAAAAAACAGAGAGGAAATCAAGCAACCCAAACTAGATGTCACCTTGGAATGATTAACATATTTTTAGTTATTATAGTAATGGTTATTTTTGTTATTTAGTTAACTATTGATAAATTTTGAATAAAAAGTGAATAATATGTGGATAAAGAGTTGTAAAAAAATGATTTGACATGTCATCTTTCTAATTCATAAAGCCCATGTTTAGTTCGAAAATTTAAATTATTCTAAGATTTATTATTACTAGTATAAATAAGGATAAAATGATTTTGTGTTTGGTTGTGTTTTAAATTATTCTCATTGATAAACGTATTAATAAAGTTTTTATTGTTTGGATAAAATGTGAATAAAATGTGGATAAGGATATATAAAAGTTAAATAAATAATGATTGTCGATTTGACAGTTAATTTATAAAGAGATAATGACAGTTGATTTGACAGTGACCCACATATTCTTTTGATTTAAATAACCTAGAATTACTTAATTCTAATTAGTTTATAAAATCTATATACCACTTTATACTAGTTATTTCTGACATACAAATTATCATTTATTCCAGTCATCCAAACATCCATAATTAAGTTATTCCGATTAATTCTAATTTATTCGAGTTTATTCTCGAACCAAATATGGGCAAAGAGTTTTACATGTCGGCCTACTTATACCAATTAATAAAAAGAGTGAATAACACAATTTTAAAGAGATCTAAAAGACAATCTTAATTTTGTCTATTCTGATGTACTTATATTCAAATTTTCCTTACAAATAAAAAGGTTTTTTTGGATTCTATTCTATATTTATACGTCTTATTTTATTCCAAAGTGACTTCGCCATAAGATATTATTTATTTAATATAAATCTGATCCTTAACTAATACAAGGGCATTTGGTCTAGTGGTATGATTCTCGCTTAGGGTGCGAGAGGTCCCGAGTTCAATTCTCGAAATGCCCCCAGCTCCTGATTTATTTTATTTTTTTACTTTTTAAATTCTTTATATTAATATATTTTTGGGGATAACATTATTTTTTTAATACAGAAAAGATTGCCTTGCCCCTTTTCCATCCTCTCCTCCATCTTCACTGCAACAATCATTCCAAAAAAAATATTTTCTTATAACAAAAACGTACACGCAAAATCACCAAACTGAGACGTCATTTTGAGACTAACCTTACTTTCACTTCCAAGCAATGGCTTCCTCTTCAATACCCATCTCTCAATCCCGAGCTTTGCCCACCAAAACCTACCCCAAAGCCTTCCTCTCCACTCCCCACAAGAACCCAAGTCCCCAATTTGGAGTCTTTCGAAGTGGGTCACTCCCCATGACGTCAGTACGTGGTAAGGGAGCAGTGTTGGTGGTGGCGGCGGCGGCTGCGTCGTCACCGGCGGCGGAGATTCCGAAGAAGAGGTACCCTGGGGAGGCGAAGGGGTTCGTGGAGGAGATGAGGTTCGTTGCGATGAAACTCCACACGAGGGACCAGGCCAAGGAAGGTGAGAAGGAGAGCGACGCGCAGCCGATTGGGAAGTGGGAGCCGTCGGTGGAGGGCTATCTGAGGTTCTTGGTGGACAGCAAGGTCGTTTATGATACGGTCGAGTCTATCGTGGAGAAGGCTGTGTATCAATGGTGTGAGTGTTCAAAAAAAATTTCTTTATATTATGTTTATATGTTTTCATGTTTGTGTTTTATGTGTTTGTTTGTCAAATCATGTTGTTTGTCAAATCATGTTTTGATTTTTATGAGCAGCAGAGATTCTTTAGTTAGCACTTGTTGGAAGAACCTATGTTTGTATGGAGAAGAAGTTTGAATCGATGAGCGTGGCTTTGTTTTGTTAATCTGTAAATGCGAGACTTTTGGCCCTAGTATTGCTGCATGTGTGGCTCATTTGTGGGCATTTAAAATGTTTTGGTTTCAAAGGAGTAAAGGGTCAGACATTCTTTGTATGATTCATTGAGTTAATGAGTTCAGAGCTGTGAGAAAAAATAATGTTAGTGATATAAGATATTTGGTAATGGGGTCGTGTCATATCTAATTCATTGAAATTAGAAATAATTATTTTCATGGCATTTTTTTTATTTCAATCCAACTTTGTTCTTTACATGTGTATTTTGTTGTGAAAATGGTTTATATTGGAAGGTACTTGTCTTTTCTTTAATCGTCCCAAGCTTTACAGGAATAGACCATGTTTTTTAATTAGACTAATGGGTTTTGTTATTGTTTTTGGTCTTCTATAGTGGTCCTATTATGTTTATGGGAAAGTTTTAATGCTGAAAGTTGTCAAAAACATGCTGAATACCCCTTGATTCTTTGTTTGAGTAAAGTGGTTTGTCTGTCCTTTTTTATCTGTAGAGCATGTTGTTTAGGCTTCAAAATGGAAAATCTTATATATGCATTCTCACTGTTTAGTTGTAAGTTGGTTTTTTGAAGAAAAATTGAAATATCATTGATGCAAGAACTCTTGTTTTAAAATCCCATCAAGAACATTTTTTTTTTTTTGGTAATTGTTGCTGCAATTCATTGGTCTCATATTGGTGCGTTCTTTTAATGAACTACCAAAATCTATTTATATAAATAATCTGTAGCTTTAGTTTTTTAGAGCTATATATGAGGTTGTTCCCTGTTTCTTTATTTTCAATCTGAAAAGTTATCTATGATGACCTTTGAAGAACTGCTTTTATTATACCAATTTATCCCTCTTCTATCTTTCATGACATCCCGGTAATATATCTCAAGCACCCCTTTTTGTCATCCATTTTGCTCATTTCCCACAGCTTAATTCGCATCCAGTTTCAGTGCAATTCTTGGCTTTTTTATGAGGATTGTTCTTTTATGACTGTTTTCTCCCTATTCGTTGAAGGTTGAACAGTCATTTTTCCGAACTGCATGAGGGTCTCCTTTTTTTATTTCACGCCCAAATTTTCTTTGTAGGTCAATGTTCATTGGTTTCCAGTTTGGTGATGTGAATGGGTACTATCTTTGGACCATTATACTTTTTCTGCATATTTCCCAAATCATCTCCTTTCTCTCACTTAATCATGTTTGGCTTGTATATTGCTCCAATAGTGGAGTGTGGTGATCACAATGAGTTGTGACACCAATACCATGTAGGAAAGCATGGAATATTAAACATGATACTTTTGTAATGCTTGATACAGATATAACAGCAGTAGCTTTTACAAAGAAAGACATTGTATCATGTACTCAAAAAACATTGGTATCCTTTTTTGCACTCTCATATATAGCTCAGTAATTTTATAAATTATGAATTGGATTTCCGTGTCCTTAACTAGATTCTCAGCATTAGAGGCTTGGATATATTTTTTAAAAAAAAACAAGGTAAATTCAGCCAGTTCTGGTTGCTTGTGAGTTATGCTAACTTCTTGATTGTCACAGCTCTCATTAGTCGCAGGACATTCCATTTCTGAAAGTTCAAAATGCATGCCTAGGAGAATCCTTGGAACATGTGATGGAATCACCCTTCATTTTGGGTTCCTCGTATATAGCATTATAAGGTTGATGTGTGAAAAAGAATTTGCTAGTTGATTGACTTCCATGGTGCAAAATTTCATAAGAGCACAACATCCTCTTAGTAGTCAATGAAGATCATAAAGTATGATGTGCTATTCCCCACACTAGCTTGATACAGAAACGTTGCATAACAAGGAAAAAAGATATCAAAGAGAAAAGATGAACAACTTTTGAATTCAACCTTTTACCCACAAACAAAGTGAGGTGTTTCAGATTGTCTGACAAACATTAGAGACCTCTAATTGATTAAACTGGTTTAGTTTATGATGAATATACTTTAAACCAGAAGTGATATGAGAGATGGTGGGAAGCTAAAAGTAGGCCTTTTTAATCTTGCTGGATTTTGGGATGGTTGCTTCAACTTTTTTTTTTGAAATTGAACGGTAGGCCTTTATCTTCTATTCAGGATAGGGACAAAAGCCCAAATTTGAGAAATAACAGAGAATATAAGAAACTACTACAGAGAGAGTTAGTAGACGAGAAAACTACAAACTCCCGTCGCTACCATAAGACCTACGCCTGGACCGATAAAAGTCCCCCCTAGAAGACTATGGACGAGGCCCCGCGCGGTGCCTTCCCCAGTCTTGATTGTGGATTTCATCATGCTACTTCTTTATAGTTTCTATGACCAGAAGGGCTTGTGGTTGTGCCATGATTTCAACTTTAGGTTGGGTGCAGAATATTTAGACAGCTGACACATAAGAGTAGACCCGTCACAAGTAGAAGAAATAAATAGAATAATGTTATATTAAACAACAGAGGCCAAAAGGTCTCTTATATAAATACAAGATGTATAAAACCCTAGAATAGAAAAAGACAAAAAAACCCATGAGAAAAATAACAGGCCTATATAATGACTCCAATAACAAGTGCCATGGATTATTGAAAGACTTGAGGGGGGTAAGATGTGTATTGTGTTGTCACTCGTCAGGTTTGCATCCACGTGTCTTGAGATAACAGTCACATTGACTTAATCATCTACAAGCTCTGTCTTGCACTTTCTTTTGTGATTCAATGTTTTATTAATTGATAACATGGTTGCATTTCTGTATTAGAATTCTCTTACAATTTACTTTTCTATAACAAAACATCCACAGTTTCACATTTGATTTTTATCCTCTTTGCATGCACATCCATGTTGGGAATGTACATCCTGTAATTGTACATGAATGAGGTCCGTATGATGAATTTTCTTAAAGATTTATAATATACTCTCTTTTTGTTGCAGATGCTGAGTTCAGACATACAGGCTTGGAAAGGTCAGAGAAATTAGCAAAAGATTTGGAGTGGTTTAAAGAGCAAGGTCATGATATTCCTGAACCTTCAGCTCCCGGGACTACATATGCTCATCTTCTAGAAGAATTAGCTGAAAATGATCCTCAAGCATTCATCTGCCATTTCTACAATGTGTACTTTGCTCACAGCGCAGGTGGTCGGATGATTGGAAAAAAGGTACTGTCATTAATCAGAGCTCTAGTTGATTTTTCATATAATTTGATGGCTATATATCTTCATTGTTCTATGCTTCCAAGACAACCAGGAGATGGGTCTCACTTGAGAGATTGATAACGCATTTATGTGTGTGAAATCTTGTCACAATTTGTGAGATCAGGCAACTGCTAAGTCTAGATGTTGTGTTCCTTTATCATTCACTCTTGGCTTATGCAAATCTAATGAGGGACTTGATCATATGTTTCAGGTTGAGAAGGCAGGTTTTATCCTTCATTGTTAAATAAACTTATCTTATCATGGCAGCATAATTACATCAGTTACTAAGCACTTATTTCATGCCCAAATGCGTTAATGGGTTTTTGTACATGTTGAGGTAATTTAAAAATGATAACGTCATTCAAGTGTGAGAGCTTGTGGGCTTAATATCATGGAATAACAGTTTGAGCAGTTGAACTATAATCTCACTATTACTGGTCCCAAGAAAAACCAAACTAGAGAAAGAAATTCCGTCTGTCAATTTAACAAAACTTATCAAACCACACCGAAACATGAGAAAAAACAAATATGATAACGCTTTGTGAAAAAAAAATTTCAAAGCACTTCTTTGCACCAATTGAATTGTTCAATTTTCTTTTTGTTACTCTTATGATAGGTAGCAGAGAAGATACTTGACAACAAGGAACTGGAGTTCTACAAGTGGGATGGAGAACTCTCTCAACTCCTGCAGAATGTGAGAGAGAAATTGAACAGAGTTGCTGAGGTAGAGTTATAATTCCCCTTAGATCCTCATTGTTTCCAACTTTGCCTAATTAATTAATTAATTAATCTGTATGATTGACATGTCTGTAGGGCTGGTCTAGAGAAGAGAAGAACCACTGCTTGGATGAAACTGAGAAATCCTTCAAACACTCTGGGGAGATCCTCCGTTTGATATTGTCGTAGGCTTCGGAGGAAGAATGGATTATCATGGAAAAGAAAGACATCTGATCACGTAACCTTCTCAATCTGTGTATATGGAAAGTACTTAAATCTTATATTTAATCTTTCAGATCACTGAAAAACATTAGCTCACCCACCCCTGTTACTATGCATGAAGAGATTGCTGTTAATATGCTATGTAATCTGAAATGTCAAATGGGAAAGGAAGAGTTCTTATGGGTTACTTTGACTTTTCTTTGTTATTTTTTTTGTGTGGCTGTTAAGCTTCATGGATTTACAGGAATCCACGCCTGTCTTGTTTGCTTAATTTGGGTACAATATATCATGGGACAGGCCAGAAGTGTATTATCACATCTAATTGGCTCCTTAAGACCAATGTATTGTTGGTTCACAATCATTGCTTTTGTTGTGAATGAGTGGATATCCACCCCCTCTTTAACTCACATTCACTCTTGAACTCCAAACCTCCAACCTCCTCGACTTCCAAACTTCTCCACCAATTTAACCCACTTCCAATCACCTCGACCTCGGGGCGATGTGGCCCTCTTCTTATGTTTTGTTTTCGTTTTGCTCTCTAATCCTCACCTCTTTTTTGGACTTGTAATCATGCTTTGCTCAATAAATGACGGTGGCAAGAGTTTATCATTTTCAAAAAATAAAATAAAATAAAATAATTAAGCCGCTCTCTACCTCTCTTAAGATTCCAACCATGAAACTTACATACTTTTATGGTTTTCTACATGGAACCTATAAATTAAGGAGCTTTGAGATGTATTTTGCACAAGTTGAGAATTAAAAATCTTTACAACCATGGTTACTAATACACTCGGTCATTCTACCATAATAACCTTGACACTAAGTATACGTGTTCTTTTTCAATATATATATATTAAGTTAGACTAAAATACACAAAAAATGGTGACACACGGCGACGGTGGAGGTAGCGAAGGTTGGAGATCTGAATGGGAGGTCCAACGCAGTAAGCAACGCCGCTTAGGTTGGCAACCATTTGGTTCTGGTGACGGTCGACATGCGGGTGGGGGAAGTCATCCAGCTTAGAGACCCTTCTTCCCAGTAGGGTCAACTGACCCAAGAGGGGGTAGGGGGAGGGAAAACAAGGGGCATCCTCTCTCAAGTGCCAATGGGGAGGGGACATGCTTTCGTTGTTTGGGGCAGGGGTACATGAGGCGCGAGTGCCGCGACCCGCTAATCTGCCGTCAGTGCCAGGGACGGGGCAATCGAGCCTCCATTTGTCCAAGAGGGAGAATGGAGTGGATGGACGAAGGGGTTTTTCGGGTCAACCTATCTAAGTATTTTGATGCAATTGAGGAAGAGGCCTTCTTGAGAAACGGTGTGCTTTGCGGAGGCGAGGGGATGGTCCCCCTCTCTGTCTGATGTAAAAGAGTTCTTGGTAAATTGTTGGGATGTCTGAGCTCAACTGAAGTTCGGGATATAGGTGGCGACATATTTTCCTCCCCTTCGAATGTTTGGATTTAAAAATGCATTATCAGGGTGGCCCTGATGGGTGAGGGGAATGTCCCTTAGATGTTGGGAGTGGACATCGGAATTTGGCACTTGATCGTAGAGTACGCTCTGCAAGATCACTCTCAAGGGTCTTTCCCTGCACTGGTTGGTGGCAGGGTGTGTGGGCGACATTCTAAGGAAATTCGGGAGGGTGGTGTTAGTTTTTCAATCAGGTAGGGACGAAGAGGAAAGGATGGTCAAGGAGGTTGTGATGGAAACTCCGGAATCGCCTTCCTTCCCAAGGGCGGTGTGGATGGCAGTTCAATTCAAGGTGGCGATAGAAGTGGTGGTTCACTCTAGAAGGGCGGTGGTGGGGGAGAGGGAGAAAGTCTCAGAGGCATCGAGTGTAACTCCAGCGTCAAAGCTGAATGAGATCCCGAACTCGACTCGGAGCGAGTCAGAGGTGGGGAGTCAGGATACGAGGGTCCATGGTGACCCAATCAACGCAAATGAACCTGGTTTCCTTCATTTGGTCCAGGTCTCGAGAAAAAAATCTCCCACATGAAACCTTGGAGGGAGATGATGGTTGTGTCAGATTTTGACAATGGACCATCGATCATTCTTAGAAATGGAGGAATCTCTTTCACACAACGAAAAGGGAAAGAAGTGGTGGCAGATCTGGGGATCAGGTCACTTTAAGTCCCTGATTTTCGCAAATCAGTCATATATCAAAAGAAAGCAGTGTAGACGGAAGGTCTAGTAGTACCTGGCAAAGCCAATCTGTCACCACTTGCTTTAACAGAGGTGAGAAATTTAAATTCTCCAGATCCGACCTCAAATCCTACCCGTGAGCCTTTTTCTAGATGGGGCAAGCTTGTTGCATAGGCTCCATATGCCTGTGGTGGAAGTAGAACACACTGCTTTCAAACCGGGCGCTATTGGATCGAGTCGGGCTGGTCGTGGTAGGGGAAGGACCCGATTACGGGGTTGGATCTATTTCCGCCTGCTCGGGTAAAAAAATTTGCTCGAGTACCTCAGACAATAGCCTGATACCTTGGTCTACTAGTCCATCACCCTCTTCAACGACTTTGGGTGGGGAGTGTGTGGCTCTTCAAGGGGTTGCCATAGAGGTGAGGGGTTCGGAGGCGACGTCAGTTGTGCTTGACGATGAGGAGGTGTTTCGTTGGGCGAGGGCGATGGAGATCAATTTGATGGCACAGGAACAGAGGGGGAAAAGAAATTTCTCATGTTCTTAAAGAAGGCGTTCAGTGACGAGGGGCCTGACCTGGCAGTGGGAAGGTCTGGCCAGTCTGCACACTGATGGTGCAGCGGTAATCCCTAATTGTTATCTCGCCCTCAATCGAATTGGCAGTCATCCCGAACGCAAGCGAAGATCAGGTTTGTTCGTTATGTTAGCTTGTCTATCATGGAACATATGGGGACTACACGATCCCAAAAAAAATGTGCAAAGGCGGATCTGATCCGAAGTTATAAGGTTGATGTTTGTGGGATTCGAGACGAAAATGGAGGTGGTGGATGGAGTTCTCTAGGTAGTGGGAGGTGGACGTGTGGGCAACATGGTGTTCAAGCCGTCAGAGGGGTCTTAGGTGGAATTTTGCTGAGTTGGAACTCTGGTCACTAGTTACTTCTTGACCAATCCATCGGGTGGTTCTTGGTTTCTATCCTCCTTCAAGACACCAATACAGGTTGGAAGTGGGTGGTCTCAAATGTGTATGATCCACAAGAGAGTGCGGAAAGGGAGGAGATGTGGAGGGAGCTAGCAGCAGTGAGGCGTGCTCCATGGGGACTTCAACGTGACTCGGTTCATGGGAGATAGGAATAGGGGACAAAGCTTGATGCCGGATATGGAGCGTTTCTCGGAGTGGATCACGCAAGAGGGGCTTCTTAATATTCCTATTGCCAACACTGCTTTTACTTGGTCCAATATGAGGGATTTCCCTTCCATGGCCAATTTGGATAGATTTCTTGTATGCTCATTATGAGAAGAAGTGCACCCGGTTGCTGTGCGGTGGGTTTGCCCCCATTCAACTTCGGACCACACGCCTATTCTTCTCAGGTCCAAGTTTAGAAATTTGAGCACGTGAAGTTTCAAATTCGAGTCTTGGTGATCTGACTGTTAGGACCTAGGAGAGATTGTTAGAATAACTGAATTTTTTCATCCTTTGGTTACCAAGGGGCGCAAATGGTGATTTTTAAACTTCGTTGCCTTAAACATGTGCTAAAATTCTGGGGAAAGAAAAGAAACAAGAGAGGGTCTGAGTAAATTAAAGGTCTGCCTTCACAAGTGTATCGAGGACTTCGACAAGCTGGAGAAAGGTTGATCTCACAGAGTCGGAATGGGAGGAGAGGAAATCAACCAAGATGATGTTCGCAAAGGTTCTTCGCCTACAGGAGCACAAGTGGAGGCAAAAATTAAATGCTTTGCGGTTGAAGGAAGGGAATGGCAACACCAAATTCTTACACAAGATCGTTAGCCAACGCAAGCGAGAATCATATTTTCGAGCTTTGTGTGGAGGGAGTGGTTATGTAGAACAATGAGAAAATTCAAAGTAGCATTGTTAACCACTTTCAATAAGCGTTTAAGAAAGATCGCGGTTGGAAACCTCGATGGAAAGATTGTGAACTTCCACAAGTTCCAAAGGCATGAGCTTCAGATCTGGAAGCACCATTTTTTATGGAGGGTGTCTGGGCAATGGCCATGAAAGCAAAGCGGGATAAATCCCCGAGACTTGATGGATTCGGATTGCACTTCTATCAGAAATTCTGGGACATTGTTAAACATGATGTTATGTCCATGTTCAAAGAGTTTCAGATGGGTAGACAAGGCATCGAGTGCATTAACACGTCTTCTTTCGTGCTCATCTCAAAGCATGAGGGACCGGAATGCATCTTCGATTATTGCCCAATTTGTCTTGTGAATGAGTGTTATATGTTAATTGCCAAGGTCCTCACAAACACTCAAAAGGGTGTGTGTTGATTATAGAGGACAACATCAGCATTTATTCCCAGAAGGAGCCTACACGATGGCTTTGCAACATCACAAGAAATCATAGTCAACCTCCACAAGGACAAACGGAGCGGCATGATCATGAAACTTAACTTCGTGAATGCTTACGATAGTTTGGCATGGGACCTTCTTTTCCATGTTATGGTGCTACACGAGTTTAATTAGTTCCAATTGGGTCAGAATGATGAAGATGTATTGGCTCAGCGAAGGCCTCGGTTATTATTAACGGTTCTCAATAAGGGTTTTTGTAACGACTGTGACTTTTAGGCCTTAAAATTAACTTATTTTGTGATGTGTTTAGTGTCCCAAATTTTTATAATTTGGCATGGTTGAATTCTTTGCTTCGTTAGCTTTCAAACGTCTCTTACGGATCGTAAATCGGATGTGTATAGGTCAACTTATGGACCAAAACATAGCAGGGAGTCAGACAGTGTCTGACAGATCTTATAGGTGCCATCGGGCACCTGAGTGACGACTTTTGGTGGAGCCGTCGGGTATTTGAGTAACGGGCTCAATAAGAGCCGTCGATCTGGGTGAAATTTGAATTCGAATCTTGGATCATTTTTGGAAAGGACAAAGGCTTTAATTGCGAGTTATTTTGATTTGATGGTGTCGTATTTTTGTCCCTATGCGTGTGTGAGGTTTATAAATCTCTCTCTCTCTCTCTCTCTCTCTCTCTCTCTCGGCATTGAAACACAAACCTTAAAATTTTCTTTTCGGCACCATTGTTGAGGAGCTCGGGAATGGAGTTTGAACAAGGATTTTTGATGAGTTTCTGAAGAGTTTTTTATTGATAATAAATCCCTTTAGAAGTCTCTTGTATATGTTTCTGTTTTAATGTTTTTCAAACAAAGAATAGTTTTCTTCTTCATGCTCCTTGGACGTTTTCATATGATTTCGAGTCTCTATGTTTTAACAATGATATGATAATGATTTTATGATGTTTTACAAGTTTTAGATGATGGTATTAGGTCTCACATGTATATATTCGAATTTGATGATTTCTTAAGCTCTCTTGTTGAATTTCCTCATAACCTCAATGGGATTTAAATGATTTTCGGATATGATGTTATACCTAAGGTACTATGAGATTTTTAGATGTTTGATGAGCCTTTCATGTAAAAGGGAATATGTTTAAGCATACATCATGTTTAAGTTTATTAGTTTTAAGTACAATCATGTTTTTGTCCTTTAAGCCTTGTTTTAAACTCTATATGCATAGATCCAAACTAGTGATGTATTTTCATATTTTTTTGAAGATTTGAACGTAGATCCATATTTGTATTTGTACCTACGATAGATCTAGGGTTTTTCGAAGATGTTTTTAAACGAATCCTTGTTTTGTTTTAAATCGATCTCTTGAACGCATTATTTGATTTCAATACAAGATTCTCACTGTTTTTACACCATTATGTTTTGTTTTCAATGGTAGGATGTTTCAAAGTATTTCTACAAAAAATTTAGGGTTTCATGCTTCTGCCTCGGGACGGCTCCAATGAGAGCCGTCAGGTATGTCTCGGACGGCCCCTGTGGGAGCCGTCGGATTTATTAGTAACTGCCCCAATGGGAGCCGTCGGGTTGATCAGTGACGGCCCCTATGGGAGCCATCGGTATGGGTACCATCAGGTTTTGTACTGTATGTACGTATTTTAATCGGTCCACATTGTTTTCAGGTCAAATTAGGTTGCCTTAGGCCCTCTGAGTTGTTTCTGTGTCATTGGACCTAAGGTGAGTTGTTGGCCTTGCCTCCTACATAGTTTTGACGGATTTTATCAATGACTTTGAAATGATATTTTATATATAACTCGAGCATGTCATATTATATAGGTTGATGCCATATTTCGGATTGTGTTAAATGTTATTATTTTGAAATTGTCGCATGCATATTGTTGAAACGAAACTATGTGTTGATTATGCATGTATCGCATTCGTCTAGGTGACGTAGCCTAGGAGACATTAGTCTAAGTGACTTATGTCTAGGTGACATGATTTCCTGTGTGAAATCCTTACGGCTAGGTGCTGTAGATGGTTAGGTGTCATCGATACGGGTATGCATGTCCGTTGCATTCATACACATCATGAGTTTGACAGTTATTTGAGATATGCATCGGAATATTTGATCCGTTATTGAACCTTGGATTATAAAAAAAAATTATTATCCTAGTGTACTGTGCAATGCTACCTTATTGATCATTTCTATGACTATCTTACAATGTTCATCAAGAATTATTATTTTGTGATAAATTATATTATTAGAACTTAAAGGTCCATTCACAGAGCGCGTGGTAGCTCGCCCTTCCTTTCCCAACCTTTCAGATTAGCTATTGACGAACGATGATCTCGATGGTGGCGATTGTAGCTCATGTGTTATCTTTCATTGCATTTTAGGTGGTTGAATAAACCCTTTCTTGGCATGTGGTTCCTTAGTTCCTTTCAGCAAAAAAGATGGATGCTTATGTTTAAACTTTATTGTGTGTTCTCATCCGTATTTAGGATGAGTTATGTTTAGATCCTGGACATAATTTTATGACTTTAATAAATACTTCATATTTTCAAAATATATATATTTATATATATATATGACCCTTGTTCTATAGATAATTTAAGGTAACGAACCGTATTCGAGCTTCAAAATGGAGCCTTGGGTACGAGGGCGTTACAGTTTTCCCCCCTCAACCACGGTCTCAGACAGGAAGACCCGCTCTACCGTTGCTATTTTCATTTGTGGCCAATGTATTGTGCCGCATGTGCTTGAAGGCAGCAAGGGCGGTATGGGTTTCCGAGCTCCCATGCACGGTGGAGGGTACACCGGTCACGCGCCTACAATATGCCGATGATACCATGGTCTTAGAAGAAAAGGTGTTTGAGGGATACAGATTTATTCTAATTAGTTTTTCTTTGCTATCAGAACTGAGAATCAATTGGTTGAAAAGTTCACTATGGGCGATAAATGTGGATCTACAGAGGGCAGAAGGCATGACAGCTATCATTGGTTGTGCTATACAATAAGCACCCAAGGAAGGCTACTCCGAAAGGATTGGACACACCATTGATCGAATGCTTTGAGAAGAGGCTAAACGGATGGCAGAACCACAGTCTCAGTTCTGATGGTAAGCTTATGCTGCTCAAGTCCGTGATCTTGAGTCTGTCACTATTCTTCCTATCAATCTTCCGCGTCTCGTGCACGATTTTACAAAAGATTGAAGTGATAAGAAGGCATTTCTTCTGGAACAGCACTACCGGTACTACAAACCAGCCACATTTGGTGACTTGGGATTTTATATGTCAGTCTAAAGACCGGGGGGGGGGGGCTTGGAGTTTTAGAACAAGGATCTATTACCAAAGTGGTTGTGGCGCTAGGCAGCACATCCAGAAATTCTATGGGTGAAGACTATTCAAAGAACGCTATGGCATTAGTGCCGGAAGAGCATTGTTCCCGTCACCTTCCTCTACCATGTTGTTCTTGTGTTGCCGGAAGAGCATTGTTCCCGTCACCTTCCTCTACCATGTTGTTCTTGTGTAGGGGCTAGTTTGCTCTTGGGGAGTCCTTCTTTCCTATGCTGAGATGGAAGATCAGAAGGGGGTATGGACGCTATTTTGGCACGACATATGGTGTTGTGATATGCCTCTATGTCTCATATTCCTCGTATTTCCTGAATCACAAGCTTCAAAGGGTGCATGTTTCACCATTGGTGGGCCAATGTGAACAGGGTGGGTACATGGCACATGGCGGCTCCTATTACATCACATCACTTCAGAAGAGGAGGTCAAGAAGGTAGCACAGCTGCTGATGTTGATCTAGGAAGTGGAGCTTCAATCAGATGAGGAGGACACCTTGACATGGGCTACAAATCAGTCTATATCATTTTCAATGAAGGAGTGCTATAGATGGTGGAGACATGAGTCACCGGAGATTGCGAACGTGGTGGAGCAAACTAAGTGGTTGTGGAAGAGGAAGATGCCTCTTAAGGTGAAAATCTTTGTGTGGTTGGTTTACATGATCGTCTTCTCACAAAAGTATATAGGGCACGCTAGAGGCCGACGGAAGCGACGACCTGCGAGCTATGCAATGCAGTGCCGGAGTCAATGGATCACCTTCTATGTCAGTGTCCGGCCTTGATTTCTTTGTGGAGAATGATTGACATGGCATCGGGTATACACACGGGTTTCATGAATAGAGGAGAGCTTTGGGACCACATGAGGCGATATTCAAGATTGTCATCCCAGTGGTGTTATGGGCGATTTGGTTGAGTAGAAACAAGAAGATTTTTGCACGGCAGCATTTCTACGTGGAGAATGTTTGGGAGGAGTCCCTGATGTTCATTTCATCTCGCTAGTGGGAGCAAGGGACGTTCCTTTGGAAAGAGGAGAGCTTCATATTGACCCTGGCTAGGAGGGTTGGGTCTTATATGGCCCTTTTTAAGTCTTGTTTTAAATCCTCTTGTATGTCTGTTTTTCAAGCTTCTTCTCTGGTTAGATATGATAACACACACATCTTGTATGTTGTGCTCAACTCTTATCCTTACTAATGTGGCTTTCTACCCTCTTTACTTGTTTTGACTTTTGAGGTGAGTATTCAGACTTAATAATTTTTCTCTAATGTTATATAGTCTATCATTTCCTATAAAAAAAAAGTTAAACTAATATATATTTGATTAAAAAATATAAAAGAACATAAATTCAATCCAAATGAGTATACATTTTATTTATATGAAGATATATATTTCATTAAACAAATATATAAATTCTAAACATACTGTAAAAAGGAATCAATGTATGCAAATAAAAGCAACTCAAAATTGTCCATGCTCACTGGCCATACACATGTAAGAACATCTAAAGCAAACATTGTCACATCATTCTTGTTGAATTGGTTTTTCCCCGTGGTTCAGGTGATTCAGCTGGCAATTAGAAGAGACTTCCCCTAGAAATTAATACCCCCATAATTTGATATTTCTCCTAATTATATCTTACGTACCAAACCATACCAATTACCACTAAGCTTCTGATGCTCTCTACTATATTCTGGCCTGCTTATTTATCACCTTTTGAAAAATATTTGTGCAAGCTTAGCATTTCGTATTTAAAAAGAGAAATTATCCAATATTTGCATATCTGAAACTAAATGACAGGTTACATATAGTTTATATAATTCCTTCATTATTTTTCAAAGTTCCTTTAAAAAGATGAAAAAACTTGGAAGTCTTTGACTTCAATCATCAACTTTTATATTGTGTTATCTTTCAATCTTTGATTTCAATATATCACGTAATCACCCAACTAGGATTAAATTTATACATGTCCATTATTTAAAAAATATTTATACTCATTATGAATATAAAATAATTAAAATTAAATTTATTTGAAAAATTATAAACAGATATAAACATTAAGGCCACTATTGCACATTTTTACAGCCCCAAATGCAGTCTCATATACCTCATTAGTCATCCAGCGAAGTATATACATCCTTAAATGAGGCCTATATCACGTTAAAAAAAATTATACTTGTTAAAAATAAGTTCATTCAATTAAAAATAGAACAATATACACTTTTAATTAATGCATATATCTCATTAAATGATATAACTGTTTAAAAAAATTAAAATGTGTGCCCTGTCTTTGAGAATGCATTTTGAGGTTTGTACCTAATATTATCTAAGTATTAATGTATCACATTTTTTTTAAGTTGTTAAGAACCAATTTGGGTATGAGTGGTCCCCCTATTAGTCTTCTAGAGAGAAAATGATGTCAATGTTTTTATCTCCACAATTTATAATACTCATCATATACATAAACCAAGACACATGAGAGAGCCATAAAAGAATAGATTAGTTCTTCTTCTCCACTAAAACATAAAAATGGTCAAAGGTCTCTTGTTTCCTCTCCTGTTTGCTCTCTTCCTCTTCCTCTTCCATTCAGGAGCTCATTCCATCAAATCACAACCTCAAGAACTCAAGTCTTTCAACATCCAAGAAACCCAGGTATTACATCTCTCTTTCTCTCATCCAAAAAAAAGGCATAGATTTGATGGGCTTCGTTTGTTTTGATGGACATGAAGGATGTGAAGAGGGCATGCTCATACACAGTGAGTATAAAGACCAGTTGCAGCTCAGTCTCCTACACAAGGGACAAGATCAGCCTTGCCTTTGGAGATGCGTATCACAATGAGGTTTCTTTTCTCTCCTCTATTTTTTATTTTTTATTTTTTATGATTATGTGGGTGGGGCTATTCTGGGAAGAGTATTTCAAAATTTAGTACCTACATTTTTCTTGCATTTCTGGCAAATTTTTCTGTATTGGAAATGAGTGGTCTGTTTGAAATGTTGTAGCTTTTGGAATGAAATTGAATTGGGGAACCCAAATTCTCAGTACAATAGTATCACATGCCTGTTTCTGCATCTAGACAAAAAAGGGGGGGTTACTTTGGGAATATATCCATATCTGTGTGAGATCAAGATAGGAGGAATATTTGTATACACCATTCAAGAAATTTTCAAAGTAAAAAAAAAAAGGCCACTTCTCAAACAATTTTCATTGCCAACTCTATTCAAGACCTGCATGGAATAAATTGTCAAAACTGATTTCACTTCAACAAAATAAGTAGTGTGTTTCGAACTTTATAAACTTCATTTATTGATTTCATATTTTAGTTTTTACATGCTAAAAATCAATTAAACACTTTCACTAAAAAAACATTAGTAATTGTTATAGATTGTTATTAAAAAAATTAGTAATCCTCACTTGTTATGATTATTTTTTTAAAAACATAAAATTTATATAATGGAGATTATACTTTTGCACAAGTGAAGTTTATATTCAATGGGTTGTATATATCCACTTATTATAAAAAATTATCTTAAATTTAATGAAATATATTATATCTACAAGAAACTAGAGAGGCCATGTGGGGGGGCATTTCGGGAATGCTACGGCTTAAAATAGTGAGAGAGAAAAATAGGGACATTTTGGGAAAGATAGATGTTTGACAATGGTGATGATCATCGCAGGTGTACGCGGCGAGATTGGACGACCCATCATCAGGGACGTTCGAACGGTGTTCCACCGACACCTTCCAGATCCAAGGACCCTGCGCCGGACGCATCTGCTACCTCTACCTGCGCAGGATCGGATCCGACGGTTGGATCCCCGAGAACGTCAAGATCTACGGCCCTGATTCGAGATCCGTCACCTTCTACTACGGCACGCGACTCCCCAATGGCGTCTGGTACGGCTTTGATCTCTGCAGCGGACGAACCACCATCACCGGCTCCTCTCCCGTTGATTCGAAAATGGACGGCTTACCCGTCTCGGATATGTAAAAAAAAGAGAGCTGGCCAATAGAAATGGCGTCTCCGTTGTTTTGCCACGTTTAATAAATTATTAAAATAATGTGATGGATCGATCTTGACCGTTGGATGGTTGAAGGTCATTATCATGTCGTTTAATTGGGTGCCTCTCGCGTTGGAGAAAAAGTTAGGAAATAAATAAAATGGCCTTGTTATAATCTCACATGGCTCCCACATGAATTTCAGTCCTCTTTCCCCGGGAGGTTTTTAGTGGTATAAATGTATTTTAGGCTCCGTTTGAAAACACATATTGAAAAGTAGATTTTAGAATAAATCTGTTTTTTAAGATGATTTTAGACCTTGACTTTTTTTTTTATGCTTTTTTTAATTTATGAATCAATATTTGAAAGGGGTTTAATGTTTAGTAAAGAAAGTTATTTTTCAATTCAAAAATCGATTCTAACCGAAAATCACAGTCTCTGAGCTTTTTAAAACACGGATTTCGAGAGAGAAATTAAAAGGAATCCAGCTTTTGATTCCGCCGAAATCCAACCTGGCTGCACGATTTTGAGATTTTAGCTTTTCAAAAATTAAAATCATCACAAATCGTGCATCCAAACGGACCCTTAGAGCGTTGATACACTCTGGCCAGTGGCGGAGCTACGATAGGACCAGAGGGGCATGTGCCCCCCCTGGATTTTTAAATTTATTTTATATCCTTTTACTTTTTTTCTAAATCTTTTTAATTTTTTATGGTAAGTTAATTTTAATTAGGGTTTATAGATCATAGGCTCCACCTACATATGAAATTCTCTAAACAGCAACTACTCACAACTAAATAAAATAAAATTAAAACAATCATCTATGTGTATGGTGTGCACTCACCCCTTCTTTTAATTGACTCTCCCCCCTCCACATAACACAAAAGTTATATTTAACTCTCTTTTTTCATTTACCCCAAGCCTCCTTCTATTCATATCCCACAAACAGCTATAGAGGCATGAATTTCACTTCTTAGTGTCTTCACCTAGGTGCCCATCTTAAAAAAAATAATTTTTTGAATCTCTTTTTTTTCTTTTCTTTTTTATATCTCAATTGTTCTTAATATCAATCTTCATCTCTAAATAATTTTTACTTTTTGTTTCATTAAATGTCTCATAATTGAGAATCCATAATCCGTAATCCTCTCATCTCTTCCATCAATACTTTGAAGGTATATAATTTTTTTCTTTTACCTTATTATCATTGTTACTAATTTATTTAGAGTTTAAGATATTTGTGTAAATATATAAAATAATCAAATCATTCAACATTTTCAGAATATGAAACCTCGTCGAAGTCAAATTTAAAGGTATGTATGCTTATTAGATTTATCTTTTGACATATTTTTTTATGAATTATCAATATAAAATATGACATATCGTTTTAAAATATAATAATTATTTTTTATAATTATTCAGTGATATGTTTTATATGAATGTCTTTATTTCATTTTATACATATTTTTAATCTATGCTATTGGGAAAAAAGCATAATGATCTAATTTAAAAAATATTTATATAAATCACATTAGGCCCCCCTTTATAAAAATCCTGGCTCCGCCACTGACTCTGGCCTGTTTGGATGTGTACTGTGAAACTTTGCGTTTGTCATACGTCGTGTTGAGGGATGAAGCCTTACTGTTAGCGCATTAGGCAATACAGACAAATACTTTTTCATCGCGTTTGGTGACTGTCATGACGTTTTGGAAGCTATAGATGTAGATTACCAAAATAAACCCCCCTTTATATATGCCCCCTTCAAGCTCTTCATCAAACCCTACCTTCTCCTCCTATTCGAAAACAGCAGTAGCAACCAATAGTGAATCACCTTATTTGGCTTGGATGAAATGATTCCATCTTTTGCGGCACTTCGATTTCGACGGGAGGGATTTGGGATAACGCTAAGAGATTCATCTCATCATGGGCATGTTTCTATATTGGGACCAGTGTAGTTAGGCTCGAGAGGGGTCGTTTGTTGATCGCCCCTTAGGTGGGTTTGTCTCAAGGTGCCAGGGGATCCGGTTGTGGCTTTGGGTAGACCTCCTACCTTATTGTCTCTCTGGACTTAATCCCCCCCCCTCTTTTTTCTTTTTTGGTCATGGTCGGATATTATGTTTTCGAATCAATGTGAGTGAACATTCATCGTGTATCCATTTCAGGAGTCGATTTAATTGGTTCTTTTTTCTTATTGGGTGGTTGTTACAATTTTATGTCATAAACCAACAAATTGGTTGGATTTGTATTCCATTTGGATTTTGCAAAGGCGGCGAGAGTGCAACTGATGAGAAAGGGTAAAGCCAGATTTGTCATTCTTAGTGTTTGGATACAGTGAATACCGTGGGATAATCTTGTTATAATAAACTGGTATACAGTGGTATATGAATTTTAGCCAACCTTTAGAATTAAAGTTATAACAGGTTATTCACCCAAAGTATATGTGGACACACTATTCAAATCAAATGTTATCACATCTTATAAATCACATGTCAAATCAATTATCATTATTTTTTCACATTTAATCCAAACTTTATTATTAAGTTTTTCAACTAGACTAATTCAAAACATAATCAAACACAAAATCATCTATTTCACTGCTATACCCACTTATGCTACTATAACTATATATGTCAGAATAAATCTTATTATGTATCCAAACATACGCTAAGGGTTTTTAGGTTTTGGTTTTTTTTACAAGGCCAAGTTGGAATATGTAAAAAAAAAAAAGAATGGGAAGAATAGTAAATTACAAGCCCTAGAGTGGGTTTCAAGTCATGTTTGTAGAAGTGTATTTTTAAGGTTGTGGACTCTCATTTTTACACAGTGAACGCAGGAGGCTACGGATGGTGTTTCAGACGCGAAGAGGTGTTTGGGATGGCGATCTCGCATTTCACTGATTCCACACCAGACGGTCGCACATCCAAACGGGCCCTCAATCCATTTCGCAGTCCAACCTGCAATCTTATACTGAGGCAGGGGGGCCCATGGGTTGGCTGGGCCGGCAGATTTTGTGAAAAAAAACCCCACATAGCAGTCCAACCCAGTTTTTTAGAAACGTCCAATAAATCTCAGCCCATATTTTGTTCAAAAACCTCCAAAACACTTGTCCAACCCATTTTTTTATAAAAACCCCAAAACAACTTGTTATAAACTTCAATTTACCTAATTGAACATTTTGTTTTTAAGCATATTTTGCAGCCAGCCAGCCGTCAATGAATAAATCACCTCCTTCACCAACACCAAACAGTATGTATGAATTCGATTTTTTTTGTAAATTTTCTTTAATTCTTTTGATTTATTATAAGTTTTGTAGATGCATTTAGATATTTCATATTTTGACAATGTTTGTTGGTGTGATTTTGAGTTCTTTTGGTGAAAGATTGATTGGTGTCAAAGAATATACCGTGTATAAAATCAGGGTGTGCAATGGTAAAAATCAATGAGAATTTTTTATTAGGGTTTGTATTTGTTATTCACTTTTATGTTTTATTGAAATTTATTTTATTCCAAATAAATGAGAAATTATTCTTGATTATCTCAGTGTCTAACAAGAAAACTAAATCAAAACTTTAAACTAAGTTTGTATTTGTGATTTTTTTTTATATATAACATTTGAGTTTTTTTTTAATATATTTTTTATGTAGGTTATAATTTTAGATGGATTTTAAGTGGATGGATTGTATTTCATTAACAGAAAAAGAAGAAAATAGGGAGAAATTTGATGAAATTATTGATTCAGACTCGATAATAAATGACTTCTACTATCTAAAACACTACAAGGCTCAACTTCAATAATGCTTTATTACATAGCTTTTTTAATTTCTCTAAGTTACTCTCGACTGAACTTTGATTATGAATTTCTCTACTTAGTATTTTTTTTTAATATAGTATTTTATTATTAGTTTTTGTATTAATGAAATTGTTTTTTTTTTACTTAATCTTTTGATAAATTTATTTTATTTCAAGTACATAATTTAACTACAAAAAAAAATTTGATATTTTTATCAATTGAAAATTTTTTTTATAAAAAGATTAATTCATCCCACCCGGAAAAAGTGTTTTAGATCCGCCCCTGTACTGAGGCATCATAGTGTATGTAGGGTTCTATTATAATCTATAACACAATTTTTTTTTCAAACAAAAAAATGCATTATTGTATTTCAATATATATTTTATTTCATATAATGTGTACTTCAATGGGAGTGTATGATTTAAAAAAAAACGGTATGCACTACAATTGGGGCTACACATGTCATTTTTCAACTTTAAAAATCCAAGTAACCCAAATGCGATTCAAGTTAAGTTTGGATTAAGAAGTTGGGTTATCTAAGTTTAACTTGATCTAGATGTAATGAATAGTAAATTTAAGCTCATGTGTGGAAGCGACTTAAACTATTCTAGAATAGACAACTATTTCTTCATAGATAAGGAGTAAGTTATTTTTGTTTGGTTGTGTTTTTAGTTATTGTAAATAGGAAACATAATAGAGGATGTTTTTGTAATTTGGTTGACCATGAATAAGTTGTGTATAAAAGATGAATAAAATGTAAGTATAAATTTATAAAATGTAAATTTTTTATTGTACATGTGGGCTCCTCATTTATAAGAGATGATGACGGAAGATTTTACATTTGAGTCCCTTTTATTCCAATTAAATAAATTGAGTGAAATAACACAATTCTAGGAGGACTTGGAATCCCAAGACCACTTTATTTTCACCTCTTATGATATAGTTATACCACCTATTTTTTACAAGCAAATAACTTTTTGTGCTTATTCTCTCATTTTTCTATCTTTTCATCTCCTATTTTGCTATCCAAATAGAGAGCTTATGTTGTTAACAATTCAAATTGTTTAATGTTTAATCTTGTGAGATAAACTTTCCCGGGTGACAAAAACGTCCCAAGAGTGATTTGAGTGATTGGGTTATAGGCCTGTCAACGGGTCGGGTCCGGGCCGGGTCGGGTTGGACCCGACGGACCCAAGCCAGGTCCGGGTCGACCCGAGAATAATGCCCAAGATTATTTGATTTCAACCTAAACATCAACAAATTTTTTTCACAAACATTACATGGATTTCAACCTAAACAATACAAATCAAAGCATATGGAGACCCAATTTAAAGCATTTATACCACAAATGAAAATAAGGGAGATTCTTTACTGGAGGGGTCGGCTTCGAGAGCGGTCGGCGTGAGAGGGGTCGGCCGTCAGGGAAGAGATGAGTTGCGGCGCCGAGGGAGTTAGGGTTTTCTAGGGTTTTTTCACTTTTTTCACTGTGGCGTTTAAATGTCAAGAGAGAGAGAGAGAGAAGAGTGTTTGTGAAGGCTTATTTGTGAAATGTGAATGCTTGTTAAGTTGTTAGTGATTATTTGATGTTTGGGCCTGGGCCTAGGTTGGGAGTTAGTGATTATTTCATATTTGGGTCTTGGTTGGGAGTTGTTAGTGATTACTAGTAATTGAGTTGGTGGGTTGGATATTAAGTAATAGACAGTAACTCAGTAAGACTAAAGACGTAATAAACTAGTCATGTTCATGTAGTATACTAATACTAGTATATATTTGGAATGTTTTATTACTTGTTAATTCGCTATCAGGTCCAACGGGTACATAGAATCAAGTCGGGGTAGACCCGGACCCGCCCCACTTGGATGATCGGGTTCTTCGGGCCGGGTCCATATCGAGTCACGGATCCTTCGGGTCGGATATTTTATGTCTTTTATCGGATCGGGTCTGGGTCGACCCGCGACCCGTTGACAGGCCTATTGGGTTGGCAATGAAATTGGGTAGAGATCTACCATGTTTTAGATCTCGTGGGTATTAATCTTTTTCTTCGCCCTACTGGAGTGTGTTTTTTTTCTTTTCTTGATGCCTATTTTTTCTTATCTCATCTTTAAATAGGACATTATATCATCAATTTTGAATCTATATTCAAATAGATATACCAACAATATGTTTTAAAAAAAACTCATGTCAGATAAAATTTAATTTATAGAAAAACTATCAGCTTTATCATTTTATGTTTTTTATTCCTGTTTCATATGTGATGAAAGTTGTCCTGTGTACCCAAGAGCCACCTCAAGCACGCACGCATTACCATTGTGACTCACCAAAGCACCATATTTGTTACATCACACCATTTGTTTTCTCCAACTCAATGTTTCCCTCCACCCAACAACAGTTTAAAATAAATAACTCATACAACACATTCACAATTCAACACATTCAAACTCACGCAAACAAACCCATGGCCGCCGCCGCACTCGTCGTTGACATCCCGCCGTTCATCAAGGTCTACTCCGATGGTTCCGTGACCCGAACCAACCACGACCCCGTCCCCGCATCGCCCCACCCCTCCTCCTCCGACGAAATCAACTTCATCTCCAAGGACGTCATCATCGACCCCTCAAAATCCGTGACCGCCCGCATCTTCTCCCCCTCGGAACCCGCGCCCGACGACGACGACCTTCTCCCCATCATCCTCTACTTCCACGGCGGGGGCTTCTGCGTCGGCTCCACCCGCTGGTCCGCCTACCACGCCTTCCTTGGCCGACTCAGCGCCGAATCCCGATCCCTCGTCGTCTCCGTGGACTACCGCCTCGCACCGGAGCACCGCATCCCCACCGCGTACGAGGACTGCCTCGACTCGCTCGCGTGGCTGATCAGCACCTCCCGAACCGACGAGCCGTGGCTGCGCCGCGCGGACAGGAGCCGGGTCTTCCTCGCGGGGGAGAGCGCGGGAGGGAACATCGCGCACCACGTCGCGCTCCGCGCGCGCGAATTCGGAGGAGGCGCGGTGAAGGGGGTGATGGTCGTGCAGCCTTACTTCGGGAGCGAGCGCCGGCTCCAGTGCGAGATGAGGGTTTCATCGAACTGTATGTTTAAACATATATTTCATTATATAAACTAATTGTTTTATATGTCATACACGAATTTTGTGATTATAGGTTGGGGAGGACATGTGGATGAACGACTCATTCTGGAGGCTGAGTTTGCCGGTCGGGTCGACAAGGGACCACCCGGCGTGCGACTTTGAGAAGGCGGAGGAGATCTCGGGCAAGGCAGAGTGGGACCGGTTCCCGGCGACGAAGGTGTTCGTGGCGGGGGCGGACTTGTTGAGGGAGAGGGGGGTGATGTATGCGGAGTTCTTGGTGCGGAAGGGAGTGGATGCTGAGTTGATCACGGCGGAGGGTGAGCCACACGTGTATCAGCTGCTGAGTCCTGGTTCCGATGCGGCTGAATTGCTTCGGGCACAGATAGCTAAGTTTGTGAATCGACGGGTTTGACCCGGTTTTTATTGTCTTTTAAAAAGGGACTGATATTACCAAATAACATGGAAGATAAAAGATTTAGTAATAAATACCAACCAAAAATGATACAATGATGTGTCCTTTTATCACTGTCAGCTTAAACACCTCCTAGTTGCGAGCCTTGTGTAGATTTCAATGCACGGTATCCAATGGAATTTGCTAATGGTCCTGATAGTGTGTCCCTGAACCACTTCGAGCCAGGTGCCTGCGAGCCATACCTCCGATGGACAAAATTTTAAGGAAAATATTATACTCAAATTATTTTTATCAATTAAAACTCAGATCATACGTGTTTTTATTTTTTTAAAATTAGTAAATATTATTTAATGATATACATGTTTTAACAAAAAATGTATGTTGTTCTATTTTAAACTGAATGAACTCATTTTTAATAAATGTACAAAAAAAAATTAACAATATATATACATCGTCTAACAGAATATATAGGACTATATTTTAAATTGTAAAATAAAATTGAGTGTAACAGCGCCCAATTTTTAGTCTCCAACAATCTTTCATAAAGGTGTAAGGCTCCACACTTCGCACACGTGTGGGAATGACTCGTGGACTCTTTGGATGATGTGTGGTTACAAAATTGAAAATCCAGAGGCAATTTAAATTTATGAGAAAATATGTATAATCTTTGAAAACTGTTTGATATTCATATAAGTACCTCAATTCTTGTTAAGTCTAAATAACCCCCTCTAAATTTCATTTAAATCTAAATAAACCCATCTGTCAGTTAAAGTAACCAATGAGTTGTGTTCATTTAACCACAGTCAGTGAATTACCATTTTTCCTTTAAATGCAACTATAATTGCCATTATGCTAGATGTTGATTGGAAGAGATGAAAAGTAAGAAAAATATAAGAGATACGCCTAACATTCTACATTTCACATTCTCATCATCATCCAAATTAAAGTTGAAAATGTCGAAACATTCAAATCCCACATAGGTCTTATTTGTGAAGAAAAAATGGAAGGGAAACGGAGATCTAAAGGGGTGGAGGGAGATTAGACGCCTGGACCGAACTGTTTTAGTCTGGTCTTTTAGAAAAGTTATTGGAATATTAGGAAAGAAGATGTGACGGCCATGTTCACGGATTTCTTCGCGGATCAGAGGGAATGGGCTGCTGTCTCAATGCTTCTCTCTTTGTGCTCATCCCTAAGGAGGGAGCGCGGTCGGTGGAGAAATTCTTGCTGGGAAATGGATTCGCGGAAGCCATCAATAAAATCTGAGATTAAACACAAGAACGGAACACCATCACACGAAGAAGACAAGATATACATGGTTCGGCTTAGCCTACATCCCCGGGACGAAAAACAGAGAATCCACTATAATAGTTGAGATACAAAAAATACATTAAGAGACTCACAAAGTCTCTCATGGAGTTATCTATCTTAGAAACCTCTTAACCTTACCCTTGGATCTCTACATTGTAACATGCCAAGTTTTGTCATGGAACCCTAGATGATATTTATAGATATAAATAACTTCCTCTCCAAGTAATCTCCTAATTAACAAATAAATATTGTATCTTGATTTTAAGAGATTCACTTTAAATTAATATTTAATTAAGATTAAATCTTAATTAATATAGCAATTAGGTGTTCACCCTAATATGGTTTCATCATGACCGTCCGATGTGATACACCGGATCGAGACATAATCCCAACAGTTCTGCTCATACATGGCATACATGATCATTGCGAAAGTCATGGTGAATCGTCTGAAACAGGTATGCGGAGGATTGGTTGAAGTCTTGCAATCGGCTTTCCTGTCGGGGCGCAACCTATAGGAAGGTTTTCTGACAGCTCAAGAAGTGTTGTCGGCATTCATCAAGGAGCGGAAACGAGGTCTAGTTTTCAAATTGGACTTTGTTGAAGCCTACGACAGTGTGGAAGTTCCTCCTCCGACTGCTAGAGATGCACGGGTTCCCAAGTCGTTGGATCAGGATGGTGCGGCAGTGCATCGACACGATGCATGCTTCAGTGTTTTGTCAACAACGAGGTCGTGTGGTTCTTCCTACTGAACAGAGGTTTACGATAGGGGGATCCGATGTCTCCCACTCTTTTCATTCTTGTGGCCAACATACTAAGCAGCTTTTGCGCACAAGGGGTGCGATCCGTGTCAATCATTCAGTTTGCCAATGACACTTTGCTTCTCAGCTAGGCTTTTGAACTGAATGTGTGTGGGTTGCGGTTCATCTTATGGTGCTTTGGCATTCTTTCTGGCATGTCTCTCTGAGAAAAAGCATGATGTTTGGTTTGAATTTGGATTCAAGGGATGAAGCAAGATTGCGAGTTCGTGCGGCACTTCTAGCTAGAGGTTGAGCGGAGGACCAGACTATCAACCCATTTCCAGAATACTGATGAATTATGGATGGCGGGAAGGGAACTAAAGAGGGTGCTACAAAATGAAAGAGAATTGGTGAACTCGCAAGCAATTGTTTCGACGGCAGCATGGACGATTTGGCAAACACAAAATGAGATAACTTTTTGGGGTGCGAGTGCCTGCCTAGAAAACATGTGGGAATGTTCGGGTTGTTCATGAGCGATTGGGGTTGATGCTTGCTTAACAAGGGAGCTCACTCCCGCAGCCTCGGGAGTAGCAGGATGCGATTTTGATGGAGGGCGGAGGGCCTTGGTTTAGATACCTCTTCTAACCGGGCCATCAATCCTTTTTGCTCCTATTTTTTTTGTGTTTTTCTTGGATTTTCTCTTTATTTTCCCTTCTCATCCCCCCCCCCCCCCCCAACCATCCCTTTCATGATTTGTAATTGGTTATTTGAAATAAAATCGAGTAGCAAATATCTACTTTTCCTTCAAAAAAAAATTTTGTAAGTATTTTTTGTGTGTGTGTGTGTTTTATGATATTTCATTGGTTTTCTATGTTTTTTTCATTGGAATTCATATTTCTTGTATTTTTTTTTTCAAACTAGTTGAAGCACATGTGCGTTGCACATGAATTACTTTGTTTAATCAAAATGAATATTATTTCAAAATTAAATAAAAAAATACTACCAATTAACCATATTAATATCGATTTTAGAAAGTCGACCGCTCTTCTAAAAAAAATAGAGAATAAAATTATGACAACAGAATCCAAACAATAATGACAAGGTTTTGTCTTCAGGTGGGAGTGCTTGTTGGTGAGGTTTTGGTTTTGAAGGTGGTTTTGGGCATATGGATGGGTTGCTCAAGAAACCCATGACATCTCTTTCTCTCTTTGAATGCTTGTGTGGTGGACAATAATGAAAATATAAATCCATTGGCATTCTCTAATTCATTTGCATGGAATTTAATGATATTTTTGGAGAACGATCGCGTATGTAAGAGCCATCTACGGTTAGGACGCAATCTATGAATGAAGAAGTTGAGGATATTCACCGAGACAATAAAGTAATTTAAAAAATTGTGAATGATATAAGTGTCAACTAAATTTTTTTTCTCGGATCAGTGCTTTCATTATGATATGATATGATATGATTATGCCCACAAAAAAAATATATGTTTTATCTCTTTCTCTTTCTCAGCTGTTCTTGCCTGTGAAATCAACTAATTAATGACGATTATCTTTCGACGTTTGTATAATTATTTTTATGAGAAATAGTTAAAAAAAATGAAAGCCACATGGAAAAAGTGTATTTTAATTATAGAGTTTTTACTTTTTATTTCTAATAATATTTTTTTTCCAACTCCCCTCTCAGAAAATAAAATATGAATTCATTGCAACAACTTATTTATTCATGTGATGAATTTCAATCACAAGTTTGAGCCACCTGGACCAACTTCTTCCCCACATTATCACCTCGAAAGATCCCAACAAATGCGCCCGGCACGCTCACAAGGCCTTGTGAGATGTCCTCAACCGCGTGCATTCTCTTGTGCCTTAGGTGATCGGAGGTGATCGAAATGAAGTCGGAGAACAAATGCATGTGATCTGCAGCGAGGAAACCATTGATGGAGATGCGCTTGTACACAACGTCCAGCATGTCCGGCACCGCCCTCCGCCTGGTATCCGTGTATTCGGAGATCACGCCGCACAAGGCGACCCTGCCAAAGGTGTTCATGTTCGCCACCGCCGCCTCCAACATTTCCCCGCCCACGTTGTCGAAGTATATGTCGATTCCATCTGGGAAGTATCTGTTCATGTTTTTTTTTAGTCAAATGTAATCATTTTCTGTTCCCAAAATAATAAAACAACTGAAGAGGATGATATAAAGAGAGAAAAAACATAGCTCATAAGGAAATAAAAGAAACAAAGTAAAATTCGCGCTCGAGACTCCACACCCCACGATTCGAACCCATGAGAGTGACCCCATAGGCGGACGAGTAGAAAAGACTTCTACCCCACACACCCCGGAGGGAGCCACTCTACTCCGAAATGTACGTGGAACGCATCTTCCTTCTGAGCTCCAAATTAGTTGCCATAATAGTCGCACTTCGGGTTATTCAAAACATTTACCCCCCTTTTGGGATAGAGAATTTACAGAGAATAAGGATGGATATTGAAAAATAACATTTATTCGCTGTTTGTTTTTTCTGAATAAACTCTTATAACTATATATGAATAAACTAAGATAAGACCTGATAATTATTCTAAAGAAATACTGGAATTGCTTATAAGGGTTAATCTATATCAATGGATAGAAATATCATTCTCTATCATTTTAAAAATTTTAAGCTCATTTAATAGTTTTACACATGTATTTCAAAAACTATCACATCTATCAAATCAGTCACACATCTATATAAAGGTTTCATATAAAAAGTCATAAATTTTTATCCCTCTTATCCACCACTTATCATAACTTTTATCCAATGTGAACCAAACAACAAAAAATATCACTTTTTCGTTTCTCAATTAGATAATTAAAAACACAAACAAACAGAAAATGAATTGTTTTCTTTTATTAATATTATAATAATTATCTATTCTGGAATTTTTTTTTTTGGTACATAGGCCCGGACAAGGGGACACAGAACTGATAGGTCAACATGGACCTCAGAACACCTAGTGGGACAAAGCCCATAGGAAACCAGCCCAACGCATGGAGAAGAACAAACCTGGGTCAAAGCCTATGTGAAACCAGTCCAACAGAGCTTGTGGTCACCCTGCTAGAAGCTGGAATTGAACCCGGATCATCCCCTTGAAAAGGGGGTGTCCCAACCAACGTGACAAAGCCACTGAGGACTATTCTGGAATAATTTGTCACCGTCCAAACCGGTGCGAAGATAATAAATATGTTTTTCCGATGAATATTGAAAATTAAAAAAAGAAAAAAAAAGAACAAGATAGGTTGACCTCTTGAGAGCAGCTTTCAAATCAACCTCATCCTTGTAGTTGAAAGCATAATCAAAACCCAATTGGTCTTTGAGCAACTCCACCTGCGTCAACAATCCAAAACTTGAAGATACTCATCCGACATGCGAAACCAGAGTTTAATAATTTAGATTTATCATTACTTTTGCTCTGCTTCCTGCGCATCCGACGACATAACAACCGTGGAGTTTCGCAAACTGCCCGACGAGATTTCCAACCGATCCCGACGCGGCAGACACGAACACCTTCTCACCCTTCTTAGGCTTGCTCACATTGAAGAACCCACCATAGGCTGTCAGTCCACTCAGACCTGTCACAATAACAAAACCCAAATCAGTGAAGCTGATCAAATTCAACATTCATGGTGGTCGATTCTTGAATTCTCACCAAGAATTCCAGCATGAAAAGATAACGGGAATTCCATTGATCCGATCTTCCTCAACATGATCCCGCCCTTCACGACGCTGTATTCCTCCCAACCCAACAGTCCGACGACGTAATCGTCGGTTGCGAACTCTGGATGATCTGATTCCACAACTCTGCCCACGCCGTATGCATCGATTGCCTGTACAGTTGTTCAAAAAAATTTCCCATCAGTACATATTATTTGATAAACAAATTTCAAATTAATGAATGCATGGGGATATGGGATCTATCATTATCAAGACCCACATCACCAGGAGCTACGCGAGTCGAGAAATTTATCGCGGTCTGAGATGCGCTCTGTTTCTTCATCCGGTTCAATTGATACGGATCGATCGACACGTAAAGGTTCTTCACGATCACATCATTCGATCCGTTGAGGACGGCCAGAGACAGATCGGCGGTCCTCAGTTCGAAATCGGACTCCGCTGGGGCTCCGTCAATGTTGTGCTTGATCGTCACAAACTTGTTAGAGACCCCCATCTCTCCCTCTAAAGCAATCTCAGACACTGTTTTTATTATGGAGAATGATGATGAAGCGAAAGAAGATGAGAGCTTTGGATATGATACTCATACGATATGATATGATATAGATATGATGAGACATGATATGATATGACACCAAACATTATATGATATGATAATTGATGATGAGGCAAAAGAAGACAGTCTTGGATATCTAGGTCTAAAGCATCTCGTGCATAAAGATTCCATTAATTCCGTGCCACCACAACAGAAAATACAAATTGGGCTGTCATAAAATGTAGTTTTTGTTTTTGGTTTTTTTTTAAAATGTCACATTCATTAAAAATAGGGTTTTTTTTATTTTTAAGTTCTACAAACCATCATATTTAGTGATCGATCCATCATTTTTTTTGTATTTGGGTTTTAATCTCCAAATTTAAAGGATAAATCTTTTTTAGTCTCTATCAGGGACTAGAAAACTAAATAATTTACGGATATATCCCTTTTAGGGACTAAAAAGAAATTATCATTTAAATCTGAAGACTAAAACCTAAATATGAATAAGTAATGAATCGAACACTGAATATGATGATTTGTGGGGATTTAAAAATAAAAAACCTTTAAAAATATCATGCTTATTGTTTTGAACACCAATGAGAGAAACTACACTAACGTCCGAGTCCTTTTTTAAAAAAGGCCTGCAATGCCAAACCATGTGGATTGTGGAGTTGTTGGTCAACAAATTGTACCAGATTTTATATATATATATATATATATATATATGCCGACGATTAGGTGCGGTGTGCGGTCGGTGCGGTGCGCGACGTGGGTCGTCCGATCGCGGGTCCATCGCATCCAACGGTCGACGTGAATCGCACCCGACCGTCCGATGCGATGGACCCGTGATCGACGGCCCGTGATCGCGCACCGCACCGACCGCACACCGCACGTAATCGGCTCCCTATATATATATATATATATATATATATAATTGTACCAGTTTTCTATTATTTCAATATTGAGTAATACATTTGTCACAAGTGCTGGTACACACTTTTTTTTTCACACTCAAATTTCAGTCTTATATGCATCGATAAAAAATCATGAAAACATATGCTCACATCAATGATATATATGTTTCGATATAAATTTTTTACATTTTTTATAAATGCATTCATTCAATTTATTGGAGTGTAAGTTTTATTTTTTTTATAAAAACATGTACCTTATTAAATGAAGTATATACTATTTTAAAAAAATTCAAAACACATATAAACTAAAATTAATATTGAAAAAGTAACTGTGTGTAACATTAACAAAATGTAATAGACCCTAGTCCTTTGGCATGCATGTCCAAGTTGATTTTTTTTTTGGTACATGAAGACCCTAAATGGGACGATAATCTTGAGTATAACAACAAACTACCGTTGCTAATGAAACATGGACCAACAAGAGTCTAGATCTAGAGAAGACGGGCTAAAGTCCATGATACCCAGCTCATAGGGTTGGAGGCCATCTTTTTTTTTCTCCTTGGTAGAGTAGGGCTGGTAAATGAGCTGAGCAGCTCGGGCTCGGCTCGGTTAAAGCTCTCTCAAGCTCGTTCGTTTAGATAAACTAGTCGAGCTTGAACAATTTTTAAAGCTCGGTTTGTAAACAAGATGAGCCCGAGTTGAGCCGAGCCGATCCCGAGCTTATGTTACTTTCACATGTATAAGGTGTTATGATTTGTGAAATGTGACTTCTCAAATGCTAAACACGATTTCTTTTAACTAAACGAGCCCAAGTCAAGCCTTGATTCGAGCTTCGACTTGACTTGTTTAATAAACGAGCCGCGGCGAGCTTTAACCGAGCTTTTCACGAGCCCAACGAGCCGAGCTTGAACACAAAATGAAACTCGGTCCTGAACTGAGTCGAGCTCGAGCCGAACCTGATACTAAACGAGTCGAGCCTGAACAGGTTAAAGCTCAGCTCGTTCGACTCGTTTACCACCCCTAGGTAGAGGTAGGATTCCGTCCGACATCCCCGAGTGAACGGGTGTGTCCCTTTACCACCGCACTAAGCGAGTCGGGATATTGGTTTGGGATGTTCGATCCGGCAAATATCTGGCATTTCCAAGTTGAAGTTGATCTAGGCATCCCCGTCAGTCGATTTTGATGTCTACTAATGTCAGTGGCGGAGCCACTTGAGGCTCAGGGGGGCATGGGCCCCCCCTGAATTTATTTAAAAAAAAAAAACTTTAATTAGGCTATAATCATGCAAAGCAACAAACAAAACCAATCAACAAATAGCAACAGCCCACCCACCATACAAAATCCGGGAATAAAAAAAAAACCATGATGCCATGATTCACCTTGATTAATCCACTTATAGAAACACTGGATTGTTTTTATTTAATTCTAAACCCTTTTAATTTTTAGTTGGTAGATTGATTTTAATTAATGTCTATAGGTCATGGGCTTTATCTACATATGAAATTTTCTAAACAATAACAATCCAACACTCAAAACAAAAACAAAAAAACCCACCCATGAGCCATCTAGACCATCCACATTTTTTGTAACGCCTCAGGCTTACACAACAAGAAATTGTCCGCTTTGCCCCTAATGGGCTCACGGGTTTAAAACGCGTCTTGGTGTGTAAAAGTTGTGCTCACATATAAGCACAGACTATCTCCTCCCATTAGGCGACGTGGGACTAAACACCCTCACCCTACACGTCCTCGTGTGGGGCCACCCACACCCACCATCGCGTAATGGACAAGCTCTGATACCAATTGTAACGCCCCAGGCTTACACAGCAAGAAATTGTCCGCTTTGCCCCTAATGGGCTCACGGGTTTAAAACACGTCTTGGTGTGTAAGAGCTGTGCTCACATATAAGCACATACTATCTCCTCCCATTAGGCGATGTGGGACTAAACACCCTATCCCTCACCCAATCCATGGGCCTCTTGGGACTCTTGGGCCTGTGCCAGGCGTCACATTTTTTGTGTGCCTTCACCCCTTATTTTAATTAATTCTCCCCCTCCAGATAAAACAAAAGTCCATTTTGATTTTACCTTTTCATTGACCCCCAAGTCAAAGAGACACGAACTCCACTCCCAGCGTCCCCACTCAGGCACCCGTCTTGAAAAAATAGATTATTTAATCACTTTTTTTCCTGTATTTCGATTGTTCCCCTATCTCTAAAAAAATTCATAAATTTTACTTTTTATTCTATTAAACTATCCCACAAATGATCATTTCCTCTCTTCCATCAACACTTCGAATGTATATAATTTTTCTTTTTTTACCACATTATCATTATTACTATTTTATTTCAAGTTTAAAATATTTATGTAAATATCTAAAATAATCAAATCATTCAGCATTTTTAAAATATGAAATTTAAAGGTATATATTACTTATCAGATTTATATTTTGATATTTTTTTTGTGAATCATCGATATGAAATTTGACATATCGTTTTAAAATATGATAATTATCTTTTAAAATTATTCGGTGATATGTTTTATGTGAATATCTTTATTTTATTTTATACATATTTATTTTTTAATTTATGCTATTGAAATTAAAAAAAAATATAATGACTTTAAAAAATATTTACATAAGTCACATTAGCCCCCCTTCATAAAAATCCTGGCTCCGCCACTGACTAATGTGGAGGGAATAATGCATTGCATTGGTTTGGGAGTCTGGGACACATATTGATCGTCTCATATTGACTTAATACATATATTTTAAAGGTGATCAAAGTCGACTGTAGGGAGGAGAATTCAAATCTTTTTTCTTAAAGATTCTTGTATATGCAATGAGCATATAAAAATAGATGGATACAAACAATTTGTTTTACAATTTTGTCATGTCACTAACAAAATTTTTAAAATTATGTAATATAATATATATTCCATAATCTCAATATATATATTTCATTGCGAAAAAAATGTAAAAAATATTCATTCAATTGATAAGAGTGCATATTTCATTTTTTAAAATATAAAATAATGTAGTTCATTATTTAAGCATTGGAGCTCTTTTATACTTAGCCCATTTTATATTCTCGTATATCTCATTAGCCAACTGCACCCACTATAACGAGTTATGAATTTCTTTACATATTTAATAAAGAAGTCCATACAATTTATTGAAGTATATACTTTATTTATTTATTTTTATAAAAAACATACCTCATTATATGAGATATATACCATTTTTTTAAAATAAAATAATATTGATTTGGGGATGAAAAATGGGTTGATTTTAACATGAACAAGTTCTAAGAAAATGTTAGGGACAATCCTGTGAATAATCTCACAGACAGTTCGCACAAGTTTTAATTTTGTTAAAATAGTAAACATCATTTAATAAAGTATATGCTTTAATAAAAAGTGTATGTTGCTTCATTTCGAATTAAATGAACATATTTTTAACAAATGTAATATTTTTTATTGAGGAAAAATAGATATAACTCCTTGTAAACTTTGTTAAATCGGTTTTAGCTCTTGTAAAATCCTTAAATCACTTTAGATCCATGTCTTATAAAGAAATTGTAGTTTTAGTCCCTGCCATTGCCCCAACTAAACCAGACTTAACCCTAACTAGATGTATGAGGTTATCATAATACCATTTCTTTCATCTAACATTTCTCTCGTTATCTCTCACAAGTCTTTCACGCCTAAAATGAACCCCACGTGAAGACTGGTGCATCCCAAAGGCCAAAGCCGGCAGAAGTTATGAGGCTACTTACAAAATTTCAGCCTCAAGGACATTTTGGTCTAGATTTTTACACTTCATCAGAGACTTGTTCAAATATGATTTTGAAAGAATCCGTTAGTTGGACGGAATATTCTTAGAATATGTTTTTATTTTTTGACAGACTTTTGAGCCAAGGACTAAAAGCATTAATTACAAGTAGAATATAAGGACATGCGGTGATTTAAGGATTTTACAATACTACAACCAATATAGCTAAGTTTATAGGAAGTTATATCAATTTTCCCCTTTTATCAAGGTATATATATATATCTCGATAGCTAACGAGGTATATGACGCTCATATTTTAAACATCTAACATTTTACATTTAAGAAAAAATGTTACATACACTTTTTTTTTCCTGCCAATTTCATTCCACACATATTTTGATTTTAAAAATAGTTTTTTTTTTTTGGGAAATCGATATAACTCCCTAAAAATTTAGCTAAATCAATTTTAGTCATTGTAAAATCGAAAAATCATCACATGTCCCTATGTTATCAGAAAAATATAATTTCAAGCCCTAACATCACCCTAACTAACCAGATATATGGTTAACCCTAATTATACATTAAAAGTTATCAAAATGCCCTCACCTCTTATTTTTGAAAAATTGATACAACTCCCTAGAAACTTATGAAAATCGGAAAATGCCCCTATAAAAACCAATAAATCCCCTCAGGTCCCCATCTTATTAGACAATATTTATTTTACCATAACTGAAACTAACCATAATTGTGGTTGACTCTAACAATACATGATAAATTACTGTAATACCATTTTTTTAATTTGTTTGATGAATTATTTTAATACACTAACCAGATTTGTGATTGATTTTAAGGAGATTCATTGATTTTACAAGGACTTTTTTCGATTTTCATAACTTTCAAGAGAGTTATATCGATTTTTTTTATCATTGGTGAGTATAAGATAACATGAGAATTTTCAGAAAAAGATAGAAGCATTTTTGTCATCAAAATGACTAAATTGGATTTTTCATATTTTAGAGGGACTTTTTTTAATATATTTATAAGAGCAATTTAACTCAGGGACCAAAATTCATTAATCATACATACTTTTTTAGGACCTGTGGTGATTTTCTAATTTTACAGAGACTAAAACCGATTTAGCTAACTTTCCAGGGAGATGTCGATTTTTCCCTTTTTTTATATGTACATGATTTTATATAAAAATGAACTATATATCCAATGAATTGCATGGATTCATTTTATAGAAAATATAAAAAATCTAATGAGATATATAACTTGTTAATGCGAGCATATGACACTACCAAGATATATAGGATTGCAATTGAGACCGAAAGACTATGGCTTTGTTTGGTTGCGCGTTTGGGACGATTCCGCTTTTTGAAAAGCTGAAAATCCCCAAACGCGCAACCAAACGGGACAGCTTTCGGCGGAATCAAAAGCTGGATTCCTTTTAATTTCTCTCTCGAAATCCGTGTTTTTAAAATCTCAAAAATAACGATTTTTTGTCGGAATCGATTTTTTGAATTGAAACACAACTTTTTCTACCAAACATTAAACATCTTCCAAATATTAATTCCTGAATTAAAAAAAAAGCATCCAAAAAAAGTCAAGGTCTAAAATCATCTTAAATAACAGTTTTATTCCAAATTTTTTTTTCAATCTGTGTTTCCAAACAGAGCCTATGTGTAACAGAGTTCCTTTTCCAAATATACACATAAAAAATTCAAAAGTTGTGCGAATTCCAAATGGGCCTCAAGGCGGAACATTTTAATCTAAAGAGCTCTGAAACATTTTAATCTAAGGGGCTATTTTGGTGGAGTAATAACAAGAGAATAAGTAAGAATAAGCATAGAATAGAGAAAAAAAGTGTTTGGGTGAGGGGAATAAGGTGATATTTGGATGTCAGAATAACAAAGAATAAAGAGGTATAATAATCCATCGTTTCTCATGAAATTAGCCTATTCTAACAACAATCATAAGTGGGTCCCACAATTTTTTTTTAAATTTCAAATCACCTGTCATCACCTCTTATACATCAATGTGACCTACATGTCAAATCAACTTTTTACATTTTATTTTTCATCAACCAAACACTCCAACCTTTATTATTACGTTTCTCAACGAGAATAACATAAAACACAACCAAAAGAAAATCACTTATTTTACGGTTAAAGTCAACAATTTTTGGAATAGATATAAATCCCACAATAACTTATGTTTCTATCCAAATGAGCCAGTTTTTTTTACCATTCTAAATGCAGTTCTATATAACTTATTAGCCCCTTTCACCCATTGTATCAATGTATATATAAATTGTTGAAATTTTTTCATATTTTTTTAATAAATTATACCATTCAATTCATTAGAATACATATTTCATATTTTATAAAAAATACATACTTTATTAGATGATATATATGATTTTTAAAAAATGAAAACATTTGTGATTCTCATTTAAGAATGTAAAATGGGCGCTGTTACACTCAATTTTTTTTACAGTACAAAATATAGTGAAGCATATACTTCGTTAGATGATGTATATACCCCATTAAATATTTTGTTACATTTACCGAAAATGAGTTCATTCAACTGGAAAAGAGCAATATGCAATTTTTTTATGAAAGCATATAACTCATAAGATGATATTTTTTGTTTTTAAAAAATTAAAAACATGTGTGATATGAGTTTTGGTTGATAGAAATGATTGTCTAACATCTTCTACGTAAAATAGATCGAGCGCAACATTTTATTTCTCTAAAAAATGAGTGTTGTTACACTCAGTTTTTTTCTTTATCCAAAATACAGTCATATATACCATGTTAGAAATCCAGTGAAACACATAACTCGTTAGATGTTGTATATACTACATTAAATATTTTTTTACATTTATTAAAAATGGGTTCATTCAACTCGAAATGGAGCGATATGCACTTTTTATTTAAAACATATAACTCAGTAGGTGATGTTTATTATTAAAAAAAAAACATGAAAACACGTAAGGTCTGAGTTTTGATTGATAAACGTGGCTGAGTCTAACATTTTCCCTAAAAAATAGAGTGCTGCTACATGTAGTCCGTTTTTACAGCCCATTTTGCAACCTGTACGCTATGATAACATAATATACATTGTATTATCATAATGTATACTGCATTATTATAGTATATACTACAATCTGTTTTTCCATTTTTTACCATGAAAAAATATGCTAAGGTATTTTAGTATACATTTTATTTTATATAGTAACATGCACTTCAAATGATGAATGTATAATTTTATAAAAAAATAAAAAAAAGATAATATGTAATTGGGGCTAAAATGAAGCTACGTGTATCTTTTTTCTAAAAAATATATTAAGCCCACCTCTGAACCGGATATCTTATTCGCGCATACGGGCTTCCGAAACAGCCCAATATTGTTTGGGTGGGGCTATTTGCACCCCTCTATTTGCTTTTCACACCCTTTTTAAATGGGTTAGTATTTGAAGATCCATTTATAAATAGGTACTAAAGACACCAATTCTGTAAAAGGTTAGCCACCTGGAGTGTCTACGTATGTGTAATCTATAGCCACCTCTGATGTCTATGAGAATAGAAGTGAAACCCGTATATTTTGAAATTGATTAGACACATAAGATGTCTAGATATTTGTAATCCTTAGACATTGCAACAGTCTATGGGAGCATAAGTGAAACTTGTAGATTCTGAAATAGGTAAGACACCTGAAATGTCTAGGTATTTGTATTACCTAGACACTGTTGCAGTCTATCAGATCAGAGATGAAACCCGTAGGTTTTAACTAATTAGGTAGACATCTGATGTGTCTAAGTATATGTGATCTCTAGACACTTATACAGTCGATCAGAACAGAAGTGAAACAAGTATGTTTTGACTAAGTTTTTACTAATGGGCTAGTCTATGGGAAAACAAATATACAGTTTTTACACGGTAAGCTACATTAAAAAAAAATATTAATGTGTTAAAAAAGCTGCAATATGATTTATCATGTAACGATAAAGGATTGAAAGAAACTCAACAATAACAACCAACCATAAAACAAAATAACAAACTACTCATTAACATTCCCAATTGCTTAAATCCTCCGATATAAGAAACATTTATTTGAAGCCATTGAAAGGAGGTGAGGGAGACAATCAATTTGTTAATTTTTTGTGGAGATTTGGAGGGACAAATAAAATGTTAAATTTTTTTTTCTGAAAGGATTGACACATGGAGTGTCTACAAAATGTGAAACCGTCGACACTGGTAGTGTCTAGGCGTGCAGAAGAAGGATAACTTGTTCACATCTTCGATTCCATCCCCCCCAACCTCGTCTCCTGGTCTACCTCGTCTCCACCTATGCCCATCACTCCCTCCACGAACACTACTTCCATGCATTCGTCGTGAAAAAAGCACACCTTTCCGGCGTCGGTTTTGACCGGACGACCCTCATCACCGCCTCTTCGTGGATGTCAAGGACTGCCAACGTATCTTCTCGGAGGCGCTTTTCCCTACCGCCCCAGCCTCACCCTCCGCCCCAACCTCACTCTCTTCCTCCTCCTCCTCCTTCTCCTCTTGCCTAAGTTTTTAAGGTTTGTAGTGGGGTGTGCAGTGGAAAGTAAAATGTTATATAAATACTGGGGTGTGTACAGAACCCAAGTTATTTGGGTGGGGTGTGCTCAGACACGGGGTGTGCTCAGCAAACAGAGGGGTGCAAATAGCCCCACCCATATTGTTTTGATTCGCAATCATGTCCGTTGTCGGGCTGTTGCGTGTCAGATCTGGGCTGAGACGGGCTGTAGAATCCGGCCCGGATCAGCCCGCCCTAACTTCCCTTTCGACGGGCACACACGGTCATTGAAGCTAAAACCCTCTCACCGAGCCGATCTGATCGAAAAACCCTTTCTCTTGGCGCCTTTTCCTCTCTCTCTCCTCGGGCTCTCTTTTTCTTTGGCTTTTGTTGGACCGAAGAAACCCTAGCAGACTAACAGTTGAAGCGGAGACGCATAGACTCAAGGAGAGGGGGTAGAGATGGTTTGGGCGAAGGTCCTCCTATCGGCGGTGGAATCTGCCTTGCTAGGCCCCTCGCCGCCGGAGCCCGAGAAGCGGATCGAGCTTATGCACGCCCTCCGATCATCCATTCCCTCCTTTCGTTCGCTACTCTCCTATCCGGTCACCTCTCTCTCCCTCACACGCATTCTGCCCACTTGTTCACTTGTTCGCTTGTTCGCTTGTTCGGGACCTCAAAAAGGAACTTTTTTCTTTATATTTTGGTTTACAGGCACCGAAGGCGTCTGATAGAGCACAGGTCCAGTCGAAGGAAGTGAGACTTCCTGACGCTCCCCCGATCTCACTTGACGACCAGGATGTCCAGATTGTTAGGCTCTCTCACTTACCCTTAAAGTTTTTTGATTTTGTGTGATATTTGTTTTATTCAGTGGAAGACTTTTCAATATTAGTTTTTTTTTTCCTTCAAAAGAAAATATTTGCAGTTTTTATTTTTGGGCTTCAAAGTGAAGTTCTTGTAATTTCTTTGCCACCAAGAGAAGGTGTGGAAAAACACTATGATTGAATCAATGTAGGAACCCAACAAAGACATTAAATTGAACACAGTTTGAATTGATGGATGTTTGAGGTAACCCAGATAAGCAATTATGATTTGGTTGCTAGAAAGAGTTAGTTTTTGTGGTCCATAATTAACGACTGGTTGATGCATATTGAGACTTGATTGGTTTTTTTTCTTCTAAATGTGGTGGTCATTGTATGATTTGTTGTTGAAGCCAAGCCTTTGGAAATGCTTGGAAGCGCATACTTGAATGGACAAAACGTACTCAAAATGATGTACACCAAGTTATATTTGTACCCATGGTCTCTTCTCAAAGTCTAGGTCTTCTTCATTGGTTCTTATTCGCTATGAATTTCTTGAGTTCTTTCCGCATTAAAGTCGTGTGCCCATCTTGTGCTTTCATATGGAGCTCTATGTACAAAATACAGGACTGTGAAGTCTGTGAAGTTTACTCTGTTCTTTTTTTTGTATTCCTAACTTTGTGAGTGGTTATTTGCTTTAGGCTTTGAAATTGAGTGATGATCTCAATTTGAATGAGATCAATTGTGTCAGCTTGCTTGTTTCTGCCAACCAGGAGGTATTTTATTGAATTACTTTTGAGGGAATCATTCAAGCTCAATTCTTGTCTTTGGTGTAAAATGATGACCATAAATGTATTTCCAGTGGGGCCTATCTGAACGTGAACCATTGGAAATTTACCGTCTCACAGCAGGCCTCTGGTACAGTGAGAGAAGAGATGCGATTGCATCTCTTTTTTCTCTTCTACAAGTAAGCATTTCCAGAACCTTCATAGAAATTCTTAGAAGACCAATAGTAGTAATCTTCTTGTGCCCTTACCATGCTTCTCTGATTTTTATTTGCAAGAATCACTTCCATTTTGCTTATGTTTTTTTGTCAGGCTGTTGTACTTGACCAACGTTTGGAAGCCGATCTCTTGGTAGAAATTCAGGGACATCTAGAAGATCTATTTAATTCTGGACTTAGGCAACGGCTAATTACTCTAATAAAGGTTTGTCACCGTTGATTTCATCCTTTCACATATGTATGTTCTTTTATTTGTGTAAAGTTAGTAACCTAGCTACTAATGTTCATTGTGTTTGAACTTTGAATTGGCACTACGTTGAAGATTTTACAACACAATGCTCCTCAATTTGCTCCTATTTTATATTAATGGTTGTGTAAATGCTTGAAAACACGTGGTGTATTGTCAACAGTTGTCTTTTTCTTTACTTTCTTTCCTCAGGAACTAAATCGCGATGAGCCAGCCGGGTTGGGAGGCCCCACTGCAGAACGCTATGTGCTTGACTATAAAGGTGCCCTGGTGGAGCGGGAAGCCGTGGTTTGTCGGGAAAGAGTGGGCCTTGGTCACTGCCTTGTCCTTTCTTCCCTCATTGTTCGTATGAGTAAGTTGCTCTTTTTTTCTGATTTCTGAAAAATAAAGTTTTTATGTACCTATAACTCAGACATGGATGTGAGTCATGTCTGCATTTGACATTGATGCAAGATGTTGAAACTTGGGGTTGGACCCATAGCTCAATGGTTGACAACAAAATTTGCAACTGTAAGGTCTTGGGTTCAGAAAAAAAGATGTTGAAACTTGAGACTTCATGTATACTGCTCACTTAATTAGTATGATCTACATGTTTTTATCTTATCATCCCAGAAACCTGCCATAATTACATACATCTACTTTTAAAAAATATTCACATGCATTTTTCAGACATTGTCATATTTCATATGACTTCCTGGCTAACCTGTTTTTTAAACTCATCGTTTTTAGCCCCTGTTTGGATGGGTAATAAAATGGGAATACATGTGGATAAGTGGGGATAAAGCAAGAAAATGTGTTTGATGAGTTGATATAGTATGGTATAGGTATGCCAGAATAAAGTGGGAAAAATGGGTATTGGTATTTTCCTAAAAGAAGGGTATTTGTATTCTATGGGTCAGCAGGAATTGGTTATTCTTGATACATGTATAAGTGGGGCCCACTATCATTTTAAAAAAAAATTCCCCTGTTGTCCCTGTCATCTCCTCCTGCTACTGCAATGGTGATGTAGTCACGGTTGTTGCGGCGGCGGCGGCTAACGGTGTTATGATGGCGACTGCGGCGGCGGTTCTTGGTGGTGGTGGTGACTGGTGTTGCGACGGCGACTACGGCGGCGGTTCGTGGTGGTGACCGGTGTTGCAATGGCAGCGGTGGCGGTGGTGGTTCTTGGTGGAGCTGGTGATGAAAAGTGGTGGTGGTGGGTCAAGGTGGTGCTGGTGGAGCTCGAATGCAGTGGGGGTGGTTGTGGCCCTTCATGGTGGTTGTGGTGGTGATCTGTGGTGTTGGTGGTGGTGAATGATGCAGAGGTGATAGGTGTTTTTGGTGGTGGTGATCAAATGGAAATGGTTGATAATTCTTTGTAGTGGAAAGGGTAAAAATGTAATTTTAAAAATTAAAAAAATTCTAATTCACAATCTTATTCATATTTTAATTTCAACCAAACAACAATAACCCATTATTACCTTTCCCAATGTGAATGATTGAAAGTACAACCAAACAGAAAATGACTTATTCCATATCCATATTGATATAATTATCTATACCAGAATAACTCAATTCTCTATCCAAATGGGGGCTTAGGGTGTAGAGACTCATAATCCCATAGGTTTTTAGGAGAAAGGGTAAATGAAATTCCTTCTCTTTTCTGTCTAGAGAACGTGAAGGTTATCAGTGATGAATATTTGGAAATGAAGATGGGTGACCATTTGTAATCTGTCGGATGCCCTCTCATAGAAGTACCATGTTGCTTGATCTCATAATTGCCGCCAACCACTTATAGATACATTTTAGTTGTTTGGGCTCATTCGATCATGCCGAATTGATCTTTCTAGTCTTATTTAACAAGTCTATTAGTTGTTTACTGTTGTTTACTGTTATTTGTGTTCCTCCAAAAGTTCATTTCATTATGTACAAAAACATTGGTCTGAGATAACAATTGTCTACCAGGAATATTTTTTTTCCTAGGGAAACTCTGGCATATACTTTAGGTCCAACTTATCTTGTAGGTTCAAATAAGGCCAGGCCCATGCCTATATTGATTACTGGTTGTGTTAAGTGTCAAGTCTGTGAGACCATGTATGTCTTTGTTGGTGTCCTTGAGGCTGACTCAGGGAATGTGGATAGATTGAGAGAATTCAAAGTCCTAGTTTAACCTACTATATATATATATATATCAAATCTGTACAAATTTACTTTACTTGATCTTGCAAACATGGCAGACAATCTAGCGATTACTCAATTTGAATGGTTCAGTCACATCCCTAAGATATTATGAAAATTTTGAACCAAAGTCTAAGCAAATTGGTTTTAAGCTATTGTGTGATGCGGCATACTAATGCATCATTTTCATTAATAATGTCCTCCATTAGCTTTAAAGAGTTGTGGAAACTATCGTAGGATAAAAGGGGATAGAAACAATTATGCTAAGTTCCAATGGTTGATTCCTCATGGTATTTGTTGGTCTATTTGGCTAATGCGCAATGAGGGATTCTTTCAACACAAAAGAATGTACTTGGAAAATACTTGGTTCGCAATCTCATTATGCTTATGGATTGGGTAAAATTCATTTTGGAGGAACCTTTGCCTAGATCCATTATGGGTGATGGTTGGGAGAGAGGATAGTTTTATTTAGCTTGGTTTAATCTTTGTATTGTCCTCCTTTCTTATTTATGTTGCAAGGAGATCCTTCGTCTCCTATTTTCAAGGGTTTCTTGAGATAACCTATATTTTCCTCAAAAAAAAAAAGTGGAAAAAGTTGGCTCTGTGTTGTCCCCCTCATGCGCAGCAGACACCTGAGTCCTTATACAACCCAACATATGGGAACGAACCAGTTCTTTTTGTGGTCCCTCATAAAATGGGAGACACAATCATTTGATTCAGCAGCTTAGTGTTCATGTAACTTGAGCTTTGTTCATGTGTGTTCATAGTACAACACAAACACCGGGTAATTAGGAAAAGTGTATAGAAAGAGAGGAATGGGTTGTGATTTTTTTATTCAATTAAGTCATAAAGTTCTTTGAATCTATTTACAATTGATCCACATCTGTTATATTGTTTTTTAATGTATGTGGCATGCATGTAGGTTATTAGTAGTTTTTTTTTATATTAAAACGGTAGGCCATCACCTTCGTATTAGATAGGAAGAAGAGAGCCCAAGGGGGATTATAAAAAACATAAAGCATAAGAGAAAAGAAAAAGGTCCTTAGTAGAAGAGAACTCTACATAAAAGGACCCCAACCTCAAGACCTAGTCAATGATGACTAAACGACTCCCCACGAACGAAATAGAAGTCACCCCAACACAATGACACCCCCAGTCCTTCATGTAACCAATCGCCTCCTCCCACGCATTATCAGCGATGGTCTAACTCCCTTAAAGATGACATTATTCCTCATGTGCCATATTGCCCACACTATAGCTGGAATGACTATTTGAGAAACCTTAGCTTTGATACTCCATATTGCCCACAGTAGGTTATTAGTAGGTTATTTGGTCTTTTAGTAGCCTATCACGAAGTCTTTAAGTAGATTTCAAGGTATTCGATTGGAGATAGGTTGAGTGGAGAGTTTTTTCTACATCATATTTGCAGTTCTTTTATTGGATCTGTGATTGCATTTTCTCGTAGTGTGAAACTATGATATTTTTGGTGTGAGGCTAATAATCCTAATGTGTGAAGTTCTAGGCCCTTCTATTTCTTCTTAATCCTTTCCCTTCTTATTCTCTTCTTATTCCTTTACTCCTTTTTTTAATTTCCGGCTATAAAGAAAAGATTTGAATTCTCAAACCCATAGATGAATCCAACCTAAACTTACAATTGATGCTGAATACATAAGATACTACATCAATTCGTGTACAGGTTGCATGAAACTGGGATGCTGGGCAAGCATGAACTTTTATACTTTTTTTGACAGTCAGTTTTGTGCAGGTCCAAAAGATGTCAAGGATGTCTTCTCTATTCTCAAAGATTGTGTTGTGGAGGCCATTAGCAATGAACCCACTTTGAAACTTCAGGTAACAATTTTTTGTAATATGGCCATAGCAGCAGGTCTTTCTTCTACTGTGTAGGATAGTAGATTTTTATGGTTGGAGAGTGGGTAGCTGCATTTTTTTTCCCTTTAGTATTCCCCACTCTTATTGTTTGTCACAGGTAATATTCATGATATAAATAACTCCTTTGGATGTTACTTTTGACGTTCATTTCAAAGGGTTATGCTCCCAAGTCTATGTGGATCAGACTCTGATACATTTTTGTCTTGATTTTTACATTCATTTAATTTTACTAGTAACTCCAATGTTTGTTGTCCTCTTGTATGTACTGGTGTTGATGCATCAAGTATTATTCACTTATTGCAGGTTATTTTCAGCCTGCTGTTTTCTCTTGTGATCACATTCATATCAGATGCTTTAAGCGCGCTTCCCAATAAAAATTCCGTGCTATCCAGTAATATTTCTTTTAGACATGAATTTCAGGAACTTGTAAGTTGATCTACTTCATGCTTTTCTTTCATAATTAAGTGAGGCTCCAAGTCATCTTGATTGTTTCTGATGATGTTTTATTAATAAGGTGATGGCTATTGGCAATGATATCAATGAAGAGGGTTTCCTTGATGTCATAAGACTTGGGTGGACTGTACATCTAATGTTGATACAAGATCAAAATACTGCTAGGGAGGCTCTTGCAGGTGCTGCTTCCGGTGATCTGGCATATATATCTTCGTGCTTGGAACTTATTTGTTCCAACAATGTATTCCAGTTTTTACTGGATAGGATTCTCCAAACTGCAGCTTACCAGGTGTGAGTTTTTTTTTTACATACAATTTATAATTTTTTATTCGAAGGCCATGTCCTAGAATGTTCAATTTGCACTTATGATACCATTTAAGATGTAAATATCCTTTAGTTCATTGCTAACTCAAGCATTTTTTTTTTGAGTGATGAGGAACCCTGACATAAGTTTTTTTTTCTATGTTGCCTTTTTTTTATAAGGAAAATATAAGTGAATCTTATTTCAAGAAACCCCCAAAAAAGGAGACGAGGGATCTCTGCATGTCAAAAAAGAAAGAGGAAAATACAAGAATTTAAATAGCACACACAATGAAATATTATTCCCTCCCCCAATCGTTCCCCATTAAAGAGCTAGGCGAATGGACATCCAAAATCAATCTTATCCAATGTTGAAGCATCGACGAGATCGTGTTCCAAGCGTTTTCCAAATACATTCATTTATTCTAAAAAACTCTTTCGTTTCGTGTTAGTCAAATGGACCAACATATAGCATGAGGAATCATCCATTGAAAGCCAGATTGCTTCTATCACCCTTCTCTCTTCTATCACCGAACCATCTCCACATATCTTCCATATTAAAAAAGGAGCAGGGAGTCCCTAATGCCTCTCCCACCTTCTTCCAGGTTCCTTAACCAAGGAGCACATAAAGAATAGGTGATCCCTTGATTCCTCCTCTATACCACATAAGCCGCATAATATATCTCCATCTTGAGACCACTTTGCATGATTAATTTTGGTCAAAATTTTATTATTGGACAACAACCACATAAAGCCTTTAATTTTAGCGGAGAAAGTGAACCCCAAATCATGCGCTTGAAATGGGCTGTGAGAAGGTGAGGGAGAGGACCTTTATTGAGCCATCGATATAAGGAGCGAACTGAAAATCCATTCCTTGGAGATAACTTCCAACACATTATCTTCATCTTCTAAATTTAGAGAGACATTTGGAGACATTGAAGGAGAGAGAAATTCTTCTGAATCCTCTTCACTAAGGTCTCAACGGAGTCTGGGCAATAGTGTTAGCTTCACAAGTGAACGAGGCACAAATGGGGTCCTCTTTTTCCATAGCCACACGGAATAAAGTAGGGAATAATTGAGCCGGCGAAGAACCATTGATCCAATTATCCTTCCAAAATCGAATCTCCACACCATTTCCTGGAATGTTCAATTTGCACTTATGATACCATTTAAGATGTAAATATCCTTTAGTTCATTGCTAACTCGAGCATGGTTTTTTTTTTGGGTGACGAGGAACCCCAACATTAAGTTTTTTCTATGTTGTTTTTAACATGCACTTTTTGCACATGTAGTGTAAGCAGAGACATTTCTTGCCCAAAATTTTATTTTTTGCTTACTTTACCGAGCAAACAATTCATGGTAGTGGTAATGATCTACCAAGCTTTTTTATATTTACTTACAAGATGGCATTTTATTGGTTATCAGGGGTTTCATGTGCGGGCCAGTGGAACCTTCATATACTGTTCCTGTTTTTTATTTTTATTTTTGTGTTTTGTTTTGCTTTATCTTTTTATTTTTTTTATTTATCTTGTTGCTCTTCTGGAAATTTGCCCCAGTTCATCAATAAAATTGGTTGATAGAATTCCTACATATTCTATCAAAAAATGACGATGACATGTTATTGTTTTACAATGCATGTGGCAGTCTAAAGATTTTGTTTGGTGTTCTTTTGTGACTTTTCCATCACAGTTTTGTCTTGTTTGGATCTCTTTCTATGAGACCTATAATAATTTTTTGTCATATATTAACTGTATGCCTTTACTTTCTTGGTTTTGCAAATATACTTTTTCAGCAGATTTAAAATTTTCCATGACCTAATATGCAGTTTGCTATATTAATACCATTTTTTATGAAAATGCTTTTGAGGATAATAATTTTAACATTTATCTTATTTAAATTTTAATTTTTTAATGAAATTGGTAGGCTATCTACTGCAAGTATATTAAGACACAGAGGAGTACGTAACCGGGAGAATGAAAAAGGAAAACAGGACTTGGAAATTTTTGACACTTCAGATGAAATATAGTTTTTTAGACAGTTTCATGTTGCTGCTTCATAAATTGGATTTTATATATTAACTTTCTTTTTTGTGTGCCACATCCGATTTTTGTTTTTATCTTGAAAAGACTGACCCCTTCACATGTTCGTGCAGAATGACGATGAAGACATGATTTATATATATAATGCTTACATGCATAAGTTAATGATGTGCTTCCTTTCTCACCCGCTTGCTAGAGACAAGGTCAGGAATAAAATTAAACAGTTTTTTTAGTAAATCTAAATCTCATGATATAGTTGAAAGCATAATTGCTCCTCAGTTCTTGCTCTTGTTTTCCTTGTATTTAAACAACTTTCAACTTCTAATATATTGCTTTATTTGATGTATTCATGATCTGCTGACAGGTGAAACAGATGAAGGATAAGGCTATGAGTGCACTTAGTCCCTATCTTACCGCTAGTTCGGATCAGTTTGGAGATAATGATTCCAATTTGCAACAGAGTCTCCAAACAAAGACTCAATCATTTGTGTCTCTTTTACAGTTGGTCAGTGAAATCTATCAGGTCAGGCAATATTGCATCTCTAATTAATATAGGATGATTTTTTGGGGGCAATATATGTGCATTTGTGTGTTGTAACACATTGTGGAAGGATTCTGCAATGTTTGTGACTCTGTATTAGTTGAATGCTTATGGAGGTTGTTATCTGTGAATCTGTTGTTCAATGCCACTGGAAATAAAGATAAGATTTCTAAGCATTCAGGATTCATTTTGTGAAGGTCTTTTCTTCCCAATGTATATTTTGTGAATCTTCAACTTTGTTATATTTTCTGGAGATCCACCGTCTCCTTTTGTTCGATGGGCAAAATTTTGTTTTTTTTATAAAAAGGGATCAGATTTTCCTATCACGTCTGCCACAGTAGTCATCCTTAATCTAGTAATCATTGTTAGGTTCGGTGCATTTCTTGTTCAAATCTACCAGAATATGCACATTTTCTCCCAAAAACTCTGTTTTTTTTTAAGCTAGGAATACTAGAAATGAGAGGGAAATGTTTTTTTTTGTTTTCATTACAAAGAATTATTATATAAAGATGCTTACTGAACTATATCTGCATTATCGAAATTGATGTTAACCAAAGTATTCATCATGACACATTGAATTATCATTCTTATTAGTTGAATATAAATATGTAGGTTCTATAAATTATTGTTTGCAGTATTCTCCATTAAAGTAACCTGATCTCATAAAATGCTCCATGTAGCACTTACCTTATTTTTTGTTACTATAGCAATATATTGGATATTGCCGTGGAACATCTGTTTATTGAATCCTACATATTTCCTTTATGTATTAAACATATGACATGGACAGCGTATTCTGTGTAGTTGTTTAGGGTATGGACTCTCGAATTGTTTCAGTTCAAGATGCATGAAAGGTTCAAGTAAATTATGAAGCTTTGCCTTTATTTTTGAGTAACATGCTATATATTGCAGTTCAAAAACTGCAGAGAGACAATTAGATGTTTTCCATTATTTTAATATCTCATATGTAATTTCTAAGTGTTTGGACATTCCCATTCACTTCAGAAATACTGATCAAATTTCATTTGCAAATTACAATGAGCAGAGAGAACCAGAGCTCCTGTCTGGAAATGAAGTTTTATGGACATTCGTAAACTTTGCTGGGGAGGATCATACAAATATTCAGACACTTGTTGCTTTCCTTAGAATGCTCGGCACTTTGGTATGCAGCAGTATACTTCTTAGGCAGCGTTTGTGGGGAGGAAAATGGTGTTAACAAGCCATTTTCGCCCGCGGTAGAGAAGCATAGAGAAGCTCCGGAAACAATGCTTCTCTACCGCGGGTGGCTTTCTCGCGGGCATCCATGCCTTAGTCCCTAATGGGGGCTTAGACTTTGTGTGCTTTCATACCATTTATGAATTACGCTAATTTTTTGTGATCTTTCAGGCTTGTAGTGAGGAGGGTGCTTCGAAAGTTTATGAGTTGCTCCAGGGAAAAACATTTCACACGATTGGCTGGAAAACACTTTTTGATTGTTTAACCATTTATGAGCAGAAATTCAAACAAGCTCTTCAAAGTACAGGAACTATGCTGCTTGATTTCCAGGAAGGTGATGCGAAAGTACTTGTAGCATACCTGGCTGTCCTTCAGAAGGTTAACATCTCCACCATTTCACATATTTAAACTTCAGCTATGTGTTCTATATTGTGGGCTTTTTGGGGAGAGGGTGAGAGGGAAAGGGATCTTCTACCTCCCACACATGATAATTTGGTGTTATGTTTATGCATCTGAACTTTCAAAAGATAGCATAGGTTTTACAATGAAGAGAGATGTCCACAAGTAAGAAAACATGAACTTGCATAAGCATGTGTGCACAACTTCCACTGTAGCCCAACCTGCAATTTATAGTTAACTATTTACTTGGAAGGAGGTACATTTCTTTGTTTGATTAAGAAAGGTATGGTAGCAGGCCTTTCCATTGTACTGTGTTTCAAGTTCCTTTGACTGTGGATGTTGACTAAATCTTAAATGCTTGTTTAATTGGAAAATGGTTTGTGCTATAGGTTCAATTCAACTCTAATTGTGTTTCTTGGTTTTTGAGTATTTTGTTTCATTGCCAATTTTCTAGTTATCAGGTACAGTCTGTCTGCTACCAGCATCATAAGATGTTATGTGATACTGTAGAACTCTTCCGGCTCTCTCGATACTGTGATTATTACATATAACATACCAAATGTTCTGAGATTCAGTGTCGACACTCATGTTATCAATTTTTTAAGGAATCTAAAACTGTCATATGGTCATAAATGCTAAAATGTAAGATACTCAATTTAGGCCAGGAAACTTGATGACACCTAGTATAATAGATACAAGGAATAAGCACCGGGGATGTAGAATAATATTTCATAGAGTCTAATAACTCAGTCCGTAGGACATGTTAATAATTCCATTAAAAGTAGTAGTGCTTTTTTTTACTGTTCATTTCTTTGAACAAATCAGAAAAATTAAAATAAAGCAATTACCGCACCAAATCCATATGGATTTATGAATTATGATTCTATGAATAAACATGGATTTGATGTTTGGATCCATGGTCTATCAGTTGGGAACATATTTGAACATAACGTGAGAGTTCTTTATGGATTTAAACAAGACAGTTGCAAGACTAATTTATTTAACTCAAAATTGAAGGTTTTATTTGAAATGTACTTTTTTTCTTCTGCAAATGTGTTTCATTTGGTTATATAAATAAATTTGTAGAAGGCTATGGGTTTGATAAGATCTGTTCTAGAAAAATTATGTCTGTAATTTTTTTTTTCCATGTCCAATATATGGCCCCTTTCTATCATTCATGTAAACCCACAAATCAATGTGTATCACACAATATGCCAGGATACGCATTGATAGTTGGATACCTTAATCACTGTTAACCGTTAGATGCATAAACTTCCAATTGGTGGGGCCAGTTTTGAATTGTCTGTATTTCTCTGTTTGGCTGCCTTGTGGGAAATTGTTTGTTCTTTACCAACAAGTTCCATTGTATCAGTAATTATGTTGCATTCTGTTGAGTTAAAATGACTGCATAAGTTTTGCTGTTTTGATATTTGTCTCATTGCTTTACATTGTGTTAGTGGGGTGACAAATTGAATGGTAGAAATCTCTTGCATGAATTGCGTTCTGTCTGGGACTTCTTGATCCGATTTGTGAATCATTGTTTGAATAATGCCCTTTTCTTTTCTTGTCATCCTCTTTCCAGCTCTACTTTACTGTCTCTTTTCCCTTCTAAACATTGTTTAATTGTTCTTTTTGAATCACAATATTTGTTCAATTGTCCTCTTTGAATCACAATTTTCTTCCCACTTTGTATCTTTTTACTCAGACAATTGTGAACAATTGTTGCTTCCACATTCTTCATGTCTTCCATTGTTTTGTCCCATTCATTATTTTTTTAATTGTGCCTTTAGATTTTCTGATATTGTTAGAAATATGTCACTGTTGGTCTATGGAAATTTTGGTGATGTTTTTGAAATTTTGATGTCAAATATATATGCATAATTTTTTATTCCCGTGGCAAGGTGGAAGCTCACCACCTAGAATTTCTTATGATCAGATGAATCTCATACAGAAAATGCTGAACTTGTTGGGTAAATAAACAGAATGATTTGTTATCTTTGGAAATGCTAATGGGTGTTTGACATATTCCCAGTGCACCAAGAAGTAAAGGATAAATTACAGTACATCTGAGATGTATGTCTACAAGTTAATTACAATGCTTCTAAGATGCATGTTTCCAAAAAATAAATTACAATGCTTCTTGGAAGCACGAACACATGTTGAGTCAAATTTTGTTCGAGGGAGGTGTGCACAGTTAATGTTGTATAAATTGTTAAATATTTTTCAGGTGATGGAAAATGGAAATCATATGGAAAGGAAGAAATGGTTTCCGGATATTGAGCCCTTATTTAAGCTTCTCAGCTACGAAAATGTGCCTCCTTATTTGAAGGTTAGCTGCTGTTTTTGGAATTTCCCTTATCTTATTAAAATCCTAAATGCCACAATTCTTTTCTTTATTTTTATGTTGGTTGTAAAAAAAAAAGGTCAATGATGTAGACCATGAGAAATGTTGTACAAATAAGATGATGCATGATTTTATGAGATTTGCTAAGGGTTTCACATTGGAAATTTATTTAAATTGGTTAGTACTTTTACCCATCCAAGAAAAAGCTAATGTTTTTGCCTATTGTACAATTCCTCTTTTTTTTTTTCTCTCTTTTTTTGAATTTTTTTTTGATGTTCATAGATTTGTCATGTTCATGGGAAGTATTATTCATAATTGGGTTTTTAAGTCATCTGATTTATTTGCACAATTCCGCACCATATTTCTCTATATATTTGTTGAATGTGAAACACCTGTCCATTCCTCTTATTACATCCTGATATTTTTTTTTGTCTTGGGGGTGGTATGCTCAATGTTGTGGCTGACATTCCCCACAAGTTTGTCTTTCTTAGTTCTATGGAGATTGTCACTTTTGTTTTTGTTCACTTATTACAACATGGGATTAAATTGTTATGGTATTTGAATGTTTGTATGTTCAAATGTAATTATGTGCAGGGTGCCATGCGAAATGCCATTGCCTCTTTCATACACGTGTCTCCTATGTTTAAGGACACTATCTGGAGCTTCCTTGAGCAATATGATCTGCCCGTTGTAGTTGGTCCTAATAGCATGCAACAATTGTCGACACAGGTTTGAAATATTGTGATCACATTTAGTTAACTTCTATGATTTCTTCAACATATTCTTGTTGCAAATGCTGTCTTCTTATAGATTAAGAGGTGGCAATAAGAATTATTTCTTCATGCTTTTCATATGACATCATGCTATTTAACAGAGATGATGATAGTTTTGATTTTTGTACAATTCAACATCGGGCTGTGGTCTCGGTAGACTGCTCTTCTACTGGGACATGGCCGGGTCCTCTTTTCCTATTTTCTAGAATTTTTTTGTTATGTTTTGGGCATTCATTTTGCGGTAGCGTACCTACCATTTCTTTAAAAAGAACGTCGGGTAGTCACTTGGAAATAGTGGAATAAGTACAACTATATATTTGAGTAATAGTGGATGTCGTATAAGTTTAGTTATTAACTATATTGAGGAGAGGAAGGCTTTTACGAAAAGACATTGCAGAGTAACTCTAGAGCACATATATATCTGTTAAGAAAGATACTGATGACAAGTTTGATGACAAGTTACTGGTGTCTGGAAATTGTGATGTGCATTGAGGGTAAAGGGATTTGCAAGGTTACGATCAATCTCTTCGTGTCCACCACAAATCCATACATCATATTTCCGTTGTTGGTCCACTTTCCCCTCCTAACTTTGGTAAGACTTTCATCCAATGTAAGGTGCCGCATAAAAACTCTTTCCTTAAAGTTATCTTTGATTTTTCATATTTGCTTGTATACATTTTTTGTAAGACAGAAATTGGTAGGAATTCTACCACCAAGTATTATTCATACCAGCAAAAGAAAGCAAAAGAAATGGAAAATCAGGAAGAAGCTCTAATATCTGATATATGGAAGCTCTAATCTATGATGAGAGGATATACTATGCTTTTTTTATGGCATTCGTGGTCATTGGCATTCGTGGTCGTTGGCATATTTTTATATTAGATATCATAATCTTCCCTTGTGTTGCAAAGCACATTCCTGTACAATATTCTACTAGTATTAAAGCTTTTACTAGTACATTTTTCTGGTATGTGTGGTTGATGCCTTGGGTATGTATTTCTGCAAATTTGTGATCTGGCAGGTGTATGACATGCAGTTTGAATTAAATGAAATAGAAGCAAGGACTGAGAAATATCCTTCGACAATATCGTTTCTTAATTTAGTAAATGCTCTTATCACAGAAGAAAGAGATGTCAGCGATGGTGGGCGCAGGTAAAATTATGATTCCACTTCTTTTCTGATTCTCTATGTTTGGCAGTTTGGCTTCTGTAATGACTTCTCTGTTTACTTTATATCATGCTTTTCTAGGTTCGTGGGGATCTTTAGGTTTGTCTATGATCATGTTTTTGGGCCTTTTCCTCAGAGAGCCTACGCGGACCCTTGTGAGAAATGGCAATTGGTAATAGCATGCCTTCAGCATTTCAAAATGTGAGTTTACATCAGCAGAAGTTTCTGAATTGTAGCTTATGTAAATGTATTGTTTTCATTATTCGTGAATGTCTGTGGATGGCAGATGTTCTTAGTATTCTGTAGTTTGGTGGTTCCATTATGCAAGACACAGCTCATGTTTATATTCTAAATGTGATGTTTATGTAATTATTTATACCAATGTCTACAAAACTTTGCTAACAAAACTAATGTGATGTGATATTTATTTATTTATACCAATGACTATGAAAATTTGCTAATCAAACTTTTTTTTCCAATGGTTTCCCAGCCCTCATTGTCTGCAGACAATTCATATCTTCCACAATCACTGTTTTTTTTATAGGAAAGTGGTAGGCATTCTGCCTAAATTTTATTGCTTAGGAGATTGCCCAAAAGATACAAATATGAGTGAAGACCGGACCAGATAAGGTGAGGGTTGAAGAGTGATCTACCTCTGCCCATTGGTCCAGGAATAAACCTCCAAAATCTCACTCTTCAATATAAAGTCTACCCCTAGGTACAACACCCTGTTAATGCCTGCCCAACACATGCCCCAATCTTTAATAAGAGTAATTACCGTTTCCAAACATTTTCAACACACCATTGTCCCTCTAAAGAGGAGATGATTGCAGGACAACCAAAGGGCCCAAGCGACCGCCGGGATTAATGACTGCAATACTTTCCCTTTTATGCTCTGTTCCCCCTTTGGCTGCAACATCCTCCCCTTCTCCCACATACCATCGAGCATCGAGAAATCAGTCCACACCCGTTGCTTCCTTGAGGAGTGACCACACCTGTTTTGCGATAGGGCAGTCAATTATGATGTGTTGCGGTTTCCATACCACTGTTGCACATGTAGCAGTTCACATCCTCGTTCGGGTTCCATATAGACCTTGAAATTCATCTTGCAGCCCACAATCACAAGTTGCTCTAAATTTTTTTCATTAATGACGATTATCCTCTTCTACTGCATATTATGTTTGTGCAGGATACTGAGCATGTATGACGTGAAGGATGAAGATATCAAGATTGTTGTTGATCAGTCTCAGACTCAAACTGTCTCACAAGCTGTCCCATTTGAAATGCAGCTACCGGTGTTGGAGTTGCTGAAAGTATGTTTAATTTTGTACAAAAAATTGCTTTATTTTTTATGTGGTGTTCTGTTTTTTTTTGAAAGTAGGTTGAATTCTGCTAGTAGATGCTTTTAAGTATGGATAAGGGGTAGAATATTGTTCTTATTCTTGTCAGCTTGTGATAAATTCACTGCAAGGATTCGTGTTCTATGTTTCTCATTCCTGCTTATTTTACACACAGATGTATTCATACACGACCTACTCGATTTTGTTAAAGTTGTCTGTTAATCTCAGACTTTTTTTTACCTTCCACTATATTAGACTTACTGTTTGTATATCTGCATATGACTCTGCATCTATTATATTGAGCAATATATATTCAAAGGATATCTCTCAAATGGCTATCATTGAGTGATGTAAAGTATTTATGTTTATAATATTTCTTAATGATCTCCAGGACTTCATGAGTGGTAAAACCGTCTTCCGCAATATTATGGGTATTCTTTCGTCAGGAGTGAATGCTATCATATATGATAGGACGACTCAAACATATGGTCAGCTTCTAGAAAAGGCTGTAAACCTTTCATTGGACATTATAATTCTGGTCCTGGAGAGAGACCTCTATGTTGCTGATTTTTGGCGCCCTTTATACCAGGTGATTCTCTTGATGTGTATATTTTATATAAATCATGATGGAATGTCTATTCTTATTGGTTATCTTTTGACAGCCAGTAGATATTATACTATCTCAAGATCACAATCAAATTGTGGTTTTGCTGGAGTTTGTGCGATACGAAATTTTACCCCAGATTCAACTATGTTCAGTTAAGATAATGAGCATTTTAAGGCAAGTATTTCATTGAGAGTTTGTTTCTTGGCTTTGTGGTTTGTGGTTCTGGTTCTGGATCTGTACATATTTTTATTTCCTTGTTAACTACCCCCAATATAGCTTATATTTTATGAATGATGACCTTTTAAATTTATTGTTGTCAGTTCTCGTATGGTGGGGCTCGTCCAGTTACTTTTGAAATCAAATGCCTCAAAGTACCTAATTATGGATTATGCTTCCTGTCTAGAGTCTCGCTCTGAAGAGTCTCAGATTATAGAGAATACCAAAGATGATGTTGGAGTTCTCATCATACAGGTTTGCTCAAGACATTCATTTTTCTTTTGTCATGCCTATGTTAAAAAAATTGTTCACTGATCTGTGATTCCCCTGCAGTTGCTTATGGATAATATCAGTCGGCCAGCTCCGAATATTACACATTTACTTCTTAAATTCGATGTGGATACACTAGTGGAGAGGACAGTGTTGCAGCCTAAATACGACTACAGGTTTAAATGTTCCGAGCACGCCATTATGTGCTTCAGTTTATGATGCGATCTTTAATTGATTTTGAGTTTTAACTTCCTATGCAGTTGCTTGAAAGTTATCCTTGATATTTTGGAAAAACTTTCCAAGCCTGATGTGAATGCTTTACTGCATGAATTTGGTTTTCAGGTTAGATTTGCATTCTTTCTTAGAAATTGTCTTTGATCTACATGCATTCTAATAATAATATTGTTGGTGCACCGAACAGCTTCTTTATGAATTATGCTGTGACCTGCTCACTGGTGGTCCTATGATTGATTTGTTAAGTACCAGGAAGTATCGTTTCTTTTGTCAGGTATATTTTAGTATCATTTCTTTTGTAAGGTATATATTGGATTTCTGTGTTTATAAGTTTGCCTGATGGTAATTCAGTAAAATGGTATATTTTACATGATTTTAGCACTTGGATACAATTGGCATTGCTCCACTGCCAAAAAGGAACAACAATCAGGTGCTGCGCATCAGTTCACTCCATCAGGTGTGTATTTAATTGATATTTACAAATGTCTGAAGATGATGTTCTTACTAGTGAAACTTTGCAATCATACCTTGGGTTCATGAACTGGACGTTTTTTTTTCTTTTTTTCGACTTCTATGTATGGGATATCTTCCTCAATAAAGATTTCCTTGGAGTTGTCTGCAAGATTATAAAGTTTATCACTCTTTTTAAACTTTTTGATATGTTATTTATGATCCCAACAGGATTATAAAGTTGACATTTTTTGTTTATTCTAAAGTTGCTTAGCTTGATCATCACCTTGAGCCCTGTGTAATGGCCTGTTAAATAATCATATAATGTTTCTTTCGAGAATAATGCTGCAGCTATGGAGTACAGACGTGGACACAAACACTGGAACAATGCATCAATTTTTTTTATTTTTTATTTTTGATAATATGGTAGGAATCCTACCTCAAATTCATTAAGAAATAGAAATAGGTGCCTGAAGCATACAAATACACCGGAAGGTGTATCCCGGACTTGTGATATAGGTAGTAGAGATGTCTACTTGTATCACCATGGACTGAAACAATGCGTCAATGTATAAAAGTCTATTTTTTTTTTGGATTTGTCAATATATGAAAACATGCACCGATATATAGATTTATAGATATTTTAGTTCCAGAAAACATTTAAAATAGAGAAAAGGTACGAGTAATAAACGAAACTACATACAAAATTGGAGTGCCAACCCCCCGCTAACCCACGCAAAAAAAGAAAGAAAGAAAGGAAAATGTCTGGGATAAGCTCATAAGCAGTGTTAGATTATTACATTTTTGAATTGGGGGCATCTGAAAAACCCTAAGATGGCTAGTGGATCATTGGTCAATTTGACTGTTGCAATGGTTATTTGAACTTCATGTTAAAAAAGGCAACACTCAATACACATTTGGGTGAGTCGGGTATACAATAAGGTTGTCAAGGTGGTTAATTAATCGACCAATTAATCAATTGGTTTATTGGAGGGGCTTTGAACCCAATTAATCCCAAAGGAGTCAATATTTAAACTGTGCATGACACGAAAATGATGACACAATAATATCAAACAAAAGTATTCCGTTTGAAAAGGATGAGGATTATTACTGAACTTTGAACAAATCATAAACTGTATCTGATGTTTATCAATATTGAACGTGTCATAAACTATATGGTCATAAACTTTATGGTAAGTTTTAACCAAACAGAACATATAAATATTAAATATAACAGGTGCTAGGCAATGTTAATTTTTTTTTTGCCCCATGATTCAGTACCATCACTGAACTTGGAACTGCCGATGAATTAGAATGATTGGCAGCTAATCAACTAAGATCACTATAAGCCCACACGTCACTTTGGACATCGTTTCTTTTGTTTGGCTTTTATCTCAGGCATTCTATTTTGTTTTACAAATTTAGGGTAGGATCCCTACCTTTTTTTGAAAAAAAAGAGAACCCATTGAAATGTATACATACTCTTGGTTCTGTGCATACACTGACTAATATATTTGTCATTTTTTGTGTTTATAACAAGTCATTTTAACTTTTGCTTCACCCTGTGTCTTTGATTCATTGACGCTGTAAGAAATGTGAAGTATTTAGTTGTCGGTAACTGTTGATAACTCCTATTTCTTCCAAAAAAGAAAAAATAACTCCTTCCCAAATAAGTAATTCATAGTTAAAATTAAACATACTTAAAGAGAGAACACACATGGAGAGGGAATGATTGATGGGTTAAGGGGAACGCGCGCGCGCGCACACAAGTTATATACATGTGCAAAATGCACGTGGCCTACCGCCTACATATAAAAGATGTAACTATAATATTGATATGGATAACACAATATAGATGAAATGTTTATATAATATTGAATCATCCAAAGTAACAAATTTGTATAGAATTCAATTGAGATAGATTTAATGAATATCTTTAATTTTGAATTACTAAAATTTCAATATATTGATATTATTTATTTATATCTGATTTTGAAATCTTAAAATATACTTATGATTTATCTAAAACTGACTTGAAATCTTAAATTTTGATATATGAAATATAAGTAATTGCTAATTTATGGGAGGGTAAAAACGGAAATGAAAAAGCTGGGTCACTTTCCATTTAATAAGTAAATAGATATGAATGATAGGTAAGTGGTGTGATTTGAACTGAGGACTTCATCTTAGCAAATTTAGTCAACCGGTTGTGTGTCCTATGGTCCAATACCTAGAAGAAACATATGTCCTAAAAGAAAAGGATCATTAGATGCCTCCTGTCTAATTATGTAGTCTTTCTTGGTATGCCCGGTGGTAAAGAGACATCCTTCCTCCCAAGGGGGAGGATGTGAATGTGAGCCATAGGGCTGGCATGGCAAGTATAGCCAATCAAGGTCATTTGACATTGTTTACCAAAAAAAGAAAAAAGAACAAAAAAATGTTTATATAAGTTCAATATTTCCAACAGATGGAGTAATATTCAACCATTCCATTTAGGGGATATATGATTAAAAAATGCATGATGCCTCTGGACCATGGACTTTGAACTTGTTTTTCTGCTAGCTCGTGAAGATGTTTATCTTCCACCTTTCCTGAACCTTCTGGTTGTCCCTTGGTTTGGAACCACCCCATCTAAGCCCCGCTGTGGTGCTTCCTCTATCTAAACAAAGTGCACATCAATTGGATCATGGTATCAATTGCAGGATTCCAGATTAATATGGCAGCCTCGGATTTTGAGATTAGGGGAAGACGTGAAAAATTCATCTCAATGGGATTTTTTTTCTGATTTGAAATACCTTGATGGTCTATATGTCCATAACCATGATTTTGCCAGCTGTTTAAAGAGAACTGATTGCATTTTGGAAGGGCGTGCTTTATTGAAGTTCAATCACAACTGCTTGGCAATTTGGTTCACTCACAATCACATTCTCTTCTAGGGCGAAAAGCTCTGTGTGGAGAATGTTTGGGAGATGGTGATTCGTTTTATTCAAGACCGGGGCTGGTTTTGTGTGGGGGCTAGGACTATATTGTATCAAAGGTATAGAAAATCATTGAGGAGTAATGTAGTCTTTGTTTCGTATCCATGGGGGTTAGTAGATATCTCTTGTACGTCTTACCTCTTTGGGTGGGGTTCTTTATTTTGACTTCTTTTGTATGCTTTGGGCATTTGCCCCTCTTTCTAATGAAATTGAGGTAGATTGCCTACCATTTCATAAAAAAGGAAAAATTTAACTGCTTGCGCTGCATAGGAATGAACAAGTGGATATCTATAATATTTCACTCTTGTTAATGACATATGTTTTCTTTTTGGTTTGGCTCAAACTGTTACCTATATCAAATTATAAAACATTCATATGAAAATAATGAACCAACTGTGGGCAATTTTTTTTTGTTGGAAGCTACCATCAAATTGCTTGGATGGAGATTTTAATGTGCCTGTGAATGGATTGCCTATTAGCTGGATTTTTGCAGTTGTATTTCACTTGCCTGTCCATGTTTTGGCTTTCAATCAATTTGATTCCATCTTCAGAATGTTTATTTTTAATTTTCAAATGTTATTGGAGTAATGTCTCTGCAGCTTCACTTCTTATTGTTCTCTTTTCTTGTTGCAGAGGGCATGGCTGTTAAAACTATTAGCACTGGAGTTACATGTCAGTGATATGGGGGTATCTTCTCACCGAGAAGCCTGTTCAAGTATTCTTACTGAGCTTTTTAATTCACGGTTCAATGAATTTTCTGGCTTAAATGTATTGGAAATATATCCAAAAGCTGATCTCCATGTTGGAAATAAAAGTAAGGTATTGTATTTCAATTCCAAGAGCTTTTTTCCATTCATTTGTCCCATCTGAAAGCAGTACAATGTCTTTTTTCATATAATCTCTTTTGCAAATTTTCTTTCTGCTGTTCATTAATTTTGGCATTTCAGTTTTTATTGTATATTCAATATTCATCCATTGTAAAACAAGAGCTTTTTTCCGATTTGGGCTGGTTTCATATTCTGTATTGTTAATAAATTCAATATATTTATCAACTTGCCGTGTATTATATGTTCAAGAATTATTCTATAATGGATTATTCAATACGAACTGAATTGTCATATTTCCTACTAGTGGAAGAATAAAATCATAACTATATGTTGATTCAGCCAATATGATCATTATAAGAAGCATTGGGTCCTTTCTGATTTCTTTTCTGAATTGGTATTCTCAATTCTTATCTGCAGGTTTTAGCATTACTTGAAGTTGTTCAGTTCCGGATACCTGATACTTCTATGAAGTGCTCCCAATTAATAGCTGATTTGAAATGCGACTTGCGGGTAATTTAGACTTTTGTGAAGTGATTTTCTTTCGGTGTATATGCTGTTTCTACTGACTCGTGGTATCTTTGTATATCAGGTTGAAGAAATTTTAAGAAATTCTGAAACTTCTGAAAAAGGTGGTGTCTATTATTACTCTGAAAGAGGTGATCGCCTAATTGATCTTGCTTCGTTTAGGGACAGACTTTGGCAGGTTATTTCCTTTATTACTTGGCATTTTATAGTATTTTAATACTTCAAATTTTTCCAAATTATGCACTATTACTTTCATTTTATGTTTAAAATTATTTCTTACAATTTTCGTACATTTAACATTATTGAATTCTTGAATCATGACCATATAATATTCAATGAGCAACATTCTCATATTATTTACTTGTTTATTCAGATGCTTAATGTTCTAAATCCAGTAGGCAGCTCCATTAACCCAGACATTCAAATGGGTGATCTAAGAGAGCCTATCCAACAAATACTGAGATGGGGTTGGAAGTATAACAAGAATCTTGAAGAAGAGGTTGCACAACTTCACATGCTAACTGCTGGTCCCAGATTGTTGAGGTAGATAATTTGCCTTTTCAGTTGCTACAGCTGAATTTCTTTGTTCCCTTGAAACATTACTACACTGTGTCAATGTAACTTATAATTGTCAATATCATCCAGGTCTCTGTATCCAGAAGATTGTTGCTTCTTGAAGACCGTTCTCAAATTTTATATGAGTGAGTATATAATATCATTTAACTAGATTCGATCATGTTTCCCTTTGAGTATATGATCATAATACCCTGAAATAGACAATATGATAGTCAGGTGGTAAATGCTTCACTATGAATATCCATGGAAATACAGGTCAAAATTTTATTACATCACATGATCAAGTAATAATAATGAAGCTTAAAGGCTTTACCATAAATAAATCCTCAAAGGTAGCTTGAAGCCAGTGTACAATGGGGAACATCAATACTAAATGTAACGTCATATTGTTCAATGGGATCCATCAACTTGTGTTGAATATTGTGATGTTTCCAAATTAAAAAAATAATTTGTTGAATTTTGGATATTGACACGGTGGATATGGAAAGACACTTGTTTTAGCACAGTTCTACAAAAAAATTTTGTTTTTTGGAATTTGTAGAAGTGATGTTGTAAAGCTGTCACATGCATGAACGAGTTAATGGTACTCAAATCTTAATAGAATTGATACACCTTTTCATTATATTAACATGTTGTCTATGGATGCATTATTTCCTTAATGTTGTGTCCTTGTTGGATTTGTGTCTATGTTTGTGTCCATGCTTCATAAGTAAGGATAATGTGGAATTTAAATACTGAAAAGGAACATTATAAGATATTCAGAATAATACTGAACCTAGACATTAATCAATCTTGATTAAAATTGAATTGAGTGAAATACACAAATGGTCATTGATCAAATAAACAAAATTAAACTAAAGAATACAGCTGCACAAATATGTGTGCTATGCTTATTTTTGATTTTTTAAATCGTGTGAAATAATTCATATATAATAAAATTCTCAACTAAAAAATCATAAAAAAATGTGTTTTTTTTCCTTAACTGGCAGGGTGCTTGACGCCTCTTTGACTGCATCAGCATCTCCAGACTGCTCGTTGAAAATGGCAACAATGTTGAGTCAGGTACTTGTGCTTCATTCTGCTTTTCTCTTGTTGTGTTTCTGTCTCTATCTGATTGTTTAATCTCATGATATTTTATTAGGTCGCACTTACTTGCATGGCTAAACTACAAGATGAGCGATTCTTATGCCCTGGGGGTATAAATTCTGACAATGTCACTTATCTTGATGTTATTTTGGGAAGACAATTACCTAATGGGGCATGCCACTCGATATTGTTAAAGCTTCTGATGGCAATTCAAAGAAATGAATCTTCAGAATTCTTGAGGAGACGGTACTATTATTGGTTTTTAGTTGCTTTTTCGGGCATGTGTGATTATGTGATATAGGCAGATTTTACTTTTTAATTTTTGAAGGGTAGATGGTGATGTAATTATTTTTTCTTCAAATGCCAGCCAATATGCATTGCTTCTAAGTTATTTCCAGTACTGTCGAAGTATGCTTGATCCTGGTGTACCAGCATCGATATTGAATTTTTTACTCCATGAAGAACAGGATGGAGGAGACGACCTTGATCTGCAAAAGGTTTCTGTGCTTAAGAAACTGGTTCTCTTTGCTGTTTTACTAATTTTAATATGATGTGCCATGTTTTTATCTTTATTGCTACCAGGTTGATAGAGAGCATGCTGAACTAGCGCAAGCCAATCTTTCTATGATTAGCAAAGAGGCTCAATCTGTACTTGATCTGGTAGGATTTGTTTTTAGAAAATTATCTGATGGGAATATAGTCATATCGTCGTTGGAATCCTGTGGTGATGATCATGGGAAACATATTTTTTGTACTTTTTGAGGCATTGTGTTGTCATGGATGTAGCATTAAGGAAAACAATATCCTGTCATAAAATTTGCATGGACATGCATTAATCATTATTGCTCCTTACGCATTTCATTTAAATGGATTTTTATTAATTCAGAACAGCTGTAAAGGGAACATTTCTGCTTAATATGAACATAAGAAAACCTTATCTTTTTTTTCTTTTGATATGAACTTGGTTTGTCAGCTACCACCTTATATTAAGATGAAAGAAAACCTTATTTAGACTGCAATACAGATAAAAGAGTTTGTTTAATCTTGCAACCTTCACAGTTCAATGAGCCTTTATATGGTCCCAGTTCATCATGGAGACATCTGGCATCGTTTCTTGATATTTTCTTATTTGTAGTGCAACATTTATTAACTCAACCTCTTAAACCAAAATTTGAAGTTCTGTTCTGATCTGCCACTTTGAGTGTTTTTTACGCCATTAATTTTATAGTCTTGCAATCTTGGATGTATTCCTTGCTTATTTTTTGGTGTATGTATTTCTTGCATTTTTTCATAAATCGACTTGAACAATGAATTTCTCAGTAGACTTGGCGAACATTACAGTATTCATTTTCTCAGATGGAAGCCTTCTTTTTTTCCTTTACTTTTCAGCTAACAAAAGATGCACTCCAAGGCAATGAAGCTGGAAAGGCTGTATCACTACATGTTTTAGATACATTGATTAGCATTGATCAAGAGAGATATTTTTTGAATCTGCTTCAGAGTAGGGGATTTGTAAGTTCATGCCTGAAAGACATCAGCAGTTTCTCTTATCAGGTTTGTTTCCTTGCAATTAGTAGATTAATTAATTAAAGGCATCCTATACATGCCAAAAATTCTTTTTTTTTTTTTGGTTTATAATATTTTATATGCTTTCTTCTTTGTTACATTATCGAGCATAAGTGCTGCAGACACTAATACTATTACCCTTCCACACATATTGGCTTTAGTGCTTAGTAGTGTTAAAAAATGCAGTTTGCGGTTTGCATGCAGTTGGGGTACCTCATAAAATCTATGCGGTATACTGGAGTATATGTGGTTTTACATTTTATTATATATGATAATTATTTCCAAATAATAGATGAAAGATAAATATGTGAACCCGATTAATAATTTATACCAAAGACTTTTGATAACATATTGGAGTAAATAATATTTGGATTTGGGCAATGCTCACCAAAGATTTAGGCTCATGAAAGTCGGCATACATTAGTTTTTCATTTACAAATCCACGAAGCTAAACAAAGATTCAGATTCATGAAAAAAAAAAATATGCTCACCCGTTGATGTGAAGCCTCGTTGATGAATGACACCATCAAATGGAAATAACAAAGTACCCAAATTAGTTAAATGAGTCTATCCAATGTATAGTGGATAGTTGAGTAGTTAGAGATACCTTACCATGGTAGGAAAGGGAACCTATCCCAAATGACCTGAAAAATATAAAGTTAGAAAAACAAATAACAATAATGAAAGATAGCTCAAAACTTCACAAATCTAAAGCTTCCATAGCAACCTGATATCCTAGAGAAAGTATAAAGTCTACCCTTCAATAAAATAAGGCACCCTAAATGTTTTTGTTCAAATCTTGTGCATCCTCTCAAAAAAAAAAAAAAAAAAAGAAAAGAGAGAGAGAGAGAGCTGGCCGCATATTGGGCTGCCTGCTCATATGTGGTCAGTCTTTGGATCAAATCGCATATGTAGCACAGACCGCATATTTAAACTGTGGTGCTTTGATAATAAAATACATAAATTTGCAAAAAGGAAAAAATAATTAAATCTGTTAGATTGTCATGATCATCATTACCATGTCCCATCTGCTAGAGTCAGGAAACAACATTAACTCTCCCTTGGTTGTCAACCAGACATGAACTTTGTGATTCCATGTTACCTTTGCTTGCAGAATTGAAGCAACATGTGTAGAATTTTCTTCTATTTTATTTATTTCATTTTAGTTTCTAATTTAACATTTTTTTTTTCATTTTCTGAAATAAATCTGCACTTTGGAACTATCCTGGCGTATTGTCTCATATGTTTCAGCATTGGCTTATGAATTGCTTGTTTGAACTTTTCAGCCTGATATATGAATCATATATTATTTTGAGACTCCATTGTGCAGAAAACTTTTTTCTTCTAGTACTAGACTGGAGATGAAGTTAGTTACTTCATAAGTTCTGTAATTTTCATGTTTTCCAGATCTCTGTATAAAACTCTCAATTTTGAAATCTATTCTTTTATATGTTAGGATGGTCGGTACTCATTGGATTCTTTGCAAAGAGTTTGTACTCTCGAGGCTAAAATTGCTTTGTTGTTGAGGATTTGTCACAACTACGGGAAGATTGGTTGTCAGATTTTGTTTTCTATGGGAGCCTTGGAACATCTCGCATCTTGTAGGGTTGTGGGACTACGGATGAAGGTGTTGTTCAAAGTTATTTTTGTAAATTGGTTTTATTCTTTTATTTGACCTGAAACACAATATCCTTTTGCCAGGAAAGTTTCAGGCGCAATGATTCTAAAGCTGCAAGGGATCTATATACGGAGTTTGATAAGCATCAGCTTGTAACCCCTGTTCTAAGATTGGTTTTTGGCTTGACATCATTGGTGGATTCCTCAGATCTATTAGAGGTTTTTATTGCATGTTATTGACTCTTATAGATTAGTATTTTTTTTTTTGGTTGTGGCTTAACATTATTTCTAAACTAGATAAAGTATCTTATATTTTCATTTTAACATCAATATATCTGAAGGTACAAGACTCACATAATGAATGACAGTCTCATCCATTAATTGTGAAGAATTGGTTGCTGCGTACACATTTGTTATCATGGTGTTATGCTCATGATTTTTCCAAGGGATGCTATTTTCAGATCTTCACTGTTTCGTTCTTTGGAGGGGATCCAATTATCTCAAAATTAAATACATGCCTTATATGATTCAGCATAATGTTAATTCTTGTGAAGATATGAGATTTGCATAAAAGATGTCAGTCAAGTAAAATGTTATAATATACTTGGTTTTACCTAGCAAGGATACCCTGAATCTGGGCATTGAAATTTTGTTGCGTCTGTCAAACACTGCCAAACACATGTGGCTCAAAATAAATCATACCCACCAACAATTTGATGGTTCTGCATGAGTACCTGTCTAATAATAGTATGTATGCACATCTCAGACACTGGTGCATCTGTTCATATCACCTTTAAGCAATCATGTTCTTATACCAGAAGGTTCTCTAGTTAAATATCTACTTTTTCCCCCCAGAATTTCTCCATAGCATCTTTCATATTTTATTCATATTAAGCACAAAATGAAATACAGGTAATAGAGGGTCATAAACACCTTACCTGTCTAGGATGCACATGTATTTTAAAATCAAGGAAAAAAGAAAAAAATCGCTTGTGTTTCATTCTTGTATTTTAGATTGAAGACTGCATGCTTTAATAAAATTTTCTTATTATATTTTGTCATGTAATCCTATGTAGGTTAAGAATAAAATTGTCCGTGAGGTTATAGATTTTGTGAAGGGACACCAGTCTCTATTTGATCAAATTCTTAGGGAAGATGTTTTTCAAGCAGATGACTTGACATTGGAACAGATCAGTTTTGTTGTATCTATACTTACTAAGGTTAGTACATGAATCCTTTAATGATTTTAGTTTCATACACCCATTTGTTAAAAGTTAAAAGTTTTTCTAATTATGTTTCAACACTGGTTTTCCTTGAAGGTTTGGCCCTATGAAGAGAATGATAATTTTGGGTTTGTTCAAGAGCTCTTTGCGAAGATGTGTGCTCTTTTCCCGCTTGAAGATGACTCATCTGGTCTTTCCAAGGCATTGCAGTCCCTTGAGGTGAACTTCCACATTTCCTTCTGCACTTGATGTATCTAAGAAATAAAGTGGATGTAAAGCTAATGTCCTGTATTTCAATATCTCAAATCTTCAGAAACAAAGGAATTCTGAGCTGGCCATGTGCCGATTACGTCTCAATCTGTGTTCTTACCTGTATATATTGGTCACCAAGAAGTCATTGAGATTGCAGGTATGCAGAAGTCATAACACTGCCACAAAATGTGTGTGTGTGTGTGTTTCACAATTATTATTATGTGTATTAAATTCCTGTGATAAAACCCTGAGAATGCAGTTGGAGTTATTTGTGTTGCATCTTGCTTACAATTGAAGATGTTCTAGAAGAATTGGAGTTGTGTGATTGATACATAGATGCACTATTCCTTTTTTACTCTTCTTGTTTTGGGAGGATAGGTAAAAGTTCATCATTTGTTACTTTATTTCAAAATAGACAGTGGAATGCGAGGAGCGGAAACTTAAAACCACCTAACCGCTACCCTCAAAAATGGAATTATCATAATTTTCTGGATCTAATGTTCATATGGAAGGATTTACAACACCACCCCAACCCAAATAAAGAAAGTCTGCCAAATTCTCCCAAGTACAAACTGTTGATTTGCCTCCCAAGTTGGTTGCATAAAATTATCATGAAAGATTTTTTTTTCTCATCCCCAAAAATATGCAGTTGTACATGTTGCTTTTATTTTTTCCCTTTATTTCTTTTATAATTCTTCTTAATTGCTTGCATGGTTATTTTATATTTTTCTCATCTTTCAGTGTATATCTAGAACCCTCAATATCTCTAGATGGTTTGTTTGTTCCTTCCTAGTCTATATTTCCTCCATCTTCTTATGAAGTATTACTTATGTTCAAATTTCTTTTCTAAGGGGTTTGTCTTACTTGAAAAAAAAAATCGTGCAGTGTGAAGAATTGCAATGTGAATCATTGTTGTGAAGAATTAATTTTGTATTAACAAGAAATGATGGTTTTTTTTTTCCTGGAAAAGCCATTAGTTAATTATCTTGATAGGCATGCATATTTATTCTTTGTTTTTCAAGAAAGAACCTTTGAATCTAAGCCCTCTTATGACAGGTTTCAGATGGTTCTAGTGATTATCTTGAAACCAGTAGGCGGCTGCAACCCACATTAAGTTTGCTTGTTGATCTTCTCAATTCTGTGGCAATGACTTTAGTAAAGGCAGCCGAGGACAAATCATTATTTCTCAACAAGGTAATGTAGATCTAGAAATGAGATTGTGTTTGTTAATTTCAAACTATTTATGTAAGAGTTAATTTCTGCTGGGTAATATATCATTGTATTTTGTTTTCCAGATTCAGGACATTAATGAACTATCTAGACAGGAGGTTGATGAAATCATCAATATGTTTGTGAGACAAGACTGTGTCTCATCATTTGACAACATTCGGAAAAGGTCATGGTTCTCACAACTTTTTAAACTACTTTTTTTTCCTGTTCAGGAAATCAAGGGGTACCTTTTCTGATGTATATCGGTGCCTATATGATTATATTTGGACTCCAATTGTGTTCAATTTTTGGCTTTAATGTTTAATAGTCACGAACCCTGCTTTGTTAAGTTGATAATCCCCTTCCACCTCTGTGAAAGAGGCTAAGGGATCAAATCCTGGGGAGCACCATTTTTCAAAAAAAAAAAAAAAATTTAATAGTCAACTTAAGTATGGTTGTTTTTGTTTTATGAACCTGTCTAACTTGTCAGTTGTGATTAGTAGCTGTTCTGCTTTGTTTGTGTAGGATGATTTGAGATGAATAATGTTGCACTTATTGTGACAACCGAAATCTATAAAGCACAGTCGAAGGCTCGCCATTTTTGTGGCGTTCATATGCATATAATTGTGTTTTATATATACAATCTGTGCAACCTGCTGTGTTCCGCATGGTTTGGGTAGAATCCAGAGTTGTAGTAACAATTGTTTTACACTCCCCCCCCCCCCCCCCCCCCCCAAATTATTACTAGTGCATGATGTTAAAACAACCATTGTGACAGCATGTACCCTAGCCTGCTGATGGAGTGTAATGTGAAAAAGAGGGTTACAGGATCTCTCTCTTGCGTGTACACACACGATTGTGTGCTTGTGTGTGTGTATCCCATGATTTACTTCCGTAATTTTGTCTAATGTTTCTGTTTGTTCAAATGTTTCTCTGTGTGAGTAGTGTGTGTTTGGGGATATCTGTTGTACTTTGTATATGTATTTTCAGGCTTGTCATTCTTATTTTCTTTATGCGTATTGTATGGGTTGTAGACGCTGACAAGGTCTGATTTTGTGTGTTGGTTGTTTACGTGCAGTTTATGTGTTATATTTATAGTGAATGCTTTTCTAACTGCCTAAAGAGATTGGATCTTTTTTTTTCCTGGAGAGGAAAAAAACGTATCTGAAGTGTGATATTTAACATATGAGGTCTTATGATTGAATGTGGCAGTTGTTTTTTATCCAGGACTAAGTATTGAATTTAGTTCTAATGCTCTTGTGAATGATATTAAAATTTTGAATAGAAAATCCAGAAATGTTTAATAGCCAGAGAAATGACTTGTTTTCATGAATGAGACTGGATAACCATACAGTTCTGTTTTGATTACATGATGATGCCTTGGAAAAATAAAAACATGCACCTAAGTAGTCTGCTGAAGCTTGCTATACAAATACAAAAACATGTCTATTTAAGTTCATATGTGATAGCAGCGGCTTACAATGAGGCAAAAGAGAAGAAATTTGAGGATCCTTTTACTTAGAAATTTCTTACCGTCAAATATTAATTCTTGACGGCCTTGGGATTAATTATGATTAACTAATTAGATTATTGATTAAAATATAATGTCTTTATTTTGATTAAAATTATATCAAGAAGTTTTATGTTAAGGGGGCACTTCTTTGTAAACACCACTATTTAATTTCAGTTGGCCCCAAACTGTTGGGATATTGGCTATGTTATTGTATGCATCATCTGGTTTATTTATTTCATTGGATTGGTTTTTTATTGTCTAATTTGAGACTATTATATAATTGGATTTTCAGTTTTCTGGATGTCCTTTTTGCCTTGGATAATTATTGAATTTTTTATTTCCTTAATTTTCATTTGGGCTTATGATAAAGTAGGATCAATATTTTGTTATAATGTTTGCCAAGTACTATGAAAATTTATTTTAATTTAATTAAGAGTTCCACCAAAATAAACATCTGAAATGCATTGTTTTATTATGATGTATTAAATATTAAAAGATTTAGCTGGATTCTGATGCATGACGACAAATTTGAGAAATTTTTCTTGCCGCCATCTCATAGAATTTGCATGTGTTGCAGGAGGTATATAGCAATGGTTGAAATGTGTCGAATGGCTGGCAACAGGGATCAGCTCATTACTCTGTTACTCCATCTTGCAGAGCGTGCAATTTACATCCTCCTCGTTCATTTCCAAGATAGGTAGTAGCTATGGATGTTTCTTTGATTATTATCGAATTTGTTCACTTTTTGAAAATGTGATTTTACTTTTTTTGAATTTAGTAAACTTGCTGTTTTCAATAATGGTAATGATTACTGGTTTCACATGGCAGCAAGACTTGCTCTGGAGTGGATTTTCAGATGTTATGTGGGAAGTTACTTCCAGCTTTAGAAAGATTTGAACTACTGAATGAGGTATGTGCTCATTGATATTTGTAATATTTGTAAAAGAAGTATAGACAAGTCAGAGAGAGAATATGTTGATTAAGTCAATGACCTAATGGAGACATAGTATTAAAAGCCCAAAAATCCACTAGACTGATGCATTAATGTGTGTGACATTTTGATGCCTTAATTGTAGGCCATTACTAATGTAGATTGCTTTGTCAGAAAAGATTTTATCTCCACAATTTTATATGATAAGATTGGGTTGAGATGACGTGTGTTTTTATTGTGTATATTCCCGATAATAAAATGTGTATAATGTCATACCTTGCTAATGTTTAAGCACTATTCCTGTGGAGATATGACTGCTTTTTGGGCACCCATTATTTGATATTCCCCAGAGTCCTCTTCTGTGAAAGATTATTGATCCATCGCAACCTTACGAATGGATTTCCATGAAATTGTTTGCTGACAAAGGTTCTTGTGCTATTATCTAAGAATGCAAATATGTGTGTTTTTTCCTCGAGGGTACTCTATGGGTCATCTTCGAAGTTCTTTAACCTCATAATCTGTGCATCATCAAAGAAGAGAAAAAATTTAGTTCATGTTTTTAGCTCCTCCTAACACTGCTTGCTTTTAAGTTGCATACCGCGATTCTCATGAGATGAAAGGTTGCTGAAGAATCAGTTCTTTGCATAATGCTTATCCTCCAGTTTGTAACTTCTTCATCTGATTGTTCTATGGCTGCTCCTTGTTCAGGACAAAACAGGATGTAATCTGAAAGTATTCCTTAGGTGGGTAAGCTCACTCAAGGAGTTGACGATTCGCAGAATGGATGTTTGAAAGAGAGGAGAAAGATGGATAGATTATTGTTAGATGGTCAGATCCTCTTGGTTATCGCAAGCAGTTGGCATATCTATCAAGCGATAATGTTAAGCGGCGCAGTGGATACTAAAGTGACTATATATTGGGTTTCACACACCAAATGAGTCATGGTGATGCGATTGTGTATATATTGTAAAACTAAAGAATGTAAGAGAAATTACTGGGTGTTTTTCCTGCTGCTAATTTATATGAAGCGAGCAGGCTGTCATCTTCACTTGCACATTTCATACAGTTGGTAATTATGTTAAGCTACACATTAATGATTGTATTACAATTGAATCTTAGCCGCTGAGATACATTCATCCCCCACAGGTCCTTGTCCGCACAATATTATTTAATAATTTACTTGGCTTTGAATTACATTATATTTTCACAATCCATTTGAGGTTGGCAACAATTGCTAGGAAATGAACAATAGAATGTCATGCATTACACGGTGCCTTCTCCAGATGGTAATCATAGTTGCTAAAGGTTGTTACATTGTCACTGATAACACTTATTTGAATGTGTAAGATGGTCTTGTACAAACAAGGGCTTTTTGCATATATACCCTTCAAATAATCCTGTATTGTCAAAATGTCCCCCTTGTAATTTTATTACCACATATACCTCTCGAAAGGGTTAAATTGCACATGAATGAGGGGTATTTATGCATAATATAAATATTTTAAGTTTTGCAGGAATATTCTCAAAAGGGCATTTATGCACAATTTAAAAAAAATGGGTTAATAAAAATAGTGATTCATCAGGAGTATTTGACAAAATGTGATATTTTCAAGAGAATATATGCAAAAAAAGAAAAAAATCTAAAAACTTCTTGTTTAACCTGATCCACCGCAGTACATATTTTGAGCTCATACAACAACAACAGTGGATTAAGTATTAACAAGAGAACACAAATTCACATTCAGACTGCGCCGTTTGATGGATATGTGTGTGATTTACAATTCTTCAATCCTCTTTTGGTCCACTTGTTTTTGATGGTCCAGCTCTCTCAACCATGACATCATAGAGCTGCTTCCCATTCTGCAGAAGGTAATGTAAGACATGAATGTAATTGTGAAGCTTACATAAATAACAAAGACATGTTTGTATTCAGTTGTTCGTGATTTTGTACTCACAAAAATTACAGGAAAGAAGTGCACTTGGCCTTCTGGTTTTGTTTGTGCCTCCTTAAAATATACCAGGATGGGAAAATTTGGCCACCAAAGCTCCCAGTTGATAAATGTTGAATACCTATGAAATAGTATTGAACAAGTGAATTAACTAAATTTTATTGTTTGAAGATTTGACAAGAACATAGACATACTCACTTCCATCTGTTCTTGCCACCAACAAAGACATTTTCACCGGATTCTTCAAGCTGATCACCGACTTTGACCTCCTGATAACATAAAGAAAAAGTTACGAAGGCAGAAAAAAATATGTATAATTGTATGTATAAACAGAGTGAACTCATCATGTTTTATTTCGGATCTAATCAATGTGTGTTATTTTAATAGGCCACAGATTCATCAGAGGCCATGAATGCTCTAAACTGGGAATTCATTTTATTGAACTCATGTCAGATGACTGTTCTCCAGATGCAACAGAATGAACCAAGTTCCACTTAATGTGAAACGATAAAGCTGATGCCTGAAATGGTTTACACATTCACTTGTTGCATGAATAAGTGAATGAATTACTGCATGATCCCAATTTTAGTTATGTCCCTAGACATCATATAAAAACACCTCCCTTCAGGAATATGGTCAATATTTGAGACATCAGAGATTCAGATTAACATAATATATACTTTGAATTTTGAAAGGTGAAATTTTATACATGATTGCTGGGTGATGCCATATGTAGCAAAATTTA